>CATQJL010000001.1:68966664-69566664 GCA_958299035.1 Cylicocyclus nassatus
GATTTTCTTCTTTTGCAGGGGGTTTTCGAAAGTCGGATCGTTGTGGTGCGATAGTTCTAGATCAAAGACCGTATACTCAGTTATGATAGTATCCAAAAATGTCCAAATCTGTCCGGACGCTGCCTTTAAGAAGGACCAAACGCTACTTGCAATTTAGCTGCTTGATAACAAGACGTTTTTGACCTTGATTAATTCTGATTTTTTCGTAAACCATGTTTCACTGAGTGCAAGCAGGGATACTCGACTGCTCGTTTTGTCAACATAACCTCAAAAACTGTCTGTTCCACTTCTACACAATAATTTTTCTCCCTGTCCCACTTCTGAAAGCCAGCCTTGCTTGGAGTTTTCATTGCAAACATACTCCTCCTCCTTGCCAACTCCAGCCCCATAGATCAAAGTCGAAGCTTTAGAACCGATCAAAGTAATCAATATTGAAAACTAGTTTTGTGATAATATGAGGCAAAAGTAATGACAATTTCACATTTCTTGAGCCTATCATCAAATCAGAAAGAACATCGATAATGCTTGGGATAGCAATCTACGCGGTTTTCCCTTTTTTCCAGCAACTCTGAACTTCAGCCAAATTTTATCGTCGCCGAAGTATTAGGCGTGCCGAAAGTTGTCGTTTCATTTTTGAAAATTTGCAACTTTTCGCTATCTCAACGGATTTGCTTCTTTGTAATTTTATTGGAAAGCAAAGGCCTTCTCTCTATGAATTCATCCTGTTGAGCTTTTAGTATGCACTCATTGCAGAGATAAAAATGTATTAGAAAGATCATTCAGGCTTCGATCATTTTGAGTAAGTCGCAAAAAAATCTGGGACGTTGGGGGATAATCTAAAATCGTCAGTGCACAAGAAAATTGTGCTGTTTGAACGTTTCTGTGTATTGCAAAAGGTTATGAATTTCGAGTTTACAATAGAAAACGCCAAGTTGTTTTATCAATGTTTCCGAAAATCACAACTTCTCGCAGAAACGTTCAAACAAGAAAGCCTTTTTTCGGTTACTAATAGCAGGTCACAAAATTTATGTACAAACGATTCAGATTTTTCCGCAACATTTCAGCTTTTCACGATCTAACTCAAAATAATCGAAGAGCTTAAACGCTCTTTTTTTCTAATTTTATCTCTGCAATAAGTGTATATTAAAATGTCATCAAGATACAGCTACAAAGAGGAAGACCTGCTCTTTTAGATAAAATCACGAGGAAGCAAATCCGTCGAGAAAGCGGAAGGTTAGAAGTTTTTAAAAACTGAAACGACACAACTTTCGGGACTAACTAATAGTTGTAGAAGTTTTGCCCCAAAGCTTTGCCGTTAAAATTTTATATCGAAGATAGCTGCGTTCCAAAAATTTCAATTATTTTATTTAGAAGCGGAAAACGGTAGTGTAATTTGCGAAAGCAAGGTCTGACAATAAATGACTGTCTCAACTTTCAAGCATCAAAGTTCGTAAAGTTTAATGCATTTTTGTTTTATGCAATTTTTTTAAAAAATAGGGGCTTGGTTCGGAAGACCTAGAAAGTGATTTGCACTAAAGCTAGCAAATTGTTTAATCGAATACTTTTCTGAAAGCCGAAATAAAATTTTGAAGACCAACTAAAGTGAACGACGGGTTCAGAGTTTGAGAATCTCAGCGGTTATGAGATGAACAAAATCGTCGACTTGATTGCTGATAAGAGGAAGTAGCGCTACCAATACAGTTGAGTACTTGTTGTCATTGATCTTCCCTTTGCGAAAAGATTGTGATGGAGAGCGAAAGTTTTTCGTTCCTTTTACTGCACCTAAATTTGTGATAGGACCCCCATGTGTCAATTCCTAACCCCATAACTTGAATTTTGCAAAATATCGAAATTAAATAAGGCAGTTGGTAATTTAAAAACTGATACCGCACTTGTAATCACCATAGTCTAACTCCCATTCGCGTATCCGGGAAAAAACATTGGAAGAAATGGGCATTTTTGCAGACTTTTATTATATTCGTAATCACCGCACACATTTACACACTGCGCCAATTCAGTCCATTCGCAGTCCGTGGCTTAAAGTTTGCAAAAAGATATCGTTTCGATCGATAACGAAAAGTAGCCCACTATACCCAGGCCCGGATTGGTTCAGAAATATATCTTCTATTCGCATATATGTGTAGTACAGACACACACAGACATGCAAACTAATACTTCCAACCTCATAGGCAGAATTTGAACACGCTGATACCAAATGTTCGGATAATATCCGCTTTCGTACAGATTGCATTCAAGTATACAGAGTCAGAATCTCAGAAAAGCTTTTTCCATCTACTTGTACACCAAAATTTTGTAAACGCAACGTTGGAAACACCGAAACAACGGCTGTGATTTGATGTGTGGTTACTTAGAAATTACGGATTCTCTAACAGGAGAGGGTCACGAAGTCGAAGTGGCCAATCAATTGGGATTGCAGACTATTGGTGAGAGCTTGGAATGCTGATTTTGTATCGGCTTCCACTGGTTATGAGCAATGAGGAGGAAAAAGAATACATGGCTGAGACAAAATTACGTTATAGACTTTCTAGACGTCTAATGGAGAATTAGTAAGTACTGATATATTGAGCAGAAGGAAAGATGCAGCCCCAAATGATTTTTCGCGGCCATTATCATTTTTTGACTGAGAATTGCTTATAACTTTTGTCCAGAGGAGCTTTGCAGATAGGAGTAGCAGATTTAGGGCTGCACGTCAGGAGGTACGCCGCGCACACCGCGATTATATTTTGTGCCTTCAAAGACCCTCCGCTGCCATAGTTCCGCACTAAATTAGGGGGAGAGGGTAGATACATGTCTCGATACCACAAGTAACAATGGTCAAGAGTACTGGTCTTGTACTGGTTTACGTCGCTATGGCGTCGTTCGCGAAAAATTCGCGCCGAGTGTACCTCCTGCCCCAGATTAAGAGTCGGCGCTTCAAGTTTTGCCAATAGCGTGCAACTTGTGGTATAGACCCGTTCGACTTTGCGACCCTCCCTTAAGTGCACCAAATAGATGCACCGCTCACACCTAGTACATCATTGTACTAAAACCCACAGTAAGCGACATGACGAAGGCGCAGTATCTTTGGGAGCGAACGCGGCTTCATTAGCCGCAGAGCGCACGAGAAGCAGGTTTTACGACGGCGAAGATGAGCGCGCGCCGCATTCGCGCCCGCTCAACTAATACCGCTTCTGCGCCTTCGTCACGCAGTAGCCTTTACGCTAGTGCTTTGCGAGAGCGGGTGTTTGCCAAATTATTGCCGTAAGGGCGAATGACCTTTAAATTGCATTTTATCACGTTCTAAGGGGTACTTAAGGTTTTGAGGGAGGCATATAAGGTTGTCGCATGGGCTGTTCAGTGCTATTAACTCGAAAACAACTCAAATCAAAATATTGAAAGTCAAAAATCCATGAAAAACAATTAATATCGGATTCGTTGATATATAGATTACATAAATCTTGTTACACTTCAAATTTTTACGACGATAAGTCGTAAGCTTTATAATTTCAATAAGGTTCCAGGGTACCATTCGATAGAGCAAAGCAAGCTCTACAAGATAATGCGCAAATGTTCGCGCCAGCTTGTAGTTTGTCTCCGGAATGCGAGTCGCCCTGAAGACTCAAAAAACTAGGATAAATTCATATTTACGTTCAAAAATTCCTCTGCATCTCCAACTTGTTCGCACAGATTGTGCACTACATCAGACACTCACATGTACCATCTTTGTATTTGTTCCTCATCTATAAATCGAGAAAACGAAAAATTTTCTTGATTTAACAAGAACGAAGCTATGCTGTTTCTACTCATGTAATGTTTACCCAAGTCTTAGAAGTATAACTGCAAATTTTCCATTTTAAATCTTTCCGCAAGCCCCCCTAGTTATTGAGAAATACTTAATTAAGCATTAAGTGAGTAACAAAAGCTAAATTCGGTATTTTTCGAAAAGTAGGGCTTGTGGAAGGCTGAAAATCTAAGGCTATACTTTTAAGGGATGTATATATACAACTACATGAATAGAAACGGCATACGTTGTTTGTAAAAAAAAACAAGACAGTTCTCGTTCTCTCGATTCATAGATGATGAACAAATACAGAAATAGTACCCTATTTTCAGGTGCATAAGCCGCACTTTTTCAAATTTTCGTCCGGACTGCTCAGCCGCTTCATTGTGTTTTCGAGAAGCGATCCTTATGCCGCACGATTCTTTCAGGCAATACGCAGCACGGTATAGGGTCCTTTGGATGCGAGGTCCACTGATGTGTTCGGGCTGCTCGTTGTAAGCTAGGACCACCCCGCGGCTTATACACCTGAAAATAGGGTACATGTGAGATGTAGTGCGCAGTCTGTTTGAACAAGTTGGAGGAATTTTTGAAATGAATTTTTCCTAATTTTTTGAGTCTTCAGTGCGACTCACATTCCGGGGACAAACTTACGGAGGATTGAAGCTGGTGCGAACTTTTGCATATCATCTTGTAGAGATTCCTTTGCTCTATCGAATGATACCCTTATTAAGATTATGAAGTTTACGACTTATCGTCGTAAAAGTTAAATTGTAACACGACTCGCGTAACAACTTAATGGTTTCAGCAATTCGCCAAACTCAACAAGTGATGGTTTCCAACGGCTAGTAATGTAATGCACTTTATGTTGTACTAACTGAAGACTCGGGGCACTGAATTGGAGTATTAGATCGTGACGGCCGAGGAAAATCGTTCTTCTTGACTGTCTCTCGCGAGGTGAGACAAGCAGTAAACTTGAATATTGGGTCTAATGCAAAAAAAAACTTATGAGGTGGTACACTTGCAATCGTCGATAGACAGAAGTGAGTTATTTTGCGATAAGCAATAGTTATTGTTCTAGTAGTATCCAGCTGATGAACACAACAGGTTATGTCACATTTTTTGAAAGTAAGTAAATGCATCGTCGAAGAAAACAAAAGACGCATTAGATAACACAATTCACGAACCTGTGCTAGTGCAGAACTGCAACTCCGGACAAAATATTCCGCATAGCCATGACTCCGGCTTGTCGTCCTGTAATGTCGCATCAACTGACTAAATTATTGCATACGAGCATCTATCGAAGCGTCAAAAAAATGATCAGGAACTTTCTTTAATAATTTTTCGTTATTTACAGAAAATGCGCTTGCATTTGGTGCATTAGATCCCACCCTAATTGAATCTTATGAGATTTTGTTGCTTGCCCCCAATTAATTGAATGTCAAAGTTGATAAGTGAATGCCAAAGTCTTGCAAAAGACGGATGTTGAAGCGAGAGAATTGCTTCAGAAGATAACCTGATACCTTTACTATCATGCGTGTGCTTTGAAGGACATGTGTGCTAAATTGAGTTTTATGTAACTAAAAATGTTTCAAATCTTTTCTGATGAACTACAGATAATCAGATTCACAGATACATCCAGCTAACTAAGACTATTAACACATTTACTTTTAAACCATTAACTTTGTGCGGGACGGACGTGCCAGCTACAATCTGAAGCAATGTTCTCGCTTCGGAATCCATCTTTTGCAGCTAAAATGGGGCAATTACTTAGTTAGCGCTCCGTCAGCACTGCACTCAGACCTTACACCCTCTATTTGGGCAGACGGTGCCTTGTAGGCAGTGTGCCGGCAGATTTTGAACTTCTATTTTTTGCGTGACCCAAGCCTTTTCACCGCGCATGCGTCTTTAACCGCATACGGCTTCCAAGACCGTGAAAGGGCCTAAAGAACGTTCTGCGCTTTCAAAAAAAAAAACCTCGGGCCGGAGTTAAGCTTTGAATTATCGGTACGCGCTTGCTTCGGAACCCGCTCGGTTTTGCTGCTATCTGATGATTTTTGAATGCACCTTGCGATTCTCTGTATATTATATTACCAGTGCGTCACCTCTGCTTTGCAGAGGTGACGCACTGGCTCTTCTATCCATATGCCTCATTACTTTCCCATAATGATGGCAGTGAAACTCACCGCGCAGTGGCAGACTACCACGAATAGGATGTAAACAACCACTCATTTAGAAAATCTTTTCACGTGAGATCGGTGATTTCGCGTGGATGAAACTTTTCGCAGGAAGACAAACGCAAATTTGAGTGGGTTCCTGGATTTTTAATGGTTTGTTAGTTGCCATAAGGCCAATAGCCACCGCGAGCAATAATTCTGCGTAAAAATCTCTTCAAATGCGTCAGTAAAACGCTTTCAAATTGGCCATTTACGCAACCAATCCATTTTGGCGCCATTTTCGCAAAGTAGTAGATTTTTGCCCATTATTTGGGCTGGAGTCCAAGGCTTGCACATTTACTTGTCAAACACCTCAACAACTTTGCAAAAAGTGCTGACAGGGACCCAATTTTGTACGTCAGAAGCGAAGTAGACCCGTTTGATGCGCAATTTTTAATGGATCCACTCAACGGATTCGCCCATGCTTTTGTGTAGTGAGCTTCCATGCTGGTAGCGTGCGCTATGCAAAATTTGGGCTCAGGACGTTCGCTGGAACACGCTCTACGAATTTCGTGACAGACAGAGATTCACACACACGCGCGCACACACACACACACACACACACACACACACACACACACACACACACACACACACACACACACACACACACACACACACACACACACACACACACACACACACACACACACACACACACACACACACACACACACACACACACACACACACACACACACACACACACACACACACACACACACACACACACACACACACACACACACACACACACACACACACACACACACACACACACACACACACACACACACACACACACACACACACACACACACACACACACACACACACACACACACACACACACACACACACACAAACGTAAACAACCTTTAGCCCGTTATTATAAGTTATGATATTGTACAATTTATTTTAACAATTCCCATTCTAAGGTCACATTAGTTTTTGCTTGGGTCTTGAAAATCAAGTTTCATAGATGTTTGCGACAGGATGCTGAGACGTAACTTTGTAAAACCTGAAAGCTCAGTAATCCATTTAGTGTTGTATTTGTTTCAGGAGACAGACAATGCTTACAGTCTTTATATGCTTATTGTGCGTTCCAACACATTTGATCTATGCCAGTAAAATCGCGAAGCTAGAGTGAGGAAACTCTTGGAAAGATTTGAAGCTATACAGATTTTCAAAATTGAATTAGGCTTATGACAAGTCAATCCGAAAACGTGGTTTACAGTGTTGGATTATGTAATGTAGAAACAGTGTTCCTTGTTGTAGCGCAGTCTTAACTCTTAATTATGGAGCAACGACAACGCGTTGACAACAACGCGCATTTTTACTTGTTTGCCTGGCGGCACAAAGCCCTTCGCGAACAAATCATGTACTTTGCTGAAATAACGTTATTTAGTCTACTCCCCAACTTACAAGGAAATGGTCAGAAATCGAAGTGGCCATTCCAGACAAGCTGCATACCTTTAGATGCAGCATGAAGCGCTGACTCTAAATCTGTCTTCCTTACCTGTTTATCGCTTTTCTGGACGAAGCTATAAGCCATTGAAGACCATTATTTTGCTAAGAAATGGTGCGTGAAATTGAGAATTTAGCTGTACAGAGGCACGTTCGCCTCAATGCTGGGCCAAAACATGCCGCTAGCTTAATTGAAATTTTTGAAGCCAGAAGCTGAGCTAGAAGCGTAACAATGTGGTCAATTTCGCTGTTTTTATGTATGATTTTTTTACAATAAAACCGCTTGTAGCTTCGAAGTTAGCGTTTTATACTGCATCGAATTCTATACAGCTTTTCTGGTTTCGCCACTTCGACTTCTGACCATTCCCTTGTTAGATCTAACAAGTTAACGATCTCAATCTAAGGCCTAGGGCATACCTCACGTGATTTAAGTCGCTTCGCGATCTGGCACCTTAACGACTTTTCATGACTGGTCGTAATCGTGCTTTACTTACACCAAACTTCTGCTTTTGCAACAACTCACAGAAGCTACGTACCTATGCAGTTGAGACCGTCGCACGGTGAATCTGTAGACATCTGGCAAATCACTAAGTCGCGTTGCTGTAGCGAGTTGAAAAGGGAAGTATGCCTTAGGCATAAGAGGGCAAACTGGAGCGAACCGCACACCATTAGGTGGGTCTTGATGAGTTGATTGAAACTACCTTCCATAACTGCGATGGGGTTCGGTAGAGAAAGTTAGAACGTTCGAAAGTCCAATTTGGCAATCATTCAACGTCACACTTTCAACAATTAGTTGTTCACAAACATTTATTGGTGTTTCCGGTAATCTGAGCATTCCTTGAAATCGGTACACTCAAGATGCTAGTGCACACCCAACTGGACTTCAAGAACACATTATATTAGGATGTGTAATAAGTTCTGCCACATCTTTTATTTTAATTTTTTGTCAATATTTTGCACAGTGTTTGCAGGTATATGTGCATTTAAAAGCTCTAAGCTTGGCTTATCGAGGTTTTCAAATCAATTTTATACTTTAGTAGGCTTTAAAAAGTTTAACAAATCTCTCCAGAAAAGGTCTTTCTTATCATTCATTATCATGAAAAGCACCAGAACATGAATTCAAAAAAAGAAATTTCAGTATTGAAAACGCATTCAAACTCTATGAAAAAGTTGTTGAAAATGATAAACAGCTCAAATTTGGTCAATAAATCAAGATCTAGCTTTAAGACTGTTTGAACCGGATAAGTCAAATTTCGCATATTCTGGACGCATTCTGTGGTTTTGATTCGATAGAGCGCATCAAGCTTTAAATGTAGTGTTTTGAGAAGTTGTATCGCATTTGATCTACGCAAATTTGTAGCCAAAAAACTAGAAAAATCCAATTGTTCGAAAAATCCGAAAAAATTAGAAACTCCGTCAAAAATTGCACTTGTGCAACTTGCTTCATGGATATGTTTTCACATCAGAGATACCTAGATATACATTCTATGGCTGAAAATCGAGAAAACGGAATTATTCTTTCGACAAAGCAATGCCCACAAGTAGACTTCATAACTTCTCATCTGTCACCTTCCATCCGTCATTATTCATTCATATAACAGAACACATTGGGACTATTCTACAAGCCTGCACAACTCGGAATAAGAAGCTAGTGGGCGGAGCAAGTGGGCGGGGCCGTCTAAAACGTGCGGAGGCCCCTTGGAGGTGCTTACCTCTGCAAGGGAAGGCGGTGAGGCTCTGGGAACTCCTAAATCGCCGCCACACAGCTTAGATAATTGATGGATAGACAACCTTGTTTCGCTAGTGTAACTATTCTACGAAAAAAATCACGGAGGATAAGAGAACAAATTGTCACTTTTAGATTGAAAGAAAAATCTAAGCGTACCCTCAATCATCCTTTTAATTAAGGCAAATTTGTATTCTCTGTAAAAGAACATTTTCTCATCGATAATGGTCTACTTTTAATCCTTCTCTAACTCAATAAATGCGCCTTACAATGGATTCGACTTTGTCTTTTCTTTTTTAAAGAATTTCTCTGCCTTTGATTGGATTCCTGCCAGCCTTTCAAAGATGGCGCTCCTGATTGAAATCTGCATACAAAAGGCGGACTCCTGCACGGCTTTGCATAAGTGCACTCATTTTTTTTTGTTAGTTGGCATGCAATTTCGCATGTATCACTAGTTGACTCCTACTGATGCTAGGGGATTTCGTCGTTGAAAGAGAAATATGAAGCTTGTCTGGAAGAACTTGTAAGTTTATTGCAATTCTCCTTACATTAAATCGCTGTAAGTAGTGATTTTTGACTGTTCGAAATCTCGTATCGAAGTTGTTCAAGTTCATTTCGTAGCAACACTAATATTCTTTACCATCATGTTAATATGTAGTGTTCCCAGACAACAAATCGAGACGTTTTCTTAACTAATCCAACTTTTTAAACTAATTCGTACTCTCTCAGTTTTGAACTTCTTTGAACAATGCGGTCATTCACAAGTCCCTTCAGGCTAGTGCAGACAAAAACAATTTGGGTTGTAGGACGATCCGCACGACTGTAATGCCTTCCGACCGGTACCAGCGTCGCGCGCGACGGCCTGCGGCGGCTTTTGCCAAAGCCCAAACAAAGCAGCAGGAAGATTTGCGGCGCGCATAACGTGCAAGTCAAAATCGGGGCGGCGCTGGAGACCGCCCGTGCGAAAAGACCGTTTCCTCAAAACTCGACAATTTTAGAACTCACCATGCAATCAGTCTTTGCACGTAGTTGCACTTCGGTTCAAATTGATTTCTTTGACTATACTAGCTGCCCAATGGCTATCGGTTGTGAGAAATGCCGTTTTCACCGAAGTCTCGAATGACCATTTTTCAATGCCGTAAAACCTAGTATACTTTGCCAAGTGATGTTTTGCTTGGAAAGTTCTGCTGGGAAGGTATAGTGCGCATATATTAGGGTGATCACTAAAAAATGGGGCACCTAGAGAATAAATGTAGATTTCTCAAAAAAGAAAAGTGATTAAACTTTCCAATTTTGCTAGATATTAGAATAAATTGTTCTCTTTCAGAAAATACCTATATAAGGTCATTTACGACTTAATAATTTTTAGAGCGACTGAAATGCAAAGTTAGTCTCTTTGACAAATTATAAACTTTGGGCAGTATCTGCGCAGTGAAACATGTAAGACCACCCAAAGTACCACTGCTGGAGTGGGTGGTGGGACAGTCACTAAACCCACGACAGCTTGATGGCCTCAACTTTCAAAGTCAGGAGATATAGCCATTAGTAGCTTCGAGAACAAAGATACGGGTTATTCAGTTCTTTGCAGGTGAACGCATGTTTTCTAGGTACCATCTGATAGAGCTTTTTACGCTCTATCCATTCATGTGCAGCTTACCTCACATTTCATCTATCTTCGGAAAATACAGATTGAAAATTGATTTATTGGTTTTTGTTGCGCCAAAAAATCGCGATTTTTCATGTGTTTCTCTTTTTTTACCTAGAAATAGAAAGTTATCCTGTATGTTAAATATATTGTTTGAAAGAGCATGGAGAGCTCTTTCGAATAGTATATCAATTGCTCTATAACTTTGCGGTGTGGCAGCGCAAGAATGAGCGAGGTTCAAAAAACCCTGTTCGAGTTCTTCAGGGCGCCACGCGCAGGGTTGTGGGAGAGAAGTGTTGACGTTTTGCCAGAATAATAGGCGAAGGTCGCTTATATAAGCGACGTTTACGTTGCAGTCTGCTTGTTGTTGATATAAACAAAAAATCTCAAAATTCAATAAAAATCAAGCTGCCCCATTTTTTAGTGATCACCCTAATAGTTCAAATGCCAAGAGTACAACTGCTTGCCGAAGAACGCTTAGATTAACTAACAATTGTCGCTGGGAGCTAAGAATGTGCTTTCAGTAAAGCTCATTGAGCGTAAGCTGTCCCCCCCTAAAACTTCACAGTGAAATCATCCACTATTTTTTCTTCGTTACTCAAAGAGCTAGCGCTTCTCCAAAATCTTCTTTTTTCAAAAACTTACTGGCCAAATACACAATATTCTTCTCCCTCATCTAAGTATCTCCGATTAGGATGCTCATAGCGTAACCCCTCAACTTATCCGAGCAAAAGCCCTAGAGCCCCTTTTCTCGAATTTTTTTAAAGACGTGCTACTGCACGGTTTCTTAGCATTTTGCATTGTCAAAACTCTGTATTCTTTGAAAATCTCCCTCCTCTCCTCTTGCTTTCCCCTCCCATTCGCAACATTGAAAGCAGGTTCCTACCGCAATTTTTTCCACCATTTCTTGACAAAATACTTTTCCCGGGTTTACTGCCCAAGTTACAGAAATTCCCTTAAATTCACGCCAAAGCCCTACTTTAGTGTTGATGGCCATTCTGTCATAGTTCTGCCATAGTTTAACGCTATACGGGTCCCAAGATTTCAAATCGTGGATCCTGCTCAAACTAGGGAGGAGGGGAGGGGAGGTCAAACGGAGGCGGCTGCCCATGAAAACGAGCGTGCGCAACCATACGAGCTCAATCATGAAAGGTGGTCAAACTCCCTTCGCACCCGCTTGGCAAAGCGACCGTCATCATCAAGGCGCCCTTCTTGAAGGCCCCCCCTCTCTCGAGAATGGGTCGCGAAATTCTTGAAAGTTACTTGCATGAGTTATAAAATGTGCAAGTGACTTGTTTGTACTTATAAGTAATTGAAATAGTTTTTTCTAATTCTTCAAAAATTTAATTGATTCTTATGAAAAGTTTTTTTTTGCGGGCGCGGCTGAAGCCAAGCCCCTTTTTCTGAAGTTTCGGGGTTAGAGGCTAGCAAAATTTTGAGAAGCATACAAAAATTTCTCAGCAGAAATTTTGTCGCGTACCCCCCCCCCCCTTCCCCCACCCAGAACGGAAATTCTGGGTACGCTACGGCGACATACATATCTTATATATAAAGCTGAATGTCTGTTTGATGTCTGTATGTCTGTATGTACGTATGTTCCGAATAGAAAATTCCATTTCTGAACCGATCCGGACCAAACTTGGCACACATACACTTCGGGCCCCGGCGGGTGTCATAGGCTACTTTTCGTCATCGATCAATATCGATTTTATCGATTTTTATCGATTTTTTTGCTGAGTTCACCTACGGGGCTGGGAGTTGGCACAGGGGGGTAATCGAGCATGGGGATTCCGAGTTTTCAGGATTATCGATTACTTTTATCGATTTTATCGATTTTTTGCAAAGTTTGAGCTACGGGGCTGGGAGTTGACACAGGGCGGGGGGGGGGGGGGCGATCAAGGGGCGTGGCGTTAGCCACGCCCTTCGAAAAATTTTTGGAATGCTTTCCAAAATTTTTCTGGGCCCTTGACCCCAAAATTTCAGAAAAAGGGGGCGTGGCGTCAGCCACGGCCTCCGAAAAATTTTTTGGGATGCTTCCCAAAATTTTTCTGGGCCTCTGACCCCAAAATTTCAGAAAAAGGGGCGTGGCGTCAGCCACGGCCTCCGAAAAATTTTTTGGAATGCTTCCCAAAATTTTTCTGGGCCCCTGACCCCAAAATTTCAGAAAAAGGGAGCGTGGCGTCAGCCACGGCCTCCGCGCCCCCGAAAAAAATTTTTTACGATTTTTTTAATTTGAATTTTTAAAAAAATTTGAAAATTGTTTTAATTATTTACAAGTAAAAACAAGTCCTCTGCACATTTTTGTGACACATTTAAGTAACTTTCAAAAATTTCGCGACTCATTCTCGGGGGGGGGGGAGGGGGCAGCCCCCCCCTCGGTACGGGATGGCAGTCAAGATGAACGATAGCATGTGCCAGGCGCCAGCTGGGTACCGTACGCGGTGCGCTGGTCGCTCCGCCCCCCTGTTAATTAGTCTAGGAACGCGTTCCAGCTATTAGAAAACTCTCTAATACTTCGTTCATGCTTCTTCAGTTGGTTGCAATTTGTTATCCTCAATATAAATCGATCTGTAACTTATTGAGGTGAACTAGTCGTAAAATGTGAGGTCAACTCAGACACTCATGCCTGAGGTGTTCTAGATTGATTTCACACTTCAAAGTTCGACATCCAGGAGTCACTCGGTCATTCATAGGTAAATCAGCAAATCTCTCGAATTTCACGACCAAACCATCAGCTGTTTTCATTGATTCCCCAAAAAGAAACTAAAATCAAAACAAGATTCTGTAAACAGTCAAGCTTCACCCCAGCTTGCAACAAGCTTATATCTCATTATCAAAAGTTATTTTTACTTGACATATCGTTCGAGAAACTCGTCCGCCGCAGTAGGGCGAAGCTTCGAGCGAACACGTTATTGCCAGTTCATGACCCCGCGCGTCACTATTACCAGCTATCGTTCATCTTGACATATCCTCGGTACGCCACTGGTCTTTAAAAAAATGTCTCGAAACTTTTTAGGCTAAAAAATCTTTCTTATTGTTAGACGCTTGCGATCTAACAAAAACCAGCTTTCTACAGGGTGGGGCAAAAGTCTGGGAGCCTAGTACTTTTTCAGATAAAATCAGAAGGAAAGTGCCTAGGAACAAAAAATTCGGTGCACACATAAATCGAACCTTTACTAATACAGCGCTGCTTTCAAATTTTGAGATTGCCTCTTCTGGCTTCAAAGCAGCCCTTTGAAATCTTGGCGAGTCCGCCTGTCGTGGCACGCAGACAGTCGTGATGAAATTCGTCCCACGCCTTTACGATAACTGTTTATTTCACCAGGCAAATATGCGGTGTGAGAGAGCAAGCTTTTGGCTACAACGCACTGCAAAGAAATTTTTTTTCGCAGGTTTAGGAAAAAAATTCTAGAATTTTAATTGAAGGCAAGTGTACTTGTATACTGGAAATCTGGTTGCGATTGCGAGAACGGGAGCGAAGAATCGTAATCTAAAAAATACTGAAGTTGCTTGATCGATCGAACTCAAGTACATGCTTGCATAGAAGACTCATGGAAAGAATATAGCCTAAAATTCGGTGCCTGCTGTGCTCCTATAGCTTTAAAATTTATTTTAAAGAAAAATGGCCGCTGGCACGCAGGTAGTATACACAAATTTTTATTTTGCGTTTTCAAAAGAATACTATCTGACAAACGCAACGGCTAAGAATTGATAGCGCGAAGTCTCCTCTACATTATACGCATCGAAGTGCTTTAGAATATCTACTGTATCGTTAGTTACGAAATAAGTTGTGAAGAACAAAAATTTCTATTTTCTCGTTTTGCAGAGCACTTGTTTGATAAACCCAACTCCTACAAAAACATATAGCAAGCATTTTCAGCCAGCCAAAGTGTGTTTTGTAGAGGATGATCGCAGCAACATGTGGCACAAATTTGGAGTCAAAATCGTCGGTAGTTTCTTGATTTACAGCACTGCAAAGTAGGCTCCCAGACTTTTGCCCCACCCTGTATAGTCACAGGTTTGTTGTCTACAGTAATTTTTACTGCGCTCAAAAAGATGGTTCTAGAAAAGAATCATCTTGAACAGAAGTTAAAACTCAAAAAACGTGCGTTAATTATGAGACAACCTAATATATAAAGCAGAAAATTTGTATGTCTGTGCACGTTCCCCATAATCACGAAGGATGAGGCGGTGAAGCTCATTTTGATCTGCCGATCACCAAGACATGGTAGGGACGGTAGGAAACAATTCAGGAAGAGTCGGAATCAAAAGAAGGATAAGTTTCGCTGCCTTACCTATTCTGGGCTATGCACCTCGTTTTTGTGAAATGATTAGAATCGTAGGCATTAAAGATACGACCTAAGCTTACCTCACATTGGTTAGGTTTGGGTCCCAGTGTAAGGCTCCGACCTGGGGAGGCTTGGAAATCGAAAAGACAGCCGACGTAATCCCCGTTCTGCAGGCATGCAAAATCGATTATAGCAGACTTCAGGCAATAATGTCTTATCTGTAACATTCACTTTTCTCATATCAAGTGTGGCACTGGACAACCAATAGGAAAACATAAAAAAAGAGCGGCTTACGAAACATTTCTAAATTGTTAATTTTTAGTTTTATTCTCTTATGTCTGCCAGTGTGCTAGGCAGTCTACGCAACTACAACATAACATGTTTATATGCTAGTTGCAATCGTGAAATCAACTTCTCGTACGATAGTGCTATATGATTGCAAATGTAACGTGGAACTTCTGAATAAATTAGACAGTACGAACAATTGAGGGTCACGTAATGGCATGAACAAGAGAATACTAGCTACACTATTTTTTTCGATCCTAATATCAAAACTGTTTTTGAACAACGGCAGTGACGATAGCACCATATGTTGATGTACCTCTCGAAAACTTAGTGAAGCTCTTATTATAAACCTATTTATATATTTACAGCACTTCTGCTTGAGGTGCGCGTTCCACTCCTCCATACTGTGAAATATAAAAAGGCTTTGCATTTTCTTGCAAAAGGTGCTTTCAGCATTCCAGTTTAGCCGACGATCTCTGAGCAAATGATCAAAAACTACCACCCATGGTTTTTGACATGGTCGTCTGCCAATCGTTCAAATGTTTATATAGACTCTCAAGTGAAGTTTAAGTAACGGATGGATAAAGTAAATCCTAACAAAAATAAAGCAATTTCTTCCTTTTTTATAGTCATAAATTTTCCGTAGATTTTTAATCAAGACCAGTGATTTTTACAGCCCTGTCTCAAACACAAACACTCAGTAGATTTTCGGAGTCTGAAGCTTCTATTTTCGGAATCTGAAACTTTTAAGAAAAAGAATATGGTATAAACTGATTTCATACAAAACAATTGAGCGCTCACAGTTCAAGTTGTCAAATTTTTGAGCCAGCATGAGGAGCATTGAAGACCACAAAGTATGATGTCTTCATCCACAGGGCTTCATTAATCGGGAAGAAAGGACCACATTTGGAAAGAGAAGAAAAAGCTGCATAAAATGACATACGACCTGCTTGCCGGTCCATGTTCTGTGACATTGAGTTGATTAAATGAATCTGATAGCATCATAAAAATAATTCTGAAAATTATTGTCTTGTAGGTTGAGCTTTGCTCTGTTCAATCGTTTCTTGGACCTATTCGGGAGGAGGTGGGGAAGGTCGGTGTGGAACTCTAAAAAATCAGGAGCTTGAGCATATCAAAATCCATGGGCAGTAATTTTTGGTCATTTTCTGGAGGTTCGTTTGCCAAAAACTTTCTGTACTGTAGAGTTTGCTCTACCCATCGTTTATTTAGACTTTTGTGCGACTGATATAGTAGAAATGCAAAAAATTGGCTAAACTTAACCATGACGCCATGCTCTTTTGAAAAAAAGCGAAATTCTTCGCACGCCCATATATGCCAAAAAATCATTTCTTATGTCTAAGATATATCAAGTTGTCCCATAAGTACCGTCCGTTATGACTTCCACCCGCAATAAGTTGTACAATTGTTATTTCTTAGGCTTCCGAAGATCATTCGATAGAGCAGAAGAAGCTCTATCGAATGATCTACACTTTAATTCAACAGGATTGGAGACTGGAAGGCGGGGGTTCGTGAACTATAGGGCTAGAGAATGATAAGAGAGCACTTTCGCAACAGAGACGCAGTTTGTGTGAGCGGTCGCCTTTCAACCGCCAAACTAGCTTTAATCCATCACAAGTTTGAAACCAGAGATCAAGCAAATTAATGCCTTAAAAATTGAGGAAAACGTAAAAAATTCTACAAATTCCTAACTTGTTCACGCGTGCACTTTCCACATGAAACGTTTATATATACCATTACTCTATTTTTCACTTGCCTCGAAACCCTTAGAAGTACAAACGTAAAATTCAGGCTTTCTATAAGCTCTAGTTCTCGAGAAACGAGTAAAGCTAGTGGTCGGGTTTCCCACAAATTTCATGTTTCCTAAGAACTAAAGCTTGTAAAAAGTTAAAAAATTTACGTTGATAGTTCTAGAGGCTTGTTGTATACAGATACTCATGTGGGAACAGCACAGCCTCGATTTGGCAAGGGCTTAAAAATTTCCGTCATTTTGAATTCTAGCCAAGGGAGAAATATAGCAATGTAATATCAAATGTCTCATTTGGAAAGCGCATGCGTAAACAAGTTATGATTTTTGTACGATTTTTTCTCGATTTTTTGGGATTGAATTTCTTTAGTTTCCGGCTTCAAACTTGCTATATATTCGAATGGTATTTGCATGCCTTTTAAAAATGAGAAATATATGAATTATCGCAGATCAAAGTCAAAACATGCGGGACTTATGGCAGAACCTGATATTTAGAGCTGAAAGTCTCATAATTGTAGAGAAATCTTTGGCTGTCTTATAAATTGTGTCCGCTCTGCAGGAAGACAATTTTTCCCACTTTTCAAAGGCTGTTCAAACATATGCACAAAATTCAAAACCAAGATTTAGAAAACCCTGATGTAAAATCAACATTTTTTTCACCTTGAGCCAAAAAAACTCATTCACTCTCCAGGTCAGAAATCTGCACAGTGCTGGCTATTAATCGAAAAAACGAAACTGAGCATGCTTTTGACAAGACAGTCATGGCCTTCTCGCACATGAGTAATCCTACGCTACAATTGTTGCAAGTCTATCAAAAGTTTTTAGCATTTTCAAGCTTTGTTTTCCAAAAAATTCTTGAGATTACCCAGAAAAAAGAAGTGGCTAGCTAATGCTTGTTTTTCGGTTTATAAAATCATGGAGCAAGTACAACAATTGTGCATATGAATTTTTTATGTGAAGAGTGTATGCTTGAGCAAACTTCGAACGTCTAGTATTCCAATAATTCGAACGTCTAGTATTCCAATAAACCATCCAAATAATTGACCGAAACTTGGCCCTCGGTGTTTGAATATAATCGATGTTCATTCGAAAATTTGTTTTCAAACCTCAATCGGTATTTGTTTATTCAATTATTTTATATTTTCAAATATTCGATATTCATTCGACAAAAAATTTCAAATTTGCCGAAGTATATTGGACGGTTGAAAGAAAAACGTACTAGTTCCCACATCTACATTCTCATTTCTTATAAAAAAAAACTCTTTAACTTACATCATTTCTATTTTCGCAATCATCTATAAAGAATTCGTAAGCGGCATTGGTACCATTTTCCAAAGATTTCCTCAAATTTAGTGGTAGAAAAGAAGCAAATCAAAAGTTTTCCAAAAAGTAAACAACATACGGATAGCATCCAAAGAAATGAATGTTTCTGCCTTCCGCAAATGCTCCCTTGCCTTGCTGCTTTGGATTGCTTGCACCATAATTGTGTTCTTCAAAGGGGCAACGATAACACTAAAAAATTCGATTTCAGCGCTTCTAAAGGAGAGGCCATCAAGTGTCATATCCTCTTTCGTTAAAGATGATCTTTGCTTCGGTTAGCGTATGAATAGATTAACTGAACTGAACTAACTATAGTCGCCTCGGGACATAGCTTTCGGAGAACTTCAATCGCCGTATTCTTAAAATTCAAATCGACTTGTTTTTCCTTTCCTTTAACCTTATTTTTGCATAGACTTTCCGGCCCGAGGGTATCTTTTTGGTCCCTGCACTGGATTGTGAGAATTCCTCCAGCGGTTTCTTGCTTAGATGCGAGGACAAGAGATATCTGCGCTTTCTACCATTACCTGTCTAACTTGCAAAAACATGGAAGACAGAACTCACAGCAAAAAGAATAAGGCTGTACATCTTTACGCAACTCTACCATTATTTGGCTATTTATACTGGACCATTACAGGGCACTCTATGGAGTTTTGCTAATTCAAAAATCAAATCAATCAAAGCATTCATAAATTTATGAAATCTTTTGTTTTTCTTTCAGCGCTTGTTTCACACCAGCACCACCCACGAACAGCGGATGAAGAATAGCTTGCTCTTAGTATTGTAATGGGACTCGGCGATGATCTTATGAACTTGCTTCATAGTACTCAACTCCAGTTGTACTTTATTTATTCTTCTCTTTCATAACACTCAAATTGTAGATAATAGATTGAGAATGATTGCGGAAAATGCATTTGTTACAAAAACAACTTATTTAACATGGAGATCAAAGTCATCCTCTTTGCAAAATGACCTAGTCCAGAAACTCGAGCATTGGTGTACCTTGTGGCCACAGTATATTTCGTTGACATTATTGAATTGAAGATGATTTGTAGCAAGTGCAGGATGTATTTGTCGTTAACTAACGCTGCTCGTGACATTCATGGCAAAGTCCCTTCAGTGTGCAGATGAAATCTACAGTATTTTGTATCTTGTAGCATTCTACAACCGCTTCTTGGAACGTTCTGCGTGAGATGGATCTAAGCCCAAATTTTAAGGAATTTGAAAAAATTGACATAAAAAAAATTTTTTTGCTCTCATGTTTCAGTGTGCGCGCTTTTAATCATTACACTGGGCCTCGTCGACATAGCACCTGTTATGTGGTTTATGTGTCATTCTGATCTCAATGAGCGCTACTGTTGGTAAACCCTTGTGATTAATAGATGCGAAATGTTGGAGCTGTTCACCTACGTGCACATCAATCAAAACATCATGGACATAAATGCCGGGCGGTATGTACCAAAACTTTTCTTCCTTCTTTAACTTATGCTACCAAGCTACGTTGTTTTGTGATCAGTCAAATGGTCGAGGGAGATTCAAGTCCATCACAACTCTTAAGATAGCACACAAGTAATGCATCTTTTTATATAACTTTTGCCTTTTTGAACATAGCGCATTCCACATTTTTGCGGAATTTTGTCGTCTTATGTAAGGGCTACTTTAGCTTTACGGTATGATGGAAAAATTTTAGATTGCGTCAGATTTTGCTAAAACATGGCCTACGGGGATTATTCGAAGTGCTGATCACAGAAATAAGATCTGTTTTGCATGAAGAAAGCCCTTTTGTAAGGTCAAAAAATGAAAGTCATCTTAACGGCAATTAAATGTTATATTCGTGTCCAGCGAAATGAATTACCCCATTATGCAAAGTTGCAAGAATTCTGAGCCTTCGGAACTTAATTGCAGACAGACTAGTGAATCAATGATCTAAAGGTGCTATTTGGAAGAGCGTCCGCTTCGGGACCGCCACGCGGTTTTCCGCGATTTGCAGATTTTTGAAATGAGTTAACGATTCTTTATATATTAGATTGTCCTCCAAATTCGACAGTTTGACTTGTTCTACTTCTCAAAGGCTTCCTATCTTGATTTATCTATAAATTCACTTCATTTTTAATGATTTTAATGTGTCAGCTTCTACCTAGATACCGCCTATAATTTCTTTTTGATATTTTGATTTAGATTTTGTACGGATTCATGGGCCGGGCATACTTCACACGATTACAGTACCGACGCGATTTGGCAATATTCCAGCTGTTCATAACTCATTGTATGCACATTTTAAGTGCACAGAAGATAGAGCATTTCAGCATCCACTTAAGTTATACGCACTATGCATGCGCAATTTACTAGTGTTGGATCTGAATACTGCTGTCGAATTGACAAATCGCATCGCGACTGAAATCGCATGAAGTATGCCCGGCCCTTCATGCTTGCCAAAAGCCGTGAAACCTCAATTTGCAACAGTTTCGAAAAATGTTTGCGTCTTTTCTACTACGTTAAATCAAACAGTTTGCGGGAATTGAAGCTTACATTACATTCTACATGGCGCCAGGAGAATGAGAGTCCTACATTTAGAAAAAAACATGGAAAAAGTTGCAAGAGTTATGTATGCGCCAATCTGATACATTACTGAGTTAGCAACTTTCTAAATTTATCGCTCTGATACGTGGTAATAGAGCAATGCAGTCCTTAAATTCTTGCACTGGTTCAATTTTTCAAAATAGTTTCTCCAATTTTTGGGTTTGTAGGAATT
Source organism: Cylicocyclus nassatus (assembly GCA_958299035.1). NCBI lineage: Eukaryota > Metazoa > Nematoda > Chromadorea > Rhabditida > Strongylidae > Cylicocyclus > Cylicocyclus nassatus. The sequence goes on from CATQJL010000001.1 coordinate 68,987,905, forward strand.
GGGTAATACATATAAAAGACAAGGCGCCGACCGATTCTGATTACTCAGATTGTAAGCCTCATTGCCCCTCGTCGTTTTCAGATACTTTTTGTACAATACCGCTCACAGAATGTGCAAAATTTCCGTGAATGTCGCAGAATTCCAGGAATTCCGCGAAGGTTCGCAAAATTTCGGGACTTTCGCGAAATTCCTGGAATTTCGCAAAATTCCGGAGATTTCGCGAAATTCATGTGAATCACGCAAATTACGCAGGGCCATAACTTCCTTCCGAATGAGTATATTCGAAATCGGAAAACAGCATTGTATTCAGCTCGTCAAGGCGAATCTTTTGGTAGACAGGTTGTGTCCAATACCTTGTTTTCACTAATCTTGAATTTGCACACGCCCCTTCGCATGGTGTAAACGCAAGAGCATCACACATAGGAGGCTGTCGTGAGCACCGTTCGATAGTACTCTTTCACTAGATTATAGTGCACTAAACAGCAGCCAAGGACTCTTTCAAAAGAGATAGAAGAGCTGATAAACTCTGGAAAAATCAAGCTGTTCCAAGTTCTACTAGCCGTAACTTCCTTCAGAATGAACATTTTCGAAATACGAAAGCAGCACTGTGTTCATCTCGTCAAGGCGAATCTTACTGTAAACCCTAGCATATCCTTGAAATCCGTTTCCAATTTTCTCAAAATTTTCTGCGCGTGTATATTCACAAGGTCGCAACGGCACATCAAACGCAAAAGACTCTGATAAGCACTGTTGGATTGTGCTGCTTCCGCAGATTATCGAGCGCTAAAAGGCAACCGGAGAATCTTCTTGAAAAAAGATAGAAGAGCTGATAAATTTTGGAAAAATCGCGTATCAGCAGGTCAGATAACCTCTATGAGCAAGTTTTTAAAGGAAGTCGGGTGATTAGAATTTTTCTCGTTCTACACCCTGAAGCTCGCCGATGGGTTTTGGTCAAAATGTCGATGATCTTGGATTAAAAGGAAACTTCGCTCAAAGAGGTTTTGGAACACGCTGTTCACGATAATCATCTTTTACGCGGAGTACAGAGTTTTCTAGCGGAGACATGGTGAGGGAACTTTAGTTAAGCCACGCAAGTTCGTAGATTCGGCTGCTTTTTTCGAGCACCACTTAGAAAAGCTTCTTGCTTGCCTTTGCAGGTTAAATTCACTAGAAAGCGTGCTGCTATTTAACGGTGCATGCATCCGGCTTCAATCTGTAGCAGTCGCCGAGTTACGGGCCTACGAAATCACGTCCTCATGAATTTGTCCAAAACGTAAAGATCGCCTGCTTCGTAGAAATTCCACCTAAATGACTCTAAGACACTGGTCGCGAATTTTATGTTTAACTCGAGAGATCCTTGAGATCTTATTGTATTGGATCTGGTGGTTGTGTGTGCCTGAGCCCTTAGGTGAATATTAAAGCAGATTCGTGGCTAGAGCTCAGATCTATTTAATTACTTCCAGTACAGCAGGATAGATTCCTTAAGTGAAGTGAACACAAATTGGTGACCACAGTGTCTTACAGTCACTTAGGTGGAATTTCTACGAAGCAGGCAATCTTTACGTTTAGGGCAAAACTCATGAGGACGTGATTTCGTAGGCCCGTAACTCGGCGACTGCTACAGATTGAAGCCGGATGCATGCACCGTTAAATAGCAGCACGCTTTCTAGTGAATTTAACCTGCAAAGGCAAGCAAGCAGCTTTTCTAAGAGGTGCTCGAAAAATGCAGCCGAATCTACGAACTTGCGTGGCTTAACTAAAGTTCCCTCACCATGTCTCCGCTAGAAAACTCTGTACTCCGCGTAAAAGATGATTATCGTGAACAGCGTGTTCCAAAAGCTCTTTGAGCGAAGTTTCCTTACAATCCGAGGTCATCGATATTTGACCAAAACCCATCGGCGAGCTTCAGGGTCTAGAACGAAAAAAATCTAATCCCGAATTTCTTTGAAAACTTGCTCATAGAGGTTATCTGACCTGCTAATACGCATTTTTCAAGAATTCACCAGCTCTTCTAAATTTTTCAAGAAGATTCTCCGGTTGCCTTTTAGCGCTCGATAATCTGCGGAAGCAGCACAATCCGACAGTGCTTATTAGAGTCTTTTACGTTTGATATGCGCTGCGTTGCGACCTTGTGAATATACACGCGCAAAAAATTCTGAAAAAATTAGATTTCAAAGATATGCTGTTTACAGTAAGATTCGCCTTGACGAGATAAACACAATGCTGCTTTCGTATTTCGAAAATGTTCATTCTGAAGGAAGTTACGGCTAGTAGAACTTGGAACAGCTTGATTTTTCCAGAGTTTATCAGCTCTTCTATCTCTTTTGAAAGAGAGTCTTCGGCTGCTGTTTAGCGCACGATAATCTAGTGAAAGAGTACTATCGAACGGTGCTCACGGCAGTCTCTTATGTGTGATGCTCGTTGCGTTACCACCATGCGAAGAGGCGCGTGCAAATTCAAGATTATTGAAAACAAGGTATTGGACACCTGTCTACCAACAGATTCGCCTTGACGAGCTGAATACAATACTGTTTTCGGATTTCGAATATACTCATTCGGAAGGAAGTCATGGCCCTGCGTAATTTGCGTGATTCACATGAATTTCGCGAAATTTTCGGAATTTCGCGGAATTCCAGGAGTTTCGCGCGAAAGTCCCCAAATTTCGCAAACCTTCGCGGAATTCCTTTAATTCTGCGACATTCACGGAAATTTTGCACATTTTGTGAGCGGTTTTGTACTGTAAGGTTGCTGAAGGTATACGTAGGGCTTCAAAAACACAGGTTCAATTGGAGTTTAGTCTATGGAGTTACTGACCCTGTTGACGAAAAAGATACTCATTACGCGCTAAAACCTTTTTTTTGCGGTTCCACCGGTATGGTGTCTCAACTAGAACCGTGGCGCCACAGCTCCACTGACATCATAGGCTGACATCACATTCTATCAAGCAAATATCCCGTAGGTATATTTTTGCAACTCTGAAGTTTCGATCCACTGTCATTAACGTGCATGCCTTAATAACTGAGAAATAACAGATCTAGGAGAAAAGCCCCAAGCAAAAGGGTAGGTTGTAACTTCTGCCAAATTCTGCTGCTTAATTTAGTTCTCCAAGAAAACAGCAAGCGCATGTATGTATTTTCTCATGTATCTATATTATGCTGACTTAGTAGAAGAGCTCGCAGAACTGTAATGAACTGAGGACAAAATTTTGGTGCGTAAGCGTCTCTGATTTCGGTTTGCACTTTACCCAAAGCAAAACTGTAGTAGATGTGTGATATTAATTCGCTCTGCCAAACAGTGCGCTTTCCTCTTCGTACTGACACTGTAGCGATAGCATAAGCAACCAGCTATCACTCTTGCACTATTACTTATGCACAGTCTACTGGAGAGGTTGCGTTGAACGCACCAGGTCAAGTGGGGGGTGGTGAGAATTTGGGATAGTGCGAAAGCACGGCCCTGTGCGAGAGCAGGCTCCCGACTGACGCAACGGTTCAAGTCCGATAGAAAAAGGCGAATTCTGACGGGAGAAATTCGCTTTGGAGAAAAGCGGAAAAAAGCCTCGGTGCGCTAATCCGGCCTCCTTGACAAGTTTTGACGTGGCGAATGCGACAACGTCAAACCTGTCAAGGAGGCGTAATTAATGTACCGTCCCCTTTTTCCGAAGCATTTCTCGCTTCAACTCCGATCGGAAAAGGTGGATCTGAAGCGAGAAATGCTTCGGAAAAAGGGGACGGTACATTAATTACGCCTCCTTGACAGGTTTGACGTTGTCGCATTCGCCACGTCAAAACTTGTCAAGGAGGCCGGATTAGCGCACCGAGGCTTTTTTCCGCTTTTCTCCAAAGCGAATTTCTCCCGTCAGAATTCGCCTTTTTCTATCGGACTTGAACCGTTGCGTCAGTCGGGAGCCTGCTCTCGCACAGCGTCAAGATTCTCCCCTCCCTCCTTCCCCCCCAGTTGACCCGGAAATGCCTTTGAGTACGGGAGCATACCGGAGCAGTGCTAAAACTCTCATATTATTTTCGAATCATCGGGTAAAAAAGCAACACATGGCATCCGGTGCTAAGACAGCATATGTTACTACAATGTTTACCAAGAAAACGATACAGATAAAAAGTGCGAGAAAAGGTGATCTCAATGTCATTGCATTAGAATGAAAACAAATGTTGGTCGATAATGTACTGTAAGCATTGAAAAATCAAGCAACATTGATCTACTTACTATACAATGGTCGCTGGACAAGTGCACGTGGCCTTCTCTAGACTTTCATTTTAGTAGTACAAGGCAATTAAGCTCTTTCTATAAGCATTGACTCGTTACCACCATTTACTACACTCAAACAATCTCCGCAATTTCGACCAAAAGTTTGATTTCTGTGTACTCTGCAATGTACATATTTAATTTTGAAGCGCGTGCTGTTTTCTGACGCAGCCAATTCGCCTATGTGGCTGTGATCGAGTGACAAAGTCGTGTAGGCAAATGCATAAAGTTCTATCTAAATGGTAATAATGACGGAAAATCCGTGATTAAACTGCGAAAGGTTAGCAGACTGTTTAACCTACATTGCATGTGTGTCTTCAATGTAAAACTACTACTCGATACTACTCCTGAGTATATTTCGCTCTATCCTTGAGAGAGCAAACAATCATCAGTCAGTTCCATTCCTTGGAGAGTCGCACATGAAACGAACCCAACATTTCCGAAAGCTTAGTTGGAATATAGCAGTTTAATTAATCCACCAAAATAAGTGATTCAAAATAATAATAGTTTTTGAATATTTTATCAAATGAGACCAATAAAGACGTCAGAAAATTGAGAAGAACAATCTCAAAATTGTTCGGTATCTGTATAACAATCGATGAAAAGGAACAGTGTCAACTTCTTTAATCTAAAACACTAGCTCAAAATGGCATGAAAAGTTCTTCAGCCGCAGAGCAGATCTTTAAGGAAACGAAGCTTCCAATGACATTTATGCGAAATCGAAATCAGCTGATTTAACAGCAATTCTAAAAGTCACCCCAGAATCTTGGGACGATTACATGTAGGGTTTCAAGTAAGTTTTATGACCTTATCTTTTAGCTGATAGAGCAATTAGTTCTTACAGCTTAGTCTGGATGGTGTTGGAAAAAGTCTGTTAAACTTCTTTGAGTTATCGCGATGGGTTTCGGGAGTGGAATGAAGCCAAGAGCGCTTAAATTCCTCTTACAATGTACAATGTAATGAGCTGTGCGATTATATTTGTCACTAGCACTTGCTTCGTTTCGAAAGTTGCATTTTTTTAAAGGAAAAAGATTCAGTGTATTTGATTATCTTAAGGCCTAAGATATACCTCACGCGATTTCAGTCGCTGCGCGATTTAGTGCCGGAGCGACTGTTCTCAATTCGGTCAACAAAGCGCTTCGTTTGAGCAAAATTTAATCTGTTTGCAATAAATCACAGAAGATAAGCCTGTGTATTGGAGAACCTCGCACGATAAATTTAAAGACATCTGGCAAACTGCCAGGTTGCGTGAACGCCGCGACTTGGCTGAATTGCGCGTGGTATGCCCCAAAAGGGTATGCCAATTGCGCTGCATTTAAAGCTTAGGTAACCGCCTCGATGCACCAGTCCTTTAAAATTGGCTGCAAGATTTTCAATGACCCGCGTCCCTGGGCTAACTTTTTGATGAGCAAAACATGACACCCAACGCAGCAGCTGCTCTACTAAAGAGAATTAAATACATTGAGAAAGTACTGCGTTAGCCTTTCTAGTTTCTATGAGCATTATTTCGCCGTCACTGCCAGATTTTGTGCCACCCTTTTCAATACCGCTCTGAGCACTCTGAGCACAATCGTTATACAGAAGTTCTGGCAAATCTTCAACTAAAGTAATGTTATCTGGAAAGTCTCTTACCGTCAACATGAAAATTTGGGTGAACTTACACCTACATCGAGGCAAAGATGGCGCATGCTTGCCCAGCAGTTCATCCAAAGTTTTATATTGAGCAGAACTAAAAGTCCTGTGACGCGACACCGAGAAAAATCAAAAGTTTACTCATTCATAGTATTGTCGACGTAAGAAAACAGGGTCAATATTATGACACATCGTGGCGGCTCTGTACTGAGCATACCTTGCCTAGAAAAGTGGAAGAAGGTGACTAATCACGCTTCGATGATTTGAGTAAGCTCAGAAAAGATTACAACTTATTCGATAATGTGTAACATGAAGCTTCAATTATAGTCTAATAAGAACCTGAAATTCTAGCAAGTAAAATATTTACCTTTTATACTAAGTCTTCCCGTTTTTTCTTTCCGTTTTTTTTGACGTATCATAAAACACGTCGAAAAAGGCAGGCAAACGTGCCAGGCAATATCCAACGCAGCTTTTCTTCTTCTTTTCAGTTCACATTTCATTGGTTGCTACTTTTGTGGTCACCAAATTAATTGCCGAAATTTAGCCTATACTTTTCACTGTGGTCAAATTCAGCAGTTTTAAAAAAATTTCATTATGAACTTTTGAAGGTGCTATGACAGCAGGCGGAGAGAGCAAGCAAGTGCAGTCAATGCAATTTTCCAGCATCTATAACTGGCTCTTCCAATTAAAGTTCCATTTTCGATAATCCTAAAACTCATAGAATATCAAACGCTACTCGACTCAACTGTCATTCGATGCAGCTTTTCTCTCCGTTCTGACAGGTGTTTTCCCAACTCGTGGAGTCCTTAAAGACATTAAAATTATTATTGTAATTTCTGATTTTGGGCCCGCCCCAGGATGCACCCCTAAGGAGCGAAATTTGACATTTCGAAGTGGCAAACGCTCGATTGCTTTGCAAGGTTCGCGTATTATGGACAGATTCTAGAAAGTTTCAAATCTCAAAGACTTGTTAGTGTTGAGGCGTTTGTGTACTTTACAACGGGAAAGTGACTTTTGGAAAGTTAAAAAAATTAAGAAGCCATTTAAAGATACAAGACTTGCCTTGCGTTGCACTCTGTTCACGCTATATAAATGTTATTAGAGCTTAAAATAAAACTGAAGATTTTGAGAAATTGCCAAACATGGTAGAGCCATGGGTTCAAAATTCAAGCAATTATTTGAATGATCACAAGAGTATCCAGCACAAGAGCATACACGCAAAGGAGAAAGAAAATCTTTTAGTAATGTTCGAAACGTTTGCCTACCTTTTTTCTGCTTTTTTTATGACATGTTGAAAAAACGAGAAGAACTTTTGAAACAACTTAATATTTCGCCCTTTACTGTCTCCTATTTTCTATTCATTCCCCGTAAATGAATATAAAAGATATGAACATTACTATCAAAGTTTATCTCACGGCTTCTTAACATTTTAGTATAAGTATAAGTATAGAGTATAAGTAAAGGAGGGATTGTACCCTATCGTATTAGGGTGAACGGTAAAAAATGGTACACCTTGAGAATAATTCCAGATTTCTCAAGGAAGAAAAATGACTGGTCTTTCCAATTTTGATGGATATTAGAGTAAATTATTCTCTTTCAGATAGCACCTATATAAGGTCATTTAAATAATTGATAATTTTTATACTTACTAAAATGCAAAGTTAGTTACTTTGAGAAATTATAAAGTTTGAGCAGTATCGGCGCAGTGAAACATGTGAGACCACCCAAAGTACCACTGCTGGAGTGAGTGGTGGGACAGTCACCAAACCCACGACGGCTTGGTGGCTTTAACTCTCAATGTCAGGAGATATGCCCATTAACAGCTTCGAGAACAAAGATACGCGTTATTCAATTCTTTGCAGGTAAACGCATGATTCTAGGCATCATCTGATAGAGCTTTTTACGCTCTATCCATCCATATGCAGCTTACTTCAGATTTTATCTATCTTCGGAAAATATAGGGCAAAACATGATTTTTTGTTTTTTTGTTGCGCCAAAAATAGCTATTTTTCAGGTTTTTTCGATTTTTTTTCTGAAATTGAAAAGAAATCTCTTGCATTTAGCACATCGTTCGAAAGAGCATGAAGAGCTCTTTTGAACGGTATGTCATTTGCTTTACGACTTTACGGCATAACAGCGCAAGATTGAGGATTGTCCAAAAAACCCTGTTCGAGTTCTTCACGGCGCCACGTGCAGGGTAGTGGAAGAGGAGCGTTAACGCGTTGTCAGAATAATAAGCGAAGGTCGCCCATGTAAGCGATGTTTGAGTTGCTGCTTACTTGCTGTTGCCAGAAAGAAAAAATTCCAAAATGTAATGAAAATCAAGCTGTCCCATTTTTTACCGTTCACCCTAATACTTCACAATCATAAACAGAGGAGGGATTGTACCAATTATCGTGCTTTACAATCTAGCAGGACAGTGGTAATTGGCGACCAATGTGAGCTTTCTGGTTGTGGTTCGAACACCGTTATGCGGCGTAAAGTTCATGTGTAGGGTTGATTAACATTCAAAAAGGTCAAACGATGCAATTTTGTAATCTGAAGTGAACTTGCAAAAATGCTGAACTGCTGAATCATTACATCCACGAGTGCGCGTCCTCATTTTAGTAAAGCTATTGAAGCTTATGGGATTATAAGACAAGGAACTTTGTTATCACATGCTTGAAAACCCCTCTAGGGCAAGTCTTGAGCAAATTTGGGACTTTGACCGAACTAAAGCGGAAAATGTCGTTAAATTGCAAAATTGATATAATATACATCTTCAGCGTGCTCCCCCTAGCCCCTTCCATCCAAATCTACGATTTTGTGCCCTTTACACCTACTTTAACTATATAAGACACTAACTGGCTTATTCGGCTCCGCTCTGCCCTGCCAAAACACTATAATAAAGTTCCATTCCCATCCCTGTACAACCTTTCCCTGTGTCAGCATGCCCACTTACCTCTCTGCGCCTCCCAGTCCCGTAGCTCAAACTTTGCAAAGAAATGGATAAAATCGATATCGATCGATGATCAAAAGTAGCCAGTGATACACGCCCGCTCCGAAGTGTATGTGTGCCAGGATTGGTCCTGATCGGTTTAGAAATGAAGTTTTCTACAGTGCTGGACATAATTATAAAGCCACTCTAGAAATCGTCGTAATTTCGTTTTTGTCAATGAATCTGTCCGAAGCTTTGCTGTACTGTGCGCATGTCAACACACCATGACCCTTCAAAACGGCTTCCAGTCTTGTTGAGTTTGAACGGAAAAGAGCGAAAAAATTCGAAAAACCTTTAATGAAAGCTGGATAAAATTATAAACCCATCTGGTTTTTCTCATCACTATCGCATTCGCAGACTCTCAAATTTTTTTTATACAATTATGTCCTAAAATATGAAACATTTGCCTACGGCCTGTCATCCTATTCAAATAGAAGCGATCACTGCATTTTTTGCTTTCAAAAGCATCAAAAGTCAATCTGCTTTAACAAGAAGCTGGTTTAAGGATTTTTCAAGCCGTTGTTTATTGCAAATGATAGTCATAAAATCTACTAGGCATTTTCAATAGATAAGGTGAGAAGCGATCCATAAACTCTGCGTAATCGCTGATATTGGACACACTTCAACCTCACCATAGGGTTGTCACGATTTTACCTCACAAAACTCTGTTTGCAATGTTCATAAAACGCATTTTATTTATCACATTGCCTACATTGTGATGCAGCTTCTTCAACAACCTTCTGGTTTTCCCTAGTGATGCAGATGCGATTTAGATCTGAAGAACTTTTCACGAAAATTTCCTGCGAGCAGAAGATTCGATATACCCTAGATCTCCTTATTTCCCTCTGTGTTTCATGTCATATGTCACCCGATAAATGAGATTAGTTAAGATTTTGAAGTTTTAAGCGTCTCCTCTTTTAACCCGTGATGTGAGTTGGCTTTGATTTTTCAGGGTGCTCCACTCATCATTTAGTGGGTGTCAACTGCGACTGAATCAGAGTGCTCAACCCCAAAATTTTTTCCTAGTCATGCACACAGGTTCACTGTTGTATGGCTGTTGTAATGGCTAAGCTACAGTATTCTCTGTTGCTTGAGAATCGGTTTTTGTGGAGTAGAAGCGTTACAACTCTATGGTAAGGTTGGAGTCTGTTCGCCAATATCAGCGATTACGCAGAGTTTATGGAAGCGCTCCTCACCTCATCTATCGAAAATGCTTAGTAGATATGAGTTGAAGTACGCAACGGCTTGAAAACTCTCAACCAGCTTCTTGTTGAAGCAGATTGAATTTTGATGCTTTTGAAAGCAAAAAATGCAGTGATCGCTTCTATTTGAATAGGATGACACGCCGTAGGTTTGCAAATGTTTCATATTTTAGGATATAATTGTCCAAAATATTTGAGGGCCTGCGAATGCAATAGTGATGAAAAAAACCAGATGGGTTTATAATTTTGTCCAGCTTTCATTAAAAATTTTTTCGAATTTTTTCGCTCTTCTCCGTTCAAACTCAACAAGACTGGAAGCCGTTTTGAAGGATCATGGTAGGTTGACATGCGCACAGTACAGCAAAGCTTCAGACAGATTCATTGACAAGAACGCAAATTACGACGATTTATAGAGTGGCTTTATAATTATGTCCAGCACTGTATTAGGAACATACGTATAATACGTATAGGCGCCGTAATACCTAATTGCCCGCGCCGTGCCTTGAACACCATCGTAAGCGAGCGGTCGCCGCGAACGACTGTCGGCGTTCATATTCCAAGAAATCTTTCTTTTGTTTTCATACTGTTCTCGTCAATGCACGATATATTTTGACGGAAGTTTGGATTCAAATTCCAGGTGGAACGAATTTTAAGAAAATACGTGTGGAAAGGGTGCGCGCTAATTTTCACTCGCAAAAAGCCTGTAGTGCTTCGGGACTAAACGTTTCCAGCCGCGCCGCGCGCTGGCGTTCAAAGCGACGCATGGGCAAATGGATTTTACGGGGCCTGTACACACATACAGACAGACAGGCAGACAGACAGACAAACAGGCATTTAGCTTTATAAATAAGAATTTTTATGCGGAAAAAGTGACATTATTGAGATTATCCCTCCTATTTTTACTATGCATTTCATTAGTCTTATCTAAAGAGTTTTTCAAAAAGTTCTATTATTCAAGACCATTGTACTCTGGTAACTGATAGAGACTGCTATATTCCAGTTAAAACATGCTTTCGAAAATATTTAGTTTCTTCTCAATGCCTTCGAAAGTTGTATTGATTAATGGAGTGCTGAGATTGATTGTATCTTTGAAGAATTATCGCAAAATTACACGAGATTTTAACATAAAGAGTAGATAAATGAAGACAAACATGAATCCTTCCGTCGTTGAATCGACAACAATTTTTCGTTGTTACCCCCTAAATTACAACTTCATGCACACCACTCAGATAATCGCCGGGGGCAGGCGGTCCGCAAACTCGCGCTTTTCTGCAGGCGGTCAGCAAAATTTAGGGGCGTGGCCAAACCTTCAGCGGGCGGCACTTCCTTTACGGTCGCATATTCTGCCAGCGGGCAGCAATACAGCATTTTTTGCAAGTGCTCGGCAAATAATTTCTTTCAGCGAGCGCTGGCCAAACTTTCAGCAAGCGCTCGGACTCTTTTTAGGCATTTTCGGGCGTACGTCGAGCGGAGGTAAGACTCTGTGTGGCAGAAGTGTCACCGTTGGTTTAATTACTCAAGTTTGAGGTACTTTCTCCAGGCGGAAAGTACCTGGGGGTTGCGCGGTCCTCCACAAAGGACCGTGCGGCCCCGAAATTTTTGCATATTCCCGCGGAAACTCCGCGAGAATGCGGCCACTGCGCCGCAGCTAATCCATGAAAAAACCGCGATTGTTCTCCAAGCATTCGTCTTAAATTTCGCCAATTTTCTTTCAAATTTCTGCAAGCGGGCAAAAAATCAACGAACTAATTTTCCGGTGCGCGCTTGCTCATCGCATAGCCGCCTGCCCCCGGCGATTATCTGAGCAGGTGTTCCCCTCACTCATTCACAGTCACATTCCGAAACTGGCTGCATCTGAAAACAGTACGCGCTCCATAAACACTGCATAGTGCATCCTTTTAATTGAGATTGCATTCGGAGTCTGTTTGCGATAGTGTAGCAAGTGGGGGTAGACAATTAACGTTCAGAGAGATTAATTTCCTTGTACTATCAAAGTGAAGAAAAGAAGAGAACCGAATATTCGAAAATTCAACGAAAATCCCAAATACATAGCGTATGCGAGGTGTCCAAAAAGTATCTAGGCACTGCGACTGCGTACGTTTACTCTAACAATGTCTTTTGCCAACCTTTGTAAATATCTTATAGTTATGTCTTCAGCTAATACATACAGCGAAAAGCGGATCACCTTTGCTTTTCTTATTCTTCACGGAGGTACTTCCAGTATAAAATAGAACGACTGCAAAATATATAGTGTTTTTGGAAGTCTAATAAGAGATTTTTCTTTTTAATTATATTCCATGGGCAAAAGTACGGTTGGCGATGTCTCAAATCCCCTTCTCTCCTACAGGAAATTTATAACAGTGAAGAGCGATTGATGAGTTGCTCTATACCGTTAATCTAAGCTGATGCCAGCCCACAGATCTGTATACTTTTGCGAACGCTACATATACAACAACTCCAGTGGAGAGTGTATAGTCTTTCTTGAAGTTTTAAAAATCTCTCCAGAACCGTCTTAGGAGTAGCTTTTAGGTTCACAGTCTCTTGACGTCTTGACGTTATTACTAAGCCGTTGTTGATCGTAAATTGATAGAAAAACTGTCTAGTTTTGATACTTTCATGAAACAACTAATTGCTAGCTGTTTTGGTCTCTTGTAGGCAGTCACCTCATTGACACGGATTATTCGAATACTATTCGAAAATTGAGTGATACTCGAAAAAAAATTACGAACTCTCCTAAATACGGTAGCGATGTGAATAGTAGTATATCGGTGCCCAGGTTCATTAAGAAGCAAAGCATTAAGGACTACTGGTACTGAAAAAGTTGTCAAACCTTCAGGTCAGGTGCTTTTTAACCTTTTCGATATCATAAAACCTCACGCTTCAAGCTGCCCAATCTCCTCCTCTTTACGAATCTGAGAGCCGATGATAACTCAGTCTCGGGTATGAGGATTTTATCAGAAATTTCATTTGAGCGGAACATAGTGGAGTTTCGTCTACGTAAACCAGCTGGTTATCCTTGATCATCGCAAAATCATGACTTGGCAAGACTTCTTACTATTTATTAAGCTTGCGTCAAGAAATAGAGTGCTTTTATTAAATACGGGCTAACAAAATGGAAAGATAGGGTCAACTTTAACAGAAAAAGATGTAAAGGAAAATAGCAAGGCTGAATAAAAACACATCTCCAAGTTTGTCCAATCAAGCCCCGTGAACATCGGTCTGAATGAGCTATGTGCTTTAGTGCAAAGTCCAAACTCATAGACTTGCTGTACTAAGTGCATGCCATTCCAACTCTATTCAACAATGATCTGCGATCCGATTGGAAATTTGCGGACGGCAAAACAGGAGGGAAACAAAATTGCTCACTCTGGGACCTACAACTCTAATGATTGCTAGCAAACGCAATCTTTTTCCGAATCAATCATGTGGATTTATCACACATTACTTCATTTTCTCAAAAATCTCTTTGTCTTTGACAATGATAGTTTAGTTGTCTTTTACAAAACCACTGAAATGCCATTTGTCGTAGAATATTTGGGATTTGTCTAGCGAAGTTCTAAACTCTCTACTACTTGAGCTGAAAATTTCAGATCAGCCCGATTTTCAACGTAAAGTGCTCCACGCTATTTGCAAGAATCATATTCCTGCCTTGCACGATGGATGATCCAAGTGAATGGTAAGTAACTTCGCTACGACCCATAATTTGTTATTCATTTGCTTTTCAATAGAAATTCAATTATATTACAATATTAGTTTTTAGAAAGATTAAATATTCCAAACAAAGTACTATTAGATCGGCTTGAAAAACTTCCTTTTAGCATAAAAATTATCATAAAAGCTTTCCTGGTTGTTTATCCATGATTTTTTGAGGCGAATGCTGATTACGAGTGCAGTATCAGTTCTCGAAAATATCTATTACCTTTCAGCATGAGATCTGCTATTAGAGCGTTCTGTCATTATTCTCGACGATATTTGGCCAGAGTGCGCGATCTCAAAATTTTAGACGATATTCTTGATGACATGAGATCGTAAGCTTATAGTTCACGATCAATGCAGATATGGACCTGGCTCAGGCCATGTTATGATAGCACTGTCTGTAGTAATTGCAAACTAGAAAAAGGAGCAAATAAGTTGTCCAACAGATACTTGAAAAGTGCAGACAAATTGAGAAATTTGCGTAATATCGCAATATTTCTGTCAAACAACTCTGCTAAAAATGATTATGGTACACAAAAGCGCTATTTTCGTAATTATGAACCCGAAAACCTCAGTGGGCTAAGGTTTCCGGCCGATCTAAGATTATCGGTATCATTTTTTTGAAAATTACAGGCGCCTTTCTCTCTGAAACAAAAGTCTCGGTTTCTCGATAGCGCGCGATATTCAACGGCAACAGCTCTACCGAACTGTCTCTTACTGAATTCTTCCATGTGTGTTTTGCGCAGCGTTACACCACCGGGAATCCCGCTTTCACCCTCTCTCAACCCCAAAAATCGCGTAGACTGAAAACAGAGTAGCAAGATAGTCTAGTATATCAAGAAGTTCGCTTAACATGCTGAGCATTACGCTTTTCTCAGATTCATGTTTTATGCAATATGAAGGAAGTTTTGAAGAAAAAAACGAAAAAACGCGGATTGTCAATTTCTGCGTTTTTTATCGAATAATTGGTGTGGTTCTGCAAATTAAGTTATGGAAATTGAGGATGCACCAAAGAGTGTTTTCTTTTCGAAAAGATTCATGGATAGCCATGAAAGCCATATATTTTCCGCTTCGAGATTGCTAACATCATAAATTCACTAAGCTAATGGGATATTTATCGTTAGATAATTTGTAATTCAATATTTCACATTACCGCCTTATCAAACTTGTAAGATTGGAATCATTAATTCTCAGATAACTCGCTTTTTTCTCTCTCTCTTAATTCGACTGTATATGTATTGAGTGACAGTGCACATCTTCACAGTTTGCCCCACTACAAAGTTTGACTGACGAGTTGTCAGTAAAGTGTTGCCGGTTGCCCCGCGCATGTGCAGTCTCACATTAAGTTAGGAATGGCTCACACGTGGTTCTGATACTGTCTTCATTACAATGAAGAACAATGGTGGTCACACAACAATGTACTGTGAACGGAGGAATTGAAAGAACAACGTTGAATCATAATGAAACTGATCTCTAAACAAAAGCACGTGACCACACTGGTCTTTCACTTTAATAGTGCAAAGAAAATGAATCTCTTCAAACGTTAATTGTTCATCTCCATTTATTACACTACTGCAAACAGACTCCGAATGCAATCTTGATCAAAAGGTTGCACTATGCAATAATTATGGAGCGCGTGCTGTTTTCAGATGCAGCCATTCTCGGAATGTGGCTGTGAACGAGTGAGGGAAAGATCTGTAGGCGTGTCCATGAAGTTATAATTCAGTGGCAACAACAATAAAATATTGGCGATTCAACGACGAAAGGGTTAGCAAATATTAGTCAATTTCTTCTTTGCCATGACAGGTGTTTATAGCAAGATTTATTGTGCTGCCTAACGTTTCAGCGGATCCGCCGTCCTCAGAGGCCTGAAAGTGAGTCAGTCATCTTCAACAAACGCATTATGCCATCAGACGCTTCGACCAACTCGTACGTTTGATTCGTGCGACGCAACCGCAGTCCAGCGTCCAGGCTCGAACTTACCAAGACTCCAGAGAAGAGCACGATAGAGGCTCTTCAGGTCGCCTACAGTGTACGGTAACAATAAACAGTCCAACTGGTTTGGACATGTTTAAGTAGCTATAGGCTATCAAAACCACAAAATGATAATAACGGCTTCAGATCATTCGTCACAGGCAACCGTTCATTCTTACTGTTCATTTTCGGGTTACAAGCAAGAATGAACGCGGCTTCCAACACCTTTCGAGCAGAGATATTATCCTCGATTGTTAATACGTTGCAATTGATTTCAAACTCTTCGCCGTCGTGATCTTCCTTTCTGTGTTTCCCCAATGGGCTCACAATGCTCTGTCCTCTTTTGCTGGCCAGATGTTCATTTACACGTACAAAAAGCGGTCGACCGATCTCGCCGATGTGCAGTCGAATAGAATTTCCGCTCAATATAGTGTGCTTACACTGAAGGTGAAATGCGGTTAGATTTGCGCGTAAAGAAATAGCTACGCCTGTGACGCCGGCCATTTGCGCGCGCAAAATGTTGGCATTACTGGCGTGGCTACTTGTTCATGCGCAAATTTTACCGCATTTCACCTTCAGTGCAAGCACACTATATTAAGCAGAAAATCTACTCGACTGTACATCGGCGAGACCGGTCGACCGCTTTTTGTACGTGTAAATGAACGTCTGGCCAGCAAAAGAGGGCAGAGCATTGTGAGCCCATTGGGGAAACATAGAAAAGAAAATTAGGACTGCGAAGACTTTGAAATCAATTGTAGCGTACTAATAATCGACGATAATATCTCTCCTCGAAAGGTGTTAGAAGCCGCGTTCATTCTTGCTCGTAACCCGAAAATGTATAGCAAGAATGAACGGTTGTATGTGACGAGTGATCTGAAGCGTTCTTATCACTTTGTGGTTTTGATAGCCTATAGCTACTTAAACATGTCCAAACCAGTTGGACTGTTTATTGTTATAGTACACTGTAGGCGACCTAAAGAGCCCCTATCGTGCTCTTCTCTGGGAGTCTTGGTATGTTGATCGAGCTTGGACGCTGGACTGCGGTTGCGTTGCACGAGTCAAACGTACGAGTTGGTCGAAGCGTTTGATGGCATAATGCGTTTGTTGAAGATGACTGACTCACTTTTAGGCCTCTGAGGACGGCGTATCCGCCGAAACGTTAGGCAGCACAATAAATCGTTGTTATAAAAACCTGTCGAGGCAGAGAAGAAATTAAGTAATATTCATCAATTATCCCAAGGTTTACAGAAAAAAGAACTTTTGGGTTAGCAAATAGCTTTGGCTAGCGTTCCATGTTTGTCTTCGTTATACAACTACCTCAATACTTGTAATATAATCTTGTGCATTTTCGCGGAAACTCCTTAAAGAAGGAAGCAATCCATTGTTCAGTTCCACTCCTTGAAGAGTCGCACTCAAAAAAAACCCAACATTTCCGAAAGCGTGCTTCAACTGGAATATAGCAGTCTCTATCAATCACCAAAGTACAATTTTCTCGGATATCACAAGTTTTTGAAAAAATTCTTCAAATAAGACTAATGAAGTGCATCATAAAAATGGGAGCGATGATCTCAAAATTCGTATATGTTTGCTTAAGCCAAGACTGTAGCACGCTTTATTCGTCAGGCTAACTTTTCGGTGCATTCACCTTCGTCGGAACTGGAATGTCGCACACGTTAGTGGTTTGTTCTCCCGAACAACTCCTCTAAGCCAATTCTACGTTTAACATCAGGCCAGGCTGAAAGCCGTGACGTTTATGTTCGCTTCGGCAGTCTTCGAATCGGCGTTGAGCCACCATCAAACACAGTATGTGCACAATCAGTAATAGCAGAGACTAGTACAAGTTCTTCATATAGATGGATCTAACCTCAGTGCAGATCAAATCCGCAAAGGGACTGATATGCGATCAGATCACTATTTATCTATGGCAACCCCCTCTTCCTTGCCGTTCATTGCAGGAGCTCTGAATGTTTTCCAAAATGCTTCTAGCGCTTTACGAGCAATTATTTCGGGCTCACGCGTTAAGATTGTGACGGCTATATTGAATTGAGTGATTGGTGACTCTCTCTACAATTTGCGCCTAAAGGGTGGGGGTTCGATTTAGATTTCATAAAATCAACTAGATGCCTCTTTGATTCTCACACAAAGAGGCCTGCCAGTCTCTCCTGTGTACTCTTTCCCGCTAATTTGACAAGTTAGTTGATAAAAAACTCCTGCCTTTATGCGATCGCCTGATTGACCAAATGGCATAACAATCGGTGTTCACGCATAGTCGATCATCAAAGCGACTATGAATTAGTTGTTTTTGAGACTTGGAGGCAAAATATCTACAATTCTGATCTATACGGCCTGCATGTTTTAAGCTGGAAATGGTCAGATTATAGCTAAGCCATTCCAAACAAACTGTATATCATCTCACCCGTCATAGAACGCTGATTTCAAATACACGTTTTTATATGTCAAGCAACTATCTGGAAGGAGTTATGAGCGTTCAAATATGTTTTTTGAGTTAGACATTTAACGAATATTTCCTTGAAAGGCAGCCTGATGGCGCAGATTTACAGTGGCTATGGTTATTTTAATCGCAAGGAAGAAGCTCATTCACTATAAGTTAAATAGGGTTTTTGAAACTTATTTCGTAGAACATGCACCGCAAACACTTCGCATATCGCATTTCTAAACGCTCATAACTCCTCTCAGTTGGTGCTTGGCAGATAATAAACGTATATTTACGATCAGGTTTCAAGGCGAGTCCAATGATTTACAACTTGTTGGGTATGGCTGGGTTAGTTTTGACCATTTCTTGCTAAGCTTTTTCTTATCGCCTTGCTGAATTCTTCAAATATGAAAGGAATACAAAAAGATATTTTTGCTTTATTCTTGTTTGTGCGCGGCCTGTATTCTTGCCAGGTACGTTTTGATAAATGGTTTATGAAATAACCAATAAACTGCGCAATCTGTCTGGCAAAGGACGCTTAAATGTCTAAATTTGTCATGTTTAAAGTGGCTTAAAATCAGTTGAAAGCTGTAAAACAACACATAATGAAATTAAACTATCTGTATTCCGTCCTTGTAATCAGAATACTTGATACAAGACTGAGAAATCACTTTCATGTGTTACTGTACAAGTTTCGCCAATTTTGAGCCACTTCAAACATGACAAATTTAAACTTTTAAACGCTCATAACTTCTCTCGGAGAGTTGCTCCGCAGAAAAGGATAGCAGATTTGGAATCAGCGTTCCAAGCCCGTTACGATGATATATGACTCATCTGGGTTGGCCGAGCTGGCTTGGGAACTCTCCCTCGTTAGATTTCGAAACCGTTTGCTCTTGTGAGTTCCATCGCGCAATTACCCTTGTACGTTAAGAAAAGGCAGCCACGTTTCCTGGGTTTCCTCGTGTAAGGTTTGTGTGTAGAGATTGGCCGTTCAGCAGGCTGAAGCAAGTGTCTAGTCCATCTTGCGTCGCGCGCACTATACAACGATCATCTATATAGCGGCAATAAAGTACTGGTTTGCGCGCAAGTACGGGGATCTCGATTTCTGAAATACAGGCAATGGCAACGACGGGTGCCACACTTTGGTCCATCGCTAATTCGTTGTAGTAACTGCTGCCAACGCCATCGAAAATGCTGCAGCTAAGCCATCCTTTTGGAAGATGGCGAATATCAAAGCCGTACATGTTGATGGAGCCATGGTGTTCGCACAATATGTCAATATGTCGTTGCCATCTTATATATAAAGCTGAATGTCTGTTTGTATGTATGTACCTATGTCTGTCTGTACGTACGTATGTTCCGAATAGGAATTTTTATTTCTAAACCAATTCGGACCAAACTTGGTACACATACACTTTGGGCCCCGGCGGATGTCATAGGCTACTTTTCGTCATCGATCGATATCGATTTTATCAATTTTATCGATTTTTTGCTGAGTTCACACACGGGGCTGGGAGTTGGCAAAGGGCAGAGCCCGGCGGGGGTGGCGCTTTCACAAGCTGGATATCGTTTTTGGCCCGAAAAAGCAAAGGGGAAGTCGTATTTTGGGGTCCGGGGCGGATCGCCGGACCCCAAAATACGACTTTCCCTTTCTTTACCGATAAACAGTGCACATACCATTTTTTAATCATCATTCCTTGTTGATGCTACTGTCTTATGAACTTAGATTCCAGCAATGTGAAGATTCTGTGCTCTGATCGCTAGCCTGCCCGCAGGCGGGAATTCAAATCGCAATTCTTGTGAGAGGAAAATAACAAAATAGGCTCGTTTTCAATGCACAAGTAACGATATGGCACCAAATTTGCTGTGTAGTTGGAGGACCATGAGCACAAAAAAAGTATGAAGAATTATGAAAAACCTATGTGAATTTAAAAAATGGTAAGTGTTTTTCGAAATTAGGTGGCTCCCGCGCCACCTGGGAGCCACCTGGGGTGGCTCCCTGCTTCCCTTCACATAATTTCCCGGATTTCTTTACATAAATGTAGACTAGGTCGAGAGTATTACTATATGTTCAAATCCGCTTCCAAAACCACCAAGGCACCGCTTCGATACAGCCCCAAATAGGGTTCATAGCGTTATGATCGGCCTCGGAAACCGCGCTTCAATCGTAATTGGTTATTGTAAATTGTAAAGTTTCGCAACTGACTAATAAATGAGCAGTATCTTAGACATATGAACGTCAAAGTTTGTGCAAATCTTGACCCTATGTTTTTTTATGGATTCCTTTGCGGATGAACCCATTGAGCTGAAACCTTGATGACCCGGGCTGACCAGGAAAGCCAGGTAGTACTACTATAATAAGCGCTGAGGCCGCCCAACTTATTATTTGTGTATATCTGTTTGTCAGGGACTTACGGGGGTCAAAAAGAGGGTTAAAGGGGAAGTCGTAAGAAATTTTGGCATCAAAGGGGGTATCGTTTTCAAAATTCTGAAATGCCACCTCTTGCCGGGCCCTGGCAAAGGGTTAATCGAGCATGGGGATTCCGAATACAGTATTAGTTTTCAGGATTATCAATTTCTTTTATCGATTTTATCGATTTTTTTGCAAAGTTTGAGCTACGAGGCTGGGAATTGGCACAGGGGGGTAATCGAGCATGCTGAATACGAATACAATATTAGTTTGGCGCTATTCGGCTATCCGGGCCCCAAAATTGTTTTTTGTGGTAGAGATTGCTCAAACTTCGTGTATAAGGGCTATCTTAAGGGCCGTGCATTTCACGCGATTTCCATCGCGACGCGGTTTGATAATATTCCAGGTGTCCATAACTCATTGTAAGCACATTATAAATTTACAGAAGATAGGGCATTTTATCAGTTTACGTAAGTTGTACACACTATGCATGTGCAGTTTGCTAATGTTGGATTCGCACGCTTCTGGCGAATTACCAAATCGCGTCGCGACTGAAATCGCGTGAAGTATGCCCGGCCCTTTACATGCTGATTACAGATATCACACTTTCTCCGCAGAACGTCTTCCCTTGTGGTTACGATAGGTGTACCGTAGGAAGTCAAAATCATGATCTCGGCTGGAGTTCGGTCCACGTGGCTTATTCGACATGCTAATTACGAATATCATCTCTCTCTGCATATTGGGACCTTTTCATAGAGATGTGTAGTTATATGGCGTGGGGTCGAAAATATAGGTTTGCTTCAAACTTCCTCTAGGGTGGTCATTTAGCACGCTGAACATGAAAATCATGCTGATTTCGCAGGACAGTGCATTTTCTTGGGTTACGGCGGGTGCAGATGGGTCGAAGTTCTAGATTTGCTCAAAACCTTACCTGTAACGGTTCACAAGTACATCGCTAATGAATATGATGCTTGCTCGCTGCCATAACGCAATAGTGAAGTTATGATGAGTTGCAGGGTTAGAATGGACATTTTTTTCCGCTTTCGGGCCAATTTAGATCCCAGATATTCAAGAGATGGGGAAACGGTCGTTTTGTATCGCGATCTCCAGCGCCATCCTGATAACCTATCCCAACCGTGGGAAACTTTCATACTACACGAATTGCCTTTATCCTGGGGATCAAGCACGATATTCTTAAAACACTTTAGGTAATCTTCTGCCAAGGTTTCAGGCAGGTTCATGATTTTTGCCCGCTGCCACGCGAAATGGCTATGATCGTCATCAGCGGCTTGAATAACCCCCATATACCGAGTTTGAGCAAAATCCACCTCAAAAACATTTCAGGGCCCGGATAGCCGAATAACGCCATCAGTTTTTAGAATTATCCTTACTTTTATCTATTTTGTTGTTGTTTTTTGCAAAGTTTGAGCTGCGGGGCTGTGGGGCTGGTGAGGAAGGTAGGTGCATACTGATTACTCACACAGCGGGAATAGGGAATTGCATGTAGAAGTGTGCACAGGTAAAAGTGTACAGGGATAGAAATGGAATCTTTGTCGTTTTTGACAGGGCCGGGCGGAGCCGGGTAAGTCAGCTAGTCTTATCTTACATATAAAGTGAATGTCTGTTTGTATGTATGTCTGTATGTCTGTATGTATGTCTGTATGTACGTATGTTCCGAATAGAAATTTTTATTTCTGAACCGATTCGGACCAAACTTGGCACACATACATACATTTCGGGCCCCGGCGGACGTCGTAGGCTACTTTTCGTCATCGATCGATATCGATTTTATCGATTTTTTGCAAAATTTGAGCTACCGGGCTGGGAGTTGGCACAGGAAGGTAATCGAGCATGAGGTAATCGAGCATGAGGTAATCGAGCATGCTGATCACCCCCCGTGGGGGTGATCAGCATGCTCGATTACACATCTCTGCCAAATTCCAGCCCCCTAGCTCAAACTTTGCAAAAAATCGATAAAATCGACATCGATCGATAACGACAAGTGGACTGTGACACCTGCAGGGGCCCGAAGTGTACGTGTTCCAAGTTTGGTCCGGATCGGTTAAGAAATGGAATTTTCTATTCGGAACATACGGCGGAGCCGGGTAAGCCAGCTAGTATATACAGGGTGGGGCAAAAGTTTGGGAACCTAATTTGTAGCGCTGTAAATCAAGAAACTACTAATAATTTTGACTCCAAATTTGTGTCACATATTGCTGCGATCATCTTCTACAAATCGCACTTTGGCTGGCTGAAAATGCTTGCCATATGTTTTTGTAGGAGTTGGATTTATCAAACAAGTGCTCTGCAATGCTAGAAAATTGAAATTTTTGGTCTTACAACTTACTTTGTAGCTAAAGATACAGTGTATAATCTAAAGAGCTTCGATGATGCATTCAATGTAGAGGAGATCTTGCGCTATCGATTCGTTGTCATTGCGTTTGTCAGATACTATTCCTTCGAAAACGCAAAATAAAAATTCGCGAATACTACCTGCGTGCCAGTGGCCATTTTTCTCTAAAATAAATTTGAAAGCTATAGGAGCACAGCAGGCACTGAATTCTAGGCTATACTCTTTCCTTGGATCTTCTATGCAAGCATTTACTTGAGCTCCATCGATCAAGCAATTCAAACACTTTTCAGTTTACGATTTTCGCTCCCGTTCGCGCAATCGCATCCCATCCAGATTTCCAGTATACATTGTACACTTGCCTTCAATTAAAATTCCAAAATTTTTTGCCTAACACTGCAAAAAAAATTTGTTCGCAATACATTGTAGCTAAAAGCTTGCTCTATCACACCGCACATTTGCACGGAGAAAGAAACAGTTACCGTAAAGGCGTGAGACGAACTTCATCATGACTGTCTGCGTGCCAGGACAGACACACTCGCCAAGATTTCGAAGGGCTGCTTTGAAGCTAGATAAGGCAATCTCAAAATTCAAAAGCAGCGCTGTATTTGTAAGGTTCGGTTTACGTGTGCACCAAATTTTTTGTTTTTAGGCGCTTTCCTTCTGATTTTATCTGAAAAAGTACTAGGCTCTCAGACTTTTGCCCCACCCTATAAGCTGAATGTCTGTTTGTATGTACGTCTGTCTGTATGTCTGTTTGTACGTATGTTCCGAATAGAAATTTCCATTTCTGAACCGATCCGGACCAAACTTGGCACACATACACTTCGGGGCCAGGCGGGTGTCATAGGCTACTTTTCGCCATCGATCAATAAATATCGATTTTATCGACTTTTATCGATTTTTTGCAGAGTTCATCTACGGGCTGGGAGTTGGCACAGGGGGGAGGGTAATTGAGCGTGCTGATTACAAATACAGTATTATTTAGAATTATCCATTACTTTTATCGATTTTATCGATTTTTTGCGAAGTTCAAGCTACGGGACTGGGAGTTGGCATAGTGGGGTAACTGAGCATCCTGATCACGAATGTAGTAAGTGTTTGTGAGAATATCCAGTACTTTGTTTTTTGAACCCTTGAACTAAAAAGATGTAAACTGGTACTTGGTTTTGCTGATTCAAACGAGGTAATTTTTATTTCTTATCCTCAGTCCTGCATCAAAATATTTCTCCTGTCATCTGGGATTGGATTTCGGTAAGGGATAAGCGAGTGCCCTGATTATAAAAGAGCCTCCCTAAAATAATTCGAGTGCCAATGCCACGATCAAACGTATTGGAAGAGTACACTGATTATTTGAAATCACAACAATTCTGATTTTTTGGCGAAGCCTGAATTTGAAGATTTTTGGCGTATCTGAAAGTTTCATTTATGCAACACCGTTTTGGATTTCAGGTTCAAATAGACCTAGGCAAATTGTTGAATTTTTGCATGCACACATTGTATATGTGGGTAAACATCTGCAATTAGCGGGAAACCGAGGTCGGTCTCCAAGCGCGGAATGCAAATCTAGCACCTTCAATTGCTGGCCTGGTTCATCTTATATATAAAGCTGAATGTCTGTTTGTATGTCTGTCTGTATGTATGTATGTGTGTACTTATGTTCCGAATAGAATTCCATTTCTGAACCGATTCGGACCAAACTTGGCACACATACACTTCGGGGCCAGGCGGGTGTCATAGGCTACTTTTCGCCATCGATCAATAAATATCGATTTTATCGACTTTTATCGATTTTTTGCAGAGTTCATCTACGGGCTGGGAGTTGGCACAGGGGGGAGGGTAATTGAGCGTGCTGATTACAAATACAGTATTATTTAGAATTATCCATTACTTTTATCGATTTTATCGATTTTTTGCGAAGTTCAAGCTACGGGACTGGGAGTTGGCATAGTGGGGTAACTGAGCATCCTGATCACGAATGTAGTAAGTGTTTGTGAGAATATCCAGTACTTTGTTTTTTGAACCCTTGAACTAAAAAGATGTAAACTGGTACTTGGTTTTGCTGATTCAAACGAGGTAATTTTTATTTCTTATCCTCAGTCCTGCATCAAAATATTTCTCCTGTCATCTGGGATTGGATTTCGGTAAGGGATAAGCGAGTGCCCTGATTATAAAAGAGCCTCCCTAAAATAATTCGAGTGCCAATGCCACGATCAAACGTATTGGAAGAGTACACTGATTATTTGAAATCACAACAATTCTGATTTTTTGGCGAAGCCTGAATTTGAAGATTTTTGGCGTATCTGAAAGTTTCATTTATGCAACACCGTTTTGGATTTCAGGTTCAAATAGACCTAGGCAAATTGTTGAATTTTTGCATGCACACATTGTATATGTGGGTAAACATCTGCAATTAGCGGGAAACCGAGGTCGGTCTCCAAGCGCGGAATGCAAATCTAGCACCTTCAATTGCTGGCCTGGTTCATCTTATATATAAAGCTGAATGTCTGTTTGTATGTCTGTCTGTATGTATGTATGTGTGTACTTATGTTCCGAATAGAATTCCATTTCTGAACCGATTCGGACCAAACTTGGCATACATACACATTTATCTTTAGCTACTTTCATCGATTTTATTGATTTTTTCGCGAAGTTTGAGCTACGGGGCTGGAAGTTGGCATAGAGGGACGATCGAGCTTGCTGATTACGAATACAATAATAGTTTTCAAAATTATCCATTACTTTTATCGATTTTTATTGATTTTTTGCGAAGTTTGAGTTACGGGGCTGGAGGTTGGTGAGGAAGGAGATGAGCCTACTGATTACTAACACAGCGGGAATAGGGAATTTCAAATAAAAGTGGGCAGGGAAAGGTTGCACAGGGGTAGAAATGGAGCCTTTATCGTTTTGACAGAACCGGGCGGACGGGTAAGCCAGCTAGTTGCCTATATATCAAAAATCGAGAGCCCGTACTTGCGCGGAAACCATACTTTATTGCTGCTATATAGATTATTGTTGTATAGTGCCGCGACAAAAGATAAACTGGACACTTGCTTTAATCTGCTAAACAGCCAATCCCCACACATAAACTTTACACGAGGGAAGACCAGCGAAAACCGGCTGAATTTCCTTAACTCCAACTCCATTAGATGGATATTACGCTTCTCAGTCTTATAAAACAACTAATTCATAATCGCTCTCACGAGCGACTATGCATGAATAGTGTTTCGCGTGTCCATTTGGTTAACCAGGCGATTGCATGAAAGCATGAAGCACTATTAGGTTGTCCCGTAATCTTTTCATTTCTGAGTTTTTACTGTAATAAATTACATACTTCTTATTCTAAATAGACATCAGGATAACATTCGATAGAGCAAAGCAAGCTTTATAAGATGACATTTATGCTTTTGCACAAGCTTTGATCCATCTCGAAATTTAAACCAAAATCTAAAAAGTTTTGAATGGCTAGAAAAGCGAAATTTTTTTATATTTTTGTTCAAAAAATGCTACAAATTTCTAACTCGCTCACGCATATGCATTCCACATCAGACATTCACATGTGCTGTTGCTGTATTTTTTATCAGCTAGAAATCAAGAAACTGAAAATTTCCATGTTTTTATCAAAGTGATTATGTGCTGTTCTTACACTAACAGTTGTACACTGTGCTCTTAGAAATACTACCGTAGATTTTTGGCTCTCTATGTGCTTTGGTTCACGAGAAGTATCAAATTTTTCACTTGGGTTTTTCACGCTTTCATCAACATTTCTCGAAAACCAGAGTTTATAAAGAGTTAAAAATTTGCAGTTGTACCTCTAAAGGTTTGTAGTATAAACTGTTGGTGTAAGAACAGTACCGCATCACTTTGGTAAAAGCATGGAAATTTCGGTTCGTTAATTTCTAGCTGATAAAAAAGTACAGCAACAGCACATATGAATGTCGGATGTGGAATGTATATGCCTGAGCGAGTTAGAGGTCTGCAGGATTTTTTTGAACGAAGATACAAAAAATTTTCGTTTTTTTGGGCTTTCGTCCATCTCAAGTTTCAAACCAAAATCCAAAAAGTTTCTAATGCCCAAAAAATGAAAATTTTTTGTATCTTCGTTCAAAAAAATCCTGCAGACCTCTAGCTCGCTCACGCATATACATTCCACATCCAACATTCATATGTGCTGTTGCTGACTTTTTTATCAGCTAGAAATCAACAAACCGAAATTTCCATGCCTTCACCAAAGTGATGCTATGCTGTTCTTACACTAACAGTTGTATACTACAAGCCCTTAGAAGTACATCTGCAAATCTTTAGCTCTTTATAAACTCTGGTTTTCGAGAAATGTTGATGAAAGCGTGAAAAACCCGAGTGAAAAATTTGATACTTTTCGTGAACCAAAACACATAGAGAGCCAAAAATCTACGGTAATACTTCTAAGGGCACAGTGTACAACTGTTAGTGTAAGAACAGCACATAATCACTTCGATAAAAACATGGAAATTTTCAGTTTCTTGATTTCTAGCTGATAAAGAAATACAGCAACAGCACATGTAAATGTCTGATGTGAAATGCATATGCGTGAGCGAGTTAGAGATTTGTAGCATTTTTTGAACAAAGATATAATAATACTAGTTGGCAAACCCGGCTCCGCTCGGGCTTGTCAATAATATATTTGTAATCAGCATGCTCGATTACCCCCCCCCCCCCCCCTGTGCCAACTCTCCCAGCCCTGTAGCTCAAATTTTGCGAAAAATCGATAAAATCGATTTCGATCGATGACGAAAAGTAGCCTATGACACGCTGCTTGCCCCGAAGTATATGTGTGCCAAATTTGGTCCCGATCGGTTCAGAAATAAAAATTTCTATTCCGCACATACGTACAGACATACAGACAGACAGACAGACACACATTCAGCTTTATAGATAAGATATGAGGTATATATGAGGCACTTGTACTATGTACTACTACTGACTGTGCAGGCACTGTAATTGGTGGTGGCTCGACACCGATTCGAAGACTGCCGAGATGAGCATGAACGACGGTCTCCGTCATATGTTTCAGCCCGGCCTAATGTTGAACATAGAATTCTTAGAGGAGTTGTTCGAGAGAACAAACTACTATTGTGCACGACCTTCCAGACTCCGACGAAGGTGAATGCACCAAAACGTTAGCCTGACGAATAAAGCGTGCTACAATCTTGGCTCAAGTAAACATATACGAATATCTACATCTTGCCACCAAAATTTATCAGTGATCGAGCTTGGGACCTGAATTGTTTATGTGATGACAATCGCAAAAAACAGTGTCATATTCTTCAATCGGTATTATTCCCAGTGGCGTACCGAGGGGTGGGGGTGGGGGGGGGGGCACGAGATAGGGGAGAGAGCAGGGCTCGGCACGAGTCGGTTTCCAGGGTTTCGGACGAAGTCCCCTCTGGCTTTCGGAAGTTTTACGAAGTCCCCTTTGATCTACCTGCTTAGGAGAAGATGAAAACAAGAAAGATTCACTAGTCTGAAAGAAAAGACGTAAGCTAAGAAGTTCAATACTACGCATGCACAAGAACATTGGCATTGGAGCGCGATATTTAACAAACGATTTATTTAGGGCAAAAAACGAAGGAACGGCAATGATATGAAAATCTCTTCATGCTCAGGGATAGATTTTTGACCGGAGAATCCGTCCATGCCAAAAAGGTCCGAAACTTATGTGAAACGACGAAAATATATGCTCCAGACGATCTCACATCAGATCGTCTGGTGGCCGTCTAGAGACGATCTAATTTTGGAAAAGGTATTACTTCACATAAGTTTTCAACTCTTTTTACATAATCCTTCCGCAAAGAATATTCTAAATATACAGTTCAATTTTGGTGTCGTATGGTTCTGTGTACGCTGTAAACAAGCAATTTGTTTATTTTAACCTTGCTTTCAAATCGCGCGCACTTTTCGCCATGCACGATAGTGCATGTCAATCGTGTGACAACCTGTCTGAAAAGCTTGTGTTCGACTAAATGGCGCTTATTCTTGGTGCTCGGCCCGACTCGTTAGAAACGATATCCTCTTTGCTGTTTGCTCCAAAAACGAAGTCCAGCCTGCTTTCAGACTATCTGTGCCGCGCCCTGGGAGAGAGGTTCCCCGCCTTCCCCAGAGAATGGGTCGCGAAACTTTCAAAAGTTACTCACATGAGTTATAAAAATGTGCAAAAGACTTACTTAATTTCTAAGTAATTGAAGTAATTTTTGAAATTTTTTAATAAATCAATTTAGCCTCAAAAAAATTTTTTTTCCTAAAATTTAGGTTTTGGGCTGGGTGTCGTTAGCCACGCACCTTTGTCAGGAAAGATTTTTGTCGCTCCCCCCTCACCTCCCCTCCCCCACTTCAGCCGAAATCCTGGGTACGCCACTGACTATTCCAGAATACACGACTCAAAAATGAAAAACCTTAGATTTTGTTAAGTCTTGATACATAGAGATTATATGACATGCTGTTCACGAAATAGACATACAGGGTGTCCCAAAAGTATGTATGCACTGTTTGATCGTTAATATCTTCCTTTCTAAAAAGTGTTTTGCCTTGCTTCAGGTACCATCTTGTAGAACTGGCTTCAACTTAGAGTCACAGTATGGGAATCACCGACCGCTATTCATTACTGTAGGATTAAGGTAGAAAGTTGAAACATATGGTGTCAATGTGGAAGAAGCTGCCATTCCAAAATTTTTCACAAAAAATGTGAAAACTTGTGTAATAGGGGTTTTATGGACGCTGAGTTCAATACTCAACTATTCATAAGATTGCGAAGCTCTCTAAACGGTGTAACTGCACTTTTTAAGAACATTAAAAAAAGGCCGCTACCTCTCACCTAACATAACTCTTCAATGAAGCACCATAATAAGTTGGGAACTTTACAGTTATAATCAGCAATTCTAATTAGCCTGGTGTAAAAGTTTTCAAGCTGTTTTGTTTCCTTTCTGAGACATGGCCTTTCATGTCTCAAAATCCTCTTTGAAGTTTCTACCGTAATCCTACACTAACGAAGAGAGACTGGTGATTCATTCTATACTGAATATCTAAGCTCAAGCCAGCTCTACAAAATGGTACCTAAAGCAAGGCGAAAGACTTTTTGGGAAGAAAGATATTAACGATCAAACAGTGCATACATACTTTTGGGACACCCTGTATATTAGGTTGTCCGGAAATTAATGTCCGTTCTGAATTTGAACCGCAATAAGTCATACACTTCTCACTTCTAGATAGATTGCAAAGTCCATTCGATAGAGCAAAGCAAGCTCTACAAGAGGCCATCTTGCTTTTGCGACAGCTCTCATCCACCTCGAGTGGGAGACGGTCAAGAGGCGCGATTTCTCTGGCTGCCACCCAATTAAAACCCCAGTATTAGGCTATGCGAGTCTTCAAAAAGTACCAGATAAAGTGCATTGGCTTACTATCTGTCTGAGGTAACCACTTACTGAGTTTGATGGCTTTTGCTGGCAAACGGACCGAAATATTTCCAATAAAGTTCTTAACTGCATCTCAGCAGCCGAAAAATCAAAAAAATCGTAACTCCGTTCACAAAAATCCTACAAAAATTCTTACTTGCTCACTAAACGCTATCCACATAAAACCATCTACGAATTTCCGTATTTTTTCCTCTGTTGGAAATCAAGAAAACGGAAACGTTCGTGCATTTTCCAAAGTGGTGTTGTGCCGCCCCCACATAGGTAGTTGTATACTACAAACTTGTAGAAGTATAAACGTAAATTCTCAGCCCTCTACAAGCCTTAGTTCTTAAGAAATTTGAATTTTATCAGACCACCTAACTAGGGGAAGCTATATCTGGCATCTCGCGAGAACTAAAGCTTGT
Organism: Cylicocyclus nassatus; assembly: GCA_958299035.1. Taxonomy (NCBI): domain Eukaryota; kingdom Metazoa; phylum Nematoda; class Chromadorea; order Rhabditida; family Strongylidae; genus Cylicocyclus; species Cylicocyclus nassatus. Next base: position 69,018,689 of record CATQJL010000001.1, read on the forward strand.
AAAAAGCTGAAAATTTAAGTCTTACTTCCACAGGCTTATGGTATACAATCATCTATGTGGGAACGCATAGCATCATTTTGGCAAATGCACGAAAATTCCCGTTTTTTGGTTTCTAACAGAGGGAAAAATACGGCAAAAGCGTATATAGATGTTTTATGTGGATAGTGCTTACGTGAGCAAGTAAGAATTTTTGTAGGGTTTTTGTGAACGGAGTTACGATTTTTTCGATTTTTTGGGATGGTGAGTCTTTTTAGTTTTTGGCTCGAAACTCGAAGTGGATGAGAGCGTCGCAGAAGCAAAACCGACTTCTTGTAGAGCTTGCTTTGCTCTATCGAATGGTACTTTGCAACCTATTTAGAAATAAGAAATGTATGACTTATTGGGGTTCAAATTATGTATTAGGTTGTCCCATAAGTCTTTTCATACCTGAATTTTCAGCGGCATGAATCAGTTCTTCTTGAACTCCTGATAAAATGCAGGGTACCGTTCGACAGATCAAATAAGCTTTACAAGATGGCGTTCAAAGTTTCGCACCAAGCTTAATCCGCAACAAGTTCGAAGCCAAAATAAAAAATTTTCCGAATTTCCGAAAAAACGGAAATCATCATATCTCAGTCCAAAACAGCTCTGCAAATTTCCCACTTTTTCATGCATATACTCTCCTCATCGGATATCTATACATGCGCTTGCTGCATTTTTCTGATGGCTAGAAACCAAGAAAAAAATAATGCGCTCAATTTTCAAACTTTGCCTGTATTACTTCTGTGTACCCCGCAAATGGTTGATTATATAGCTTATTCACTCAGAATTACTGTTAAAAATTTGCAGCCTATTAGGTGCTGTAGTTCTTGAGAAAAATCGAATTGAAGGTCCGAATATGAAAAGACTTATGGGACAACCTAATAGGAACAGCACAGCTTTAGCGAAAACATGAAAATCTTCGTTTTCTTAATTTCTAACCATGGAAAAATATGGCAACAGTGTATATAAACATCTAAAATGGGTAGCGTTTACGCGAGCAAGTTAGAATTTTTGTAGGATTTTTTTAACGGAGTTGTGATTGTTTCTCGATTTTCCGGGCAGCTATCAGTTTTCGCCTTAAAACTAGAGAAGGATCAGAGCTGGTGCAAAAGCGAGATAGCCATCTTGTAGAGCTTGCTTTGCTCTATCGAACGCTACTTTGAAACCTTCTAAAAACAGGAAGTTCAAAATTTATTGCGATTGAAAATCAAAAGGGACGGAACTTATGGGACAGCCTGATAATTTCAGAAAGCTTTAATAGCATTTAGATAGCGTAAGCGTGCACCACAAGGCAAATTTTTGGCACCTCCAAGTGGCTTCTCAGTTATCTCTGCGATAGCTTTCAACAATCATTTTTGCGTCATAAAATACACAGACCCCTGAACATAGGCATGACTTCAAAATTTCATGCAAAAATCGGTTAATATTATACGCAAATTTTGCAAAGCAGTTGAATGTTCGCCATTACGGAAGGCCAAATTTTGCGCTTTACGGGTGTAGCTTGGGGCGAGCTCATAATCAGAAATCATAATCTTGTTTCTTAAGACTCCACAGATTGGGAAAATGAAACACGTCAGAAAAAGGAGAAAAGCTGCTGCATCGAATTACCCTCGAGCAGAGTCAATAGTTTATTCTGGGTTTTAGGATTGCCGAAGTTGAATTTGATAGCACAAAAATAATCCATTTGTGAAGAACCAGCTATAGATGCCAGAAATTTGCATTGCACTGCACTTTGCTTACTTTATCCGCCTGCCGTCATTGCACTTTCAAAGGTTCGTTATTTGAAGAACTGCTGAATTTGGCCATGTCTTATCAAGAAATTAGCCCAGGAATGCAGAATCGTTTGAAGTTTTTGCCCCAATCTTCTGAAGGACTGATGCATGTAGGTGGTTAAACTGCGATAAGGAATTTCACAAATGCAGCATAACTGGCTTATCTTTTACGATAATTAGCCACCTTGAATCTTTTCCTTCCAAGGAGATGTAATTGAAATTTATACAGCAAGTGTTAGTGACAAACATAATCTTTGAGCTTACTGAACACATTATAAGGGTAATTTGAAAGTTGACCTTGGCTTCATTCTTCTTCCGCACCCCACCCTCCGCGGCATCTCGAAGAAGTTGTACAAAGTTGAACAGAGGACTTTTTGAATTTTATCCAGATTAATGCTGCTCTAAGGGCTTTGCAAGCTTTTTCCAATGATTGGTTAGATGTGCAGATACTCTTTTTCTTTCCGAATACAAAGCAGATTGTAAAAGTACAACTTTGGCACAGAATTTCAAATCTTCATTTATGTTTTAGATTGTAATTTTCGAGAAGAGAAAGGAGCTTTAAGAGAAAATCTGGACAAGCTAGCATAGCTATTATAGAGCATGGAAAAGCCCCACCAAATGGTCACGGTAAAAGCAGACTCACGGTTGGCTGAAATCATTGCTATATCTTCCACTACTTGAGAAATTGAGCAAATACAGAAATTGCGCAACGCTTAATGGCCTTATCTAGACTTTAGCCAGTAAATACCAAAGTACTGCAAATGCGCATGCCATCGGTCTTTTTCGTTAATACGGAAACTGCATGCATTCTTCAAGTGCCACCTTTTGGACTACTTTCATAGTGCGACGAAAAGTCAACCTTAGGTTGCTCCGAACGTTTTTCCGTTTCTTCGCGGACACCAAAACTCTGAAGACTTGGGCAAGAACCCTCCCCCTTACCTACACATGCAATCGCTCTCTCTCTTCATCTTACCTTTCATCTTATATATAAAGCTGAATGTCTGTTTGTCTGTCTGTCTGTATGTCTGTCTGTCTGTATGTATGTACGTATGTTCCGAATACAAATCTTTATTTCTGAACCGATCGGGACCAAACTTGGCACACATATACTTCAGGGCAGGGAGCGTGTCATAGGCTACTTTTCGTTATCGATCGATATCGATTTTATTGATTTTTTGCAAAATTCGAGCTAGAGGGCTGGGATTTGGCAGAGGGGGGTAATCGAGCATGCTGATCACCCCGAAGGGGTGATCAGCATGCTCGATTACCCCCCTGTGCAAAATCCTAGCCCCCTAGCTCAAATTTTGCAAAAAATCGGTAAAATCGACATCGATCGATAACGAAAAGTGGGCTGTGACACGCTCCCTGCCCCGAAGTGTATGTGTGCAAAGTTCGGTCCCAATCGGTTCAGAGATAAAAATTTCTATTCGGAACATACGTACACGGGTCTAGCTGGCAGGCCCGGCGGAGCCGGGCAAGCCAGCTAGTTTTCTATAATTTGTCATTCCTGCCTTATCGATCCCCTTCCTGCAAAAACCAAAAACTTCCTGTTCAAACAGGTTCGCCGGTTAAGCGCGCAAATTCAATCTTGCCCCGAAATAAACATGCGATTTGTATAGAGCGAAGAGAAAATGAAATGACACCAAAATTGGTTTGTAGATGGGCAACAGGGAGTTAGGACCATGTACGAAAAATTAAGAAAAGTTATGCGAACTTAAGATGTAGCAAACTTTTTTTGGAGTTGGGTGGCTTTTCAGCCACCTGGACAGCCACCTGAGGAGGCTGTAAAGAGAAGTTGTGAATTTCTTTTCTTTCACATAATTTTTCCACACTTTAACATAGCTTTGTTCTACATCAAAATCCTACAACTGAGTTTTGAATCTCCCTGAACCCCCCTCTTCCTCGCCTACTTATAGCTCTCCAGATATTTTGTGCTGCGGCAGCCTGCGTCAAGCGCGCAATGGTGCGCGCCGTATACAGCATGTCGCTAATCCGGAAAATACAAAAATTTTTAGTTCTCTTCGTTTGTTGAAAATTGTTTTTATGTTTTGTTACAATATTTCTCGTTATTCGTTTCGAGTCATTCATGATTGCGTCACAGGTGATGTCGTATTCTTCTGAAGAACTCTATAAGGGCTTCGTTTTTGGAAAACTGAAAAAGCCATCTCATGCCGAGCCCTGATCGGGGGGGGGGGCTGACATCAAAAACAGGATCATCTTCATTTTAAGGGTGCAAGATCCTTGAGATTAGGTTTTAAAACATACTACACGTTTCTTCTTATTTGACTGATGGGTCTGGAACTCCTTGTTTCGTTAACTACCATTTAGTTCTGTTTTCCTTGACGCTGAAGCTGGCTTCGTGCGCTGTTTTTTGTACTTTTTTCGAACTTTTTTCTTTGATGCACCTTGTTGTTGCTTTTGAGTAAGTACATAAAAATAGATAAAATTCATAAGTGCACGTCGTCTGTCTCAGTCAGCTATTAGAGCTCATGTGACTACATCACACAGGGAACCAATGATACAAAAGAGAAAAGTTTTAGATTGCTTCGGAGATTTTGTTGAAGATTGTCTGTTGGTGTGACTTTTCTCCTTTCTTCGGAAGTACGACTCAGACAATCGTCGAGGACCGGCTAATTGCAAACTCGCGCTTTCTCAAGCGGTCAGCAGAATTTTGGTGCGCGGCTAAACCTTCAGAACCTTCGGTACTTCCTTTTTTACTGCATTCCTTTGAGAAAATATCTAGTAATCTTCTAATTGTCTGCAGGAAGACTGCAAGAAATTAGCGGATATTTTTCCGGTGCTCGTTTGCCTAAATTATTCGGCCACCTACCCCCGGCAATTCTCTGAGGATGTGAATAGTAGTACATCGGTTCCCAGGTTCATCAAAAAGCGTAGCATTGCGTTCTTTTGATGCCGACAAAGTTGTCAAATTTCGTTGTTGAAGTGTTGCTTTTCGACACTATCGCTATCGAAAAACCTCACGCTTCAAACTCCGTCTCCTCCTCTTTACGAATCCGAGAGCCGATGATGACTTGACCTTGGGTAAATTTGAGATTTTGAAATTCTACGCAAACCATAGTATTAGGTTGGTGCAAAAGTTCTTTCCCACCAAATTCAAAAATTCAGGGTGGAGGACGATATGTCGCCGAATTTGGAAGAGTCCCGCGCGGAATCCGCGCAGGAACGCATGTCCGCGCATGTACAAGGACGCGTATTTGTCGTAAATAACCGCGAAGACCGCCCTTTTTCGGCAACATATAGTCCCCTACCCAAGAATTCATAACTTGTTGAATACGCAACGAATCTGCAAGATCTAAATTTTGCTCAAGAGAGGAGCTCATGCTTTTTGCATCTGTATCTGAACTGTTCGTTAATGTTTACAAATAAAGGAGATAGAAGCTTAAAGCCAAAATTACTCAAAATTTGAATTCTTCGTGTAGGGTCATAAAAAATCGAAAACTTGCAACAAAAATCGGAGCAGTCAGTATTGAGGTTCTTTCACCAGCTCTTTCTAACGGTGCAAAGTTTGCGCTGATTGGCGTCTGTATCAAAAGTTACGATTTTCGAGTAAGCAATTAAAAGGGCGTATTTGATTTATTTTGGCATTTTCGGGGAAATCATAACTTTTGACCTTTCCGAATATGAAGTCGAAAATTGTCGAAAAGCCCGACAACTCCGTTTCGGAGAATGCACAGGCCGGCTTTCCGAAACGGTGATTAGATGGGAGCCCCATGTGGGCTGGTATGGATGGGGAGGGCGGTGCCGTCTGAGGATCCTCGTGGGGCTCTTCATTATTCCGGAGCGATTTCTCGCTTCCGAAATGGCATTTTGCACCGCGACTTAGGCATTGGCTTGAAAGGGGACCTACTATCGTATGTTGCCGAAAGTTCAAGACCCTTATCTTAGAATGGACGGCGCCTTTGAGTGACGCAGCTTTCCTAAATTGCACTTCTTCGTATTGTGATTCGCGTCCCTTCTAATTTGTGTCAATGGATAGTTTTATATGTTTGCAAGTGTTTAAAATAACATGCATAGTTTCTAGATATCTGAATATCGCGAAAAATTACCAACGTATAAAACGGCGGCCACACCTGAGAAAATTGGCTTTGCATCCGTATGTAAAAAAAAACCTGAACGATAGATGCAAAAGAGCGAGAAACCGATATATTAGGTCATTTCAAAAGTTCGTTCGCCAGTTTTGCAAAATATCATAACTTTCTTCCTTCTTGGTGGAATTTCCCGTTTTTATCTTTGTTTGGAAGAAGAAATCTTTTTCTTTACAATGGTGTCTTTGCCATGAAATGGCGTGAGAAAGTTCAAGAGTCAGAAGCAATTGAATAAATATACTCAAGATTGGCATTTTACAAGCTGGATCACGAAAAATTCCGAAAGTGTTATTACTTGATAGAGAAAATTATGCTCTTCACTGTAGTGCCTTCTCCACGAATTAAAACGAAAAAGATCGCAAGTTATAAGCAAATAAAGAAAACTACTTCAGTTCTGCAATTTTTGAGCATGCCCAAAGAAGCCCAAAAACGTCACAAAAAAGGCGGGAAAGCCAAAAACAGGGGTTTTGTAACTTTCTCTTTCTAGCTAGGGTTTTTTTGTGTTGAGAAAGAGCAAATTTGATTTTCATTGAAACGTATAACAAATTCTTAAAAAAATCATTACTTTTAATAGTAACAGTCGTTCAACAAGGAGTTTGCCTAGCTAGAAAGACGAGAACATAAAACATATGTTTGTGTTTGTCTCGGTATTTTTTGTAACGTTCTAAGATTTTTGGTGAGCTTTTCTAAAATTACCAAAATTTGAGTGGTCCTATTTTCGCATTTTTAACTCTGCCACTTGTGCTTGGTAGAATGAATTTAAGCCATTATCAGAAACTACATGATCTCTTCATTCTAGAAAAAGTTATTCCAGGCAAATTTAGGCAGATAGCAGAAAGTACGATTTTTTAGAGAGCAATGCGAACGAACTTTTGAAATGACCTAATAAATTGTTGAGTTGAGCATATCGGTGTTGAAAAAGACAAAAAAATCAGGCTACCTTACTTTGACACAAACGCAGTAGCTGTGAGTTAAATTCTATTTGTACATGGCGCTCATCGGTTCACTTGCAAAAGTACAAAAATTACAATCTATAAGTTATCTAAATATAAACGTTAGCACATATTCCATGAAGAGGGAAAAGATCGTAATGAACCAAATCAGACTATCGGTCAAGACGTTTTGACAGTAGTTCAAGCGTTTTGGCTATTATTGCTGGACATAAATATTAGGTCGTTCCGAAAATAATGTCGCTTTTTTCAAATGAACGCCACATTTCATGGAATCAAGATTTTCAAGAGATCTTAGGAGCATTCGATGCAGCATTTCATCCTCTTTCTAATAGTTGTAATTTCATTGCACAATTTTCATTGAGCTTGCGAAAAATTAACAAAATCTGCAACTCATGCTTTTTGTCATGGTCGAGCTCGGCAATTTTTTGAAATTTTTGTACCTATTCTCCGAAGAAGTACGAGAGACAGGTAGATAGAGCAAACCCTATAGGATACAGAATAATTTTTTTCTTTTCCTTAGCTTGCTTCTTAGAGTTTCTGGAATCAGTTTTAAAATGCCATCAAATTCCATATTTGGTCAACTCAAACCTCACAGAACAACAATCGGCAAGCAACTCAGGTGTCATTCGACGCAGCTTTTTCTCCTCTTTTTACCAGTTGTTTTTGGTTTCGATTCATCAAGTTTTCCAAGATAACATCATCATAATTCAGGTTTTCCAGGGCGCCTCCGGCTGTACCCGGAATTTTCGAAAGTTGCTAATCTGAAGCGGTAAACGCTCATTTGCTTTGTAGAATTAGTGTAAAACCATAATCCATTTTCGTAAGTTTCAAAATCCAACGATTTCTTGGTGTTTGATGCATTTGTGTCTGAGACGAGCCTGCTAAAATTCGGTGGTTCCATCAAAAAATCTATACAGAAATTATGACGAGCTCTGAAAAGTAGAAAAAAGTTGTGCTGTTCCCCGTAGGGTTTGCTCTATCCACACATAACTTGGACTCCTTCCTGGGGTTGTTATAAAAATTAAGAAAAATTGTGAAACTTGGTCTTCTCAAAAAGCACCGGTCGCAGATTTCGATACATTTTCGAGAGGTTACTGAATTTTGTGCAGTAGTTATATAACCTTTAGAAAGAGAATGAAATGCTGATCAAATGCTACCAGAATCTATTACACATCTTTGTTCCACGAAATGTGGCGTTCGTTTGAAGAAAGCGACATTACTTTCGGAACGACCTAATATAATCTCACGCTTCCTCTCACTTCCAGAACTGTGGAGAAGATACGATTTCTACGAAAATTTTAAAGAAGAGGTAGCAGCTTACACATGTGGCAGTTCTTAATGACGTAAGGTCTAACAAATTCGACAAAGTGCCAAATCTTGCTCAGTTTGAGAATAAACAAAATCAAGTTTTGAACTAACCCGCAAAACCGATAGCAGCATAAGACACATATACAGCAGAAGACACAAATGGCAGGATAACGATGGTGATACCAAATGCAAAAATGCAACACAGTCCATCTTCTCTATGGATGTCATAACCGGCTTTGAAGTTCCTGAAGTGGAAACCCTAACGAAACGTTGAAGTACGCTCGAACTGAAGACAGCTCACCAGAAGGTTGAATCAAGAGCAGGTGTATTACGAGCATATATAATTGTGTAACTTCTACTAAGGAGAAATACCAACTTGCACTAACCTTTTGAGAACGATTTATATTACCCAGGTCGTGAAAGTTAATCTTAAAACTACTTCCGATTGCTGCGGTCTTCTGCTAAAAAGATTACGAAGATTTGTGCGCCGGAGGAAACGCCTTAGTGTAAGGGACCGCGACAATTTTCTTCGTCGGTCGTCTAAAGTCTGCAGACGACCTCTGAAACGTACATAAATCGTAAGACTGTCTAAAAAGGCTCGGTGGTTTTCGACGGCCAACACAACGCAATAGACCAATTTGTCGGCGACACCTCAAACTTGGGTAATTAAACCCTATTTACGATAACTTGATAACAAAATGTAACGAGGAAAAAGCAATACAATACCACTACACTATAGCAAGTATGAACTATTTGGGAGATCAAAGAAATCTAGGCTAATGGGTGGAAAATTCGTTTGAGTTCGACATTTTGGTAGACTAAAGGAATACGGATAAGCCATTAAATCTCCTGCATTGGAAGCAGTTGCTTACGAGTTATTGGCAGACTTTAGGGAACCAACAGTGCTTTCGGACGGTTGCAATTGCGTGCTCAATCCCCAAATGGTATATCCCATGGGCCTCTTTTATGAGCATTTTCGCTAATTCTGTTTTGGGAGCTATGAAGATGGGGGTCTTTGCGTTTTGACTCAAGACTGAGTTTGCAATTCTCTCCTGCGATCTCCATATTTTTTCGTCATTTTGAAACAGACGTAGTGTATTTTGCATTGAGTTTTATAGCTGGTTGTAAGGTGGAGTCGCTGATGGTTTTTTATGAGTTTCGGCTGATCTTATCAAAATGGCATCCACCTGAGTAGGTAAGGGCGATTTCCCCAATTCTCTCAATTCCGGAATGGCATTTTCGATTTCTTTTCATCCCTCTTGACGTAGACCTTGCATGCCTTTCATTAAGAATAGAATTGCCCATGATGTTATTTTTTTTGTAAAGGTGCTGTAACTATGTAGCTCTATCAATCGTTCCGTATCCTGTGACCTTTGAGTGGTGGACTTCATTGTTACTGTTTCTCCTGTGTTTGAGGTAGCTATAGAAAAGTCTATTTATAACTGGCCATTCAGAAATGTGCTTTTCTAGAAATCCGGGCCCTTGCCACCAATGTAGGTTTGCATCTGGTTTTTTGTCAGCCCGCAGGTTCCTGGGTCTGTACGGTTATCGCTCGTGGTGACATACTCAAAGTTACTTCAACTCTGTTCTCGTGCAAAACTTTTGAGATTTTATACATTTCTGCGGCCCTATTGTTCAGCAGAACTCCTGCTTTGTTTCTATTCTGGGTTGTAGAGATCCAGTGCAGGGCAATCTTTGAGTCCGAGAGGATGTATATCTCTTTGGAGCGTACATCATATTTCCCAACTGCCTTGAATTTTCATAAAGCCAGCCCGACTGCGATTGGAAGGCGCATCCATCTCCATTTTTAGTATCGTAGTTTTTCCCTGATTCGATAGAAACTTTCATTTTTCAGCAATCAGTATAGCTGTATCCTCAGCGAAACGATATGCGCATGTAGCCATAGCAATCTCACTTACATCGGAAAATGGTCAATTTTGCTTTTTGTGGGACTCTTCTTAAAGAGGGTTTTTGGAAATTGTGTGCGTGATTCCTTATGGTGTCCCATTCTTGCCCGAGGGAGGCTGGGAGAGCAGTATGACAATCAAATTTTTTCTTCCACAACTCCTATTGTGATCTTTTTGGTTTTGTCAGAAGTGGAGAAGCTCGTATATTGAGGCAACTCGTCGTGCAACGATTCTTTTGGTGACTGTCTCTGTGGGTGGTATTTCAAAGTGAATTGATAAAAAGTTGGGTTAGCACTTCCATTTTATTCCTAAAAGCTTCACTTTAGTAGCCTTTGCGCACACTTCCTCAGGTAAGCACTCTTTCAAGCACGTGGCATTTAATGTGAATTCTTAATTCATTCTCATTTCTTCAAAGATGTTGCGAGCTCGTAATGCTTTTACCTTTGCATTCTCTATCGTTTGAGCAGGAAGTATGAGATTTTTAACGTAGGGGTTCTCTCTGATTCCTGCCCTAGTTCGTGGTCTTGTTCAAAATGTTTTATATGGAACTCTATAGTTCTTCCCAATAGGAATGACGACACGAAGAGTCTGAGGGTGACCCTTGTGAAGCGCATAGTTTTGATTTATCACTTTTCGCGAGGAATGTAACGTCAGGTACCCAAAAAATCGTGTGACGTCTTTGTCCTCCTCATGCAGAGTACTTGGAGAAAGGCTTTTTTTACATCTGATGTACTCTCGTAAGCCAGGATTCTGAATCGTAACAGTAGCAAAATATATCCGGCATTATAAGCGGGCCCTGGCGAAGTATATCATTGAGTGAAGGGCATCTTATATATAAAGCTGGATGTCTGTTTGTCTGTATGTCTGTACGTATGTGTGGAATAGAAATTTTTATTTCTGAATCGATCCGGACAAAGCCTGGCACACATACACTTCGGGGCTGGGCGGGTGTCATAGGCTACTTTTCGTCATCGATCGATATCGATTTATCGATTTTATCGATTTTTTGCTAAGTTCACATACGGGGCTGGGAGTTGGCAAAGGGGTAATCGAGCATGGGGATTCCGAATACAGTATTAGTTTTCAGGTTTCTTTTATCGATTTTATCGATTTTATTCTACTTTTCGTTATCGATCGATCGATTTTATCGATTTTTGATTTCTTGCAAAGTTTGAGCTACGGGGCTGGGAGTTGGCAAGGGGGATAATCGAACATGCTGATCACGAAAACAATATAATTTTTAGAATTTTTTTTACTACTTTTATCGATTTTATCAATTTTTTCTGCAAAGTTTAAGCTGAAGGGCTGGGAGTTGGCATAGGGGAGGGGGGGGGGGGTAAGTGGGCATGCTGATTTCGAGAACAACACAAAGAACGGAAAATAAAGTGCAGAAGTGTGCACAGGGAAAGGCTGTACAAGGATAGGAATGGGACCTTTATTACAGTGTTTTGACAGGGTCGAGCGGAGCCGGGTAAGCAAGCTAGTTGCTTATAATGCGATGAGGCGTCAAAAACTATGCGAATCTGGTAGTTTCTCTTTTTGGAGTCGCCAATGGTTGATGTAGTATGTAATGGAGTAATCCCTGCGCCGGTAACAGGTTAGGTGTTTCCTCTATTATTCCTTTTTCCAGTTGATCTTGGAATTTTTTTTATACTCTAGTAGTATGTTTGGTTTGAGCTTCAGTGAGGATAGTACACTTGTTAACCTTTTCAGCGCAATTGCTTCGTTGATGGTTGTTGTTGTTGCTTGTTGTTGTTTTGTAGTGCTAGATGATTTTCTTTATATGGAAACCTGACATAGTACCCAACGGGTCTTTTTGAATGGTTTGATTAAAGAACGTTTGCACTTTTGCATTCATCGCTTCCTTCTCGGCGTTCTTAGTGCCAGATTCGCATACTCTCGAAAAATCTATCGTCCAGTATTTTTCCCATTCTTTAAGCTTGTCGTCAAAATTGATCGATGTGTTTCATCATTGTGGATTCCCCAATTTGATGATCCTGGAACCCTTCACTGTGTTGTTTGCCACATAGCAAGTCCCAACTTAGACGGTATCAAATGCCCGTGGGGTAGTAAAAATTTTGAGTTAGATAAATCCAAAAACTCCAAAGTTGATCATACTCCAATAGTATTTGCGGTTCTGTGTTTTTATTCCACAAGCTTTTTAAAAGACTCAACTTGTTGCGTGAAATACATTTTTTATCAGTATCGCTAAGTCGCGCAGTTTTTTTTGCTTACGAGCAGTGGAGTGATGCATAAATGAACTCGGTGTTTTTTGTCTTGACAGTCCCAGATATCTAGCGTAGTAACCGCACACTGTTGCTGTAGGAGTTGCTTTGCCAAATGTGTACATCAGCAATTCTTGTGATGAAGGGCTTTCTAGCTCTGACTCCTTCGCTAACGCAAGCGAAATAGATGACTTATCTGCTCCTGTATCAAAAAGAATCTCAACCTCTTTCCAGTAATTGTGCTTTTCATTTTGACGAAGCCAGTCCTGTTAGCAATACTAAGCTTCATGCTAACGCAAGATGAAAATAGTAGCGAATTCAAAAAAGCGGTACAGTCTCTTTTGTCGATGCTGAATTCTGCTTATGACATACTACTTTTTTTCATCGTCATCATCCCTCGTTGTGCATCTCTTTTTTGAAGTCATCATTTTCTGGCATAAAAGTTTGCACCGGTTGGCTGCTCCTGTTGTTGGTTTCAATCGTAGTGTTACTTTTACCCTTTAAATTTCTTTTGCTGTTTTGGAATTGCTCTTGATGTCTTTTCTGCAAATAAACCGCTTTTTTGAATTCGCTACTATTTTCATCTTGCTTTCGCATGAAGCTTAGTATGTCGATGTTCTTTTCGCTACACAATCCGCAACTTGCCCCCGTGCCCATTGTTTCAACGTGTGACCCTACCCTCTTTCGCGCAGTTGAAACATCTTTTGTTTTCGTGGAAAGAATGGCATCGGTAGTCGTGTACTTAAAACAAAACATCGAGCGATGTTGTGTTGCGTCGAATTTCAAAGCAAACATACTGGCATTATGAAATTGGGATTTGGTATATTGGGTCAGATTTTATTATTTCGTCCATTTGTAGCCTCCGTTACCATCCCATTTATGTGCTCTTCTTCAATTAACTTTTATCTAACTCTTCCAGAAGTTCACTGACTTTCCAATCTCCCTCTGTAAGCCATTCTTCCATTTTTTTTGTTCTAAACAGGGAAGGACCATCATTCGAAGTCGGTTTTCGCACGTGATACATAGCATTCTGCTGGTCTTAGGGTACTAGTACCAGATCTGTGCTCCTTAGCTGCTCAATGATCTTTTGAGAATAGTTATGAGCGACGGTTCCTCACGATGACCACTGCACATTATAAATTCGGGGCGCCAAGGAGGAGTACACAGGTGACAACTATCCTCCCGCCCATACACAGGACGTATGGGCGGGAGGATAGTTGCGGAGGCTATGGCGCAAATGGGGAATAGTTCGCGTCCCTGTAGAGCCAACATTGTGTTTTTGCAAATTGTATTTAGTGAACTCGCAGACGATTTCTAAGCAAGCAGACTCTTGTCAAAAATCATCTGCAAAATATTCACGAAATACAACTTGCAAAAATACAAAGTTGGCTCCATAGGAACGTGAATTCTTTACCATCAGTGCCATAGTCTCCGCAGCTATCCGCACGCCCATTCGTCCATACCTGTACATTCTTTGCCTCCTCAGACTTATGATGTGCAGTGTTCGTAGTGGAGCATCGTCGTTCATAACTTCTTCCAAAAGATCATTGCAGCTAAGGAACACGGATCTGGTATCAGTGCTCCAAAACAAACCAGCAGAATGATATGCATCACTTGAGGAAACCCCACTTCGACTGAGGGTCCTTTCCTCGTAAGATTTTTTGCTAAATGAGAGGAATGAACTTCGAAAGAGTCTTTTGCGTTGTAAAGAAGCCTTTCAATTCAACACCCTTTTCCTGGAGTGTGCTACTATACAGTTGCAGCGGTGGAATTTGTCCAAAACCGCGGGATTGTTGGGATTCGCGGGATTGTTGCGGGATTCGCGGGATTCGCGACTTCACGGGATTTGCGGGATTTGCGGGATTCGCGGGATAAGCGGGATTTAGCTATAACTTTTTTCAAAACAGCTTTATTTGTAATCTGCGGGAAGATTTGGCTTCAGCTTGATGAGACGAATCTTCTAGTGTACAATATGTCCGTAGTTCACAATGACGCGGTAGACATATGGTGATACTTTGCTATTTTCTATGTTAAGGCTTTTGTGAACATTTATTACAGTGTAAACCGCGAATAGGAGGTTCTGGTACGAAGTTCTCATTATCGAAAACTATCGCGAAAAATTGGACAGTTTTTATTTACGCTTATCACTGATATAAGCATTTTATCATTTATCACTGATAATATCACATTTTTGGATCTTTTCTGGCATATGGTAAGAAAAGTCTTGTAGGAAACGCTGTGTAAATTTCTATCGCTCTTTCTCTTATTATAAGTGATCTACAGGATTTCCTAGTTCTATTGTTCGGTCAATTGGTAGATCCCTCGCTGCAGCAATCGATCGATTTCTCATCGGCACATGCCAGTGCTGCCAATTCTTACCCAATGGCATTTTTGCTTCAACTCGCTTCACGCCGAAGCTTGGGCTGAAATTCCGCACCTATATGGAAAATGAACGTGGGAATCGACCGCATGAATTTAAGCCATTCCTATCTGTCGTTGTCATTGATATCATCATTTTATCATTTATCACTGATATCACAAAATTGGACCATTTTTGACATACAGTAAGGCATGTACTTTAGAAAACCTTGTGCGAGTTTTTATCGCTCTATCTCCTATAGAATGTGATCTACAGGCTTTTACGTTTCAATTGCGCATTCGGTGCAATAGATAGATCCCTCACTGCAACAATCGATTAATTGCTCATCATGCGCATGACGCCGTCTCTTGGAGACGTTGCTTTTTCAGAAAAATTCACCGCTCTATAAATTGTGAATGAACGGAGTCGCCTGTCAACCGTATGACATACGAATTCAGATCCACGAAGGCGATCGGTCTAAGGTGCGAAACGGCGCAAACGGCGTGCTCGAGCATCTTTCCATCGGAGTCCACACCGCGAACGATGCGCGTACATAGGCTGTTGCCTCCGTATCGAAGTCTTTTCGAATTCTCCCATGCTCTACTCTATTTCTTGCTTTCTACAATAGCTTACAAAAATGCAGATTTTCTTTGTATGTCGTAAAATTCCGGGGGTTTTGCGAAAGTCCGTAACGTTCTGGAAGTTTTGCGACACTCCGGGATTTCCGCGGAATCACGCGAATCACACAAACCACAGAACGCCATAACTCCATTCAGAATGAATAAATTCCGCATCCATTTCCGTTTCCAGTTTTCTCAAATTCTTCCGCGGAGCTCTGTTTGCAAGGATGTAACGCAGCGCCTATCTAACATAAAAGATACTAGTAAGTAATATTCGATAGTACGGTTCTTGTAGATTATAGCGCACTAAAATAGAGCTGCAGATTTCTTTCCAGAAGAAACATAAGCGTTAGTGAATTCTGGAAAAACCATGCGTTTTCAAATTCTAATTGTCATAACCTCTTTCGGAATGAATGTATTCTGAATCCGAAAAAAGCATTGTGCTTAGCCCGCCAAGGCAAATTTTTCGATGTACAGCGTGCCCTTGATATTCCGATTTCAGTATTCGTGAATCTTTCTGAGGACGTCACCTTGCAAAGGTGTAAAGTAGCGCGCATTGCCCCTAGTAGACTACTGTAAGGACGATTCGGTAGTACCTCCCTTGCAGATTGGTGATCGTTAAAAAGTCTCCGCAAACTTCTTTTCAAGGGAGGTAGAAGGATTGGTAAATTGGGGAAAAATCTTGTCGCAGGAACTTCTACTCGCTATAGCCCTAGAATACGAAGTTATCTTGCTAAACATCATTCTAAGCTCTGAAAGCTCGCCGATGGATATTAGTCAGAATGTTGATGCTCTTGAATTGTAAGGAAACTTCGCTTATAGAGGTTTTCGAATACGCTGTTTACGAAAATAGTGGTCTTTGAAGAAGACAGGGTCTTTTTGTAGAGATATTGTGAGGTGACTGTAACTGGATCATGAAAGTCGTAAATTTGCCTGCGCTTTTCGCGAATTTGACAGAAAGCTTGCCTGCTTGCTTTTCTAAGTAAAATCACTAGGATCTGTGCTATCAAAAGGTGCACGCTCAGGCCCCAGTCTATAAAGTTCGCCGAGTTACGAGCCTACGGAAACACGTCCTCATAAACTCCGCTCAAAGTGTAAAAATCGCGTATTTCGTCGAAATTCCACCCTGTGTGGTTGTATGACATTCTGGTTGCGAGTATTATGTTCACTTCCTCTAAGGGATCCCATTGAATCGAACATGGTGATCGTGTTCTTCAGCTGCTCAATTGAATATCCAAGCAGCTTTGTAGCTTGAGCTCAAATCTCCCTAACTTCCAAATCCAGCACATTAATACCATTAACCAATGTGAACAGATTTGATCAGTATGTCATACAACCACACAGGGTGGAATTTCAACGAAATACGCGATTTTTACACTTTAAGCGGAGTTTATGAGGACGTGTTTCCGTAGGCTCGTAACTCGGCGAACTTTATAGACTGGGGCCTGAGCGTGCACCCTTTGATAGCACAGATCCTAGTGATTTTACTTAGAAAAGCAAGCAGGCAAGCTTTCTGTCAAATTCGCGAAAAGCGCAGGCAAATTTACGACTTTCATGATTCAGTTACAGTCACCTCACAATATCTCTCCAAAAAGACCTTGTCTTCTTCAAAGACCGCTATTTTCGTAAACAGCGTATTCGAAAACCCCTGTAAGAGAAGTTTCCTTACAATTCCAGAGCATCAACATTTTGACTAATATCCATCGGCGAGCTTTCAGAGCGTAGAACGAGAGAAAAAGAAATAACCCGAACATCCCGGAAAACTTGCTCATAGAGGTTATCTGACCTGCTGATTTCGAAATTCACATCTGTTTAGCAAGATAACTTCGTATTCTAGGGCTATGGCGAGTAGAAGTTCCTGCGACAAGATTTTTCCCCAATTCACCAATCCTTCTACCTCCCTTCAAAGAAGTTTGCGGAGACTTTTTAACGATCACCAATCTGCAAGGGAGGTACTACCGAATCGTCCTTACAGTAGTCTACTAGGGGCAATGCGCGCTACTTTACACCTTTGCAAGGTGACGTCCTCAGAAAGATTCACGAATACTGAAATCGGAATATCAAGGGCACGCTGTACATCGAAAAATTTGCCTTGGCGGGCTAAGCACAATGCTTTTTTCGGATTCAGAATACATTCATTCCGAAAGAGGTTATGACAATTAGAATTTGAAAACGCATGGTTTTTCCAGAATTCACTAACGCTTATGTTTCTTCTGGAAAGAAATCTGCAGCTCTATTTTAGTGCGCTATAATCTACAAGAACAAGAACCGTACCATCGAATATTACTTACTAGTATCTTTTATGTTAGATAGGCGCTGCGTTACATCCTTGCAAACAGAGCTCCGCGGAAGAATTTGAGAGAACTGGAAACGGAATTGGATGCGGAATTTATTCATTCTGAATGGAGTTATGGCGTTCTGTAGTTTGTGTGATTCGCGTGATTCCGCGGAAATCCCGGAGTGTCGCAAAACTTCCAGAACGTTACGGACTTTCGCAAACCCCCGGAATTTTACGACATACAAAGAAAATCTGCATTTTTGTAAGCTATTGTAGAAAGCAAGAAATAGAGTAGAGCATGGGAGAATTCGAAAAGACTTCGATACGGAGGCAACAGCCTATGTACGCGCATCGTTCGCGGTGTGGACTCCGATGGAAAGATGCTCGAGCACGCCGTTTGCTCCGTTTCGCACCTTAGACCGATCGCCTTCGTGGATCTGAATTCGTATGTCATACGGTTGACAGGCGACTCCGTTCATTCACAGTTTATAGAGCGGTGAATTTTTCTGAAAAAGCAACGTCTCCAAGAGACGGCGTCATGCGCATGATGAGCAATTAATCGATTGTTGCAGTGAGGGATCTATCTACTGCACCGAATGCGCAATTGAAACGAAAAAGCCTGTAGATTACATTCTATAGGAGATAGAGCGATAAAAACTCGCACAAGGTTTTCTAAAGTACATGCCTTACTGTATGTCAAAAATGGTCCAATTTTGTGATATCAGTGATAAATGATAAAATGATGATATCAATGACAACGACAGATAGGAATGGCTTAAATTCATGCGGTCGATTTCCACGTTCATTTTCCATATAGGTGCGGAATTTCAGCCCAAGCTTCGGCGTGAAGCGAGTTGAAGCAAAAATGCCATTGGGTAAGAATTGGCAGCACTGGCATGTGCCGATGAGAAATCGATCGATTGCTGCAGCGAGGGATCTACCAATTGACCGAACAATAGAACTAGGAAATCCTGTAGATCACTTATAATAAGAGAAAGAGCGATAGAAATTTACACAGCGTTTCCTACAAGACTTTTCTTACCATATGCCAAAAATGATCCAAAAATGTGATATTATCAGTGATAAATGATAAAATGCTTATATCAGTGATAAGCGTAAATAAAAACTGTCCAATTTTTCGCGATAGTTTTCGATAATGAGAACTTCGTACCAGAACCTCCTATTCGCGGTTTACACTGTAATAAATGTTCACAAAAGCCTTAACATAGAAAATAACAAAGTATCACCATATGTCTACCGCGTCATTGTGAACTACGGACATATTGTACACTAGAAGATTCGTCTCATCAAGCTGAAGCCAAATCTTCCCGCAGATTACAAATAAAGCTGTTTTGAAAAAAGTTATAGCTAAATCCCGCTTATCCCGCGAATCCCGCAAATCCCGCAAATCCCGTGAAGTCGCGAATCCCGCGAATCCCGCAACAATCCCGCGAATCCCAACAATCCCGCGGTTTTGGACAAATTCCACCGCTGCAACTGTAGGTATAAGAAATATTTTGATGCGCTGAAATAGAACTATTTTTCGCCCTTGCCCTTTCGAGTCGATGTTGTAGTCTTAAAATAAGTTTGAATTCGTCTCTATATTTAATTCGAAGTAGTTCTAGTGCGAGGTAACAATTATCTTCCGCTATGGGGTAACGCTGTATAATTTCTCGCGCCTCTCCTCTAAGTGCGTTTTATTAAAGAGTTGAACTTTTGCAGTTTTGTTAATGGTTTACTGTTGACGTTCGCCTCAAATAACTCGAGAAGGTCGGTATGGGAAATCTGATAGTTTTGTTTTGCCATTATTTGCCCTTCCTATATGGTTTTGTCTGCTTCAAAATTCACTCAATCGTCGGCGCTATACATTTTTGCATTGAGTCAATAGCGAGTGACCGCGCGTTGTCTGAGCTCGCATATGCTCTTTCTCGGTATTCCTGCGCTTGAGCTTCTTGCTCTTCATTCAAAGTGTCGATAAGAGAATGAACTGTGGCAGTAAACGTCGCTAGTGAATCATCAACTAGTTTAGAGATCGCGTTGAGTTCAAATATTTGCGCCTGCACTTATGCTCGTTTGATGGAATTCTTGAGGCTAAAATCTCTAATTTTGATAGTTCTTTGTTTTTGCCTACGTTGGATACTAGATTTTCACAATATCGCGTTAAAAAAGCTTCCTGTGACTTCAGCGAAGTAGGACACGACATTATGTTCAGTGAGTGAGGTGGCGATGCAAAAGC
The DNA here is from genome assembly GCA_958299035.1 of Cylicocyclus nassatus. Taxonomy (NCBI): domain Eukaryota; kingdom Metazoa; phylum Nematoda; class Chromadorea; order Rhabditida; family Strongylidae; genus Cylicocyclus; species Cylicocyclus nassatus. The sequence goes on from CATQJL010000001.1 coordinate 69,038,474, forward strand.
CCTTGGTTATGTTTAAATATAAGTTATATGATGGCGCGCGCACTGACCAATGTAGAGTTGCAAAAACCTTGGTAATGTTCTAAAATTAAGAGTATGTTACAAATAATAATCTAAATGGTTAACTTGCGAAAAGAAAGTTAGTTTGAATCTGCGTAATTGAAGATGAAACCAAAGAGGTGAAGTTTACTCATGAAATCGTGCCAGTATTCCATGTTGTTGTTGCTTTTGCTGTCCTTTAGGTCGAATGCACCATAAAAAGGCTTGGTGGTTCTCGAGGTTGACCAACACTACGCAATGGACCAAATTATCGGTGATACCTAAAACTTGGGTAATTGAAACCCATTCACAAACGTGATAACAAAATATAACGAGGAAAAATCAATACAATACTACTACACTATGATAAGTATGAACTATCTTTTTGGCGCACATTCAAAAGCTGGACTTATGTAAAATCTACTCTAAGGTTTTGAATCTTACAAAAGGCCCACTATAAGCTTAGCCCTCAGAAGTTTTAGTCCAGCGCACAGAGAGCTAAGCTTTCTATTTTTTTCCGGCAGTACAAGAAAGGCGTAAGTTTCAAGCGCAATTGCCTATGAAAGCAAAAAAGAAAAATTTTCGAATGAGTTACAGCCATACAATGGCTTCGAAGCTGTTGCTATGATCTGCTCCAACATCGCTTCCCTTCGTGTTGCTTGTTGACGAAACATTTGTTGAATTCTGTGAAAGATCAGCTTAGATGATAACACAGCTTGGGAAAAGGATACTGTAATTTGCAGCTCGCGCTTTGTAGCCGCGATACTGTCTGTCCCAACAGCGTTGCATTTTATCTTCCTTAGAGCACTGTCCTCTTTGTTTTCTCTAGGAATGAATTCATCTTGAAAGCAGTTATACTTATAGAGAATTCATGTAAAAGTGCTCCAATGAAGGAGCAAAAACTGAACCGATCCTCGCAAACTGACGCTTTTTTTTGTTCTCTTCCTTTCTTTTCTCTTCCTTTCTTTTCTTCTGGAAATTATAAATGTGTACTTGCTGTCTGCGAAATCTAGACGCACAAATATGGCATATATTAGGTTGTCCTGGAAGTAAGTCGCGTCGTGTTTTTTCATGCAATATCACAACAGCGTGCGCACGAAAGTAAGCAAGTGGGGTATAAGACCAGAGCAAGTTCTACAAAATGAAGCTCGAACTTTTGCGCCGGATCCGATTGGCGCGAAGTTTTGAGCCAAATTTCATAAGATATAAAAACCTAAAAAACGAAAAAATGATTTCTCCGTTCAGAAATGCCCTGGAAACCCCTAACTTGCTCACGCATGGGCACACTATACGCGACAACCGTATCAACATTTTCGCGGTCTTTCCACGGCTGAAAAGTAAGAAAACGATATTATCCGGCCTATTTTTCTAAGCTTCTCTCACATGGATGATTCTGTAGTATGAACCTGTAGGATTATAAATATGAATTTTCAGCTATAAGCAAACGCTAGTTTTCGAAAAAAAAAACATATTGTTCGCGCGGGTATTTGGAATTTTTTACATTCTCGATTCGAACTTCAGGTGGAGCAAGATTTCCGCGGAGTTTGCAGACTTTCTTGTAGAGCTTACTTTGCTCTATCAAATGATACCCCGTTTGTTGTTTTTCGTGGTCGTTCTTTCGCGGTAGGATGCCATGCGACGTTATTTTCCCGACAACCTAATAAAAGGTATTGGACCGAATGAACCCATTTTAAACCACTCCTTGATCGAAAAGCTCATTACTCGCCTACTCGAACAGTTAAATACGGTTTCCGTTCATCACTTCTGCAGGACGCTGCAGCAGATGTTGAGGATATTTATAAGATTAACGTTCGATTAACGTAACTTTATTAGACAGTGTGCATCAATTATCGAAAAAAGAGTGCGATATGGTACTTCCCTATTTAATAACTGCGTATCTGACTGCTTACTGTTAGATACTTGGCATGTGTGTAAAAGTTTGCATAGGTAGAATAGCAGCTCCATTTTTCACTTCCACTAAGTAACTTCATTTGAATTTATAGACGATTTTCGCATTCACGGAGTGATTACAAATCTTATACTGGCTAAGCCATCCGTTTAACACATCCGCATGAGCAGACGGCTGCAAGCTTCCTAACATTGGGGATAGTTTGCTTTGTCGGTTAATCATTTAAGTCAATGGCCCGTAGTAAAGCTCAATCACGGGAGATGATCTCCCCTGAGGCCCTTATATGAGGCTTTGTCGGGTGAGATGAGGATTACCCACTTTTCTGTAGTGTAAGTATGGAAGGTCACCCTACAGGTGAGCTTCAGATGAGACCCGGTAGGGAGATCAGCTCCCGACCGAGTCATCGGAGATGAGCCGGGCGACGACATTAGGTAAATACTGTGCTAAAGAGGAGAGCATAGAGAAATCCTCCGTAAGTTGCTCCCGAGTAACTTACGAAACATCGCAGCTGACGTTCTTTCGCGGTGCAAAACTCCCGAAACTGCACAATTTCGGGCGCCTAAGTGAGTGGGGATTGATGAACAGCTGATTGCGCGACGAAATCGGAAAAAAGGTTTTTTTTTACATTTTTCTTTCAGTCTTTGCTTGTTTTTCTTGAAGAACCGCTTCAGATGCCAAAAATGTAGATTTACCTTTCTATTTATTTTTTGCGAAGTGTAATTTTACTCGTATAAATGCCAAAAAATGTGTATTTGTTTTATCTCGTTGTTTGCTAGGTGAAATCTCTGATAGCTGCTATCATCGATTTTTCGATAACGACCGCTATCAAAGGCCGCCAGGCCAAGTAGCAAAAATTGTGCCGCTAGCCGCGCTCGAACCACGGCTCTGCCGCTTGAAATACATTAGTCTTTTCCATTCCACTAGTAATGCACAAATGGCAGAAACGTTCCATCGTTGAAAAAAGCGATCGTCCAATAAGTGGTCTGCTCGAAATCAATCGCTCCCCTGGCAATGTGCTGAGGCGCGATGAGATCAACTCCGGTCCGCCTCAAAAGAAATGCCCTGATGGGGGTTTACTACGGGCCAATCTTTCTCTTGCCATACGCTTGCCACACTATGTAGGCTCTTCCGCTGTAGTAACACGAGACTAACTCAATATCAAACGCGAAGTGCGACAAAAAAATCAGGAAATTTTCCTTCGCTTCTAATGCCTATTTTTCTCATCGAAGTTGATGCCGCAACAGTGTGGAATGCAGTTTACCTAACAAAGCTTTGGGCTTACCCCTTTGACATTACCATCTTCTTATAACGAACGCACCTTTTAAGTGATTTAAATTACAAACAGCTTAAACAGCTCGTGTGGATCACTTTTTAGCTTATGTAGAAAAGCGACGTATGATTGCATCAATATATTAGCGCTTGTAACATTTTTTGAATAAATCATATCGCACAACGGTGCGCGGCATCCTTAACTTGTTATGGTATACTCAACCTTCTAATCTGTTTTCATGCACTCAATATAGAATCAGTTATTTCATGTTGGCCCCGTCTTTTGGCAAGCTCTGCCCAGTCTGTTTCCTTCTACAAACTTTTTAGTGTTCAAAGCGCATAGAAGAGATCGCCGTACCTTGTATAATTTCAACCTCGACCCCGCACACGGTCAGGTAGGCTCCACCCCTCAGTAGCGGGCTTCTCCCGGTTTCCTAGTCGAATTTGCAACCTTCTTCTCTCTATAGAACGATGTTCATCCAAAACTTTCCCGCAGAGAATTGATTTAGCGCTTTCTCTACTTACTACCATCCATCGTGCGGCTTCCATAATATCGGATCACGGTAGCACACAAATTCACCTTGCCGCCTTTCTGCGTTAATGCGTAAACGATGCAGAAAGGCGGCAAGCTAAATAATTCGCATGCCTTCCAATGTTTTGCGACAGTTTTAGAATTTGTACTTCTGTTCGTCGGTTTCCTTATATGAAGCCTTTCTTTCAGACACCGAGACCTTTTAAGGATAATAGATGACAAATGTACAGTCTGGTTCTTGATTCTTACCAAAAATGGAATGACGCTTACAGCTTGGTTTTCCATAATTAGAGGGATCTTTTTTGTTTCATAAATCTAACATTCAAAAGAGTTTTCCTTCGCACGGCTCCACCCCTCAGTAGCAGGCTCCGCCCGCTTTCCAAGTCGGAATTTGCACGCAGTTTTGAATTTCAGACATTCAGACCTTTTTTCGGGGTAGCCGGAGCTTTCCATAAGGAAGAGCTGCCCCGCCCACTTGTATATTCACACTTGCATAGAAGCATACAAATACACATGCAGCCAGGTGTAGATGTGCACGAAAGCATCTCCACAGGGACAAGCGTAAGAAAATGGCTTCGCTAATGTGTCAAAGGCTTTTGTAAAGGCTGGGAAGGTGGTTTTACAAAGACCAAGAAGAATCTAAGCGGTGCTCCAAAACTGAAACCTTTGACAACTGAGCTTCATGCAGTTGTGTTTTTGAGTAAGGCTCAATAATACAACTGAACAACGTTTATAACTATCTAAAAATATCGGTTTTCGCTTCTGTGTGGAAATGATAACTGCAGTCTCAAAGTGTGCGCAAATCTTGCAGTCTCAAAGTGTGCGCAAATCTTGCAGTCTCAAAGTGTGCGTAAATTTTCATTTATTATCAAACGTGCTAAAATGGCGCCAGAATAGTCATCGGTTCCAATTCAAAAGATACTGACAGAAAAGTATTCCAGACCTGTGGCCATTGTGCTATACATCAGCCTTATACTATAAAAAGGTACTTCAAATGGCTTAAAATGCTTGTATAGGTCATTTTTAAAATCGTGACGACGGATTTGACTGCGGTTTTTGCGCCCACAAGAGCATAAAGCACCTATACAAAAATGCATCACCTCAAAGCTCAATCCAGTCACTTTAAGTGTGTAAATACTATCATATGTGAGCAGAAAAACCATTCAAGTAGCGATAAAAACTAAGAAGATGCGATAGTTGGAAAACGCGCGCGTGTTGCGCGTGGTCGCCATCGTTTTTCGAATCCCCTATAAATGTAGTGGCACGGTCACACTGATAAGCACCTATAGGCTGAACAATCACATGTAGAGTAGAATGAGTGTATTGAATGAGATATAATAAGATCAGGGAAAACGGAAGTTTAAATTGTATATGTTTTGTTTGTTTATGTACATGTGTTTGCAATTTCGAGCGTTAAAAGAAGTAACAGCATTGAAGCTAACCTTGCAAAGTTTTACGTACAATGGAATCATAGCGGCCGGGGGTGGTGCAGGAGGAACCAAAGGGCTGCCGCCTGTATCCGCGGGAGATAATTGAGGGCGCGAGCTCTATGGATAATATTTTGGCAAGGCAAATTGGAAGGCCCATTCACTGGTCCTAAAAGTAAATGAAAATTTGGAATTGTAGCAGTAACAAATGTCAACTACCTTATAGAAACTTTTTGTTTCGAATTTTGAAGTTTCAAGTTGTTGAAGTCCGGGGTTTTCATTCAAAATTCATTCTTTCTTCTTTGAGATAAAGAATTGCTTTGTCTTTTGATTCAATGAAAAGCAATTAAAATGTCATAAGAACACATCTGGAGGTTGTTAAGTGCAATATGCAGTTTGTCTCATACCTTCAAACCCATTCTAATTCCAATTTTTGACATTAGAGATTTTACAGGATTTGCCATTGAAACTATGTCGGTACCTTTATGTCGTACACATTAACAAAAGTTCATCACAGCAACTTAGTTAACATTATTTCCTTATTAGCATTTCATACTTTCAACTTCTTATCCAGAAGTTTCAGCAAAATTCAGTTGAAATTTTCACGCAACATTGAGATTGAAATTTCAACTTAGAATGGTGAATTTTGAAGGCACAGTCCTTGGTAAAAATCGTTGCGAGACAGAGTTGTTCAACTAGCCGGTAAGCGTATTATTGAAAAATGCGCATTTCAATACTGATTCCAAATCTGTCCTTCGTATCCTTGAAACTTGATTCCAAGGAGTGTTATAAGGGGTTGATTTTGATGGATGTCCTCGCCAAGTTTTCCAGGATCCTTGCCAAAATCTTCTCCACAGCGCTCGCCCTACTAATTATCTCCTACGGCTATAGGCGGCAGGCCTTTGGTTCCTCCTGCACCGCATCCATAACGGCCCATGTGTGACAAAGTCACACATGGGCAGTTATGTGTGTCGCAGACGTTGAGATCATATATTAGGTCGTTTCAAAAGTAATTTCGCTTTTTTCAAACGGGCACCACATTTGACGGAACAAAGCTTTCCAAGAGATCTTGGAGGAGTTAGATGCAGAATTTCATTCTCTTTCTCATGATTATAAAATTGTTGCAAAACAATCAATGAGTTTTCAGAAAATAACCAAAATCTGCGCGACCCATGCTTTTTGAGATGGTCAAGTTTCACGATTTTTTAAAACTTTCATATCAATCCTCAGAGGGAGTTCAAGTAACGCCTTTATAAAGCAAACCCTACAGAATGCAAAGCTACTTTTTTCTCCTTTCCATAGCTTGTCCTACATTTTTGACAGAATTTTAACTGATGCCACCGATTTCCATACTTGGTCAACTCAAATCTCGTAGAACATCAATGAGAGAGCAGCTTGGGCGCTGTTTGATGCAGCTTTTTCTCCGATTCGTTTAGTTTCCGGGGAGAAATCATCATAACTCATTTTTTAGCGAGTCCAGGCTGTACGAGAAAGACTCGAAATTTGATATTTCGAACCCGTAAACTTTCATTTGCTTTATAAAATCAATTTAAATCATATATTTTAAAAGCTTCAAATTCCGGGTAATTACTGATGTGCTGCGATTGTGGCTGAGGTGGGCCTGCCAAAATCCGATGGTTCTGTTAAAAAATCTTTTAAAGAATTACGGCGAGCTACGAGAAAGAGAAAAAAGAAGTACTGTATTCTGTAAGGCATTCTCTAACAAATATTCACCTGAACTCCTTCTGAGGACTGATATGAAAGTTTTAAGAAATCGTGAAACTTGACCATCTCAAAAAGCATGAGTCGCAGATTTTGGTTATTTTCTGAAAGCTCATCGACTGTTTTGCAACAACTTCATAACCATGAGAAAGAGGATGAATTTCTGCTTCTGATGCCTCCAAGATCTCTTACAAGGGAAGGATAGTTGGATGCCGCGGCCATTCCTAATGATTTGTATACCAAAAAATGAGCCTTCGAATGCAGATTCTGAATCTGTGCTCGAAATCTGCGAAACGACCTTTTGAAGAAAGTTATGAACTTTTTTCCTTGAAAATTTGTCCTACTTTTGGATAGTAAAAATCACCAGATTTGATCTAGCCTACCGTTTGATGCTACTGAAGAAAATTTTTGACGTAGTTATATTTATTTAGACTATCTGGATCATACTCAGCATTTGGAAAGAAAACAAAATTTTTCATTGATGATTTTGACCCTCCGCAGGAACGCAATTTTTTTAATGAAAAAAATCAGAACTCCATTCAGATTATCGTTTCGCAGATATGAAAGACAGTCTACGAACCAGCATTCAAAAGCGCATTTTTTGGTATACAAATCATTATGAATGGCTACGGCATCCAAGTATCCTTCCCCTGTTAGAAACTTTTATTCTATCAAATGTGGCGCCCGTTTGAAAAAAGCGAAATTACTTTTGAAACGACCTAATATTTTACAAAAAATGTAGCAAAAAAAATAAAAGGAGTTTGTATAATAACTTGATAGAAATTGCTTTCATATGCAGCTTATGTTATTGTCCTTTATAAGGGTTTTTTTCTGTGAAAGCTATATATGGTACTAGGTTGTTGCAAAAATAATGTCCTTATTCTTAGGCCTATTTCCCAAACACTTTTTTCTATCATTTCTATCAAGCTTTTTTTTGATACAGATTCTGCATATCACTGGAAAGTCCTCACCATGTATTTTGTAACAGTGGAACTAAGCTTTTATCTGCCCACTTCAGTCGCAAATGAACTAATCTTTGTAAAAACATAGCTACTGTGTGGGTGGAATGAATTTTGATTATATATGATTACTAGCTGGCATACCCGGCTCCGCCGTATGTTCCGAATAGAAAATTCCATTTCTTAACCGATCCGAACCAAACTTGGCACACATACACTTCGGGCCCCGGCAGGTGTCACAGTCCACTTTTCGTTATCGATCGATGTCGATTTTATCGATTTTTTGCAAAATTTGAGCTAGGGGGCTGGAATTTGGCAGAGAGGTGTAATCGAGCATGCTGATTACGAATACAATATTAGTTTTCGAAACCGTGCATTACTTTCATCGATTTTATCGGTTTTTTGCAAAATTTGAGCTAGGGGGCTGGAATTTGGCAGAGGGGTGTAATCGAGCATGCTGATCACCCCCACGAGGGTGATCAGCATGCTCGATTACCCCCCCCCCTGTGCCAAATCCCAGCTCCGTAGCTCAAACTTTGCAAAAAAGTCGATAAGGTCGATAAAAGTAATGCACGATTTAAAAAACTAATATTGTATTCGGAATCCCCATGCTCATTTACCCCCCTGTGCCAACTCCCAGCCCCGTAGCTCAAATTTTGCAAAAAATCGATAAAATCGATATCGATCGATACGAAAAGTAGCCTATGACACCCGCCGGGGCCCGAAGTGTATGTGTGCCAAGTTTGGTCCGGATCGAATCAGAAATGGAATTTTCTATTCGGAACATACGTACAGACATACAGACATACATACAGACAGACAAACTGATAGTTAGCTTTATGTTAGGTCGGTGCAAAAGTTTTGTCAGTTTTTTCAATCCATCGGCAATCATGCTAGAATGTAGATAAACAAAGACTTCAAAATGTATCCGATGCAGAATTTCTTCCCCTTTCCAGCTGCTTAACTCGCATTGTGTTTCGTTGCAAGAGTGACGAGATATTTGCCGGAAATTACAACCACCCGTTTTTAACATGTCCAAATTTCGCTAATTTTCAAAATTTTTGTATGAGACTTTCGAAGGAGCCCTGATAGCCAGCAGATAGGGCTAACCTTTTGCCAAGTTATGCAATTTTTTCTTTTTATCAGCTGCTTATCCAGATTTTTGCTAAGTAATTTTCTGAAAGTCGTGTTTTTGAAAAATTGTATAACCTATTATTGCACCAAACATTGCAAAACCTATAGAAAACTAAGGTTTCAACACTCGATTATTGCTACCGCTACCATTACAAATCAAATGAGCAATTTTCGCTTTAAATTATGAAGACTTTGAAACATGGGTTACAACTGTGCGCTCTCCCGAAATTGAGAAACACTGCGACTTTTCCCCCCAATTTCTCCTGCCTCGGCAAAAAAAAAGACAAGTATTAGCAAGAGGAGAAAAATGTGCATCGAATAGTGACTGAAGTAGCTAACACTACGAGATCAAAATAGGCTGAATGTATAATTTGGTCACTTCAAAAAAAATCGTAGAAATTCTGAACGACAAGCTGTAGGGCTATGAAAAATTGCTTCTGTTGGCAAAAGGTATGCCCTATCTGCTGGTTATTAGGGCTCCTTCAAAAGTCTTAAACAAAAATTTTGAAAAATAGCGAAAGTTGGACATGGTAAAACCGAGTGGTTGTAACTTGCAGCATATATTTCGTCAGTCTCGCAACGAAACACAATGGGAGTTTGGCAGCTGGAAAGAGGAAGAAATTCTGCATCGGACACATTTTGAAGTCTTTGTCTATCTTCATTACAGCGGGTTGCCGATGGATTGAAAAAACTGACAAAACTTTTGCACCGACCTAATATATATATTAGGTCGTTCCGAAAGTAATTTCGCTTTTTTCAAACGGACGCCACTGATGGAACAAAAATTTCTAAGAGATCTTGGTAGCATTCGATGCAGCATTTCATTCTCTTTCTAACAGTAATGAAAACGTTGCACCGCACCCAGTGAGCTTTCGTAAAATTGCCAAAACCTGCGTCCCATGCTTTTTGAGATGGTCAATTTCACAATTTTTATAAAACTTTCATATCAAACCTCAGAAGTAGTTCAAATAACGACTCGATAGGGCAGACCTTATAGAATATAGCACAACTTTTTTTTCTTTTCTATACCTCGCCTAGATTTTTTGAAAGGTTTTTTAATAAAACCATCGGATTTTGGCAGCCCTACGTCAGTCACAATCTCACCAAACACCAATAAATCTTCGGAATTTGAAAATTCCAAAATAGTATATGATTTAACATTGGTTTCACAAAGCAAATGAGAGTTTATGGATTCGAGATATCAAGTTTCGAGTTTTTCGGACGCAAGCTTGGGGCGTTCAAAAACACGGGTTGTGATGATTTTATCCCCGAAGACTGAACGAATCGGAAACGAAAAACATCCATTAGAAAAAGGAGAACGAGCTGCATCGAATGACGCCCGAGCTGCTCACTGTTTGATGTTTTACGTGGTTTGAGTGGACCAAGAATGGCAATTGGTAGCATCAATTAAAAGTCTATTAAAAAATATGACGAGCTCTGGAAAGGAGAGAAAAATTATTTTTATCCTATAGGGTTTGCCCTATCCACTGCCACGTGGGCTCCTTCGGAGGATTGATATAAAGATTTCGAAAAATAGTTGAAGCTGGGCATAGCAAAAAGCATCGGTCGCAGAATCTGGAGATTTTTAGAAAGCTCATTGACTGTGCTGCAAAGATTTTATAAGCAGAGGAAAGAGGATGAATTTCTGCATCGAACGCCTTCAAGATCTCTTGGAAAGCTTTGTTCCTTCAGATGTGGCGCCAATTTGAAAAAAGCGAATTACTTTCGGAATCACCTAATATAAGATTATATATATATCCATTATAGAACGAATCACCCATCTCTCTTTATTACTGTAGGATTACGGTAGAAACTTCAAAGAGGGTTTTGAACCATGAAAGGCCATATTTTGCCTCAGAAAGGAAACATAACAGCCTGAAAACTTTTACACCAGGCCAATTAGAATTGCTGATTATAACTGTAAAGTTCCCAACTTATTATAATGCTTCATTGAAGAGCTATGCTGGGTAGGAGGTAGCGGCCATTTTTTTCAATGTTCCTAAAAAAATTACACGGTGCGGTTACACCGTTTAAAAAGCTTCGCAATCTTGTGATTAGTTGAGTATTGAACTCAGCGTCTATAAAAACCCTATTACACAAGTTTTCACAATTTTTTGAAAAATTTTGAAACGGCAGCTTTTTCCACATTGACACCATATGTTTCAAGTTTCTATCGTAATCCTACAGTAGTGAAGAAAGATGGGTGATTCGTTCTATAATGGAATTCTAAGTTGAAGCCAGCTCTACAAAACGGTACCTGAAGCAAGGCAAAAGACTTCTTGGGAAGAGAGATATTAACGATCAAACGTTCTAAACATTTTTTTGGAACTGTATATACTGCAAGTTTGAATAAATTCTGAGAAATTGACGTTCCGAAATAAATACTCGCTGCCTAAAATTTTATGCTTTATTTTTTTAAATCAAAACAGTTGTCGAAGCTCCGCTTATTTCTGTACGCGTAAGGTCAAGACACCTTGCCTGCAAGTTCCGCAGAAAAACTTAGCTATTCAGTGCATGAAGACTTCCAAATTTTCATAGGGTGGGGCTTTCTGGCCTACCACAAATAGATTCAAGAAAAATGAACAATTTTGGACTTTTATCTTTTCTTTTCGCAAAACTCTTTAGTTAAAACCTTTTCTGTACAAAGATATGCTACTGGTTTTTGTCTAGAAAATAAGCTGATTAGCCATAGAAACAAAACTTGAAGGGAGTTGTGATCTCTCAAAGATGAGATTTTCGCGAGAAAAACTTTTAGTTTTTTGACCATAGTTCCTTTCCCGTTTGCAACTTTGGACGTTTGCAAGCTTTGGACCACAAAATTCACCCTTTGCACTACTTTTGCTTTTGCTTAATCGGCAAGAGGAGTACTTCCGTGATAATGTAGTTAGAGCAAGATGTTTATGAACCTACTAAATGAACGTAGCGCTTTTTTTCCAAAATTGTGAAAGCAAAGAAATTGAGGCTTTGACATGCCAATTGCCGCGGCCACTCCACTGCGTAGAAGTTCCTTATAAAGCAAACGGTAAAGTTTCTTCCGCCGTTGAAAAATGAGGCTAGTGTCATGTATTATTCAAACTGATACTTCTCAGGTTTTGTTTTTGGTGAGTAAATAAAAAATTCAAAACTTTCGGAGATCGCAACCGAAGCGAAAATATTGGAAAAATGGAAAATTTTGATTTCGCAGCTTTTGTTACGCAGAGATCCTTCAAAAATTTCTTTTGTGAAATTCGAGAAATTTGATTTCCTTTGAGAAATTTTTGCGTGGCCATATATGTAATACTGGTCTGTGATTATAAGCTGAAGAAGTTTTATTTGAAGAGGAGTTTACAATTTGTCAAAGATGATCTTGTTAAAGAAGACTCTTCTTACTTTCTGGTTTCTAGTTATTTGCTGTTGGAGTTTGGAGAGGTACAAGTGGACATGCTTTAAGTAGAAGAGGCTTGCTTATCACAGTGGCTCTTACCTCACATCAAAATATGCAAAGGAGTTATGACATTTGGTTGAAAAACCTGCATCAATTTCCGGACAGCTCAATGTCAGTGCTGTTTCTTAGCAATCCCTTCGTACTCCTTCCCTGCATTAGATTTTCTACATTTATTCATTCTGATGTTTCAGAAGAAACTTTTCATATTTCTTTATAACATTAAAAAGCTAAGAATTGATTTTTTTTTGCTTTGCTTACGAAGCAATGCAAAACATCAAACACCTAAAATGTTCATTAACTGTCAGGCAATGGCGGTCCCAAAAGTTCTGTTTAGGTGACGACGAGCATTTTATCTTATGAAGGTATGTGAAATTAATCACGCACTCCGAAAATGCTTTCGGGTGCTTCGCAAATTTTTTGCGGCCTATGACCTCAAAACCTGAGAAAAAGGAATCTAAAAACCTCGGAAAGAGCTTTCTTACCAAGCCAAATAAAATGTATAAGATTCTAAGATATTCTTTAGAAGTATAAAAAGTTATTTGCATGTTTTTATAACTCATCTAAGTAATTGAAAATTTTCGCGACCCTTTTTCGGAGGCAGAGAAGGGGGGGGGGAGGGGGGCGGGGAGAGAGGTGCCCCCCTTCGGTCCGCCACTGCCGCCAGTATTTAACAAAATGTGTCATTTGGAGTTTCACTCTGATGAGCACGCTTTGAGTAAGCGAAGCTCGCATGAGGGTATGATTGCGTATCATATATACTAGAGCACCCTAACAACACTCTTGCTGCGCAATGTGAACATCGCTAAAATAAACGCGATAAAATACAAATCACTTCAAACGGAAACGGGGAAAAGCCTCGAACGGACGACGACAATGCAGTGGAATTGACTGCTTTGCGAATGAAAATGGTGGTGTGATTTAAACATAAAATCAAAGAGGGCTATTTATAAAAATTTCAGAGCAATCTGCTTATAGGCTTATGAGAGCCTGCTGAACGATGCCAATAGCCCTTTCAAAGACACTCGGAGCGATTCAAGATGAAGCTATAGTGAACCCTCACAAAAAATTTTCATCGGGAAGAGGTGACGAGTGCCTCTAAAAAAAGCCTGTTGACTACATTCTGCGGTATTAATCACAAACGCGGCTCAGGTTGAAGCAGATCTCTCTATAATACAGCGCACGCGTAGTGTCCCTTCTCCCCCCCCCCCTCGCCGCGTATGTCTGAAGCGAGGAAGTCGTAAACATGATGACTCATCCCCCCCCCCCCCACCCCAGTCCAGCCACCGCGAGTTGGTGACGTCATCATGTGCTGGCAATCAGCAACTTGATTTTCGTAAATGGTGACGGCTAACCTTTCCTAACGATCACTGAGCAAGCACATCCAATCTTTATCATGGACATAACGCGATGGATCAGCGCAAGCATCTCAAGATTGCTTATTCACTGAGATCATGCAAATTACATTCATGATAACTCTATCATCACTACAGTATCCGTTTACGTGTATAGCTATATCGCCACCTTTGACCTGTTGTTTTATTTTCTATAAATTTATACCAATTCCTGCAAGTTGTATATAAGCGTTCCGTTATGCTCAGAACGCAAACTATCCTACCAACAGATCTCAACATATGTTAATGCACAAAATCGTCCATATCGCTGTACGCTAAATGAATGCGAGCGTGCCCACAACGCGGCTGATTCTGTTATTTTCATTTTTTTGTTTTGAATCGGCATAGAATTCTTTGCAGATTCTAGGCTACAGAGCTATTCTCTTAACCCATCGACGACGATGTGGACCACCGGTGGCCCACACCTCTCGCAAAGTCGTATTATCTGCAGGTCTAGTATTTCTTCCACATATGAGTATTTTTTCCAATTTTTTTGTATTCTTAGGACCTATAGGCTCTGTCGTTCAAGAAAATGTTAATAGTTGTTTACAAAACAATGTTGCATTTCGTAAATAAGCACGAAACCTTCCCACACTGAAAGTATTGTGCAGAATCGCGTCGTCCCACAGCGCCGCCGCGCAAAATTAGGCGTCGTCGTCGATGGGTTAAAGAAGTAAATGGGATGTTGGTAAAAAATGAATTTGCGGATTTCTCTGAATGCTTTGCTGATTTTCTCTTTTTTTTACTTTCCGAGATATTGAAGGGTGAAAAAGAAAAAAATCAGTTATTATATGGCTAAAGTTCGGAGATTGCAAAGAAATCCCAAGAGGTGGAAGGAGGTGGGGGGGGGGGGGGGGAGGAAAGAAATAAAGGGAAGTATTCGGCCTTAAGAATCTTGCAATCTGACATTATTATGGCGGGCAATGCAACGGGGAATGGGGGATTTGAACCTTTTGCTATAAAAATTATAATGAACGAGCCTAGAGGGTCGTAGCCGGAGAAAGCTGCGACTGCGAGTCTTGCCGGAGACAGACAGGGGGAGAGGCGAAGTTTTGATGTGGCACAGAATTTCGTATTTGAAAGTCTAGGGGAGTAAAATTGACAATGAAGCTTATGTCTGATTGACATTCAAAGAGGCCAAGGTAACGTTTCTAATCAGTTTTGGTGTAGTCATTTCAGTTGGAAATTCACGCATCTTTAGGATACCTAATCTCATCAAGAGTGGGAAGAAATTGTGTTTAGCAATTTTTTAAGAAAAATGAAGCAGTCAGAAAACGCGGGTACTTTATAAAAAAGCCTTTCGAAAAGCAAACCATACGAAAGAGTGGAGTAAAGCAGGAATGATATCCACGAAAGTCCACAATGAAGAAAATGGACTTCCAAACCCCATTTTATTCGTTCGCGGTGGAAATTGGTCGAAATCTGCTTTCGCTAGCTTATCCAAAAATTTTTATCTCATCGCAACCACGAGGCAAAGCAGTGTGATGAAAATGACTCAACCCTACTTGAGCTCTCGCTTGCAAAAGCCATGCGAAGAGTCCATTTAGAATGGGGCATTTTAGATGGACTTGAAAGTCCATTTTACTCCCAGAAGCAAGGTGAGCTGGGACTAAGCCCATTTTTGACCTTTTTGCATATTTTTGATAGCGATTTTTGAGAATGTGTTCCTTAGAACATTTATGGTAGCAAGTGAGTGGAAAAAGTTTCATGTCTTTTATGAAGTCTGAAATAAGTGTTTCTTTCTAAACTTATACAAACGCTGTAAAAATCATAGAGGAAGGTTAAATTCATTAAAATAATGCTTCCAAATATCAGGTCGATGCGAAAATTTCTTTGTAAATAAAATAAAGTTTGTTAACTCTTCAAATCATCACCCAAAACTAAATTCATGATTTTTATTTGAAGATAAAAAAAAATTTGTGTCTCAATTTAATTCTATCTTTTGACTAATCTCGCAAAACCGAACCTCAAATACGGCATCGAACGCGATTTTGAATTTGGTCGCAAGAATTACTGCAATGGCTCTAGCTAGCAAGAAAAATTTTTGTGAAAAATTTCCTACTAGCAATAGTCCACACATTCAACTATGTAGAGATATAAACATTAGTGCTGAGAGACAAAGAAGAGCTAGAGTAGGAAATTTGCGAAGTCATCTCTTGCAGATTCGCAGTTTTTATGGCTTAAAAAACCCTTTGGGTCGTAGTGTAGTATGTAGTACAAGGTTTCTACAAGATAAGCATTTTGGTTCACAGATTGGGGAAACGGCCCTTCTGAACCCACAGTGCGCTACAGTAAATCAATATCTGGGGCGCGAGCGCTCGCGCTGCGTTTGATGCGGACGAGTCGTTTCCTAATTTCGAAAGTTGCTCTCTTCGACTGCGTAACATACAACTTGAACCCATCGAGCTTATCTTGCGGACTTTGCTATTATTCGCTGCTGCGCCCCCCCCCCCCTAGTTCTGCTTTCTGCTGCCCATAGCTCTGCTATCTGTTGCCTTCAGCTGTAATACTAGTCACTAATTCGCAATCGAATACTTTCACAAAGGTAAGTTGTATTTTATCGTCAGTGGAGCACTTTAGTGAATTCTATCTTGATCTTGTTCGTTTTTTCATCGTTGAAAAACGGCTTGACGTTCATAGTAGATACTTTTGGATTATTTCAACATAAAATAGCATAAATCTCCTCTTTCCTCCTCTAAAATGACCAAAGAATTTGGTCTTGGACAATTGTTGGCCTTCTAAAAGTAGTACCTCTTGAGCAGTTCAGGGCCCAGCTGGGGTGGCGCTTTCACAAGCTGGGTATCGTTTTTGGCCCGAAAAAGCAAAGGGGAAGTCGTATTTTGGGGTCCGGGGCGGAGCCCAAAATACGACTTTCCCTTTGTTTACCGATAAACAATGCACATATCATTCTTTATTCATCATTCCTTGTTGATGCTACTGTCCTATAAACTTAAATTCCAGCAATGTGAAGATTCTGTGCTCCGATCGCCAGCCTGCCCGCAGGCGGGAATTCAAATCGCAATTCTTGTAAGAGAAAAATAACAAAATAGGCTCGTTTTCAATGCAGAAGTAACGATATGGCACCAAATTTGCTGTGTAGTTGGAGGACCATGAGCACAAAAAAAGTATGAAGAATTATGAAAAACTTATGTGAATTTAAAAAATGGTAAGTGTTTTTCGAAATTAGGTGGCTCCCGCGCCACCTGGGAGCCACCTGGGGTGGCTCCCTGCTTCCCTTCACTTAATTTCCCGGATTTCTTTACATAAATGTAGACCAGGTCGAGAGTATTACTATATGTTCAAATCCGCTTCTAAAACCACCAAGGCACCGCTTCAATACAGCCCCAAATAGGGTTCACAGCGTTATGATCGGCCTCGGAAAGCGCGCTCCAATCGCAATCGGTTATTGTAAATTGTAAAGTTTCGCAGTTGACTAATAAATGAGTAGTATCTCAGATATATATACGTCAAAGTTTGTGCAAATCTTGACCCTATGTTTTTTATAGATTCCTTTGCGGATGAACCCATTGAGCTGAAACCTTGATGACCCGGGCTGGACCAGGAAAGCCAGGTAGTACTACTATAATAAGCGCTGAGGCCGCCCATCTTATTATTTGTGTATATCTGTTTGTCAGGGACTTACGGTGGTCAAAAATAGGGTCAAAGGGGAAGTCGTAACAAATTTTGGCTTCAAAGGGGATATCGTTTTCAAAATTCTGAAATGCCACCTCCTGCCGGGCCTTGGAGCAGTTATTGTTTTCTTTATTTCTTAGCTTTTTTGTTCTATAGTCATTAGGTTCTGATTCAAAATTATAAGCATTGAAAAAAATTGTCATCATGAAGTTCTCTCCCTTTGCATTAGACTGCAGACCTGTTCTTTTGCTAGAGTGCTCAGCTGATCACAAACAGTCCGACTGTCAAAGAACTGTCCGTTATAAAGATCTTGTCAACTTATGAAGATCTAGGCCTTTACACAGGTTGTCATGAATTTTTGAAACCATGAACCCTGTTTAGAGTGCTAGACAACCTCGTTTTGGAGAATGCGTCTGATAGTCATTGTTTTTATGCAGTAAGACAAAACATATTGCAGGGTTTTTCGTCTGGAATCTGTGAGTTTGCACAGACGCAGAATCTATGTCTCAACGAGTTTCTTAACATGATCTCGGTGGGAATATGTCGAAAGCATTTTTTCTCGCCATTCTTTTAATTAAACTGGCATTCGTACATTAAAGCAGAGTCTTCAGTTCTTGCATTTTGTAGGTATAGACAGAACAGCATGTGAGTTTCCGAATTGTAAAATGGGAAAACTAGGCAGGATTTGCAAAAAGAGGGGTTCGCGGATGAAGTCATAGTTTTGACAATGATTTCCAAATCCTCATACAATCACTGAAATAGCAGCTACATTTATGGGGAATTTTCATGGTTAATGAAACTTTTCTGAAGTTTGTCCGCCTTTAGTGTACGCCGCGGTCTTCTTGTAACGTCTTTCGTGGGTGTATGAGTGTAAGTGCACGTGGTACGCTGACGACGAAACTCGTCCGAAACTGCGACGCGACTGGACAGGTCAACTGCTCGCTTTGGCGCGGCAGCCAATCACAGCGTGATCTTTGCGGCGGGCTGACCTATCACTATCATCGCGATTAGAGCGGGTTCAGAAGGGCCTACACCCCACAGATTGCAGTGCAAGTCTAGCCAAAGTCTGCTTTCTGCAGAGAGCTCTACATACGAATTTGATTTGATGTAGAAGTTTATTCCGTAGAAGTATTCCGTAGAAGTCTCGAGAAGCGAAGGCCCGGATATTATATGAATTTTTTAGACGTAATTAAGAGCATAGCCATCGATAATAATTGATATTTTGTGAGGTCTATGTGACTGACATTATAAATTAGGAAGCCTAGTCAAATACCGACCACCTAGTGGAAATGAGTTTGCAAAAGTAAGTAAACAGGTTGAGACAAGTTGGGAGGTTTGCTGAAGAAGTTTTGTATGGAATGAATGGATTCACGAATGCGATATCTTATCGCACCGCATTGACTAAGTCCATTTTATTCGCACGAAAAGTCTATTTCGCGGGGATTTTCGTGGATATCATTCCAGATGAGGGGGGGGGGGATACTTTAAGCGCAACGCGAAAGCTCCTAACTTCTTCTGAGGATTTGGGTAACAAACTAGCGATTAGGACCATGAGTCGTTTGAGATAAGCTTAGCAAAGCCAGGAAAACTTTTTCAAATGGATTTGCAGAAAATTATCGGGGAAAAGCATGCTGTGGACCGAGAAGGAGGTTGGAAAGTGAGGTCGCTCAGGCTCAAAACTCACGCGTTTTTAAGACATTAAGGGAAACTTCAGGGAGGATGCGCATAATCAAAAGAAGAAGAGGATCAGAATTGTAGCGCTTTGTTGGGAAGTAATTCGAAAAGAAAGGAAGAGACATTCGCTGAATGAACCGGTGAAGCTGCTATATGTGGAAGTCCTTGCAGCATTTGGAGCGGCGCGCGCATTTCAGCAAAATGTTTTTCTTAATATTCTTAAAGAAGTTGACTGTCAACAAATACTATTAGGTTGGTCCGAAAGTTCTGTCCCACCATTTTCAAAAAATCATAACTTCTTTCCGTCACGACAATATTGCAAAATTCAAATTTTTTCTGAAAGCGTAAAGCACGTAGTTTCCGATAGTCCCCTGGCGACTTTCCAGCATGCTCACATTGCAGAGATAAAAATGAAAGAACGAAAACATCCGAAATTCGGAATTTTTGAGAAACAATTCCAAAAATCTAGAAACTGCGCGATAAAATCCAGAAAAGCCATTATCCTAATCTTTCTTATATTTTATTACTAAATGAGTTAAGTTTGTGCTGATCGAGCTTTTCTTCCAGAAGTTATGATTTTTTGAAAAATAATGCCGAAAAATCAATTTCTTAGGAATTCTTAGGAAAATGATTTTTCGGCATTTTTTTTCAAAATTTCATAACTTTTGAAAGAAAAGCTCAATCAGCACAACTTAACTCATTTAGTAATCAAATATAAGAAAGATTAGGATAATGGCTTTTCTGGATTTTATCGCGCAGTTTCTAGATTTTTGGAATTGTTTCTCAAAAATTCCGAATTTCGGATGTTTTCGTTCTTTCATTTTTATCTCTGCAATGTGAACATGCTGGAAAGTCGCCAGGGGACAGTTGGAAACTACATGCTTTACGCTTTTAGAAAAATTTGAATTGTGCAATATTGTCGTGACGGAAAGAAGTTATGATTTTTTGAAAATGGTGCGAACGAACTTTCGGACCAACCTAATATTAGTTGAAGCTAGCTGCCTAATGCAGGTTTGCCGTTTGGACACTATGTGCTAACGTAACCGCCTTCCCAAGGCAATTTTACGTTCTTCGTTTTCGGAAATTTCACATTTTCCGCAACAGCTTAAAACGTCGTCTCGATCCTTCGATATGTGAACTGTATTACACGAGCATCGAACACGTAGGACTTACTGAAGAATCACTTATTAGAATTTGTTCATGCTATTGTTAGATGTTTGCGAGATATAATGCTAGTATAATATACTAATGGGTAGGAAAAGGTATTACAAAACTTCTACGTATGTCCCACTCTACACGCAGCCAGACCATTGGTCTGGTAACCTTTAAGAGGCGCGCTCGTTATGCTAGATCTAATTATCTTAACATGCTTCTCATTCTTAAGTGAAATGGTAACGGCTCCCAGAGTGGTATCAAGACTGCATTTGTCTAACTATACAAACTCACGTCTTTAGAAAGTACAGAATTCTTGGTTTTCGAAATCTGTTAGGTTTATGAAATCTGTTAAAATCTATTTTTAATTTGTTGAATCTGTTGTTTAATGTATTAGGTCGTCCAGAAAGTAATTTCGCTTTTTTTAAACAAGCGCCCATTCCGCGGAGCAAATATTTATGAAAGTTCCTTCTAGCATTCGATGCAGTTTTTCGCGCTGTTTCAAATGATTGACGTTATACTGCAGTTCAATTAATGAGTACTCAGAAACAACTACGGCTTATGGTTGTTACCGAAGTCAAGTTTTAAATAGTTTATTTTATAGTTTATAGTTTATTTTTTAAATTTATGTACTAATTCCATGGATATTTACAAGTATAGAGCAAACCTCAGAGGATACAAAACATGAAACATTATTGCTCTTCTTCCCGTAATTCTCCAAAATTTCTTGACAAAATTTTCATAACAGCACCAACTTTTAGCACATCTATTTTGGACGCAGGCTCGTCAGACACCACCTCGTTTTTTGATACAATCAAAACTAGATCATGATTTAGCACTAGTTTTGCAAAACAAGTGAGCTTTTAAGAATTTCGAAATATCAGATCATTAATTTTCTAGGTACAACTTGGGATGCCCTCAAACTTTGCGAATCGGAAACAGAATACATCAGCTTGAAAAAGGATGAAGTGCTGCATCGGATAACATTGTCGCTCGCCGGTTGATGTTCTATGAGGCCCAGGTTGGCCATGTATGAATTTGAAACATCAAAAGAATAATTTTGAGAACTGTATAAAGTAAGCTATTGGAGGGAACGAAAGTTTGTATCCTATAAGGTCTGCTCTGGTCTTTACTTCGGCTTTCTTCGGGGGAATCAGTGCAAAAATATAGAAAAATAGCAGAAGTTGAACATGGCAAGAACCGTGGTCTTCAATTGCTTCTTAGAAGCTCGTTTATTTCACAGCAGTGCGAACGAACCCACCATTTGAAAGAGAATTAAAATTAGTTGTTGCCAAGATCTTCTACAAACCTCTGTTCTTCGAACTATGGCAGCCGTATAGCGAAATTATTTTCGGGACGACCTAATATATTCGGATATCCGCAAGTTGAAAGCCAGAAAACGCAGAAGAGCAGGTGGTTAAAGTCTAGCACCGCCACCACTGACTTAAAGTTGCGTAGGTACGACAAGTGATTTTAGTACCACATTAAGTTTTTTTTGGGGACGTATTGCACTAACAGTAAATATAAATCAGAAAATAACGTGTACTCTTTTGCAGCCCTCTTAATTTCATAAGAGTCTTTTGAAAATTTGCAAGTGAGGGGGTTATCAATGAGATTATCAAGCGCCAGTCAAACAAGAACAAAGAAGTGCTTTATGTAGCGGGGCAAATCATCGGAGTAGACCTAACAATCTCACCGCTTTTTGGTACGCCTGCGGTTAAATGTAATAATGGATATACGATTGTGTACTGGTTTTAGTGAAGAGTCTTAAGATAATTTGTGAAGGAGCTTTGATATACCTATACCTACAGTGTTGAAATGGAGAAAAAGAAGGCCAAAAGGCCTGAAACAAGCCAAAACCCTAGCGTAAGGGTTCGCTTTTATCTAAAACTTTTATAACTATCTAAACTATTCAAAGAATAGCTAGGTTTGTGATAATTCTTCTGCATGTGGATTGGTTATCGACATGATCTGCGTAAGAATCCTATCCTATACTGGTTATCAATAAGCTTTGGACTGTCTATCGACAATTCAGATGCAATGTCGCGGCAGAATTCGTTTTCCAAATTTTCATCTTTTCTCCCTAAGAAACCCATATCTAATTCAGAGCATGAGAATGGCGAAAATGAGGTTTTCCAGAAGCTTTCCACCTCACTCAGTGGAGAATATGCGCAAGTGGGCGGAGCGCGAAAAAATTGGCGTGCTTCATTGAATGCGGTCCTGGAAAGCTTTCGAAAAAGCTCATTTTTGCCAATTTCATGCGCTGAAAAGCACAGATGTGGATTCCTCATGACGAGAAGGTTTCTAAAAGGTGAAAAACTAGAAAAGGTTTATTCATTACATACTTCTAAAATAAGAAATTTGTCACACATGGTAATCTTATATATAAAGCTGAATGTCTGTTTGTCTGTATGTATGTATGTATGTATGTCTGTGTGTACGTATGTTCCGAATAGAAAATTCCATTTCTGAACCGATCCGGACCAAACTTGGCACACATACACTACGGGCCCCGGCGGGTGTCATAGGCTACTTTTCGTCATCGATCGATATCGATTTTATCGATTTTTATCGATTTTTTTGCTGAGTTCACCTACGGGGCTGGGAGTTTGCACAGGGGGGTAATCGAGCATGGGGATTCCGAATACAATATTGGTTTTCAGGATTATCGATTACTTTTATCGATTTTATCGATTTTTTTGCAAAGTTTGAGCTACGGGGCTGGGAGTTGGCACAGGGGGGTAATCGAGCATGGGGATTCCGAATACAATATTGGTTTTCAGGATTATCGATTACTTTTATCGATTTTATCGATTTTTTTGCAAAGTTTGAGCTACGGGGCTGGGAGTTCGCACAGGGGGGTAATCGAGCATGGGGATTCCGAATACAATATTGGTTTTCAGGATTATCGATTACTTTTATCGATTTTATCGATTTTTTTGCAAAGTTTGAGCTACGGGGCTGGGAGTTGGCACAGGGGGGTAATCGAGCATGGGGATTCCGAATACAATATTGGTTTTCAGGATTATCGATTACTTTTATCGATTTTATCGATTTTTTTGCAAAGTTTGAGCTACGGGGCTGGGAGTTCGCACAGGGGGGTAATCGAGCATGGGGATTCCGAATACAATATTGGTTTTCGGGATTATCGATTACTTTTATCGATTTTATCGATTTTTTTGCAAAGTTTGAGCTACGGGGCTGGGAGTTCGCACAGGGGGGTAATCGAGCATGGGGATTCCGAATACAATATTGGTTTTCGGGATTATCGATTACTTTTATCGATTTTATCGATTTTTTTGCAAAGTTTGAGCCAGGGGGCTGGGAGTTGGCACAGGGGGGTAATCGAGCATGCTGATCACCCCCCTTGGGGGTGATCAGCATGCTCGATTACGCCCCTGTGCCAAATTCCAGCCCCCTAGCTCAAATTTTCAAAAAATCGATAAAATCGATAAAAGTAATGGACGATCCTGAAAACTAATATTGTGTTCGTAATCAGCATGCTCGATTACCCCCTGTGCAAAATCCCAGCCCCGTAGCTCAAACTTTACAAAAAAAATCGGTAAAATCGATAAAAGTAATGGACGATCCTGAAAACTAATATTGTGTTCGTAATCAGCATGCTCGATTACCCCCCTGTGCAAAATCCCAGCCTCGCATGTCAAACTTTGCAAAAAAAATCGATAAAATCAATAAAAGTAATCGATAATTCTGAAAACTAATATTGTATTCGGAATCCCCATGCTCGATTACCCCCCTGTGCAAAATCCCAGCCTCGCATGTCAAACTTTGCAAAAAAAATCGATAAAATCAATAAAAGTAATCGATAATTCTGAAAACTAATATTGTATTCGGAATCCCCATGCTCACTTCCCCCCCCCCTGTGCCAACTCCTAGCCCTGTAGGTGAACTCTGCAAAAAAATCGATAAAAATCGGTAAAATCGACATCGATCGATAACGAAAAGTGGACTGTGACACCCGCCGGGGCCCGAAGTGTATGTGTGCCAAGTTTGGTCCGGATACGGCGGAGCCGGGTAAGCCAGCTAGTTTCTTAGTAATTTCTTAATTTCTTTCTTGGTAATTTGCAAGTGGACGGAGCGCGGAACGACAGAGGGGAAGGGGGAAGATTTCCGGTGTGCTTTCAGTGGGTGCGGACCTGGAAAGCTTAGGAAAAAGCCCATTCTTGCGCTGAAAAGCCCATGCGCTGAAAAGCCCAGATATGGATTCCTCATGGCGAAAAGGCTCCGAAAAGATAAAAAATTGAAAAACGAGATTCTGCTGAGACAGAGCACTTTATTCGATACATACTCTGAGGTAAGAAATTTGTCACACTTGGTAATTTCTTAGCTGGTTCAAGTTATCCTCCTAATCAGAACTAGTGCAAGAGTTAGCTTTCATCTAGATTTGCATTAGGAATTATCTTATGTGGACTGGACAGATCTTATCGACAGTTTAAGTAGGACAAAATCACTCGTTTTATTTTTTCCAACGCTTTAGCCAATAAACACTCTAGAGTAAATAAAATATCACTTAATTACTTTACTTGAGAGCCAATGAGATTATAGCAATTCGTTTTATCCTAAATGCACATTTGATTTTTTGTTCTAATAAACGCTCATAACTCAACGTCCACAAAGATTCTGCAGACAAGGAAGACAGATTTGGAATCAGCGTTTCATGCACTTCAGTATCTTGTACATCCTTCTAAAAAGGTCACTTTGACTAAACACGCTTTTCTTGTTAGCTATAAATATCTGTAAGCTTGAGATAATGCAGAGATACGTCTATCATCCTTTTTGCGGCGGAGCACCTGCCGCAGGCTTATCAATCGGAGATTATCTGCAGAAGTTCGCTGCGCAGGATTATCGAGTCCTCGCTATTTTCCTAATCTCTTTTTTTACAACTATTTGAGTTGGGGTACGATTAGGAATAGTAGGGCAGCAGATACTGGATATTTTGTCACTTTAAAAAATGGAAAGGGAAGCCTACATTACTGTAGAGGCATATTGGGACTAGAAGGTTGTAGGACACCTTTCAAGAAATCTTTCAGTTTTTAAAAATGTAATTCTTTCAGAAAATCACTTCGCCGTAGAGCTGACTAAGCGAAACATCGGTTGACTACCTTTCACAGCTGACGCTCAATTTTTTTCCACTTTTTTTAGTCTTCTTGATAACCATAGGCGCACTTCTATACGCTCTATATGTACATTCTTCATTCTCCTGCTAAGACGGATGTTGTAACAATGCGAGAATTTCTGAGCCTGCTGTATTGGACAGTGGTCGTTACTCCTGCTATCGAGATTCTTATTTCAGCTCGTTAGAAGGAATTAGGCAATTTCATTTGGTCTCTAGCTACCTCCTACTGTCTCATCAGAAACTCATTGGGTTAAGATTTCACCTTTCAATCAGCTGAACGATCTTGAATGAGAGCTGCTTGATAAAAATGATGGATTGCCGGTTGTCAGCCATCAAGCCTTATTCGGAACCGCAAAGCTTGAAGCTTTTATCAGAAACATGTTGCTGAACTGAGTAGTAAATTTTATACGCATTATTCCTCTATTCTTTTCCCGTGACTATAAGCTTTTCTTCTTTGTTCTACCCAAGCCAGTCGTCATTGTTTATGTTTATTTGTTAAGCTTTGCTGCCATTGTGCGAACACTTTGCTTTACAATGTAATACTTTCGCGTGAATAAGGTATCTTCTTCATTTTGTTTTGATAAGGCAACTAAGGAATCGGTTAGCTCCGTGGTCAAAAGCATGACAGCCGACCTGCAGAGGCTGAAGTTTGCAAAAGTATTCTACCTAAAACATTTATATGTAAGCGTTCCATTGTACGAAAAGTGGGTGGTTGTGGCCGATCAAGTTAGTTGGCGTTTTGAGAAACACTAGACGGTTGGATAAGAGTACGTAAGTTTGAGACAGCGGAGACGGCGTCCGCACTTGCGCCCTGTCCCTGCACGTAACGAATCCCTTTTACCTTTCTCTCAGGAACATGCAAGGCGAACCAAAAATGTCCCCAATGTTTGATAGCGAATAACTCTCTTGCCTTGAGATTTCTACCTGTATGGGTATCATTTTGCAGCGCTGGCTTTAACTTCGAAATACTACACAGCTTTTGTCAGGTAGAATTGGGCAATAACTCTGAAGAGGGTTTTGGGCTCTTGATGCCATATTTGCGTCAACAAAGAGACAAACTGCCCGAAAACCTCCACCTTAGACTAATCAGAGCGCTGACTTGCACGAAAATTGCGCTTTACATTGAGAGTTCGTTCATGAGATAGCCAACACCGCAGTGTTCTCTCACTCAATAAAATTACACCGCTTATAAAGCTTTACTGGCTTGGAAAAAGTCAAATGCCAAAATCAGCGTGAGTGAGAACCGTGCTGTACAGCTTTTCAAGTTTTTCGAAATTTTTAAAAAAACAGCTAATTCGCAATGCCGCAAAATGCTAGAAGATTTCACTATACTTATACGGCGAAAAAGTTGATCGGCGATGCCTTTTGTACTATAAACCTAAGTGAAAGCCAGCTCTACAAGCTGTGTGACGTAATTTTTGGGGGAATTACGGGTAGCTTTGGGGGAGCCGATTTTACGGCCTGAGCATACATGTTGGGGGGGGGGCTAATTCAGCGAATATTGCAGTTATGGGGTTGGGGTTTGTTTTGTTGGAGAGTTCTCTGGATATATGATTTTTAGACAAAAATTCGTAGAATAACAAATTTTCAGTAAAAGTGCCTAATTGACAGCCGAACTTGGGAAATCTGTCAATAAGGGCGACCTCATATCTCCGCAGGTTGCAAGGCTGGGGTAATCTCATGTGGTCACTGACATGTACTTTTGGTACTCTATTTTCTTAGGGAAAGCTCGTGCCCATAGCTCCACTATAGGAGGCGCTATATAAAGACGATGAAGCATATTTTGAATTTTATCCGTGGATAGGGATGACGGGCTGGGATAGCCATTCTTCAGTTTGTATTCGAGGGGGACACCCTATAATACCCTATACACCTAATATAATTCGGAGAAAATGCAGGAGCTCCGCCTGGAGCCCATCTATAGGCATTCCCGGACTTGTTTTTTTAGTTCAGGCTCCCGCATTTTTCACTTCCCCCCCCCCCCTCATTTTCCCCCCTTTTCAATGCATCCTCGACAAGTCCCTAATCGTATGCTTTGGAAGGTCTTGCTTTGAGCCTTAGCCGATTACCGCGTGTGCACTCTACATTATATATGTCCAAAAAGGCAGCACAGGAAAGCAACATTTTGACACTTATGACGAGCTCTGAAGCACAGATAAGGGCACAGCAATTGGTCCAAAAGTTAGAAAGTGAATGATCTGTAAAAACAAGAAAGAAGGGCCAATATTATGACACATCGCGGCGGCTCTCTACTGAGCATATCTTGCCGAGAAAAGTGGAAGAAGGTACTGATCAAGCTTCCACGATTTAAGTAAGCTCAAAAAAGATTACAACTTATCCGATAAAGTGTAACATGAAGCTTCAATTATAGTCTAATAAGAAACTGAAATTCTAGCAAGTAAAATATTCACCTTTTATATTAAGTCTTCTCGTTTTTTCTTTCCGTTTTTTCGACATATCATGAAACACGTCGAAAAAGGCAGGCAAACGTGCCAGCTAATATCCAACGCAGCCTTTCTTCCTCTTTTCAATCCATATTTCATTGGTTGCTATTTCTGTGGTCACCAAATTGATTGCCGAATTTAGTCCATGCTTTTCACTGTGGCCAAATTCAGCAGTTTTTAAACATTTCGCGAACTTTTGAAGTGTTGTAACAGCAGGAGGGGAGAGCTTTGCAAAGTGCAATCTAGTGCAACTTTCTGGCATCTGTTATTAGAGCTTAAAATAAAATTGAAGATTTTGAGTTGCCAAACATGGTAGAACCATGGGTTCGAAATTCAAGCAATTATTTGAATGATCACAAGAGTATCTAGCACAAGAGCATGTCCGCTAGAAAAAAAAGAAAGTCTCCGAATAATGTTCGAAACGTTTGCCTACCTTCTTTCTGCTTTTTTATGACATGTTGAAAAAAGGAACAAGCTTTTGAAGCGACTTGATATTTCGCTCTTTGGTGTCTCCTCTTTTCTAATCATTCCCCGTAAATGGATATGAAACATATGAGCATTACTATCAAAGATAATCTCACGGCATCTCAACATCTTAGGGACTATAAGTAAACAGAGGAGGGATTGTACCAATTATTGTACTTTACAATCTAGAAGGACAGTAGTAATTGGCGACCAATGTGAGCTTTTTGGTTGTGGTTCGAACACAGTTATGCGGCGTTAAAGTCCATGTACAAGGTTGACTAACATTCAAGAAGGTTAAACGATGCAATTTTGTAATTTGAAGTGAACTTGCAAAAATGCTGAACTGCTGAATCATTACATCCATGAGTGCGCGTCCGCAATTTAGTAAAGCTATTGAAACTTATGGGATTATAAGACAAGGGACTTTGTAATCACATGCTTGATAACCCCTCTAGGGCAAGTCTTGAGCAAAGTCGGGACTTTGACCGAACTAAAGCGGAAAATGTCGCTACATTGCAATTGATATGATATACATATACAGAGTGCTGCCCCCTAGCCCAGATTCCATTCAAACCTACAATTTTGAGCTCTTTACACCTACTTGTACTATATAAGACACTAGCTGCCTTACTCGGCTTCGCCCTGTCCTGTCAAAGCACTATAATAAAGTTCCATTCCCATCCCTGCGCAACCTTTCCCTGTGCCCACTTCAACATGCAATTCCCTATTCTCACTTGTTAGTAATCAGCATGCTCACTTACCTCCCTGTGCCTCCC
Source organism: Cylicocyclus nassatus (assembly GCA_958299035.1). NCBI lineage: Eukaryota > Metazoa > Nematoda > Chromadorea > Rhabditida > Strongylidae > Cylicocyclus > Cylicocyclus nassatus. The sequence goes on from CATQJL010000001.1 coordinate 69,067,558, forward strand.
AGTCCCGTAGCTCAAATTTTGCAAAGACATGATGAAATTGATAAAGGTAATGGACGACTTTAAAATTTAAGATTGTATTCGTAATCAGCATGCTCGATCCCCTCTCCCTATGTCAATTCCCAGCCCCTTAGATCAAACTTTACAAAAAATCAACAAAAAAAAATCGATATCGATCGATGACCAAAAGTAGCCAATGATACACGCCCCACTCCAAAGTGTATGTGTGCCAAGTTTAGTCCTGATCGGTTCAGAAATGGAATTTTCTACAGTGCTGGACATAATTACAAAGCCACTCTAGAAATCGTCGTAATTTGCGTTTTTGTCAATGAATCTGTCTGAAACTTTGCTGTATTGTGCGCATGTCAACCGCCATGACCCCTCAAAACAGGCTTCCAGTCTTGTTGAGTTTGAACGGAGAAAAACGAAAAAATTTGAAAAGCCCTCAATGAAAGCTTGACAAAGTTATAAAGCCACCCGGTTTTTCTAATCACTATGCATTCCCTGGCTCTCAAATTTATCTTGTACAATTACATCCTAAAATATGAAACATATGCAACACCTACGGTCGTCATCCTACTCAGATATAAGCGATCAATGCATTTTTTGCTTTCAAAAGCATCAAAAGTCAATCTGCTTTAACAAGAAGCCGGTGAGGAGTTTTCAAGCCCTGTTTATTTCAAATGATAGCTATAAAATCTACTAAGCATTTTCGATAGATGAGGTGAGAAGCGATCCATAAACTCTGCGTAATCGCTGATATTGGCGGACATACTCCAACCCCACCATGGGATTGTCACGCTTTTACCCCACAAATCTCTGTTTGCAATGTCCATAAAACGCTGGATTTGATTTATCACATTGCCTACATGGTGATGCAGCTTCTGCAACAACTTTGTTTTCGTAGTGATGCAGTTGCGATTTAGATTCGAAAAACTTTTCACGGGAATTTCCTGCGAGCAGAAGATTCCATATAACCCTAGATCTCCTTACTTCCTTCTGTGTTTCATGTCATATTTCACCCCATGAATGAGATTAGTTAAGATTTTAAAGTTTTAAGTGTCTCCTTTTTATCTCGTGATCTGAGTTGGCTTTGATAGTACAGGGTGCTCCACTCATCATTCAGTGGATGTAACTGCGGCTGAAACGGAGTGCTCAATTTTGAAATTTTTTCCTACTCATGCACACAATTTCATTGTTGTATGGCTGTCGTAATGGCTACGTTACAATATTTTCTGTTGCTTGAAAATCAAGTTTTGTGGAGTAAAAGCGTGACAACCCTATGATGAGGTTGGAGTTTTGTTCGTCAATATCAACGACTACGCAGAGTTTATGAGAGCGCCTTCATTTCATCTATCGAAAAAGCTCAGTAGATTTTATTGCTATCATTTGAAATAAAAAGGGCTTGAAAACTCCTCAAACCAGCTTCTCAAATCAGATTGACTTTTGATGCTTTTAAAAGCAAAAAATGCAGTGATCGCTTCTATTTGAGTGGGATAACAGACCGTAGGTGTTGCAAATGTTTCATAATTTAGGATGTATTTGTACAAAAAAAATTCGAGAGTCAACGAATGCGTTAGTGATTTAAAAAACCAGGTGGATTTATAATTTTGTCCAGTTTTCATTGGGGGCTTTTTCAATTTTTTTCGTTTTTCGCCGTTCAGAAACAACAAGCACAACAAGACTTGAAGCCGTTTTAAATGGTCATGTTAGTTTGAATGCGCACATTACAGCAAAGTTTCAGACAGATTCATTGACAAGAATGAAAATTACGACGATTTTTAGAGTGGCTTTATAATTAGGTCCAGCACTTATTAGGAACGTACGTATACACATACAGACAGACAGGCAGGCAGACACACAAACAGGCACTCAGCTTTAAAAATAAGAATTTTAATGCGGGAAAAGTGACAATTTTGAGAGTATCCTTCCCATTATTATGCACGTCATTAGTCTTATTTAGAGAATTTTTCAAAAAGTTTTATTATTCAAGACCATTGTACTCTGGTGACTGTAGAGATGCTATATGCCAATGGAAGCATGCTTTCGGAAATATTGGATTCCTCTGAATGACTTCGAAATTGGAATTGATTAATGGATTGTTTGGATTGATTGTATCTTTAAGGACTTACCGCCACAGGATTTTACCATAAAGAGTAGTTGTATAATGAAGACAAACATGAATCCTACCGTTGTTGATCGCCAATAATTTTTCGTTGTTACCCCTTGAATTATAACTTCATGCACACGCCTATAGGTGTTTCCCTCACTCGTTCACAGCCACATCCCGAAACTGACTGCATCAAACATCACGCCTCCACAAACATTGTATACATCCTTTGATTGAGATTGCATTCGGAGTCTGTTTGCAGTAGTGTAACAAATGGGGGTAAACAATTAACGTTCAGAGAGATTAATTTCCTTGTCCTATCAAAGTGAAAGACAGAGCCCGGCGGGGGTGGCGCTTTCACAAGCTGGATATCGTTTTTGGCCCGAAAAAGCAAAGGGGAAGTCGTATTTTGGGGTCCGGGGCGGATCGCCGGACCCCAAAATACGACTTTCCCTTTCTTTACCGATAAACAGTGCACATACCATTTTTTAATCATCATTCCTTGTTGATGCTACTGTCTTATGAACTTAGATTCCAGCAATGTGAAGATTCTGTGCTCTGATCGCTAGCCTGCCCGCAGGCGGGAATTCAAATCGCAATTCTTGTGAGAGGAAAATAACAAAATAGGCTCGTTTTCAATGCACAAGTAACGATATGGCACCAAATTTGCTGTGTAGTTGGAGGACCATGAGCACAAAAAAAGTATGAAGAATTATGAAAAACCTATGTGAATTTAAAAATGGTAAGTGTTTTTCGAAATTAGATGGCTCCCGCGCCACCTGGGAGCCACCTGGGGTGGCTCCCTGCTTCCCTTCACATAATTTCCCGGATTTCTTTACATAAATGTAGACTAGGTCGAGAGTATTACTATATGTTCAAATCCGCTTCCAAAACCACCAAGGCACCGCTTCGATACAGCCCCAAATAGGGTTCATAGCGTTATGATCGGCCTCGGAAACCGCGCTTCAATCGTAATTGGTTATTGTAAATTGTAAAGTTTCGCAACTGACTAATAAATGAGCAGTATCTTAGACATATGAACGTCAAAGTTTGTGCAAATCTTGACCCTATGTTTTTTTATGGATTCCTTTGCGGATGAACCCATTGAGCTGAAACCTTGATGACCCGGGCTGACCAGGAAAGCCAGGTAGTACTACTATAATAAGCACTGAGGCCGCCCAACTTATTATTTGTGTATATCTGTTTGTCAGGGACTTACGGGGGTCAAAAAGAGGGTTAAAGGGGAAGTCGTAAGAAATTTTGGCATCAAAGGGGGTATCGTTTTCAAAATTCTGAAATGCCACCTCTTGCCGGGCCCTGGTGAAAGATCAGTGAGGTCACGTGCTTTTGTTTAGAAATCAATTTCATTGAGATCCAACGTTGTTCTTTCAATTCCTCTGCTCACAGTCATTAACGTGTGACTACCATTGTTCTTCATTGTAATGAAGACAGTATCAGAACTACGTGCGTAATTCCCAACTTAATGTAAGACCGCACATTGCGTGGGCCAACTGGCAACGCTTTATCGACAACTCGTATCCAATAGTCGAATACTAGAGTACTTCATTTTCGAATTATTCGATAGTCAATGTTCGAAAATCTCAACTTTCCAATATTCAATAGTCGAATATTCGATGGTCATCAATTCGACTCAATGTCCATCGAATATTCGAATATCCAAGGAGACCGAAAATTCGACGAAAATTTCATATACATAGCGTATGCAAGTTGTTCAAAAAGTATTATATCTAGGCACTGCTTGCGTTTACTCTCACGATGTCTTTTGCCAACCTTTGTGAATATTTTTTAAGTATGCCTTCAGCTAATACATACAGCAAAAAGCGGATTACCTCTGCTTTTCTTATTGTGAGACACCGAGGTACTTCAGCATAGAATAGAACGGCTGCGAAATAAGACAACCAAGAATTTCCAAAGAAAAGTCGAGTGCCGATTTTATATATAGTGTTTCTGGAAGTCTAATAAGAGGTTTTTCTTTTTAATTATATTCCATGGGCAAAAGTACGGTTGGCGATGTCTCAAATCCCCTTCTTTCCTACGGGAAATTTATAACAGTGAAGAGCGATCGATGAGTTGCTCCATACCGTTAATCTGAGTTAATGTTAGCCCACAAATCTACATACTCTTGCAAACGCTGCATATAATCCACAACTCTAGTGGAAAGTATATAATCCCCTCTAAACTTTTGAAGATCTCTTTACAATCGTCATAGGAGTATGCTCTCGAGTTCTCAAGTCTCTTGAAGTCTTGACATCACCACTAACGTGGTTATCTTAAATAGTAGAATAAAAAATTGTCTAGTCTTTCATGAAACAACTAATTGCTAGCTCATTAACAGGATTATTCGAATACTATTCGAATAATTCTGTTAATGAAAATCGAGTAATACTCGAAAATCGATTATTATTCAAAACCGAATAATGTTCGAAACCCGAAAATTATTCTAGTCGGAAGTTTCTGTTTTCGAATAATATTCGATAGTCAAATATTCGAGAATCTCCATTTCCGAATATTCGATATTCGAACATTCAAAAATTTTCACTTTCGTAAATTATTCGATATACAAATATTTGAAAAAATTTCGAACTTTCCTAAATACGGTAGCGATGAGAGCAGTAGTATATCGGTGCCCAGGTTCATCAAGAAGCAAAGCATGAAAAACTACTGATACTGACAAAGTTGTCAAACCTCCAGGTAGGTAATTGCTTTTTAACCCTTTGATATCAAAAAACGTCGCGCTTCAAGCTGCCCAACCTCCCCCTCTTTGCGAATCTGAGAGCCAATGATAACTCAGTCTCGGGTATGAGGATTTTATCAGAAATTTCGTTTGGAACATAGTGGAGTTTCGTCAGCGTAAACCAGCTGGTTATCCTTGATCAACGCAAAATCATGACTTGGCAAGACTTGTTACTATTCATTAATGTTTGCGTCAAGAAATAGAGTGCAAGTGTTTTATTAAATACGGACTAACAAAATGGAAAGATAAGGTCCTACAACAGAAAAAAGATGTAGAGGAAAACAGCAAGGCTGAATAAAAACAAATCACCTCAAAGTTGATCAAGTTGATCTTATCCATTCAAGCTTCGTAAACATCGGTCTGAATGAGCTATGTGCTTTAGTGCAAAGCCCAAATCAATCGACTTGATACACTAAGTGCATGCCTTCCAATTTCACCTATTCAACAATGATCTGCCATTTGATTGAAAATTTGTGGACGGCAAAACAGGAGGGAAACAAAATTACCTAGTCTGGGACCTATTAACTCTAATCCAGCCAGTAATCGCAGTCTTTCTCCAAATTAATCATGTGAATTTATCACACATGACTATGTTTTCTCGAAAATCTCTTTGTCTTTGGCAATGATAATTTAGTTGTCTTTCACAGAACTAGTAAAATGCCATTTGTCGTAAAAAATTTAGAATTTTTCTAGCGAAGTTCTGAACTATTTGAAGTGAAAATTTCAGGTTAGCCCGATTTCCAACGCAAAGTGTTACACGCTAACAAGAATCATATTATTGCCTTGCATTGCGGATGATCCAGGTGAATGGTAAGTAACCTACGACAAATATGACCCATGATTTGCTATCCACCTGCTTTTTAATAAATTATATTACAGTACTAGTCTTCAGGAAGATTAGATATTCTGAACAAAGTACTATTAGGGCGGCTTAAAAGATAACTTTGTTTTGGCATGCAAATTACCATAGAAACTTTCCTAGTTATTTATCCATAATTTTTGTAAACCGATGCTGATTACGAGGACAATGTCAGATCTCGAAAATATCTACTACCTTTCAGCATAAGATCTATTAAAGCGTTCTGTAATTACCCACGACGATACTTGGCTAGAGTACGCGACGATCTTCAAATTTTGGACGATATTCTTGATAACATGAGATCGTAAGTTCATAGTTCACGACCAATGCAGTATGGACCTGACAAGCCATGTTCTGGCAGCAATGTCTGCAGTAATTGCAAACTTCAAATATAGCAAATAAGTTGTCCAGTTGTCCAACAGATACTTGAAATGTGCAGGCAAACTCAGAAACCTACGTGGTATCGCCTGCTAAAAATGATTATGGTGCACAAAAGCGCTATTTTTGTAATGAGCGAGTCGGAAAACCCCCCATAGGCTGAATATCCGGTAGATAATTACCGATATTTCAGCAAAAACCGTCGGTGAGCTTCAGAGCAAGAAAAGAAAAACAATCGAAAGTCTCGAATTTGCTAAACAACTTGCGCATCGAGGATGTCTAGCCTGCCGATTACGAAGCACACGCCTGCTTTGCAAGAGCGTCTTACTGTAGCCTTAGGGTAAGTAAAATTTGGAAGGCAAGGATTTTTTTTCGAAATTCACCGGCCGGCCTATCTCTCTAGAAAAAACATCTCCAGTTTATCGATAGCTCAGATATTCACGGCAACAGCTCACCGAATTGTGCTTACTGAAGTCTTCCATATGTGTTTTGCGCTGCGCTATACCACTGCGAAAATTCTCCCCCACAAAAAAATCGGGCAAGAAAACAGAGTAGCGGGAATATCAAGAGATTCGCCTTAACATGCTGAGCATTAAACATTTCTTGGATTTACGTTTTATGCAATATGACGGAAGTTCTGAAGACAAAAACGAAAAAAGCGGAGCGCTCCTGTGTGGGTATTCTAAATTCCGGCATGGAACCTGAGAACGCACCAAAGAGTGTCTTTTTCTTCGAAAAGATTCGTAGATAGCCATAAAAGCAGTACCTCTTTCACTTCAACTGTTTGCTCATAGCATAAATCCACTAAGGGAACAGGAAAATAATATATTAGGTTGTAACATAAGTCTTGAGACACTCTCACTTCTTACGGCGATAAGTCATACAGTTCACACTCATAGAGATGCGAGATAACATTCGATAGAGCAAAGCAAGCTCTACAAGATGGTTTTGCAAAAGTTCGCACCAACTTCAACCCAATGTAAGTTTGCCAAAATCCGAGTCTTACAAGCCTTACAATTGCGAAAAATTCATATCTCCATTCAAAAAAAATCCTACAAATCTCCAAATCGCTCGTGAAAATTGCCCACTACATCAGACACTCATATGTACCATTCCTTGATTTTTTTTACTTATTTAGAAATCGAGAAAACAAAAATTTTCATATCTATATAAAAACGAAGCTATGCTGTTTTCGTTCATGTAATTTTATACTGCAAGCCCTTGGAAGTATAAATGTGGATTTTCAGCTATTTACAAGCCATGGTTTTCGGAAATTACCGATTAGCACTCCTCACTCGGTTTTCTATTTTGAAATCAACATTTCTCGAAAATTGGGGCTTATATAAAGCTGAAAATTTACGGTTATACTTCTAACGGCTTGTAGTATACAAGCCGTTACATGAATGAAAATAGTATAGCCTCGTTTATGTATAAACATGAAATTTCCCGTTTCCTCAATTTCCAAATGAGGAAAAAACCACAAACATTACAAAGTAGTGTCTGATGTAGTGTGCAATTTTATGAGCCAACTGGAAAGTTGTAGGATTTTTTTGAACGAAAATATGAATTTTTAGCGAATTTTTGAGTTTTCAGTACGAATCAGATTTTGGATGCAAACTTACATTACGTTGAAACTGCCGCAAACTGTTGCAAACCGCGTTGTAGAGCTTGCTTTGCTCTATCGGACGGTATCTTAGATTCCCACTGAATATGTGAACTGTATGACTTATCGGCGTAAGAAGTGGGAGTGTCTGAAGACTTGTGTTACAACCTAATAGACATACCAGGTTATTTATCGTTAGATAATTTTTAAAATAGGCGCACATTACCGCCTTACCACACTTGTAAGATTGGAAACATTGAGTCTTAAAGAGATCTCGCATTTTCTCTCTCTCTCTCTCTCTCTCTTGATTTGGCTATTTATTGAGTGACAGCGCACATCTTCACAGTTTGCTCCACTACAAAGTTTAACTGGAGTTGTCAGTAAAGTGTTGATATGCAATCTTACATTGAGTTAGCAATGACTCGCAAGTAGTTCTGATACTGTCTTCATCACAATGAAGAACAATGGTGGCACATATTGATATAATGTAAACAGAGGAATTGTTAAAACAATGTTAGGTCTCATTATAGTTGATAGTAAGACAAAAGACATGGTCTTCCTGATTTTTCACTTTGATAGTTCAAGTTAATTGAATCTTTCTAAACGTTAATTGTTGACCTCCATTTAATGCACTAGAAAGACTCCGAATGTAATCTCGATCGAAAGAATGCACTATGCAATGCTTGTGAAGTGCGTACTGTTTTTAGATGCAGCGAATTTTGGATGTGGATGTAAACGAGTGATTGAAAGATCTGTAGGCATGTGCATGAAGTTATAATTAAGGGGGTGAAAACAAAAAGAAATATTAGCGATTTAACGGCGGAAGGGTTGGAAGATAGTTTTTGGCTAGCGTTGCATGTTTGTCATCATTATACAACTACTAAAAACTTATGATAAAATCTTGTGTATTTCCGCGGTAATTCCTTAAAGAAGCAAACAGTCCATATATCCCTTCCACTCCTTGAAGAGTCCATTTAAAAGAAACCCAGCATTTTCGAAAGCATGCTTCAACTGGAATATAGCAGCCTCTGTCACTTACCAGAGCACATTGGTCTCGAGTAATAAAAGTTTTTGAAAAATTCTTCAAATAAGATAATGAAGTGCATCAAAAAAAAAATGGGGATAAACCCGAAATTGTCCTTATAAATGACATTTGTAAGAAGACAATGTCATATTTTTTTATCGGCACTATTCCAGAATACACAATTCAAAAATGAAAAATTTTGATTTTGCTAAGACTTGTTACATAAGGATTATGACATCCTTGCATGGTAGGGGGCTTTTAGTGTGTTACGGTGAGCCTACGGTATGGGGTCAAATCTCAGATCTTATTGAAACTTCGCACGGGGTGTTACTGGACATGCTGGTCACAGTTGTCGCAGTTACTTTTCCCGCACTAAAATGTCTACCTATATGGTTACGGTAGATTAAAGGGCTCGAAATCATAGATTGGTTGCTAGTCTAGAGCAGCAGCACACTGAACATGTACATCATATCAAGTTCGCAATATAGCGACATTTTCTTGGGTTACGGTGGTATACTTTAGTCCGGTCAAAGTCCCAAATTTGCTTAAGACTCGCCTAGGGTTTTCTAGCATGCTGATTACGAATATCGTGCTTGTTCACTGCACTAACGCCTCATTGTAGAGTACCGTGATTTGCAGTGCGTTAGTTAGCAGCAATTCCGCTTTCCAGATCAATTTACATATCAGAGATCTACGAAATGAATTTATCATGTGAGGCCCGATATTCGTGATCAGCACACCATATACCCCCTCCCCCCGCCCCTACACAATTCAGGGAAATCTACGATTTTCACCCCTTACCGTATACCGCTCATAGTTCGTCAAAAAAGTAGCCGGAGTGCAGCAGGGTGAACCGCACTCCTCCAGAGTCTGTCGGAATCCTCGTCGCATCGCCATATCTCGCTTCAAAATGCGTAAATTCTGAATCCAATCGATTCAACTTGGCGAAACGCATCTTCTACTATATAGAATTGCCACAATCTATGGGGATACGATAGGTATTCGGTAGACAGTAAGTTTTCGCTCAACTTCGCAGATTTTTCCTTGGTTGGACTACTCAGTGTGCTGATAACAATATTGCCATTGATTTCTCGCGAATGACACATGTAAAGATACTGTAGGAGTATGGTGATGAGTCACTCATCGAATTTGCTTTAAAATCAACTCTCAAGGCACAACACCGCTCACAGGATGTGCAAAATTTCTTTTAACCTCGCGGAATTCCGCGAAAGTCCGCGATGTTCCGGAAATTTCGCAACATTGCAGAATCCTTAAAATCAGGATTGACGCAAAATACACAGCGCCATAACTTCCTTCAAAATAAATATATTCTGAAGCCGGAAGAAGCATTGTGTTCAGCTCGTCAAGGCATTTCTTCTGATGTACAGCATGCCCTGGATATTCCGTTACAGTTTTCTCAAATCCTTCTGGTGGTCCTTTCGCAAGGACGTAACACAGTCCGTACCAAAAGATTCTGTGCCATATCTGTAACACGAAAGATTCTAGCAAGTACTATTCGATAGTATTGTTTTTGTAGGTAATCCAAAGCTAGAAATTAGGCGCAGGCTGTCTTCCAAAAAAGATAGAAGCATTGGTGACTTATTTCCTCTGTAGATTATAAAGCCCAAAAAACAAGTCACAGACGTCTCTCCAAAGGAGATAGAAGGCTGTGAATTCTGGTAAAGTCATGTCGTTTGAAATTTCACCCACCATAACCCTAAAATATGAAACCATCTTGCTAAACAGATGTGATTTTCGTAATCAGCAGGTCGGATAACCTTTATGAGCAAGTTTTTCGAGATGTTCGGGGGATTTCTTTTTGTGTCTTACTACGCTCTAAGCTCGCCAGTTTATTTTGGTCAAAATGTTGATGATTTTGGATTGTAAGGAAGCTTCGTCATAGAGGTTTTCGAACACGCTGTTTACGAAAATCGTGGTCTTTGAGGAATACAGGGTCTCTTTGCAGAGATATGGTGAGGTTAACTGTAACTGAGTCACGAAGTTCGTAACTTGTCCTCACTTGTGTATCTGTCGGAAAACTTGCGCTTGCTTTTATAGATTAATCATAGGAAATGTGCCATCGAAGGGTGCATGTTTCAGGCTCCGTTCTATAAAAAATCGCCGAGTCGGTGAGCCAAGAAAACAAGTCCTTAGGAATTTTGCTTACAAAGTAAAGGTCGCATACTTTGTTGATCCCCGTGAGTGGTTGTATGACACTATGATTGCAAATATTATCTTCACTAGGGGACCCCGCTGTATTGAATATGGTGGTTGCGTGTGCTTCAGCTGATTAATTAAATTTCAAAACAGTTTCGTAGCTAGAGCTATCTAACCATCAGATCCAACACAGAAAGATTCACTATAGATGTGAACAGATTTGATCAGCATGTTGATTAAACTCGAAGTGGAATTGAATTCCAACGAAGTATGCAATCCTTACCTTTTGGGAGTGAGGGCATGTTTTCGTAGGCCCGTGACTCAGCGATTTTTATAGATGGAGACTGAGACATGCATCATTCGATAGCAAAGTTTCTATTATTTTAATCTACAAAAACAAGCAGGCAAGTTATTGAAGATAAGTGAGGACGAAGTTACGAACTTCGTGACTCAGTTACATTTACCTCACCGTATCTCTGCGAAAAGACCCTGTATTCTCCAACGGATATTATAAACAGTGCGTCGACCTGCTGAGTACGAAAAAAAATAGCTTTATATTTTAGGGTTATGGTGAGTAAAATTTGGAACGACGTGATTTCACCAAAATTCATCACGCTCTATCTCCTTTGGAGAGACGCCTGTGATTTCTTTTTTAGCGCTACATAATCTACAAGGGGATACTATTCTTTGCTGAAATCTACTAGGAGCAATGCGCGCTGCCTTACACCTTTGCGAAAAGACGTCCGCAGAAGGTTTCCAGAATGCTAAAATCGGAATATCAAGGCAGGGCTCGGACGAGCTGTCACCAGGAAGAATCTCAAACGAAGTCCCTTTGCTTCCAAAAAATTAGTACCAAGTACTCTTTGACCCTTTTTTGCCCCCTCATTTCTCTGCACATGACTTTTTGCCTTCATTCTGGGTGGGACTGTGGCTCAACCCAGAATAAAGCGCAAAAAGGCGGAAACAAAAAAAATCGAAAAACCTACGGCTCTTTTCTTTTACCCTCTATTTCCCTTTTCTCTCTCCCTACCCCTCCCCGTCGCCCCCCCCCCCCAACCTCCTCTGCAGATGAGACAAACAAAGAAGTAGAAAATGACAAAAAAAGATAGAAAAACAAAGACATCAAAGGTAAACGACAAAGAGCGCCCAGCGAAATTAAAGGATTCGCGCGTTAATTTACAGGAGCGCAATTTGAGATCGGAGCAAGCTTCAATGAATATCTTTAAGGCTGTAAAAAAGTCTGGAGAAGATATTATGCAACCGTTTTTCCTCTGTATGATAAGATTTACAATGAAGATACAAATTATGCAAAAAAGTATGAAAACTTACGTGAGCAAAGGGTCAGTGCCAGCTCAGCTGGCACCCAGCTAGCATTGTGCCAGCTAATTTTAAAAAAAGTTCAGCACAGCTTTCATTCACATAAGTTTTCATAAATTTTCGAGCCATAGTTCGGCTCCCTCAACGCGCATGCACACACCAAATTTTGGTGTCATATGATTGCTCGTTTGTAAACAAGGTTTTTGTTTGTCTGGGGCAGGATTCAAATTCCCGCGCTGTGTTAAAACTGGCACGTTGGCGGCATACCGATGACATGCTGTTGGCATGCGAGTGGCATTCTGGCGGCATGCTAACAAATGGAGCAAAGACTAAGCATGCCACCGGAATGCTGGTGGCTTGCCGACCACGGGCCGGCGGCGTGTCCCTGGCATTCTAGCAAACAGCGACATGCTAATCCGCAAAACGATATCCCCTCTGCTTTCCGCCCAAAAACGATATCCAGCTTGACCCGGTGTTAGCTGTGCCGAGCCCTGTATTAAGGACATGCATTCAGAATATATTCGTTTCAAAAGAAGTTAGGGTGAGTAGAATTTGGAAACGCGTGAACTTTTCCAGAATTCACCAACGCTTTTATCTCTTTTGGGAGAAAGCTTGCGTCTACTTTTTAGCGCACGATAATTAACGAGAGCAGTACTCTCAAATAGTACTTACTGGAATCTTTTATGTTACACAGACGCTGCGAAAGGACCTTCACAGAAAATTTGAGAAAACTGGAAACGGACATACTGTACATAGGAATTGCCTTGATGAGCTGAACACAACGCTACTTTCGAATTCAGAATGTATTCATCCCGAAGAAAGTTATGGCGCTGCGTATTCTGAGTGACTCTCGTGATCGCGCTCGGATTCTGGAAGGTTGCGACCATACCTTCGATAGTCTAGAGACAGAGCGTCAAAAGTGAATGTTGTTTGAACATCTGACGTCGTAAATAGTGAAGGTTGTTCAAAGATGCTCAGAGAAGAGAAAGTGACATAAAACAGATATAAATAGCAAAAGAAATTGCTGAAAACCGGATAAAAACGCTACAATGAGGCTTGAAATCTTCCATTTGGCGGCTTTTCGAAGTGCAAGTTTTCGGTTCAGGACCAGCAATTCGCAACACGGGGTTTTGATTTTTGATGCGTCCTTTGAATTTCTACCCCCGCATTGACGTTCGTGTTTCCTGGGACGTTGTCTGGATTGTTGCACTCATTGTTCTGAGCAACAATCACCTAAGCCGGAAAACTCGATGCGAAAGCACTGAAACTGAACAAGGTAAAGAAAAAACACTTTTTATGATTTTTCGCAAAAAATTCCACAACAATCAAAGAGATAAAGGGTGGGTGGTTGTCTGCATTATGAACAGGAGCAAGATCTATATAATGCACGAAAAAACCGCGTGAAAATAGTTAAGCTAGGAGAAAAACAAGAGATTTTCAAAAGCAAGTTGCCGGATTTCTCGATCAAATCAAAAAATGTGGTTCTGGGACGTCGTCAGTGTAAAAATAGAGGTCAAGTGCTTCAAAATGATATATAGCTTGCTAAAATTGGGTTCGAAACAGCGAAGAAAAGGGTACCAGAGCCAAATGCCCCGCGCCCCGCATTTGGGGTAGCAAGGTAGCGCGCAGCGCGCGGAGACGCAGATAAGCAGCGGAGACAGACAAGAGCCGGCGGGGCATTTGGCTCTGGTCGTAGATCTTCACGGAGTCTCAATGAATCCCTGCAACATTATATATCATTCTGATCGTCATAAACGACGAGGAGAGCTGACAACGTCCCAAGCTCTGAAAATCACTCATTTACGAGATAGACCAGCGTTTTCGTGCGCGACTCTCTGCGCAAGATTCAAGCGCAGTTCCTCGTTCTTGTTGGACTTCAATAGCTTTCCTAAACTTCTAAAACTCGACTTTGTTCAAATGAGAGGTTAACTGGAAAACTTTGTTCTGGATTCTGGCGAAAATCCCACAGAAACCTTTTTTAAGGTAAAAAAGGCTATGAAAACGCAAATTCTCGATTTCGCTAAAACAAACTAAAGATATTATTCCCTAAATTTGCTTCATTAACATTCGTTCCGATATAGTCAGGTATTAGGATTTGGAACTAATCCGATCAAGTGACTTATTACCATCCTCAGTATATCTACTGTGCGTCATTAGCGAGAAATCAATGGCAAGATTGTGCACACTGAACAATCCAACAAACAAAAATCTGCGAAGTTAAGCAAAAACTTTTTGTCTACCTTATACCTATCGTACCCCCATAGATTTTGGCAATCTTATATATAAAGCTGAATGTCTGTTTTTTATATGTCTGTATGTCTGTATGTCTGTCTGTATGTCTGTATGTCTGTCTGTACGTATGCTCCGAATAGAAAATTCCATTTCTGAACCGATCCGGACCAAACCTGGCACACATACACTTCGGAGCCGGGCGGGTGTCATAAGCTACTTTTCGTCATCGATCAATATCGATTCTATCGATTTTTTGTAAAGTTTGACCTGCGGGGCTGGGAGTTTGCACAGGGCGGTAATCGAGCATGCTGATTACGATCACAATATTAATTTGGCGCTATTCGGCTATCCGGGCCGCAAAATTTTTTTGTCGTAGAGCTTGCTCAAACTTCATGTACAAGGGTTATACATGCTTATTACAGATATCACACGTTCTCCGCAGAACGTCTCCCGTGTGGTTACGGTAGGAAGTCAAAATTATGAATTCGGCTGGAGTTCGGTCTAGAGAATTCATTCGACATGCTGGTTACGAATTTCATACTCTCTCTGCATATTGGGACCTTTTCATAGAATTATGGTGGTTATAGGTACAGGATGGAAAACATAGATTTGCTCTAAACTTCGTTTAGGGTGTCATTTAATGCGCTGAACATGAATATCATGCTTATTTCGCAGGATAGTGCATTTTCTTGCCTTACGGTAGGTGTAGATGGGTTGAAGTTCCAGATTTGCTCAAAACCTTACCCGTAACCGTTCACAAGTATACTGTTTATGAATATGATGCTTGCTCGCTTTCATAACCCATAATGAAGTTATGGTGAGTTGTAGGGTTTGAATGGACATTTTTTTCGCTTCCGGGAAAATTTGGATCCCAGATATTCACGAAATGGGGAAACGGTCGTTTTGTATGGCATCTCTAGCGCCATCCTGATAACCTGTCCCAACGCGTAACGCACGCGGCAAATCTCCCTTTCCGTCTTTTGCTTAGAGAAAAGCCACCAAATTGTGTATCGCGCGCGGCAGTGGCTCTTTAAGAAAAGCATTACGGTCTTGGGAAACTTTTATATCACATGATTCGCCATTATCGTGGGGATTAAGCACGATATTCTTGAAACAGCACCTTAGGTAATTTTTTGCAAAGGTTTCAGGCAGGTTCATGATTTTTACCCGCTGCCACGCGAAATGGCTATGATCTTTATCAGCGGCTTGAATAACTCCCATATAACGAGTCTGAGCAAGACTCACCACAAAAACATTTTAGAGCCCGGATAGCCGAATAACGTCATCAGTTTTTAGAATAACCCCTACTTTTATCGATTTTGTTGTGTATTTTTTTGCAAAGTTTGAGCTAAGGGGCTGGGGGTAGGTGAGGAAGGTAGGTGAGCATACTGATTACTAACACAGCGGTAATAGGGAGTTGCATATAGAAGTGGGCACAGGTAAAGGTGTAGTGTACAGGGATAGAGCGGTATTGTATATCTAGCTTACCTCTACAAAAAGATCGCGAAATGCATGAAAACTAAGATATTCGTTATCGGCATGTCGAATAACCCCTCCACAAAGAATTTTAGCCAGACCGATTTCGACTCACTACCGTACACCTGCCTTGACCATACAGGGAAACGTATTCGGCGGAAAAAATGTAATATTCGGGATCAGCATGTCGAATCAGCCTCTGTGCGGAATTTCAGCAAGATTTGAGATTTTGTCCTCGTACCGCATGCCTACCACTACACTTCAAAACGCCCTACTATGCGATATGGATATTTTCGTAATTAGCATGTCAAATAACTCCTATTTAAGATGTTTTGCGTATTTTATTTCGTGTTTTGCGTTTTCTTCGTATAACTGCCAAAGTGCCAAGATCCGAGGATACATTTTTAGGTCGTGTATTCTAAAATAGCTCCGTTCAATCTGTAACACAACTCAAAATGGCATGTAAAAGTTTAGCCGCAGAGCAGATTTTGAGGGAAACAAAAATTTCTGTAACGTGGATGCGAGATCAAATTATAGTGATTCTTTGGCAGTTTTGTAAAGTCATGCCAGAATTTTGGCGCGCTTCTATGTAAGGATAGATCTCAAACTTCTGTTTGAAGTTCCAAAAACAAAGATGCGAAGAATTGCGGTAGAGGAGTTGAACCAAGGATTACTTTTGGATCACCCTTATAATGTATTCAGTGAGCTCAGAGATTAAGTTTGTCATTAACACTTGCACTATAAATTTCAAAGGTGCATCTCTTTGGGAGAAAAATATTTAACGCAGCTGATTATGTTAAGGTATGCTAATTATGCTGCAATTGTGCGCTTCTTGTACCGCAGTTCAATCACCTCTAGGCATCAATCGCTCAATAGATTTGAAAAAGAACCTCGAACGATCCTGCCCTTAGCTAATTTCTCGATGAAAAGAACATGTTCAAATTCAGCAGTTCTCCCAAAAATTTCACGATTTTTTTTTGAAAGTGCTATGAGGGCAGGCGGATAAAGTAAGCAAAGTGCAATGCAATGCATCTGGCATCTAAAGCTGCCTTTTCACAATTGGATTGTTTTGGTGTGCTGCCAGATTCAATGTTCGGTAGTCCTACTTAGAATAGACCGATTGACTCTGTTCGACTCTAGGGTCATTCGATGCAGTTTTTTCCCCTTTCTAACAGGCGTTTCTTTTTTCAAAATTGCATCAGAAAAAGTCATTAGAAAAAAATTGATATTTCGTAGTGGCAAAGTATTCAACTGCTTTGCAAAATTTGCGTATAACATTAACCGATTTTTGCAAGTTTCAAATTTCGGGCCACATTAGCGTTAGGGCGTCTATGTATTCTATGTCGCAAAAATTATTTCTGGAGATTAATTCAAAAGTCCTCCTTTCTTATTTCTGGAGAGTTATCGCAGAATATTGAGAAACCATATGGAAATGGCAAAAACTTGCCTTACGTTGCACTTGCTTACGCTATCTACAATACCACTCACGGAACATGCAAAATTTCCTGAAATTGCGCGAAAAAAATTCCGCGAAATTCATGTGAATCCGCAAATTACGCAGGGCCATAACTTCTTTCTGAATGAGTGCATTTGAAATCCGAAAACAGCATTGTATTCAGTTCGCCAAGGCGAATCTTTCGATATACAGGTTGTCTCCAATATCTTGTTTTCAATAATCTTGAATATGCATGCGGACGCCTCTTCGCATGGGCGTAACGTAACGAGTATCACACATAGGAGACTGCAGGTAACCGTTCGATAGTACTCTTTTACTAGATTATCCTGTGCTAAACAGCAGCCGAAGACTTTCTTTCAAAAGAGACAGAAGAGCTGATAAATTTTGGAAAAATCAAGCTGTTCCAAGTTCTACTAGCCGTAACTTCCTTCAAAATGAATGTCTTCGAAATCCGAAAGCAGCATTGCGTTCATCTCTTCAAGGCGAATCTTACTCTACTGCATATCCTTGAAATCCGATCCCTTTTTTTCAACATTTTCTGCGCACGTATATTCACAGGCCGCAACGCAGCGCACATCAAACATGAAAGACTCCAACAAGCACTGTTGGATTGTGCTGCTTCCACAGATTATCTAACGCCAAAAAAGCCAGGGGAATCTTCTTGAAAAAAAGATAGAAGAGCTGATGAATTCTAGAAAAATCGTGTTGTCTTATTTGACCCACCGTGACCCCAAAATGGGAAGCTCTACTGCTAAGCAGATGTGATTTTGCTAATCACCAGGTAAGATAGACTTTGTGAGCAAGTTTTCAAAGACAGGTGATTTAATTTTTTCTGTTCTACGCCCTGTAGCTCGCCGATGGGTTTTGCTCAAAATGTCGATGATCTTGGATTGTAAGGAAACTACACGCTGCTTACGATGGTCGTCTTTTGCGCCAGTACAGAGTTTTTTAGCAGTATGGTGAGGAAACTTTAGCTAAGCTACGAAAGCTCGTAGATTCGCTTGCATTTTTCGAGCACCTCTTAGGAAATCTGCTTGCTTGCCTCTACAGGTTAAATTCACTAGAAAGCATGCTGTTAAACGGTGCATGCATCTAGCTTCAATCTGTAGCAATCGCCGAGTTACGGGCCTACGAAATAATGTCCTCATAAGTTTTGCCCGAAATGTAAAGATCGCCTGCTTCGTGGAAATTCCACCTAAGTGACTGTAAGACACTGTGGTCGCGAATTTTATTTTCAACTCAAAAGATCCTCGAGATCTTATTGTATTGGATCTGGTGGTTGTGTGTGCCTCAGCCGCTTAGGTGATAATCAAGCAGATTCGTGGCTAGAGCTCAGATCTATTTAATTACTTCCAGTACAGCAGGATATATGTGAACACAAAATTGGAGACCACAGTGTCTTGCAGTCACTTAGGTGGAATTTTCACGAAGCAGGCGATCTTTACATTTTGGGCAATACTCATGAGGACGTGATTTCGTAGGCCCGTAACTCGGCGATTGCTACAGATTGAAGCTAGATGCCTGCACCGTTTAACAGCACGCTATCTAGTGAATTTAACCTGTAAAGGCAAGCAAGCAAATTTTCTAAGAGGTGCTCGAAAAGGCGAATCCACAACCTTTCGTGACATAGCTAAAGTTCCCTCACCATATCTCTGCTAAAAAGCTCTGTACTTCGCGCAAAAGACGATTATCGTAAACAGCGTGTTCGAAATCTTTGAGCGAAGTTTCGCTACAAACCAAGGTCATCGACTGACCAAAACCCATCGGCGAGCTTCAGGGCGTAGAACGAGGAAAAGTCAAATCACCCGAATTTCTTTGAAACCTTGCTCATAGAGGTTATCTGACCTGCTGACTACGAATATCACATCTGCTTAGTAGTAAAGCTTCCCATTTTAGGGTCACGGTAGGCCAAATTTGAGACAACACGATTTTTGCAGAATTCACCAGCTCTTCTATCTTTTTTACAAGAAGATTCTCCGGTTGCTTTTTGGCGTTCGATAATCTGTGGAAGCAGCACAATCCAACAGTGCTTGTTGGAGTCTTTCATGTTTGATGTGCGCTGCGCTTCAACCTTGTGAATATACGCGCGCAGAAAATTTTGAGAAATTTGGAATTGCATTTCAAGGATATGCTGTACAGTAAGATTCGCCTTGACGAGCGGAATACAATGCTGCTTTCATACTTTGAATATACTCATTCAGAAGGAAGTTATGGCTTTGCGTAATTTGCGTGATTCACATGAATTTCGCGGAAGTCCCGGAAATTTGCGGAATTCCCGGAATTTCGCGGCCCAAAAATTTCGCATGTTCTGTGAGTGGTATTGTAATCGCTATTGAAGCTTTCCGAAAACTAAAATGAATATTTTGAAAAACTGCCAAAGTTGGATATGGTAGAATCATGGATTTGAAATTTAGGCGATTATTTCAATGATAATGAGGGTAACCAGCACAGGAGCATGATGGCTAGAAAGGGGACGAAATTCTTCGCAGAGTGATGTTCGACAGTTTGCTTACCATCATTCCGTTTATTTTTATGACGCGTTGAGAAAGGAAGAAAACTTTTGGAACGACTTAATATTTTGCCCATTCCTTCCCAATAAATAGAAACGATGAGGGCAATACTATGAAGGATTTCATGGCTTTTCATAGGGACCATGAGTAGACAGAGAAGTATAATTATATCAATTAGCGTACCTCACTAACTCACCATTAGGATAGTGGCTATCGGCGACCCGTATGTTCCTCTGGTTGTAGTTCAAAAAGCTTTATGTGGCATTGAAGAAGGCGATACCTCGCCAAAACGTTCGTAAGCACTTCCCTTTTTATTTTTGGTTGAAGGTTACGCAAACTGATATTTCTGTACTATGACAAGGTTGATCAATAGTCAAAAAAGGTAAACGATCCAGTTTTGCGACTTGAAGTGGTTGCGAATTGCTAAACCACTACATCTGAAAACTCATTCACCGAGGGTGCGCCTTCGGACCTAGTCATTTGCTTTCAAGTTCGATAAGAGAACGAGTTGAAAATTGGCGTACTGGATATTTGCACCCACTAGTAAAAGATCTGGATCTTTCAACTTGCATCAATCCCAGGCTTTAATGCAGTAACTCTTTACGAATGTTCGATAACGTATTCTACAGAGCTATTAGTGGGTTTCGCGCCTTTCTGTTGGGACCACTAGTACAGCAAATAGTCTGCCTTCAGAAAAGGTGAAGGTTTCATTTGCCAGGTGTTGCCTATTGTAATTAGCGTTGCGTAACACATCGAGCCTCCCGCAGTTTTTTCTTTCTTTTGGATTTGCATATCTATGAGCTTGCGCTCATGCCATATGGAGGTTAACTGTTCGACTATGGCTTTGTTTCCATTATTTTGGTTTTTCTTCAAATCTGAAGGTTACTTTTAGATACCGATTGACTGGCTTTTAATGGGCGCTTTTCGGTTTATAACTTTCAATTATGACCCTCTCTTTCCCTCGTTTCCTAACTTCTACATTTTTTCAAAACTCGATGGGTTCTGCTTGCCTGGTGAAGTCATTCCTTCATGGGCCTTGCTAAGTTGGAAGGTCAAGTTAACTATGTGGTGCCTACGTTACTGTCATTTGTGGTGCCTGTGGTCTTACTACCGATGATGCTGCGTTGTGTGCCTTTGCTGTCGGTTGCTTACATACTGTCCTATTTCGTCGATTACTATTCAACGGTTTTCTTGTCTTTCGTTTTGCACCGCTATGTATCTGCAGTTTCTTGTGCCTTGACTGCTTGCTACCAACGGTTCTTAGTTATCACTGATCTTTAGTCAACATTTAGACACCCCATCATATAGTAGTTTCCATTTTCAACCCCCTTGGTCATGGTTCATTCCAACATAGCAGGTATCTATTTCTACCACTCAGTTTCAGAATCTTATTATTCTTTGAAACAAACCAATGTAGAGGTCAGATCAATAGATTCTTTCGGGGAAAGGGGGGGGGGTAGGCTGTCCCCAAAAACGGGATCATTGTTAGTTTCAAGGGTGGAAGATACTTGAGATTATGTTTTTAGACATACTTCACGTTTCTTCTTATTTGATTGATGGGTCTGGAGCTCCGTGTCCTGTTATTTACTATTTAGTTTTGTTTTCCTTGAAGCTGACTTCGTGCGCTGTTTGAACTTTTTTTCTGATTTTTTTCTTTGATGCACTGTTGTGTACTAAGTGAACAAATAAATAAATAGATAAAATCTATGAGTGCACGTTGTCTGTCTCAGTAAAGCTGTTAAAGCTTACGTGATTACATCACATAGGGAAACAATGATACAAACGGGAAAAATTTTAGATTGCTTCGGAGAATTTGTTGAAACTTGTTGGTCTAACTTTCCTCCTTCCTTTGGATAGGTAGCGACTCAACAATCGCCGAGGGCAAGCAAATCGCAAACTCGCCCTTTCTTGCAAGCGGTCAGCAGAATTTTGGTGCGCGAAACATTTAGAAGGGGGTACTTCCTTTACTGTGTAATGTCCTACTAGCGGGCAGCAATACAGAATTTTCTGCAGGCGCTCGTCAAATATTCCTTTCACGAATGCTAGCCAAATCTTCAGCGAGCGTGCGGAATTTTTTAACGCACTTCCGGGGGTACGTCGAGCAAAGGTAAGACTCTATCAGAGGTGTCATCGATGGTTTCATTACCCGAGTTTGCGGTAGTTTTTTTCAGTGGAAATTACCTATGGGCTGTGCGGTGCTACACGAAAGACCGTCGGTCCTCTACAAATTTGCATATTTTCGCAAAAATTCATGAGGATGCGGCCATGCTCCTCAATTAATTTAAGGAAAAGCAGCAATCGTTCCTATAAAGAAATATCTAGTAATCTTCCAATCATCTGCAGGCTGACTGCAAAAAATCGGTGCATATCTTTCCGATGCTCGCTTGCCTGTAGATCAAACGGCAGCCTATTGGCGACAATTCTGAGGATGTGAATAGTAGTAAATCGGTTTCCAGATTTATCAAGAAGCGGAGCGTTGCGGACTTTTAATATCGACAAAGTTCTCAAACCTTCTTGTTTAAGTATTGCTATTCGACCCTCTCGCTATCGAAAAACCTCACGCTTCAAGATCCGTTTCCTCCTCCTTACCATTCTTAGAGGCGATGATAATTCACTCCGGGGTAATATTGAGATTTCATTAGAAATTCTTCGTAAACCTTTGTATATTGTAGTTTCGACTCCGTAAACCTGCTGGTCATCCTTAAATCGCAAAAATATCTTTTGGCAGAATTTGTTACCGTTTATCAGCGCTTGCTTCAAGAACTATTATATAATGCAGGTGTTTCATTGAATATGGGATAAGAAATGGTCAACCACAACAAAAAATGTGTAAAGGAAAGCAGCAAATAGATAAAAACGGACTACTTGTTGTCTTATTCAAATTTCATGAACATCGATCTGAATGAGCTACCTTCAGTGCGAAGCAAATTCATCAACTCGCTACACCAAGTGCATGCCACAATCCTAGCCCTCATGCCTATTCACCAGCGATCTGGGCAAAACAAGAATGAAACAAAATGGTTTAGTCTGGGACCTACTAACTTCAATTTATTTTAATTTCAATTTGTTTCTAGTATTCGCAATCTTTTTTCTTTGAATTAAATATGTGGATTTATCATACCTAACTTCATTTTTTCGAAGATGTCTTTCATAAAACAACTGAAATGTCAGTTATCATGGATTATTTGAAATTTGTTTAGTACTCCAAACCCTCTACTATTTAAACTGAAAATTTCAAATTAGCCCAATTTCCACCGTAGTTCTACACGCTATCGCAAGAGTCAAGTTCCTGCCTTGCATTACGTTGGATCCAGGTGGATGGTAAGTAATTTCGCTACGATCCATGATTTGCTACCCATCTGCTTTTCAATAAAAACTCATTCATTTTACGATACTAGTACTTACAAAGATCGAATATTCTAAACAAAGTATTACAAAGCAGACTTATGTTTGAATTCGCCTTTTACAAGAAAGGTGTTGATCTTTAGGGTTGAATCAAACGCAGTTTGGTGAGCTATTCAGAACCAAAAAAAATGAGTGGAATTCTACAATTTTCACAGCCAACAGTCAAATAGGCAAGTCTTAGCAAAAATGAGTTATATACGCAGCTTAAGATTTACATTAAAAACTTAAATTCACTTCTCAAATTATTTACAAAATAGCGTGATCAGACTTCCAACACGCGTTGTATCAACAGCATCGCAGTTTTGTTTTACATCTCAGAAGTGTGCAAGATCAAGCTTTGCCAAGAAGCATAATAGAGATCAGAGAGTGGAGGGATAGTCATGTTGAACTATCCCTTCGCAACACTTTATTGATGATATCGTTCATTTGATGTTTAATACTGTACGCACCCAAAACACTTTTTTCAAAGCCCAAAAGACCAGAAGCTATTTTATTAGGTATTCAAGAAGTGAAGTGCTTGATGTGCTTTAAAGTCAGTGAAATGCAAAAGCTTTTTGAGGAATGTTGATAAATTGGTACGAGCGACCATGGCCAGTAGCCAAGTGCTGAAAAGCTAATCTATTTTTGCACTCCATGTATTTGACAAAGGAAACTTTTCTTATGGCTTTTGGTGGCGAATTGGCTTTTTCAGGTGACTCCTGCATCACTTTCAATAGTACTGAACGCTGATTCGAAATCTATTTTTGATATTTGCCAAGCGTCACTGGACCCCGAGTTATGAGTGCTTTTTGGAGCGAAAAATGAAGCAGAATTAGGGTGAAAACAATGGTCACGATGAAGTGATCTAATGATCAAAATCTGACCATTTGTGCATTTTTGGCTTTCAGTTACGCATTCAATCTTTTGACTCAAAAAAGCTCATACTATTTACCCCTGATCCCATCTCTCCTTTGACAACATAGGATTTGCATAGTGCTGGCATAATCAAAGGTATTTTTTAGTCCACCTATTGAATTTCTGAGCTGTATCGCATCGTATTTATGTCCACTAATCTTATTTAACAAAGTCTAGTTTTATTTTACGAGAATTTTTCTTATAGCGAAAGCATACTTACAAGGAAGAGTTCTCCAGTGAGCTCGGTCGACCCGTATGAGTCATATATCACCGTAACGGGCTCGAAATCCTGATTCCTAATTTGCTTTCGGTTTATGCGGAACAAATTTCCGAACGAAGTTGTGAGCATTTGAAAGTCCAAATTTGTCAAGTCTTAAAGGCAGTGGACAGGCAAAATGGACCCCTGTCAGATTTTGGTAGATTCGGGTAGTAGACCCCCTAAGTACGCCGTAGCCTCAACCAGGGCCCGGCAAGAGGTGGCATTTCAGAATTTTGAAAACGATACCCCCTTTGATACCAAAATTTCTTACGACTTCCCCTTTAACCCTCTTTTTGACCCCCGTAAGTCCCTGACAAACAGATATACACAAATAATAAGTTGGGCGGCCTCAGCGCTTATTATAGTAGTACTACCTGGCTTTCCTGGTCAGCCCGGGTCATCAAGGTTTCAGCTCAATGGGTTCATCCGCAAAGGAATCCATAAAAAAACATAGGGTCAAGATTTGCACAAACTTTGACGTTCATATGTCTAAGATACTGCTCATTTATTAGTCAGTTGCGAAACTTTACAATTTACAATAACCAATTACGATTGAAGCGCGGTTTCCGAGGCCGATCATAACGCTATGAACCCTATTTGGGGCTGTATCGAAGCGGTGCCTTGGTGGTTTTGGAAGCGGATTTGAACATATAGTAATACTCTCGACCTAGTCTACATTTATGTAAAGAAATCCGGGAAATTATGTGAAGGGAAGCAGGGAGCCACCCCAGGTGGCTCCCAGGTGGCGCGGGAGCCACCTAATTTCGAAAAACACTTACCATTTTTTAAATTCACATAGGTTTTTCATAATTCTTCATACTTTTTTTGTGCTCATGGTCCTCCAACTACACAGCAAATTTGGTGCCATATCGTTACTTGTGCATTGAAAACGAGCCTATTTTGTTATTTTCCTCTCACAAGAATTGCGATTTGAATTCCCGCCTGCGGGCAGGCTAGCGATCAGAGCACAGAATCTTCACATTGCTGGAATCTAAGTTCATAAGACAGTAGCATCAACAAGGAATGATGATTAAAAAATGGTATGTGCACTGTTTATCGGTAAAGAAAGGGAAAGTCGTATTTTGGGGTCCGGCGATCCGCCCCGGACCCCAAAATACGACTTCCCCTTTGCTTTTTCGGGCCAAAAACGATATCCAGCTTGTGAAAGCGCCACCCCCGCCGGGCTCTGGCCTCAACCCCACTTTCCAATTCATTCGCTAAGTCCTGAAAAAAGCGCAGCAAAACTCCACCAGCCCAGCCCACTTCCTTGAGTGGGCGTTTTTGGTGGAAGTTTGAAGCGGCTTTTCGGGACTTAGCCCATGAATTGGAAGGTGGGGTTGGGGCTACGGTGCACTTGGGGGGTCTACTACCCGAAACTACCAAAATCTGAGAGGGGTCCATTTTGCCTGTCCACTGCCTTTAAGTGGCATAAAATTGGCGAAAGCTGTACAATAACATTTGAGAGGCGTTATCAAATTGTGTACCAATTATACTCACTACAAGGGCGGAACATAGCCAGTGGAAATCGGCTAAGTGTTCTTTTAACGCTTTTAGTTAATTTTAGTCCACTTTGAACATGACAAATTTAGCCTTTCAAACGCTCATAACTTCCAAAGGAGAGTTGTTTTGCAGAAAAGAAAAGCAGATTTAGAATCAGCGTTACGTTACCAAGCACGTTACGGTTAGGTATGATTTATCCGGGTTGACCGAGCTGACTTGGGAACTTTTCCTTGTTAGTACCCCAGCCATTCAATGTATGAGCCACGACGTTGACCTGAAAACGCTACATTGACGTTCGTTATCTGTGCAACAATACTTTGAAAAGAGTTATGAGCGGCGTTATCCTTCGTACTCGGCGTATTTGCACAGTACGAGTAATGTCGATAAGTGTTCTCTTAAGTTCACGCGTAGAGAGCGCCAGATTTTCTTCTAGAATTGACCAGCAAACACTCGAGAGCCCTATAACGCTGCCTGTTGCTTAAGAGAATCATGCGGTATAAGAGTCGTTTTTCGAAACACAGCAAAGCAGCTGAGCGATCCCCTTGGAAATTGAAAAGGTGGGCTTTGTAGGTGAAATTAGGGTAAAGTGGCAGATAAGCTATCAGAACGCTCACCGGAAAGTTCGCGCAACTTTGAGTCATAAACCGTTTCCGCGAATACTTAAGTGGTTTATGTATTGGATTATTACTTAGACAATGGCGTTTGCTCTTCGTTTTATGCGGCCAATTCGCGTTTGTTTTGGCGAACGCCACTCTTTTCTAGAGTTGCTAAGCACATAGCGAACATATTAGGTTGTCTCCCAAAAAGAAATTCCTTTTTCGAATAATTTGAGCTGTTTTTGTTTTCCTAGTATTATTGGGGTATCACTCTATAGAACAGATCAAGCTCTACAAAATGACCGCCAAAGTTCCGCCTAAGCCGCCTTCCATGTAAAGTTCAAAGCGAAAATCGAAAGAATTAGCCATCTGAAAAATGGATTTTTGCGAAGAAAAGCCCTACGGATCCCCAAATTGGTCATTATGCAGTAGGCACATATTCTTAAATATGTTTTTACTGGATTTTTTTCCGTGTACAGAAAATGAAAAAAATAAGATAGTTCAAAAATGGCAGATTCCGACCTCAGCCCCTCTCACATACACTGACCGTCAAAAAGTTGCGGACAAACCCCTCTCCCTTTTTCATCGTTCTTTTCCAGAGAGAAAACAAGGATGAAAAATGTATTAATTGCACGGATGATAGAGCTTCTCAAGATCTACAATTTACACTTTGAGGTTTTTGAGAATCATGCATTCTATAAATTTTAAGAATCTTTTTCTAAAAAAAAAGTCCGAAAATGACCGCGTCACAATGTCGCGGACAGTAATTCTTTAAACGCAAAAATTTTCTTTTGCGCCCTATTTCAAAGCGAAAACACAAGTTATCCGAACGGGTAAACATACTACTATACAGAGCTCGTCAAGAACTACACACTGGTTATGGTTTGCTTCCCCAAAAAACGCAAGCTTGAGTTTAATTTTGTTTTTTTTTTCAAAAAACAACTTCTAATTTCCCTATCAAGCCAAATTTCTTCACTCAGAAACCTGTTCAAGACATCCCAACAAAGTTGTCTGGATAAAGCAGATGCTTTTGCCATCCTCTATGCATCGGACGTGTGCTGATGAGTTTCTTTGATGAAAATGGCTCTTGGCACAGATGACCTCACCTGCACCTCACCATTGACTTGTACCTCTTTACAGGTTGTAACTCGGCCGGCAGTCAATGTTTGAGTATGCAGTTAGGCTTTTGAAAGAACGAGACTTTCTCTACACGATGGTATGCAAACAAGTTCAGTATGAGCAATCCCAGAGATTTGGCGGATGGGGTGGGAGAGGGCAGCTTCAGTTGTAGGCGAAGCAACTTTCAGCTGAAGTTGAAGAGAGCTCCTTTCGCTACCAATTTCATCCTGGAAGTTCAAAACTGTCAATTCTCTTGTAATAGATCCATTTCGAAGCGCTAAGACTGTTCTAAGATTCATGAGAGCCTTCACTCCCATCACCTCTAAGGCTGCCCTCTCTCACCCCATCCGCCAAATCTCTGGGATTGCTCATACTGAACTTGTTTGCATACGATCGTGTAGAGAAAGTCTCGTTCTTTCGAATGAGCCTAATTGCATACTTAAACATTGACTGCCGGCCGAGTTACAAGCCTGTAAACATGTACAAGTCAATGGTGAGGTGCAGGTGAGGTCATCTGGGGTGCGTAGCAAGTGGTACCCAGGCAGCCGGCTGCTGCCGCATTCCAGCCGCCAGAGCTGCCGGCAAAGCTGCTGCAGATGGTACAGTAACTACGCTCGTCGTCTAAAGCTGTTGCCGAGAGGTTTTATTGCACCCCGTCGCTCTGAGGTGCGATATCAGCCTGAGGAAAGCGTGTATCCTCGATATTATACTATTTTGAACAGCAGAAAATACATGATTTTTGAGATACATGCAAATAAAAAACGTGAACAGGGGAGAGGTTTCTCAAGGGAAAATGATCACATATGCAATTTACTTTAAAACTTGAATGTAGCAGAAGCTGAAAATTCAGAAATTTCTCAGATTTCTAGAGATTTTTTTCTCGCTTTTACAGAACGGACCAAACCATTACAGGAAAGTGTCATGGATGAAACGGTAAGAGAACTCTGTCAAAATGATTATTTCATAAATAGTGGGTTAAGCTAGCTAAATAAGGCAAAGTTTTTTTTTCGGATTCTGAAGTATTCGTAGAAAAGTGAATTTGATATCTAAGGAATTCTTCATCGGAAAATTAGAATCTTTGAAACTACAGCGTCAATGGACACTATCCAGCATTTCTTCACTATCCAGCATTTCTGATAACGCTTATAGAGCATCGTCATTTTGAACATTGGTATACAATGATACCAATCAAATGACTCAACGGAATTGTCGTCAAATTGAGCTTTCCGTAAGCGTTCAAGAAAGTGGTTAGTGTTGGATAAGTGGGACTGTACTTTTGCCAGTAGCTGATTAACAATTCTGTTCAAGAACCATGATATTCTATCGGTTGGCCCGCCAACACAACTGATGATCGGTCTTATTTTAAATTATCCTGCCGTCATCAAGCGGATATCATCAGTCTGATCAAACTTGTGGGTTTTGATGAGGCTATAGAAAACGGGGCAACTTGGCGTGTCCAACTTCAGTCTGCTAAGGAGGCTCTCGTCAAGGCCGGCGGATTTCCCTACTGCCATCCATACATGATTAAGCTGTTTATATTGCACATGAAATTCCTTTTCGGTGATGCGACGGTAGATTGTTGCATCGCTAAGGTGAAGTTGTGTGATTTCGCGGTCTAAGTCTCGTGGTATAATCACAAACTCTCCCCCTTTGTCACTGACGGATATGCGCACAGCCTCATTTGCTATCAAATCACGCAGTTCGTTGTAACCAAGTCTTTGTGAATGAGTCAAGTTAACGTGATGTTGTCTTTTGGCCCGAGTGTAAGCGGATAAAACACCAGACAACCAAATGCACAGATTGCGTGGTAAAATTAGGAAAGACGATGCTCAGCACAATAGTAAAATACCACTCTGTTTACATTACATCTCCGAGCAAGTCAGTGCTGCCGTACAGCATAGCATAAAGCGAGCACAATTATGCGATGATATCATTCTCGTAAACATCCCAAGCGATAACATCAAAATACGACTTGTGTGAAATAGGCTTTACGACAAATACTGCATTTCGAAAGAATGCGCTATTTGTCCGTATAACAATGTCGGTGACTGCGCTAAAACAGGATCAGATTGATTGCTTGACATGCGGCGCCACCTACATTGGAGAAACCGGAAGAGCACTTGGTGTGAGAATGAAGGAACATCTAGCCAGTAAGAGAAAAGGTAGTCTGACATCACCTCTTGGAAGACATAAGCACAACAATCACGGTGACAATGACTATCTAAACAAATGCTCAATTTTGGCTTACGAACCGAATATCTCTGCACGGAAAGCTCTCGAAGCCTTCTGGATCTCTCATAGAAACCCGCAAATAAACAACAGGAATGAGTGTTTAGCCATTACAAATGAATTTCTGCCATTTATCCCGTTATGTGAGCTATGACAGAGTAGTGCAATAGATTGACTTATATGGCTAATTTGCACTACTAATTCGGAGAAGGCGGTCGCACACCACCATCGGTGCGATAGCGGTAGAGCCACGGTCAGTTCGTCATCCCATTTGATTTTCACAAGTGAATCCATAGGGAGGATCGAAAAACTGGCCAGGGTTGACAAGGCGTTTGGTGAGACAAGCATAAGATCATTAATCGCGCGCCACTTTGGGCCTCTGAAGACGAAGATTGCTCGAAAGGTTAGGCCGCTCTACTAATAAAGGCTTCGCCGAAACCTCGTGTTGGCACAACCAACAAATAAAAGCAGCTCAAGTTATTTGGAAATGGAATTTACTTTTAAAACAACTTAATATGAGAATGAGAGCATTCTGATATATAGTATGATACATTCCAAAACACCGCGGTCGCTAAGTATCCCTCCCTGTCAGATGTTGGCAATTTTCCCTTCGCTTGTTGGCCCCAAAAAATCACATCCTCTAGCAGTCATTCTGGCTGTGATAATTCTCCCTACTCCACTAGCATCAACATTTTAAAAGCCAAGACAGCTTTGAAATTTTTGGCGGACAAACGCATTTTGGAAACAGCGCATGAGTAGAAGCGGGAAAAAAGCTAATGATTGACCAAGCTAGATCTGTCAAGATCTTAGTGTACTGGAAAGAGACGTAGACAAAAAAATTGCTCGAGTTTCTGAAACAAATTTTACACAGTTATGAAGAAAAGACTTAAGTGGCATGTTAGTATTGATATGTAAGACGGGAAGAAAAAAAACCATAGTTCACAACATTTCCATACGTACGCTTTGCCGCAGCGATGTTCGTTGCCTCGCATACTTGAACTGTGTGTCTCCCAAATTCTATTTGACTATATAACATTTATTCGATGATTTAGCGACACAGACCACGTTGTCTGCCAATTCCTAAATTGTTCGGTTACCATACTTCCTCAAGGGTGCCTTCAGATGCTTTACAGGATGGCCACAAAGACATCAAAAACATACCTATTTTTGAGCTTACAATCCGAATTTGTGAAAAATTTTGGCACCTATAAGTAATCTGCGGGAGCTAAAGCATTCTATTAACAAAGTCGCAAATTTTTAAGCTGTTTCTTAAGCGTTCAAACCCATTCAAAGCGCAGCGTGAAAAAAGTTGTCGAAATTGGGATTTTCGCTCATGAATTTTTTCGGTTTGTAGAAATCTTTCATACAAACTCTAAAACTGGGAATACAATAATGGTAGTTGGTAGAGCGGACTTAGAGCTTCCGAATGCATAACACTATACCAAATGCTTTGTAAAACTGAGAAAAAATTGAGACAAAAAATGCGAAAGAGACCTATTGCAAACCTGATAGTTAAAGGGCTGATTCATACCCTCGATACGTAAAGCCACGTACTCTGGTAACCTTCACTTTGAGGGCTATGAGGAAACACAACCTTCACCTGAAAAAAAGCCATCCGGGGCTTCGCCTTGGATGTTATTATCCTGACTATATCTGAACGTTTGTTAATGAAGCAAATATAGGGATTAATATTTTTAGCTTTGAGTAGAACCGAGAATTTGCGTTTTCGTTGCCTATTTTACGTTGAAAAGAAGGTTTCTGTGAAACTTTCGCCATAATTCAGGACAGAATTTCTCAGTCAACCCTCATAAGACCAAAATAAAGTTTCAGAAGTTTGGGAAAGCTAATGGAGTTAAATAAAAGCGAGAAACTGCGCTAATCCTCGCGCAAAGAATTGCGCACGAAAACGCTGGTTTATCTTGTTAATGAGTGATTTTTGAAGCTTGAGAAGTTGTTAGTTCTCCTCGTCGTGTCATGACGATCAGAATGATATGTAAAGTTGCAGGGTTTTATTGAGACCTCGCGGAGATCTACGACCAGAGCCAAATGCCCCGTCGGTTCTGGTCTGTCTCCCCTGCTTATCTGCGTCTCCGCGCGCTGCGCGCAGAGAGCTACCCCAAACGTGGGGCGCGGGGCATTTGGCTCTGGTACCCTTTTCTTCGCTGTTTCGAACCCAAATTTAGCAAGCTATATATCATTTTGAAACTCTTGATCTCTATTTTCACGCTGACAACGTCCCAAAACCACATTTCTTGATTTGATCAGAAAATCCGGCAAAAACCTTATTTTCGAAAATCTCTTGTTTTTCTCCTAGTTTAACTCTTTTCACGCGGTTTTTTCGTGCATTCTACAGATCTTACTTTAGTTCATAATGCAGACAACCACCCAGCCCTTAATTTTTCGATTACGGTGGAATTTCATTGCAAAAATGTAAAAAGTACGCTTTTCTTTACCTTGTTCTGTTTCAGTGCTTTGGCATCGATTTTATTCCAGCTTGAGCGATTGTTGCTCAGAACAATAAGCGCAACACTTTATTCACGGCCAACGTTTCGGCGGGATCGCCTTCGTCAGAGCCTAGAAAGTCGAAAACATAAGTGAAACATTCTCCTAGACGCCAAGATTCCAGCTCAAGACGAAAGTCAAATTGGAGAGAGGCAAAGGCAAAGAGAGGTCGGGTAACCAAGACTCACCTTCGATAACGTGTGATGATGTGTTAGACTTGTTACTTAAAGAGGTATAGTCTGAGTATATGGTGGTCTAACACATCATCACACGTTATCGAAGGTGAGTCTTGGTTACCCGACCTCTCTTTGCCTTTGCCTCTCTCCAATTTGACTTTCGTCTTGAGCTGGAATCTTGGCGTCTAGGAGAATGTTTCACTTATGTTTTCGACTTTCTAGGCTCTGACGAAGGCGATCCCGCCGAAACGTTGGCCGTGAATAAAGTGTGGTTAATATCTTGGTCGACGCTCAACAAGCTCAAAAGTTTATCAACTATCGATGCCAAGATTAATAAGCAACCGAAGTTGGACAATAAGCGCAACAATCTAGGCAACGTCTCAGGTAACAGGAACGTCAATGCGTGGGTAAAGATTTAGAGGACGCATCAAAAATTAAAACCCCGTGTTGCGAATTGCTGATCCTGAAGCATAAACTTGCACTCTGAAAAGATGCCAAATGAAAATTTTCAAATCTTTTCGTTTTTGTCCGGTTTTCAGCAGTTTGTTTTGCTTTTTGTATCTGTTTTATGTCATTTTCTCCTCTCTGATCTTCTTCAAAGGACCTTCACTATTTATGACGTCAGATGTTCAAACAACATTCACTTTTGACGCCCTGTCTCTAGACTATCGAAGGTATGGGCTGATTGTAGATGTAGTTCATTACGAAACAAATTAGCTGCCGTTAAAGGAAATCTAGTTTGCACAAATTTATTGAAAGTAGTCTGCTCTATGGTAACATGAAAAGTTTCGAGATTTATGCAGAGAGTGAACTGTGCAGATGTCATAACATGCTAAGAAAGCAGCATTCCACTATTTCGAGTCTAGGATAGACAGCGACACTTTGATTCATCAAAAAAAGTTTTTTCTCTCTCTTCTATTTTGGATGAATTAAGCGTTCGCTGCTTGCTCTTGATATTTGCTTTTGACGCATGTATGCGCCTAATGTGAACTTTCTTTTCTAGAGTGACTTGCTTCAACTGTTCCCAAAATCTTTGACTTAGCATTTTAGACGACTTTTCATCCATCATTTTCGCGTTTATGTCCTTGAGCTCTTCACAGGTAAAAGACCCGGAGTTCGATAGCCAACTAGAGTATAATGCATATCAATAATTCTCCCATCTGCTGAGCTATTTTCTAAGAATGAATGGTTAAATCTGTGAAGTCACGTTTCAGTGCATAATTTGCATTCGGGTCCACCTTGTTAGAGCGTACTTCGCAGTGTTGGGTGTACTGTTAGTATCGTTGAATGAATTCTCTAAAGGTGAGGCACTAATTCCAGATGGCCGTGACTTAAAGGCACCGTCCACCCAAAGTGAGGGTTGATGAGATTTCGGTGCATACTAGTGTGGGCCCCCACACTAGGCAAACCCCCAAGTAGCGCCGCAAAATACTCCCTCCAAAGCGAGAAATCCGCTCCGGAAGGGACGTAACCGGAGGTGGTCACTCCGCCCACTTTGCAGGCGCACCGTTGGAGATACTCCACGCACAGCGCAGTACACTGCCTCGTCGTAGGCGACTATCGGAGTTTTTCTTGTATTATTTCGTGTATTAGTATTCTTAACGGTTCGTTTTTTTTCAATCATGACCAAATTTACGACAAAGTTGTTTTTCCGATTATAGCTATCATTAGCATCCGGCATTCTTTCTTTATAGCTGACGCTTGTGCTCTATGAAATACGATGAACATGCGAAGAGAACGTGAGTTTTTTTCATTGCAATGTACATCAAGTTCAAAAACTATTTGTAGTCAAAAATGATTGTTGTCGTCGTTACTACATGTCTATTGGATCATTGCAATCTGTCACGCATTTCTGCGCAGCTCACTTGCTATTGCTGTACGTTGATCTTGACGTGTTATTGAATTATTTGATGGAATTGTTTTGCAGACAAGTGAATCCTTTTCCATTTCCTAATACTTCTCCTAATCGATTGCACAATTGCCCGTGACTAGTTTGCAAATTACGCCCTGCGTATATCAGCGCGCCTGCAAAGTGGGCGGAGTGACCACCTCGGGTTACGTCCCTTCCGGAGCGGATTTCTCGCTTCGGAGGGAGTAATTTGCGGCGCTACTTGGGGGTTTGCCTAGTGTGGGGGCCCACACTAGTATGCACCGAAATCTCATCATCCCTCACTTTGGGTGGACGGTGCCTTTAAGCTCCTTCCCAGGTTTTCGTTTATGTTAAAGGGAGTGGCTCGGTAAAATCGCGAGTGGGGGATCTCCACAATTACATGACCTTCTAGATTAGCTGAGCCAGGTGCTGTGCTTGAGAAGTCAAAAAAATCCTTTTTTGACGTTTTCGGACCTTGGAGATTGGTGGAGAGGCGAGGTGAGGGATTCGCGTCAACTCTATCATATTGATTGCCTGGGCTGATCGGCCAATTGCCGCCGAAATAGGTAAAGTTACAGTATCCTGCAGTTACTTGCTGGTTAGGCACGCGCCATACTTGATCCGCTTAGTCCACTTGATCCGCTTCATCCATTCCACTATTGGTCAGTTCACTGAATTGACCAATGATGAAGCGGATCAAGTGGATCAAGCGGATCAAGTGGATTAAGTATGGCGCCTGCCTTATGGCGAAAATCCTTCGCCCCGCATCTCCAGCAATCTGCAAGGCCGGTAAACCCCAAAATAACACACTTTTTGACATTTCAAACATAGTACCTGACTCAGCTGGTCCGGAAGACCATGTAGTTGTGAAAAGCCCCAGTCGCAATTTTCCCGAGCCATTGCCTTTAGCCTCTCCTGTCCATTTTTTGCAATTTCATGATCATTTATAGCTGCGCTCGTTTCACAGTTTTCCGAATTTTTTTGTTAACTAACATTTTTGGCCAACACCTTTTCGGTTCATTTCGCTAGCTCTAGTTTTCAGCGTATTTATATCATCCATCTGCTAATTTGACCATTAAATCACAATTTTTTGTTTCTTAAGACACCAAACCTCATAGAACAGATATCAACCCATACAGACTTGTACTATTATTCAGTTGCTGGAAACTTCCAAGAGCACCAAATATTCTTGACTTCTCAAATCTTCGATGTACTTTTGATTCAACCAAATTGGCGGCTGGGAGGGGACCGCTCGCACCTGCAACGCAGTCTGCGTCTCTCTCGCGAGCGTGCTCTCTGATCGATCCCTGGTCTTGGTTGACCCTTGAAGCCACGCCTTTGAGCTCCAAATCAAAGGGTAGGTTATTATAGACGATAGCATAAGCACTAGATCCTTCGATTATTAAACTCAACCCCTATTTGTTGACTAAAAGCTCCAGTTTAATAAGCACAGCTTGACAAAGATTTAAGCCCAACTGTCAGAAAAAATTTGATTCTATTGCGTAATTGGTACGTAATGCTTGAGCCTCATTCTAAAGTTTGTCTGTTTTGGCTGTAGTTACATTTTTCGTAATTCTGAATAGAAAGTGGAGATCTTAAAGAGTATGAACGTTCTAATTTCTAAAATCGGCGAACTTTGAGGGTGTTAGACATGAGAATAGCATATCTGCACATTTACACACAGCAAACCTTTAAATATTGGCTCTCAAACATAATCGCTCGGAAGCTCGCTAGCATTAAGTGGTCACTG
Source organism: Cylicocyclus nassatus (assembly GCA_958299035.1). Classification (NCBI taxonomy): domain Eukaryota; kingdom Metazoa; phylum Nematoda; class Chromadorea; order Rhabditida; family Strongylidae; genus Cylicocyclus; species Cylicocyclus nassatus. Next base: position 69,103,732 of record CATQJL010000001.1, read on the forward strand.
ACCTCCCTGGGCATTGTGTGAGATAGTTAAATTCAATGTCATTGAATTTGATTTGATTTGTTCAATGATCTTCTTCTAAAGCCATTGTTGTACGAATTTTGTGATTGTTCAAAAAGAATTAGAATGCTTTTGAATTTATCCATTAGTGAAAATATTTGATGACTTTTGCACGCCATTATTAATGAGCCTTCTCAGCGCGTAAATTCAAGAAGCAGCGAATTTAATCAAACCGTTCTGCAAATTGGCAATTTTGAAGAGATTAAATCAGAATTCTTTGTCATTGGCTGAATCCTCTAAAAACGTGAAAAAAATTGAAAAAAAGCAATTTTATTTTTGTTTTATTTGCACCGAGAGGTTGATTGAGAGTGAATGCGAGATGAATAAACATTGTTCAATTCAACCCATGAAATGCATTCATAGAATATGAGAGGTGTAAAACAAAGCCAGCGCTCAAGTCAGTGTCTCACCAAAATTGAGGTAGTGCTGGTCCCACATATTCCGTTAGAGTATCCCTTGAATAGGCGACCGCGCCAAGTCCTTCTGAATTCTGGCTCTTCTACGCCGAGAAATTTGGCCTCAAAATGGCCCGCAAAGCGCGATTTGGCCCGCACTGCTGAGACGCTCCCGGACTCCCGCTTAGGCGTTTTAACATGTCCCTCCACTTGGCGTCCACTTCCGTAGTGTTGCTGCCAATGTGGCGGCGGCCAGGTAAAAAGGCCCAACTCGTTCGCGTTTCTTTTTCGGGGCTTTCAAAAGGGGTTTAAAGCATTTTATGCGATTTTGGAGTTACATTGCGTTAGAGAGGGACAAAGAGGCTTGCACTAGGTAAAAATCTCGACAACCAAAATTTGGTGAGCCACTGCCTTCAAGTATTTGGAAGAATGACATGCTAGGTCTGTCTAGACTTCTTTACTTTTTATCTGTAATGCATAATAGCTAATGCAGCTAGACAAGCATTAGCTGTTGGACATCCAAAGTATCAACCCTCTTTGTGATAAAACTTTCGATTTGAGAGAATGTGGAGCTCCATAGATTCCTATAGAAAGGTCTTTAATATACAAGCCTTCTTGCTTGAAAATGTTCTTTACATTTTCAAAAATATATTTACGGTACGATGGGAAATGTATTCCTAGCATGCCTGCACTACTGCCAGCAGGCGTTGCTACCGTAGGAAAGGAATTAGCTTACAACATTTGAGGAAATACTTCGATTTGTTAGCAATCCACTCCTGCTCTTGTTTGCTTAAGCTGAGCAAAGTTTAGGTTAATTGCTTGAATACCGGTGTGGTTCCACAAACCCGCTGAAGCTCGTTTATTAATATTGGTTATGACTTTTTGTGGGTTAGCCTTATACAATAGATGGGCTAACCCACTTACCATTCAACCTCAAAAATACTGCTTTGTGGATTAAGCTTATTCTGGGTTCGTTCGATGAATCTACAGAGGTCTGTGTTTGCAGTTGCTGAGCTTTTTCGAATAATCAATTTATCTTGACACTAACAAAGATGGAGACAGAAAGTACAACAAAAGTGGAAACAGAAAGTGCAGAGTATTGTATGTTTTGTCATACTATTGTATAGCATGTATTATCTCTGGATAGCGTGTTTTTGAACTCGACAACTTGTTAACATTTTAGTAAAGTCAAGGCAAGCAGACTGATAAATAATGTACCAAATTTTGCTGACAACAAGAACGCACCAAAACTCCCGACTGAGAAACTCCATTATCTACGGAGAAGTTCACATAAACTGTGGCGCACAAAATCTTTCGTAACCTTGTTAGAACTCATAAAATTGAAAAAATTAGCTTTTATATAATAGACAATAGCTCCGTACAAGATCTAATGAAATTACTTTCGGGATATCCACCTCCGGTTTCGGTAAAAAATTTTATTCTGTTTGGAGAAACTTCCGCGAGGGTAATCGTTTCTGGCGAAATTTCGTTCCAGGCGACTAGGTCGCCTTCTATGCTTTTGCTAGAGTGCCGGAGCTATGCCAGAGCTGCGCTGGCGCCGAGCCAGTGCCGAGCAGCGTCGCGCCGACAAAGCGCTGCCGGTCCTGACGCGATTTTCGATCAATGCAGGGTGCGTCACCTGGGCTGGGACGCTAGAACTTCATGTTTTTGTAGCTTTTCAAGCATTTCTCTCCTCTCCGCGTTCTCTGTCGTCCTTGTCATTTCTTTATTCTTCTTAATGTTGCTTTTGTTCCAGGAAACGCTCGCTTGCCAGTGCTTTTTCGAAGGCAAGTGGCTCCAAACGTTTTTACGCGACGCTTGCAATTGTACAGGTGAATCTCCTCATTATTCGAAGAAAAGTGTGGGTCATGAATCTCCCGCAAATTTGATCAGGCTATTTTCAGGCTCATCCACACAATTCCGTCAACTGGTGGCATGTCAACAAACTCGATTATTTCGGAAGAAGCAAATCACGGAGAGGACGTCGGCGCTATATTTGCACCCTAGATGTCCAGTATGCTAGTTCAATGTTCGGTTTTTATGAGCTCACGTTGTCGAGAGGAAGTTCGGTTAAAAACTTCCGTTTTCAAGTAAAAAGTGATTAGATCTTTCTATAAAGTGCTGGCAAAAATTATAGATTCACTCTAAGAACTGCCGTAGCTTATCTGCTTCGCAACAAATTGATCTGTAGTTTGGTACAGCTTCTTTAACAGGCTAGCATCCGTGACCAGAACGGATCCTGCTTCCGTTTGATTATTCAGGAGAAAATTAAAAATTTTGAAAAAATCAGGCTCGAGGGCTGGCCAAAACTATAGATCCACCTATAGTAGTTTCTGTCCGCTAAAGCAATTCTCGGTTTTCAGAGTTTTTTCTGCATATACATAATTGAAGGTCAAAACAGAGGCTTTACTCCAGCTGTGTCATAAATTTGTAAGAAACGCTTATCTGTTTTCTTTTCGCTTTATTATATTTTTATATTTTGTTCCTAAGAAGGTTTTCATAGGTGATTTTAGTTTTTTTTTTATTTGGTGAAAGCGATAGGGCCTCATCTATCCTACAGATGTTTAGCAAAGGGAGCACTAGAGAAAAATTGAGCTTTCGTATTTAAAGCGCACCCGACATATATCTAACAGCGGGCCTGCGCTCAAATTATGCCTTTAAACCCTTTCTGCTATGTTCTTTTGTTAGTTCATGTATCGCAGTTGTACAGGGTGCGGAAAAACTACTGTCCCTTAAAGCCAGAAAAATCGGCGTAATTCTTAGGTTTTCCTGGTAAACTTGACACAGATCCTAAGATGTGAATGTACTCTAGCATTTTACAGAAACTGACTAAAAAGTTTTGCAATCTCACCCGGCGGTGGATCCCTTTTCGCAAGCATCCCATAAGCCTTGCAACTCCCTTTTACAAGTGTGAAGGAAGTGTGAAGTTTTTTGGAAATTTCTTTTGTTTCCAACGTGGATTTGAGAAATCCTTTATTGCTTGAGGAATGTTGTAGTGTCTTCGAAATATGCTGGAAGTAGCCAGAACGAGTTGCAGTACGAGAATTTGGGAATTTCCAAAGGATTAACATTTGCGGCGCAACAGTGTGCGAGCAGAAAACGTGGCACAGAAACTAACAAGGAAACCGTGTCGAGTCGAAGTGGCCTTTCCAGATGAGACCCATGCAGCTTTGAAGAGAATTACGCGGTGATTCCAAATGCCTTCCAAATCTGCCAAGCGCCTCTGAACGCCGAGTTATGGCCTTTCTTCGGAACGAAAAATGAATGCAAAATTTAGGTAAAATTGATTGTTACAATCTTTCCAGTGCTCAGATAAAGCAATGTTAAGTATTAGCATATTAAATAAAATGTATTCATTGCATAAACAGCTCTGATACTTGACACTGGACCATTTGAGCAAATTTGGGCGATTTTGCTTCAGTTTTGCGTTCATTTTTTTGACCTGAAAAGCGAGCATAACTCGGCGTCCAGAGGCGCTTGGCAGATTTGGAAAGCAGATTAGGAATCATCGATTAATGCTCTTCAAAGCAGTATGGGTCTCATCTGGAAAGGCCACTTCGACTCGACACGGTTCTTTTGTAAGTATAATCGTTTATCGCTCCAAAATCGTAATGTAAACAAAGTCCGATGCTCTTTTCATTGTTCTTGTTACTTTTTGTTCGAATCTGGAAATTCGAATTATAGCTTAAATCCAATTCATTAAGCAAGCGCAGTCCTAACTCACCTCTTTTCGAGAATTTTTGCGATTTGCGTGTGATATAATCTTCCTTATTTGGCCAAAACAAGAGTCACCAATCTATAAATCGTCTATAATGGGTACAGAATATTGGAGAAGAGGTCATGCGCTACATACCAGCACAATTTGAACCTTATCTCGTTGCTGGTGGTATAGTTAGGGTCCAAAATCGCGCTTGTATGCTATCGGCGCATCGTTAATGTTCTTGCGCGCTGTTATCACTCGTTCAAACGGACAGAAGGGAACAGTTTCAAATCAAACTTATCTTTAACTAATCTCAAGGATCTCGCCTACGTATGGGACTCAAAAAACTACAGGTTTGCTTTATGTTTGAGGTGTTTCAGGAGCCAAACCAGAAGTGCGATAGTGGGAGCCGATTCTCCCCCTACCTTGACTTTTGAGCTGGTACAGGGTGACCACCTTCACTTTTGGAATAAAAGATTTTTCGCTGGACGATGAAGAAGGAAAGTAAGCAAAAAAACGCAAAATTATTGAAAGCATATATATATGTATACGGCGGCATATATATTCAAAATAAACGTGCTCAGTAAGTGGTGTATTTAGAAGTGAAACTTAGCGAAACTGTACGGATTTTATTAACCAAATTTTGTTATAACGTACAGCGAGGAAAGTAGGTCGATACAGGCAGTAACGGCCGAGAACCAGAATTTTGAATATTTAAATATTGAAAAATCATGCAAAATTTCCAGTGTTATAAATCTGTTGTTTGAAGATGCCAGCAGTTGCGACTTCATAGGCTTTTCGGAGTAAATGGTGCTCTATCAGATAGTGAAGGAATCGAGTGGATTTGAGAGATAGTCGTTGAAAACCAGAATTCTAAAAATTTACGCCATTTTTCCGTATTTTTTGACAGTTGACAGTTAAACTCATATAAATCTTGATTGTGAAAGTGTGTGATGTTGCGACTTCATAGGTTTTATAGAGTAAGGTTTGCCTTATCAGGATATATCTTAGACGTTCCGATCCATTGAAACACCTCCAAGATCCAAAGTCTTGAAAAAGCAGGTAAAAAAGCGCTTTTTGAAATTCAACAGCTCATAACTTCTTCAGAACTGCATGAATCATGTCGCCACTTCATAGGTTAGATTCTTCTTATCAAGAGCTTTCAGATGATATCCAACATCCGTACAGTCCAATACATTAAAGTGGGCTAGGGGGAGACTTTATGAAAAGGCTCCCCCTCGGGCATAATTCGTAGGAGACTCTAAACCCCCACATATTGTATATCACCTGAAAGCTCTTGATAAAAAGAATCTAACCTATGAAGTCGCAACATGATTCATGCACTTCTGAAGAAGTTATGAGCTGTTGAATTTCAAAAAGCGCTTTTTTACCTGCTTTTTCAAGACTCTGGATCTTGGAGGTGTTTCAATGGATCGGAACGTCTAAGATATATCCTGATAAGGCAAACCTTACTCTATAAAACCTATGAAGTCGCAACATCACACACTTTCACAATCAAGATTTATATGAGTTTAACTGTCAACTGTCAAAAAATGCGGAAAAATGGCGTAAATTTTTAGAATTCTGGTTTTCAACGACTATCTCTCAAATCGACTCGATTTTTTCACTATCTGATAGAGCACCATTTACTCCGAAAAACCTATGAACTCGCAACTGCTGGCATCTTCAATCAACATATTTATAAGACTGGAAATTTCGCACGATTTTTCACTATTTAAATATTCAAAATTCTGGTTCTCGGCCGTTACTGCCTATATCGACCTACTTCCTTCGCAGTATGTTATGACAAAATTTACTTAATAAAATCCGTACAGTCCAACACACTTTTACTTCCAAATACACCATTTACTAAACACGTCTACTTTAAATTTTTATAAATAAAATTTATAAATATTTTTAGTATTCATGGTAGTGGCCCTAAAGAGGGCTGTTGGGTCACAGTTCGACCTAAAAAGATAGCTCTGTTCGTCCGTTCTACCCTTCCCCCCCGTCGACGTGGGAGGTGAGTGTCCGACACTACCACCTTCAGTATGGTGAAGGTTCGGTTATCCTTGAATCTTGGCATTGTTTTGAACACTTTTTGGCGCAGTTGTTGAGCTTGACCAAGATTGGTAAAACAACTTTATTGGCTGACGTCGACGTTTCGGCGATCTACGCCTTCTTCGGAGCCTGGAAAGACGAAGTCATAAGTGTCTATCCACTCAGACGTCAAGTGCCAGAAACAATACAAACCCGAGGAGATTAGTTAAAGACACTACCAGACTCCGGATTGTGTGGTATGCCCATATAGCAGAGAGGGTGATTGTATGGTGTCAGGAGTGATTTACCGGATCACATGTTTATCATGTGGAGACACCTACATTGGAGAGACCGGGCGCCCTCTTTGTGTTCGCATCAAGGAACATCTAGATGGGCTAAATAAATCAAGGCCCTCCACATCTCTGGGCCAACATCGAATAAGCCGTCATGAAGGTGCTGAAATCCAGATTGCAGTGAAGATCCTATCATTTGAGCCCGAACTCCTGGCACGCAAAACGTTAGAAGCTTTTTGGATTGCTGCGAAAAATCCTAAAATGAACAGAAAAGACGAGTGCCTTGCAGTCACCACCGAACTCGCGCCTTATCAGGTCCTCTGTGGGTTTGACTGAGGTCAGGTCACTCAGGAGTATAAATAGAGGTTGGAGGCACAGTTTTGCATTAGTTGGTCTGTTCTCCAGCTACCGATTGTGCTGCGTCTAAGGTGAGTATGAGTTCTTGTGGCTCTGGTAGTGTCTTTAACTAATCTCCTCGGGTTTGTATTGTTTCTGGCACTTGACGTCTGAGTGGATAGACACTTATGACTTCGTCTTTCCAGGCTCCGAAGAAGGCGTAGATCGCCGAAACGTCGACGTCAGCCAATAAAGTTGTTTTACCAATCTTGGTCAAGCTCAACAACTGCGCCAAAAAGTGTTCAAAACAATGCCAAGATTCAAGGATAACCGAACCTTCACCATACTAAGAGATGTACCAGCAAGCTATGTTCGACTACCACCTTCACCTTTGGCCGGCCAGCGGTAGCTGGGGCCACCTTCACTTTTGGTGGGCCCGGCTCCCCCCATCGCACCTCTGAGCCAGACTGGAGGGACAGTACTTTTTCCGCACCCTATATTTCGTATGACTATAATCTGGCCTGCCCTCGTTATCGTGAATCTCTTCTCAACACTGTAAGAGAACACATAGCACAACATAAAGGATATGGGGAGGAGAGTATCCCCGTCGTATCACCTTGACAGATTCCAAAAGGTTTTATAGTAGATAGTGCAACAAGGCTTGGGAGGGATAAAGGATAAGACAACAAGGATAAAGTTTAAGCATTAGCATCAAATTTGATTTATTCGAAGTTTTAAGCCAAAATTTGTATTTCAAAATCAAACCAAATCGAATTCATACTTTTGACTCTGTTCCTCGTAGTCTAATAAAAAATCAATGTATGAATGTCTAACTTAGATAGTATATAGGCTATATCACCCACCATCTCGCAGGCACCCACGAAATGAAGCAGCGCGCGTGCACCGCTGCGGCGAAATTAGCAATCGAGCGCAATTTAGCCTTTTGCTCAGGCTTTGAATGCTTCCTTTTCTCTATTCATCTTCTTTCCTCTTCTAAAACATTCATTTCGGTTTGAAGGCCTGTCTTACTCACGCAAGGCAATTCAGATATGGCACGCTCATCTGATGAGCATTCGAGTATAAATGTATGGTTTTCTATGCAAGCTTAAGAATAGTCATTCACTTTAAAAATAAGAATCGTAAACGCTAGTTATGGAACATATGCTTAATCACATATGGTATTATTCATCATTAAAATTGGGGAAAAAGCATGCTCTCGTGATCATCAAATAACGTGCGCAATCCGCTCTTTTTACTATTTGGTTATAATGTTTGAAAGAAAATGTGATCACATTACATGAATCGCGATGACACAAATCAAACATTGTCTGATACGTTAGCGATAGGAAAGGGAGTTGCTAATGCTATTATCATGTCTAGGTTATGAGAAACACCATGCAATTGACTAGCAACAATGCCAACACAAGAAAAAAGTTTAAGACATGCTTGAAAATAAAACACTTGAAAAGAGCGATGACTCGAGCCAGCCACTGATCTAACCGTCATACGCTTTTGCCCTCGCGTGCCATTTTCGCTGCCTGCAATGCATGCGCGCCACCTCAGTTCATGAGATCCAGCGACCGATGCTGAGTGATATAGCCAATAGTTGGAGCCGAATTTTCGTATTCGGATAATTTTTCAAAATGTTCAACATTTGATTTCAATAGTCGAATGATCAAGAATGCTCATTTATTCGAATTCTGAAATAGTCGAAAAATTTCGAAAAACAGTTTGTTCGAGTAATTCGAATGTTGCATTCGAATACTCAAAAAATTGCATTCGAGTATTCGAATATTGCATTTGAATATCCGAGTATTCATTTATTCGAATAGTCGAATATTCGACCAGATTCGATCTTTCGAATATTTTCGAAATTGAATAGAATAAAATTGGAAATCAAATAAAATTCGTTCATTCGAAAAACTTCCGGAAATATTATTCGATATTTTTTCGTTCGAAAAATGTTTATGAATTATTTCGATACTTGTTCATTCGACAAAATATCCGCTCGTTACAACTATAAAAGAGAGTAGACGCCTATGCAATTTGGAGGTCCTTATCTGATGGGGATACAATTTATCGGGTATTATAAATTTCATACTTTCTGGCTCTAAATTTACTTGGACCTGTTTGGCGACTAAAACTTGGACGCAAATCTTGCTTTGCTCTATCAAAAGGTGGCTTGCTCTATTTTCCTGTGCTTAGTCTACCGCCGTAGCATGTGATGACATTATTTTTCGCCCAATTAGATGCTCTGAGCGTTAGAAAGGAGAGGTAAGATAAGCGTGTGTTATTATGAGTCAACGTAATTGCTATGTATTGGTCGCGAGCTCTTAAAAACTTAGGCAAAACAGGTTGACACGGCAAGTTCTAGATTCTCGAAATTGCTCAAAAACTCGACTTTGCCATCGAAGTTTTTTGGCTTTCAAAACGCAAAAATGGACTATAACTGACTTTAATGCGACGCTCAAATTAAATCCTTCTGTAGCATCTTTCAAAATGTACGACTTGTTGCTCAAACCATATTGTTATTTATTTTCTTTCTTGATCTCAGCCTCAGACATTACGTCTGCTAACGACTTTTTGGTGGGGAATAATTTTTGAGATTTTGGGGTACAAGACACCATGAACATCTCCGAGGCATTGACGTGTCCAGCTCTGCGCTTGTCCGCCACCACAGAAAATAAGCTATTACCATTTATTGCCTGTTGGAAATTGGCATAGCGCATACGATAATCAAAGTTTTTCGTAACCCTTATATGTAGATTTGTGAGGGACAGCGAAGTTATGCTTTCAGCGCACTCGAATTTTGAAGGCCAAAGCCCACCACATCTGTATGTCTGCCAAAGCAAGCAGACATAGATGTAGTCATCCGCCGAAAAGTTTCAAGTACCGTTTTGTAGAGCTGGCTTAACTTAGATTTGCAGTATAGAGTAAATCACCGCTCACTCCTCATTATTGTAGGATCACGGTGGAAACCTCAAGCGGTGTCATTGTGAAAAAGGCTGCCGTTTCAGCGATTTCAAAAAGATGTGAAAAATTGTGTATTGGGGTTTTTATGGATGCTGAGTTCAATACTCAACTATGTTCAATACGCGAAGCTTTCTAAACGGTATAGCCGCACTTTTCAGAAAGATTGAAAAAATGACCGCTACTGTATACCTCGCATGACTGTTTAGTGAAGCATTATGATAAGTTGCAAACTGCAAATTTAGAATCAGCAACTCCAAGTAGCACAGTGACATTTTCGCGTTCTATACCCGTATGCGACAACTTTTTTTGCACTAAGAAAAAGTAATATTTTTTAAGCGTAAAAATGTTTTCGAGTTGAAAGCTTACTTCCTATCATTGGCACAGATTTAAATGCGAAAAAAAAACCGTTTTAGCGTTCCCCGGGACGATGTCAAATCGGACAGGGGCACGGTACTCTGAATATTCGTTATTAAGGTCTGGGGAAGACTGAGAGGCGCAATGAAGAGGCTGGGTAGTTTAGTGCCCAAACCATCCATGAAAAAAATTTCAGCCATTGAAAAGCAATGAGCTTGGAAAATCAAGATGCGAGTCTCACAAATTTAGAAGCGATCCTAAAAAGCAAAAACCGGGTTTTTGAGAAAATTTTGTAACACACAGGAGAAGTAATGAAACAGCCTGAAGTTTTTATGATAGAAATTAGGAGGATGGCCTCGTGCTACGGCGAAATTGCTGCCACAAACCTTCAATAGCTCCGAAGAAATTTAGATGCGACTAAGATGCGATCCTCTTTTCTCATTTTTTTTGCTACCACACGTAAAAAGTAAGGAAATACGGTTCAAAAAATAAAACCAGATTCTTAGGTATAGTAGGACTTCTCCAAAGTACAGGTAAATCGTATGGGCCCGTTAAAAGCATTACAAAAAGATCTAAAAATTATTGATGGTCATCGTTGGTAATGACATTCGCTATTGTCAAGTATGTGAGACTTCAGGGAGGCTTCGGAAGCAGGTCTAAACCAATCGGTACATTTAGCGTTCTTATCAAATCATACATCCTTCAAAAGTGTTTTGAGCTTTTGAAAATGCTTTTTTAGAGTGTCTACTTATATTTATTATTCAGACTTCCACTTTTTATGAATTTCTTGTAAGGGACATGTACTAATCATATGCCTTCGATTTCTTTTCAAGCTTACGGTATTTCACCTAACTACCCTCTCTTGCTTCCCCCCCCCTCCCTCCCAATCTTAAGTGTCCTTTTTGCGACCACCCGTTGCGATAGTCGCATCACACGCTTGACCCTGCTCAGAACCCTCTTTAAAGTTCCTACCGTAATCTTACAGTGATGGAAAACAGTCGGTAATCCGCTCCATACCGCGTATCTAAGTTAAAGTCACCTTTACAAGATGGTACCTAAAGCTTCTCGAAAGACCTCATTTTAAAACAGTTATTAACCATTGACAGAGGCACATCTTCTTGGGTCCTGTATATTTTATTCATATTAGCTTCATGATGAAGATTTTTGAAAAAGTTCAATTGCGAATGGGTACCGATCTTTTAAGTTTTTATAGTATCTAAAAGCCCAATTCTTCTAGTTTCTAATTATCTGCGAACTTTCTTCGAACCGGAGTTCAAACATCTTCAAAAATAAGTGACTAACAAAATTTTTTCTTCTACTTTCCTTATTCTAAATTCATGAAAAGATATCAGAACTGTTCTAGAAACTAAGCAAAACGATTCAAAATATTGAGCTACAAAATGCTTAACAATATTGAATTCTTCAAAGTCGAGGAAATATTTAGACAAACTTGGCTGATCACTGAGGCCCATCTATCCTGTATGAGAATTTAAAGTGAAAGCGATTGTATAACTTCGCTTAACGAAAAAGGCATTTTGGACCTTAAAAATGCTCAAAAAGTGGATATTTTGAACTTTCGATTTTTTTGCAAAATTTCTTCGCAGGAGAATTCCGTAGAGTCCAAACTTTACTCCCTTACTCAGCCGAACGTCGGCTGTATAATGCAAAGTTTGCGCGATCCTTGTACATTATGAAACAGCTTAGCTTTCTCAGACAAAATTTATACAAAGATTTTGGAAATAAGCTAGAAGTTCTTTGTCGGTATGGCTACGATCTAACAAAATTGCGCGTTATATAGCTAAAGGATTGATGTTTACAACGGTTTTTATAGCGCTCAAAAAAATGATTTCAAACAATTCATCTTTATCTGAAATTAAGATATAGAAACGTACATCAATTCTGAGACAAATTATTAGGTCGGTCCAAAAGTTTTTTCCAGTTTCTTGAAATTACCCATAAATCTTGTAGAGTGAAGATAAACAAACATTTCAAGTTGTATCCGATGCAGAATTTCCTCCTCTCCTCCGCTGCCATAATCCGAATGTGTTTTGTAGAGAGAGTGCTGAAGTAGTCGCTGAAAACTGCAACTCTTCGTTTTCATATTTTCGCTCAATTTCAGAATTTTTGGCATTTTTCCGTTATCTGGTCCATTTTTTCAAAGAAGAATATTTCGTATTTTTTTAAGTAGATAGAGATTTATTTCCCTTGTACCACGTTTGGTACCAACTTCACAGAAAGGAGTGTCAAAAAATTTTATGTCATCTGCACTTTCAGCAGATTTTCATGAGTTTGCGTTGCCCTACCTACCAGCGTAGGTTCAGTCTGTTTTTTAGTGAATAAGTGGCCCCATTTCCAAGCAATATCAAAAATGATCATCAATATAATAATAACATCATCCTGTCATCAATAAACAGCTTACGGACCCGTCATGTTTCGCCGAGAAAAGCCCAAAAGCGCCCGAAAAGGCTCGAAGAAGCTCAAAAGCGTCAGAAAGAGTCGGAACGCCCCCTTCCGCGCGCACGTGCGTGCGGAAGGGGCGTGTGTTGACTGTGTGTTGATTTTCCAACCGAGTTTTTTTTTTCGTTCATTTTCTGCCGTCTGTACATCAAAATAAAGTTAGAATTCCACCAAAAGTTCGTTTCTGCGTTCCGGCTCTTTGTGGCGATTTCGGGCTCGGGTTTTTCGGGATTTTTCGGTCTTCTTTGGGCTTTCCCGAGCTTTTTGGGCGCTTTTGGGCCCTTTTGGGCTTTTTTTCGGCGAAGTATGAGGGGTCCCTTAGACATGCCCAGAATATAGAAGTGCGTTAGGGTTGCATCATCTAACTGAAACAAGCAGCGGCGAGGTACTTCAAACTATCATTTATTGTCTTTCCTAGCTCAAAGCGCATGGCGATAAGATTTGAAGAGAAAGACATTTTTGAATCATTTTCAGAAGCAATTTATGTTCTAACATAAGTTCTAGTCTGTTTTGCTCTTACAGAAAACATTCAACAGCTTTCTAATCTCAAATTCTCTTCTTCACCATTAATCTCGAAAAAAAACATGTCAAAATGGATCAGAGCCTATCACTTTCTTCCCAACACGTGGCAGGGAGCGTCTTCGTAGCATTTATGGAAAAATTGCTATAAGATCAGAGAACGTACCTTATGAGAGCCCTTCTATAAAATGGGTCCAAATAACGGAAAAATACCAAATTTCTATGTGAGACTTTGGGGGGGGGGTCTCCAATAACCAGCATGTAGGGCAAACCCGATTGAGGCATTTTATTGTAGTTCTGTGGCTTGTCTTTCAGGACTTTTGAAGTATATTTTTTGGAGTAACCAACTTTTATATTCCGCCTATCGTAACCTCGTAGAACATGGAATGGTAATTTCTAACAAGACTTGTAAGAGTTGTCTTTTCTAGAGACACGCGAAATTTGCTGAAAATTTTTTAGTATTTGTCGATTTTACGAGTGCGCGCTGACGCGTCCTAAGTTTCAAAATCTTCATATTTTGGGGACAGGTTATGCGATTTTAAGAACTCAACACTTTCGAAAATTTTTTTAGAAAACTTCTAAAAAAGTATTGAGAAAAGAAAAAATTGCTTTATTCGGCAAGAAGCTTGCCCTACCTGCTGGTTATTGAAACTCTCCCAAAAGTTTTATACGAAAATTTTGAAATTATTAAAATTTAGACGTGATAAAAAATTAAGGTTTGTAATTCCAGCAATTGTCGTAGCAATCTTTTGACGGCTCACATCAGGACTATAGCAGCTGAAGAGAGGGAAATTTTGTATTGGGTACTATCTGAAATGTTTGTTTATCTTCACTGTGGGGGTCTTTCAAAAAAAGTTGACAAAAGTCGTGGACCGACCTAACAATATTATTTTGGTTGTCCTATAAGTCTACAAAAGCCAGTTCTTTCTATACTCGTAATAGGATGCCGAATTTTATTTGATAGATCAAAGCAAGCTCTACAAGATGGCTCTCAGAACTTCACAAAAGCTTAGTCTCCGTCAATTTTACCAAAGTAAAAAGAATTCTAATTTTCAGAAAAACAAAAATGATCGTCTGCCCACCTTTACCTCTGTCCTTATTTCTCGCTTGCTCACTCATATACTTTCCTCATCAGATATTTATACATACACTTGCTGCATTTTTCTAATGACCAAATATCAAGAAATAATAATGAGCTGAATTTCCAAGCTTTGCCTGTAGCGGTTCTGTGTTCCTCGCAAACGTGTGATCACATGCGTATTCACTCGAAAATACTGCCACAAATCCAAAACTTTGTGAGTGCCCTTTGAGAATTATCAAGTCAAAGGTTCGAATATGAAAAGACTTATGAAAAACCTATTCTATATTTTCTCTCTATTTTTTGCTTTTTATACTCTGGCAAAGTCATTCGTTAGAAATGATAATTTTGTGCTATCAAGTGTTGCTCCATGTTGCTATGCTCGTTTACTTTACCTTGACTTCAGGTAATCTTGGAAGAACGATGCAGTTGAGCACTTGTCAGTGAAAAGTTTTTTTCTGGCAAGTAACATGTGCAGGAGTGCGCTCTAGCGTAAACATCATAGCGTAATTTCAAAGTTAAATGTCTTTAGTGAGGCTTTTCTTCCGATGGGCCTAAAACTCGTCTTATAAGGGAAGAATCCAACATTAGTCGGCGGTTGAAGATGGCATGTATGGGATATATATATATATATATATATATATATATATATATCATTAAACGCGTTTTTGAACGCTGGTTCCAAATCTGCTTACCTCTTCTGCGGAAAGGTTTACGAAAGAAGTTATGGGCGTTTGAATGTCCAAATTTGCCAAGCGTTGAGTGGCTAAAATCAGCGAAAAGCTCTAAAACAATACCTAGGCAATTTCCACCGGCTTTGTTCCTTCTTTGCAAAAAATATACTCGATACAAAACTACAAAACTTATTTTCCACTTTCCAGTGTATAGCTTTTCGCCACTTTTAGGCCACTTAAATTTTGGCAAGTTTGGACATTCAAACGCTTATAATTTCTTTCAAAAATTTATTCCGCAAAAAAGAGTAGCAGATTTGAAATCAGCGTTCAAAGGCGCGTTTACAGATGTACATCTCATCTTCATTCGCCGAATGTTGGTATGTTGGTATCTTTCCCTTTTTAGAGAGATGTGAGAGCGTGCTGTGCTATGAAGTCAATGCCCGCTCGGGTCCAGATGCAAATTGGCCCATTAGGTGTCTACTGGGAGGGAACATCATAGAATTTATTGCTACACTGACAGTGTCTGGCAAGAACTCAAAATTTAGCCATTTTAGTCGGACTAAAAAGAGTCAATCAACTTGTATATCTCTTAAGCAAGCTAACACTATGCGGAATCAAAAGATGTTCTCCCTTGGTTTATAACGATTTTCTTAAATAATGCATGCGAGCCACACAGCTGATGGCTGAAATGGACAGCATAGAAGTTGTCATTACGAATCTTTGTAAAGTGGGGAGTTCATGGGGTCTGAAATCTATGCCATAAAGTATTAGGTTGTAAAGAAAGTTCCCGGGCACTTGCGAAATTTTTTTTCAAATCGCTGTAACTTCAAGCAGTTGGGTCTTTTTTTGAAACTACAAACTTCATTGCAAAGACAATTTTGTCCGCAACATATATTCGTCTTGCTAGCTTTTCAGCCCCTTACTGCGGTCCACCAGCATGCGCAGAAAGGAAAAAGGTCGACGCGAAAAGTGGCCTGTTTGTGCAGGATTATCTCAGGCACGATGAAAGCTGGAAAGCTCAAATGCTGCAGTTATATAGAAGTCTGCTGGAGCTGTTATGGAGACCATTCAAATTCTTGAAGGACCACCTGCAGAAAATTTTTTTCCAGAAAGTTTGAAAAATCGACCATTTTTTGCCCCTAAAAATGCACCATTTTTTGAGCAAGTGACTCTAAAGTCTTGTCGTTCTGCATAGGTTGGACCAAATCTTTGATTGCTGCGAACATTGTTAGTGTAATGCCTTACGTATCTTTTGGACCCGACATGCACACGTGGCGATCCCCGCACAAGCGACGCCGGCTTCGAAAAGAGTTTTAATCAAAGGCAAGTTTGACAGCTTGTAAGTTTTGAGCGCAAATCGCAGAACTCGAGTGCAGCTGCGGGTCAGAAGCTAACAGGCTTCTCATTAAGACCACCCATAATTTAGACGAATTTTTTTGAAATGCGCAAAAAATGGCTGTAGGAAGAAGAATTGTGAAATTTTTATGGTTGGAAAGATTTACCTTCTTGATGTGCAGATCAAACACGTCTTGGAATCGATGAACAGTATACAAAACTTGGTGTCAAAGTCCGATCGAGCGCCGAAAAAATGCGTTTGAAAATGAAACTTCCAAAAGTGCCCGGGAACTTTCTTTACAACCTAATACATGAGCTAGCAAAGTGTTAGGGACTTGCTTTTCACAGAACATTCGTGATGCAATAATGCCAAGCTTCATCTCGCTTTAAAGGTCATGTCTAATTTAGCGTTCTATTCGAAAAGTAATTTTGAGCCTGTTCATTTAAAGTGAAGCTCGCAATTTAGAAGCCATTCATATCGCAGTTTTCATCTATGAATAGACGTAAAATTTCTGTATTGGTGCAAAGTAATGCTTGTTACTAAAAGTCCACTTTAGCAAGCTTTAATTTTACCAAACCTTCGCGCTGTTGTTCTTAGTCAAATTCTAGAAACAACTAAGCCTTTCACTTAGCGCACAGACACTGTATATCATGAACGACGCGAAAATCGTGGGCTAAAAATAGAAAACAGAACATATTTTAGAAAAATCACAACAACCTCTATTGCCGCTACGGCTGATAATTTGGGAATTTGCATGTGCAAGCCAGTGCAATCGAAATACTTGAGCGGGTTAGACTTGGAGTAAGAAGTAAAAGTAAGAGTGATGAGATTGTCAGCTTTATCGGTTTTTCTCAATAAGCCTGGTATCCTAAATTATGATGAGTTCAAAAATTTTTCTGGACTATTAGCTGTGTGTTTCTGCACAATTACTAACATGGTGTTTCTTCAGCCTCTCAGAAAGAAAATAAACGAGAATTCTGCATTGCTCATCGCTTAGAAAGCTTTTAGACCACAAAATTCAACAGCGACCAATCAACTTCGGGCGTCGATTTCATTTTATATTTGATGCTAAATTTGCCAACAGAGATCGAAAACACGTTCTCATCGAATCCACAGTGCACATAAAAGCTTTTCTCTGTTCTTTCTAATACGAGTCCAAAAACATCTAATCTTACTCGATCAAAATCAGTGGATTTAAGAAATTCTTTACATTTACTATCTTAGCAAAGAATTTAGCGATCGCTTCTATCTTAAGACATAGCGTTTGTGATAGCCTTCTGCATGTAGTCTGGTTCGACATGATTTGCACTAAGATCGACGGCATGTGGATTGGTTATCGACAATTTGAGTTCAACGAAATTAGTCGTACTATTTTTCTAGCGCTTTGATGAAGCAGTGACAATTATTAGAGCTCTTTATTCAATAGATTCTGATAAAAAATGTGTCACACTTGGTGCTATGCTTTATTTAAGGGCTAGTAAGATTTTAGCGACTCATTTTGTTCTCAGTGCACGTTCAAATCTTTGCTCCAATAAAGGCTCATAATTCATGTTCACAAACGTCCGCAGGTAAATTGGCGGATTTGGAATTAGCGTTTCATGCACTTCAGAATCGTTTACATCCATCTAAAAAGGCCACTCGACTAAACATGCTTTCATCGTTAGCGAAAGATATCTCTAAGCTTGAGATAATGCAAAGAAACGTATTCCTCTTTTTGCGGTGGCGCAGCATTCTTCCTGCCACCGGCTTATCAGCCGGAACTATCTGTTCGCCACGCAAAACTATCGAACCGTCGCCATTTCTAATCTCTTGTTCAAATGTATTCAAGTGGGGGTAAGATTAGGAAACTTTGAGCGACAAATTATTGATATTCGGTCACCACTGAGATATTAGGTTGTAACATAAGTCTTATTACACAAAGTTCTTACAGCGATAAGTCGTACACTTCCCATTCCCAGTAGGGCTCTAGGGCATTAATCGATGGAGCAAAGCAAGCCCTACAAGAAGATTTGCGAAACATTGCACCAACCACCGTAAATTTGCATCTAAAATCTGAGTAGTACTGTAGGCTCAAAAGTCGCAAAAAATTCATATCTTCGTTCTAGAACCCTACGGATCTCCAAATTGCTCACGCAAATTGCACACACAAATCACACACCGTATGTACCGTTCCTGTTTTTTCCTCATCTAGAAAATGATGAAAACAGAAACTTTTATGTCTATGCAAAAACGAAGCTATGCTGTTTCCACCTATGCAATTGTTGGAAGGCGCAACTTATAGAAACTCTCTCAGCTTATACATGAGAATGTTACATCTCTAAGAAAAAATTCAGTTCGTCTTTGAGCTGAACATACGAACATTAGTTAACTACCTTTACAGCTACGCGTTCAGATAGAAATACTTCTTCTTCTATCATAATAAACATAAACGCAGGTTATATGGCTCTATACATCCTCCATTTTCCTGTTGTACAGAAACGTGTGTTTTAGTGACGTAGTGCTTTTAAGAGTTTCTAAAGCCTTCAGCTGTACTGGACAATGGTTGTTATTCCTGCATCGTTGCGTTTCTGCTTGTTATGTAGAAATGCGGATTATCACTTTGGGCTCCGACTACCTCTTTCATCAGTGTTTCATAAGAATTTCATTGAATTTGCTCAGACAGCGGATCGGACCCCTCCGGCGGAGAAATGGCAAGGCCGCGGGGTTTCCCCAGCGGGGTGTCTGCCACGCATGTTCTGGAGCACCCCGATTTTGTGCGCCGGAGACCTCCCATTTCTGGTCCGGAGCCCTCCCATTTTGTGCTCCGGAGCCCTTCCATTTTGTGCTCCGGAGACCTCCCATTTGCGCTCCGGAGGCCTCCCATTTTGTGCTCCGTGCCCTCCCATTTCTGCTCCGGAGCCCTCCCATTTGTGCTCCGGACCCCTCCGATTTTCTGCTCCGCGGCTCGTCCAAATCTGGCGGACTCGCGGCGGGCAAATTTCTCCGCCGCGGCTCTGCCAAATCTGGCGTACCTCCGGAGCGGAAATGGCGTACCTTTGCAGCAGATCCGGAGAAGGGTCCCACTCGCCTGCCGGTAATGTCACCGCGACCTACAAGAAGGGACCGCCCAATCGCCCCGCTCTCATTGGTCAACTGGGTCCGGCGCGACTCTGGCAGATTTCGACTGTCCGGCGGAGGGGTCCGATCGATTGTCTGAGTGGAGATCACCGTGCTTATAACCAGGGTTAAGCGTGAGGTCAGGCGCGCCCGACCTGAGGGGTCGTCTTTGGGGTATGACTGAGGGGGGCCGTAATTAAGAACTGAATCCGTTTGGTTGGTGAGATACTACTAGTCCGGTGGATATCGCAATCATCATACTGAAGGAATGACGGTCGTTAACAGCATACTGATTGTTTCCACAATCTAAATTTCAGCCAAATTCAAGTCTTCATCTTTTCCTTCACATAGCATGAGGTCGCCAAGTAAGCTTGCTGTGTGAAATGGGTATTATTTCTGTAATCAGCAGTCAGATTACCTCTATGAGCTCTAAATTATTACCTACCGCATTTTCTAGTGTTTCGCAGCGTCTAGAAAGCGTGATTTTCAAACATGATTAACTTGGCTTCAAAAATGAAAACAGTCAGCTTCTTTATACTCATAACAAAGTAACATTCCCTGCAAGTCTACGCTAGAAATTAGGCTTCATATCGCTTTCAAATAGTGAAGCAAGAAGTGCTGCCAAATTTCCAACCGGCGCGTTCTTCACATTGAGTGCTTCAACTCTAAGGATTACTACAAGGCCGGATCAAGTCGAAACAAGCTCAAACACTTAAGGTGGAATCTTCGAGAGTTGTGCAAGCGAATCACATAAAACTGGGACAGAAAAGCTTCCTCGAAAATAAAGTTAATGGGGTCAGGCGCAACCCCTCAAAAGGTCAGGCCGCCTGAGCTTCTGAGGGGTTGCGCCTAACCCCCTTAACTTGCCTTGAATATTCAAAAAGCGCTCCTTTCTTAGTATGAGTATTGAGCGCAAAGCCTCTTCTCGCTATATTGAAAATTTGGAGCCAAACACTCCACCCCTGCGAAAACTATAACTCCGAAAAGAGGGCTATCCAAGTCAAAACTTGCCGTCAAGTTGTGTGTGGTTGTGCAATCGCAGAAAGTTGGGTCTACGGCCAAAAAAACAAGAATCTTCCAGTAAAAGCTGGTCTTTTTAAAAATTTCACAGTCTAAGGTCCTGGAGGTAAAGCGGAGGGGTCATTTTAGGGGCTTTCACAGGGGAGTCGTTATTTAAGGGCTTTCAGGGGTGTTAATGCAAGCTCCCTAGATCGCTCACAGGAGCAGCAACACGGTTATAAGCAGAGTTGGTCGAGGGAAGAAAGGGCTTTATTCTAAAACTCCGGGTACCTGGATTTCCCGCTGTCTATCCATTCGCAAATGTTTCTGCTACCTTCTACTTGAACAGTTGAGCAGGAGCGAGAGGATGTACTACGAACAAATGCCATATCGAAGTGGTGAAATTTGAACCACAAGTCGAAAGCTGCGGTTTATTAAAAATCTCAATATTCATAATTTACTTGTTAATATCAGAAACATGCTTATGAAGGAAGGTTACTTGGTGACAGTGGCTCGCAGTGGATATATACTACATATGCGCCTTGAAACGCTGCTTCCTATTTATATTCAATATCTGCTGCGGGACTCATTGAACTAAGTTATCGCATTTTTTTCATATATTTCGCTAGATCTGGGCACTCGTGAATCGTCAGTATCCAAGCATTTTACACTCTAATTTACCGGAAACCGTCCTGAGCTGAACGTGAAACTCTCTTTTATTTAGACGCTCTTTGTAGTACTTGAATGAACATTTTAACGATAATGGTAAATCATGTCATCAAGAGGGTGCAAATTTTGGTGGCATGAAACGTTCATCTTCATTTGAAAAACGCACAGCAGACAGGTACTGGAAGCAATTTCGGAATCAGCGCGGGATAGGTGATCAGTACGACTTTACTACGCTTTCACTGACTCCGAAGAAAGGATGATTTGAAGAAGGGAAGGCCGGACGCCCGAGATCATTTGGAGGGAGGGGGGGGGATATCATACAAAAAGCTGGAAAATCCGAGCTGTACAGCTTTTTGCTCCTGTACAATATGTTCATAGTAGGGTAGCACTAACACTTGCGAATGGATAACAGCGAGGAAAACGAAGGGCCGCATGCATCAACGTCTTGCTGGGGAGGAGATAGCAGCTAGCTTAAAAGAAAATTCGCATTCCGAGGCTCCAGATATCTGGGTTTCACGTTGTGTGCTCAATCTGCCCATTCGTAAGTGTTATGCGGATAATGAATAGTATAATAAATACAGATTGTGGAATTACCGTATCAAGCGTATACAGGGTGTCTCAAAAAGATGTGCGCACTGTTTGATCGTTAATAACTCTCTTGCTTTCATGTCTCTTGCCAAGCTTGAGGTACCATTTTTTAAAGCTAGGTTCAACCTAGATTTTCAGTGTGGAGTGAATCGTCATTCGCTTTTCATTACTGTAGGATTACGGTATGAACTTTTAGCATACGGCATCACTGTGGAATGGGCCTTTTGATGAAATAATTTTGAAAAAATTTGAAAATTTATGTAGCAAGGTTTTCAGACGTGCTGATTTCACTGCATA
This sequence comes from Cylicocyclus nassatus, assembly GCA_958299035.1. NCBI lineage: Eukaryota > Metazoa > Nematoda > Chromadorea > Rhabditida > Strongylidae > Cylicocyclus > Cylicocyclus nassatus. The sequence goes on from CATQJL010000001.1 coordinate 69,125,593, forward strand.
ACTTTCCACCAGTTGTTCAAGCTTTCTTGATGGCGTATTCGCATCTCTGGCAAACACTGAGAAAACATTTGTTACTCTAAGTCTGAGATAACTCATGAAAGAAGCACTTTATTGAATCGTAATTTTCATATTCAGAATCAGTTACTTCGATCAATCCAATTCAAGAGTTTCGGGCTTGTTTGCCTTGCTTTTTGAGGCAAAATCGTTCAAAGGCATAAAATCCTCCTCGAAGTCCCTACCGTAATCCTACAATATTGAAGAGCGACTGGTAATTCGCTCCATACTGTTTATCTAAGTTGAACCTAGCTCTACAGAATGGTACCTCAAGCTCGGCAAAAGACATGAAATCAAAAGAATTATTAGCGATCAAACAGTGTGCACATCTTTTTGGGACACCCTGTATATTAGTATACATCCTAGTATACATTGCGCGAAGGGCTACGGTCACCAAGTATCCTTCGTTGTAAGCATGCTTCTGATATGAACAAGAGAATTATCAAATATTGAAATTTTCAATACCAAATTTCGATTTGTGGTTCATCGGAACTTTTATTCCCCCCGCTACTTGAGCTGTTTTTATTAGAAACATGCTTAGCATTGTTGGGTAAATAATCTACACAACTTTGGGATGTTTTCCCCAACTTTGAGAGAAGTAAAATTTTTGAAATAAAGAAGGTCGGCCCCCGGGGATCATCAGGAAATCATACAAAAAAGAGGAATATGCGTGCCCCGGGGACAGGGAATCATACAAAAAGAGGAATATGCGGCTCGTACAACATTTAACTTTTGTTCGATATGTTTATAGTGAAGGGCAGTGTGACTATTTATTGATGGCATGCGTTTTTATAGCCTTTTTTACGTTAAAAATAAGGTTTCTGTAAAATTTTCGCCAGAATTCAGGACAAAATTTCTCAGTTAACCCTTCATTTGACCAAAACAAGTTTTAAAAGTTTATGAAAGCTATTGAAGTTTAATAAAAACGAGTAAGGCTTTTGTTGGGACCCACGGAGATCTACGACCAGGCAAAATGCCCCGTCGGCTCTGGTCTGTCTCCGCTGCTCGTCTGCGTCTCAGCGCGCTGCGCGCTACCTCGCTACCCAAACGCGGGGCGCGAAGCATTTGGCTCTGGTACCATTTTCATCGCTGTTTCAAACCCAATTTTAGCGAACTAGATATCATTTTGAAGCTTTTGATTTCTATTTTGACGTGACAACGTCCCGAAACCACATTTTTTGATTTGTCGAGAAATCCGTCAAAAACCTTATTGTCAAAAATCTCTTGTTTTCCTCCTATTTTAACTCTTTTCACGCGGTTTTTCCGTGCATTCTATAGATCCTGCTTCTGTTCATAATGCAGACAACCGCCCAGCCCTTACCTCTCCGATCATGGTGGAATTTTTTTGCGAAAAATCGTAAGAAGTCCGTTTTTCTTTACCTTGTTCTGTTTCAGTGCATTCGCATCGATTTTTTTCCAGCTTGGGCGATTGTTGCTCAGAACAATAAGCGCAACAATCCAGAGAACGTCCCAGGAAACAGCAACGAACGTCAATGCGAGGGGGGGGGAATTCAAAGGACGCATCATAAATTAAACCCCCGTGCTGCGAATTGCTGGTCCTGGAGCGAAAACTTGCACTCTGAAAAGCCGCCAAATGAAAGATTTTAAACCTTATTGCAGCTCTTCTATCCGGTTTACAGCAGTTTCTTTTGTTTTTTATATCAGTTTTATGTCATTTTCTCTTCTCTGATCTTCTTTAAACAACCACCACTATTTATGACGTCAGATGTTCAAACAACCTTCACTTTTGGCGCCCGTCTCTAGACTATCGAAGGTATGATTGATGGAGAGACAGCATGAATCCACATATCTGGGCCTTCAGGATATCAAGCTTTTAAGGCCCGGCGGGGATGTTAATACATATGCCTTTAGAACGAAGGCTGTCTGATCGAAATAATAGACTGATTTGGTTTCCTAGATACCATATCTTTTTCTGCTTCCACTACTTGAAGCTTTGTCAATGACATGTTATTGGCTGGCGCAAATCAGGCATTTGATTTGTAATTCATGAGCTTATCTTCTATTCTTTTCTTCGTAAGCATAAGCTACACACTTTCATTGTGTTTGTTTAATTGTTTGTTGCACTTTTATGCGGTTATGTGCAAAATTTACTCAAAGATTTACTCTACAGAATGACATCATTTGCGTGAATGAGGTAATTGTTCTTCAGTGGATCCAATTGACGAGGCAACTAAGAAAAATCTTATTTCCTTTGTGCTTGTAAGCCTGACATCCAATATTCAGAGGCGCGTATTTGCACAACTCCGCCACCTTAAACACTTACTTCTTTCTCATGAATATACAGGTCTCCCCAGAAAACGTCCCAATTTTGGTAGTGAATAACTTCCTTACCTTGTTTTGGCGAACCTTGTATCATTTTGTAAAGCTGGCTCTACCCGGATTCAAAATACTGAATGGATCATTGGTCGCTCTTTGTTACTATAAACTACGAAAGGAACTACGAAGAGGAATTTAGGCTATTTCAATCCTCGCATGTGTCTCGCTTACGCAAGGTCTGCATTTCTTGTCAGAGGTCTCCATGTCGTTCTATCTGAGGCAAGGTCTTCATCTATACATTTGTTCTCGCAGGTCGGCCTTGATTCTGTCCATCCACCTCATCTTGGGTTTACCTCTGGGTCTTTTGCTTGGCGCCTCCACAGCCAGGGCTGACTTCGTGATGTGACTTTCATCCCTTCTGCGCACATGCCCATACCATTGTAACCTCTTCTCCTGCATTATCTGGGCAATTGGATCTACTTTCATTTGCATTCGTATGGTGTCATTGCAGATGTGATCCTTTAGCGTGAATCCCAAGGTCCATCGTAGCATCCTTGTTTACATGACACTGAGTTTGCGCACCTCGACGCGTACACGGCCAGCATTCACTGCCATACAGTGCTGCTGGCCGGATGACGGTGCGGTACAGTTACTTAAGTTGCACTGGCATTCTTCTGTCGCACAGAACTCCTGTTAAGGCTCTCCATTTCATCCATACTGTGTTCATCCTGCTTGCGACCTTTTCTTGTAAGCCTCCCTCCGCTGAGATATGAGTGCCTAAGTACTTGTATTAAGATGTCTTCTTTAGCTCTTCACCATCAGTGCTTGTGGTACCAGGAGTCTGTTTCCCTACTTTTATATACTCTGTTTTCTTAATGTTAAGCTTCAGGCCATTTAACTCTAGCCTGTCCTTCCAGCTTTGTAACTCGTCTTGTGGCTTCTTTCTGGTACTTGCTATCAAGACCAGATCATCAGCGTAAAGAAGTGTCCAAGGAGGATTGCGTCTTAGCGGTTCCATCACGGCGCTCATCACAGTGATAAGAGCAAGGGAGAGAGACTTCGTGGGGCACCTTATCGAAAGCTTTCTCCAGGTCCGGGAAGGCTGCATGCAATTCCTTCTGCTTCTATACTTCTTCATCACTATCGCGTAGTGGATTGCATCAGTTGTACCTACTCCTTTCACGCCGCACTGATTCGGTGACAACTCTACGATATCTCGAAGACGCGTTTCGATTACTCGTTCGAAGATTTTTAGAGTATGGTTCATAGTCGGATTGGTCGGTAGAATGAGCAGTCTGCTATGTCTCCTTTTTCCATATCGGAATCGTCGTGCTGGTTACCAGTCGCGAGGCATACTCTTGCTCCTTATGGTTTGATTGAGGAAACTGTTAGCCATGTGGCTCCGGATGGTCCACATATTTTCCAGAATTCGCTTGGTATGTCGTCTGGACCAGTCACTTTGCCATTCATTGTTCTTCTTAGGTTCCCCATCTCTCGGTGATGTCCTCTGGTTTTCTTAGTATCCTACCAAGTTTGTCTTTAATATGGAGGAAGTGTTCCATATCTTTTGTGGATCCGCTCTTCTTTTCGCTATCCGGTATATCTCACGTTCTCCCTCGCGAGACTCTAGATGATCGTAGAGCTCTTTCGAGTACACCTGTTTTGCATTCTTTACGGAAGCCTTTGCAGCGTGCTTGGCTTGTTGATACTTATAATTTCGTCCACAAAAGCGCTCTGCAGTTAAGAAAGAGAGATTTAGAAACAACGTTTTATGCTGCATTTAATGGTATGCAGCTTGCATGGATTGGCCACTTCGAATTCTGACCATTCCCCTGCAAGCTGACGCTAGCTATTGAGCGCGCTTTCCAACATGAGTCTGTGCTTTGTTCCTCAATCCAGACACTTCCGCACTTAGGCACTGAACATTGCAGATGGCATGCAACGGCTATTACGTTAGAAAAGTCTATACTATCGACCAGCAGCGAAGTAACCAAATTCAACGGCACGAACGCCCATGTCGCTCTAGGCTAAACGCGCGCGAGCGTGCCTGCGATGCGGCTGCCGAGTACGGGCATTACGAATTTCCATGCGCGCGAATGCCAATGCTGGCCCGTGGGTGTTCAACCGATTCCGTGCAGTTGACTACAAATGCTTTAACATGCGTTTTTTTTTGTGTAGCTATATGATAAGACTAAAGATAAATCACACCTGCAAACGAATTGTCTCTTTGTTAGCATTGAAAAAGGTAAAATCCGTTTTACCCGTTCTTTGCGTTCCTCAATGACAAGCGTCTCCGCGATTTCTGGGCTTTTTTTTACGGTGAAATTACTTTCATCGATCCTGAATTCATTTTTTGACATAACCAGGAAGCTAAAAGGAAAGACAAGAAAACGTACACCTTGCCCAAAAGCTCGTAGGTAGTTTGAGGAAGCGGATGCTGGTAGCCATTCATTTTTTCAAAATCTCCATGCCAAGCAGACAACGCTGTCATCAGTTTTGCATGGTATGTTGCGATGTAAGTTTCGTTTTCAACGGAACACGAATCATTCCAAAAATTTGGGAATTTAAATTAAGTTTTTATTAACACGGCAGTATTGAGTTTTCCATATTGAGAATCTGATGCCTTTGCGTTTGTAAAGATACCAAAACTTCTCTGAACTAACCACTGTAACATCTAAGCCTCAATTTTTTCCAAAGGTCTCAGTCAATCAATCTCGAAAATTCATATGAGCTAGTCCACGTCTGACTTTACAGGGGCATCCTCTCCCGGGGTCATCAGGTATGGAGTTTATACAACTATGGACGATTGCGAGAATGAGTGATTCCTGAAGCAAGTAGCACTTCGTCTTTGAACAGTAAGGACATGAAAATCAAATTACAGCAACAACGCTGCTGAGGCTTTCCATGCTCATCCTAGTCGCCATTTCGATGCTTATAAAGCCGAAGTGGGAACGACTGTTCAATTAAAAATCGGATTGAATCAGTGCAACAAATTTATATTAATGTTTGTACTTTCCCACCTTCAGTTGTTTTACATATTAGCTCCATCTTATTAACAATTTTAATGGTGTGCGCTTACAGTACACATGAAGAATGAGCTGCCCTGAACGAGTTGTACAAAAATGACGATGTCAACCTCTCGCTGTGCAATATCACAATATAGCACATAGACCAGAGATCAAAATTATATCGATGAAAGTGCTCTGCCAGCTTATCAATTTTCTCAATAGATGATGGTGTTGTTTTTGGTCGATATTTTTGCATGAAACATGCTTTGAACCTGCAGATAGTGTTGTACATATATGAGGCACTTTATCAACACTGATCGTATTTAGTGTGCAGTGCAGGATACAACATTTCGCATCTGCTCAAAGCTGTGCGCTTCAACCAAGGCTCTGCTCAAAGCTTATGGTATTTATGATCTCTAAAATTGACGGCGAGCCGTGTCCTGCACACCACCGCTTGATAGAAGTATGATAGCTGCCTCCATTCAGAATAATTGAATAAAGAAGAAGTCGGTGCTAGCCCTATCAATAGTCCGGTGGATATCTACATAAATACCACGTATGAGCTCTCAAGCTTCAATATGCCTAAAATAGTGCTCCAAAAACAATTTTCTTTAATCCGATTCTCTTCTCTTTTGCGCATACTAGTGCTCCCCAAGTGCCGCAAATAAAATGAAATAAGCATATGTTTTAGACAAACTGTTTTTGTGGCAAAGTACAGCTCACGAAAAAGGGTTAATTCCTAGGAGTTACAGCAGCTTTCAAAAAACTTACATGCCTCGAAAACTTCCTGCAATCTTTAAAAAAAGTTACCAGCTTGATTATTATTCAAAAAAATTACCTAGCATATCCCGAACAAATTTGTGCATTTTTATTGATAGGCTGGTGTTTAACCTTGGTTTTTTTGAATTTGTATCAAACGGTTGCCGTAATTTCAATTTACTGCGCCGAATTAGCTATCCCAGCACCGCACGATGAGAATTTGGTCAAGTGGCGATAGTGGAGGCTACCCACAAGTACAATATTTTCAAATTCTTCAGTCTTATTGTGTTTTCGTTGCAATTGTATTCTCAAGCAGACAAACAAATCCTGGAAAACTACATTTACGTCTATCGTAATATGCGAAGTAAGTGATGAAACGAGCTGATAACATTGACCTTTCGAGACCTTTAGAAGAAAGCCTGTTGAGGCCTTTAGAAGAAAGCCTAGGCTTCTTTCTCATTATTCTGAACGAGCGGATCAACGTCTCAAGAGCAATTAAAGAAATGCTGCAGCATTTGTGAGAACAGGTTTGCTTGAATGTCGCTTGCTACTTCGAATTTATAATAAATTATTCTTTTCATTACAATGTGCAACGATGCCCTAACTAGCTGGCGCTATCTGCTCCTCTAAATAAATATAAACAAACATTAGAAGTTGTATCCCATGCAAAATTTCTTCCTCTGTCCAGCTGCCATATTTCCAATGTGTTTTGTAGAGAAAGTGCTAGGGTAATCGCTGGAAATTGCAACCCTTCGTTTTCATCACGTTCAATTTTCGCTAATTTTCAAAATTTTTGGAACTTTTCCGTCATCCAGACCCGTTTATTTTTAAAGAGGGATATTTTTTTCTTTTTCTATTTTTTCTTTTTTCCTTGTACCACATCTGGTCCCAACTTCAAAGGAGGGATCGTCAAGCTCCTGCCATCAAAACAAAACTTGATGTCATCTACATGCTTAACAGGTTTTACCAAGCGTTTGTTTTGCCTGTCTGCCAACAAAGGTTCACATGTTTTTTAGGCACTAATAAGTCATCTAGTGGCTTTATTTTAACTGCCCATTATCAAAAATGAACACTGATTTAATAATAACGCCATCCCGTATCAATAAGCAGAGGCTTGACCAGAATATAGAAGTGCATTAAGCTGCCATCATCTAATTAAACCATGCAGCAGCGAGGTACTTCAGACTATCTTTTATGGTCTTCCCTACCTAGAAGCGCATGGCAATAAGAGTTTGAAGAGAAATACATTTTAATCATTTATGAAAGCAACCAAGATGTTCTGACATAAGTTTTAGCCTGTTTTGCTTTAACAGAAAACATTCAACAACTTTTTAGTCTAGGATGCTCTTTTTCACCTTGATCTCCAAGAAAACCATGTCAAAATGGACCAGAGCTTGTCAATTTTCTCCTGACACGTGGCAGGAAGAAGCCGTCATGAAATCTATGAAAAATTGTTTTTGAACCAGAGAATGTATTTTATGACCATGTCAAAATGAGCCAGAACTTGTCAATTTTCTCCTGACGCGTGGCCGGAAGAACTCGTCATGACAGAAAAATTGTTTTTCAGAGCAGAGAACGTATTTTATGAAAGCCTTTTATGAAAGTGGGTCCGGATAACGGAAAAGACCAAATTTTCATGTAAGTCTTCGGGGAGAGCTTCAATAAACAGCAGGTAGGGCAAACCTTTTGCCGATTGAGGCTTTTTTTTGGTTTTCTGGCTTGTATTTCAAAACGTTCGAAATATTTTTTTGAAGTAACCAACTTTTATGTTCCGCCTATCCTAACCTCATAAAACATGAAATGGTAAACAAAACAGTTCAAGTAGCAATCAATGCAACTTTTTTTCCTCTTTCTAAGAGTTATCTTTTCTTGGCGAGAAACGCGAAATATGCGGAGAAAACCGGAGTATTTGTCGATTTCACGAGTGCGCCCTGATGTGCCCCTAATTCTCAGAATCTTCATATTTTGAGGATAGGTTATGCGATTTTACAGAAGTCAAGACTTTTGAAAAATTATTCAGAAAACTTCTAAAAAAGTATTGTGAAAAGAAAAAGTTGCTTTATTCGGCAAGAGGCTGCCCTACCTGCTGGTTATTGAAACTCTCCCAAACTTCATACGAAAATTTTGAAATTATTAAAATCTAGACGTGATAAAAAAAATCAAGGTTTGTAATTCCAGCAATTTTCGTAGCAAACTATTGACGGCTCACATCAGGAATATAACAGCTGAAAAGAGGAAGAAATTTTGCATTGGGTACTATCTGAAATGTTTGTTTATCTTACCAAGTTCCAAGTTAGTTTAGTTTCTCTTACCAAGTTTACATGAAAAACCCGAATAAAGCGCCATTTTTGCATTTTCGAACCATATTTGTTTTTCAATTTTAAGCTCCTGAAAAAAGAATTTCAAATTTTTAAAGACTAATTTAGAAGTTTGTAGGAAATTTCTGAAAGGAAATCGATCTTTAGGGTAGCTAAAAAATTTTGATTTTTGGATCCAAATTTTACCTAGATCGCAACTTAGACGGTTCTCTGGTAGTCATAGAGCTTGCTTCGCTCTATCGAACGGTGCCAGGAAAACAAAAACAGTTTGATTTATTTACAAGTATGGTTTACTGTTGGGACAATCTAATAGATGCGCATTGCAAGCTTGATTTCTACATTTCTTCATCGCATATGATTTTATAGTATTTGCTGCCGCCAATCTCAGCTCGGGGATTTGCGGTGATCAATATAACGGCGGTCGTTATTGTAATTTCCCAAATTGCTAACACAATAACACTTCTCAAAATTCATTCGCGGGCCTGAATTTGCAGTAATTCTGAGCAGTAACGACAGTAACGAAGTTGCTGATAGAATTTAATGAATTCACCACTAAATTTTGATCTACCTAAACTATTAGCAGTGGCGAAGCGTTTGCAAGAAAATGCATGTAAATTGACCATATCCATTTCTTGTTCAGGTGGAGCTCAAGCTCAAAGGCAGCGTCCAGGCAGATCTGAACCTATGGGATTTTTACGAAAGTACTTTTGGGGCCCTAACTAAGGCACTGCCCAAGCGGCAGCTCAGGTAATGCTCTAATGGCTGAGATATTCCACTTGAGACTGGCCCCCGCGAACGTATTCGCATGGATTCATGGCAGTTTCGCCCCAGGATCCACGCTTTGCGCCACGAATCCATGCGAAACACGGTCGCGGGGTCCAGTTACGATGGGAATATCTCAGCCATTACAGCACTACCTGAGCTGCCGCTTGGGCAGTGCCTTAGTTAGGGCCCCAAAAGTACTTTCCACGTAAAAGCCCCATAGGTCCAGATCTGCCTGGACGCTGCCTTTAAACAAAATCGGTACTTTTCCGTAAAAACCCATTTTCTCCAAAGAACTCTCAAAAAATACTGTTCAAGGCTAGAAAGATTTTTCATAAATCTTAGGGAAGCTGTCTACTTACCACAACCCGGAAAAAAAAGTTCATACATACCGGCTCGCAACAAGTTAAAAAAGAACGGCGGTATTTGCCGAGCTTAGGCCGTTTAAGAAAACTTTTCCTCTGAACATATTATGTTACACTGCGCAGTCGTGGTATAGATTTTCAAAGCTGCACTGAAACGTATTCCTTCGCTTAACAGTTATATCTCTACCCCACTTGAACACAACACATGAAATTTCGTCCCAGATCCTCGACAAGTCCCTAATCGTATGCTTTGGAAGGTCGTTTTGGGCCTTAGCCGATAACCGCGTGTGCACTCTATATTATATATGTCCAAAAAGGCACAGGAAAGCAACATTTTGACACTTATGACGAGCTCTGAAGCACAGACAAGGGCACAGCAATTGGTCCGAAAGTTAGAAAGTGAATGATCTGTGAAACGCTTATTTCAGAGATTATCTTTATTTACCAGAAGACTTGAGACTTCAGACTTGAGGAAGTAATGAAGGTGAGTATTGGATGGCAAGGGTTAGAACCAGGGCTGTCACGGCCTACCAGGCATAACGAGTAATATGTTCACAATTAGCAGGTTAAATAACCCCTGTAGACGAAGTTTGGGCAATTCTGAAGTTTTCAGACACTGGGCCACTTGACTGAAATGGTCATTTTCGAGCATGAATAATCTTGTACAGAACACAACTCCTTTGCCCACCTCAGAAATCTCTCATCAAAAAACCTCCAAACAGTGGAATTAGAAGACAACCTAAATCTTGTTTACATTTTTCGATTTTGAAGGATGTTCTTTCACCAAATGTTACTCAAAGCAAAGAAGGCATATCAGGCTCGAATCAGTTCAAACCTACGAACTCTAAGCGATCGAATCATATAAAGTTAGTAGGGATGGCATAACCTCAAAAGCTGTGGCTGCCAAAGGTTGTGCCACACCTCAATTACTTATCTGTAAAGGAGTGCTTTGAGCCTGATACGTTCTTTTAGCTCTGAGTATAACAGTTGGTGAAAGCACACCCTTCGAAAGCGACAAATGAAAAATAACCAGATTTTGGTTGGTTTCTAATTCCACAGTTCGGAGGTCTTCTAAAGAAAGATTTCTGAGGTGGGCAAAGGAGTTGTGCTCTGTACAAGATTACTCATGCTCGAAAATGACCATTTCACCCAGGTGGCCCAGTGTCTGGGAACTTCAGAATTCGCCCAAACTTGGTCCACGTTATTTGACATGCTAATTATGAATATACTCGTTATGTTTGTTAGGGCCTCTTTAATATATATGCTACGGTAGGTATATGATGATGAGTATAGATTCATGTGCTTGTATTTCGCACAACAGGGTTATCTGGCAAACTGCTATATGAAATTGTCTGCATCGGCAAAATTGCCATTTAATTTTTCTTTTGCTTACCGTAATTGCGTGGTTTAAAGGCAGCATTCGTGCAGAATCGGCTTATCATATTGTTAGATATGTAAGGTTGAATAGGTTTTACTACTAAGGCAAATCACTAGGTCCTCGGAATATGCGATTTCTGGGACCTATGGCTGCTTTCACAAAGGCAGCGTCCTCTCAAAATGATGGGGATACCGCAATTTTACAGTGTTGCGATGGTAGACCTTCTAACTAATCTATAAGTAAAATTTCAAGCGAAAATGGGCTTACGGAAAGCCCAGAACCTGCTCCGGAAGTCTTACAAACGCCGCCCATTTTCAGACTAAGCTCACCTTACACGTAATTTGAAGCGAACATAAAGCTCATTTTCGCCGTTTTCAAGCGTTGAAAAGCTCAATTATGTGTTCAGCATGGCGAGAAGGCTCCGGTGATGTGAAAAACCGGAGAGCGAAATTTTGCCGGGACGCTGGCTTTAAGGCTGGATCCATATTGGTCCGGAAGCTCTGGAACTTTTCGAAAACAACTTAATTAGCGCGAGATTTGCTCCCGTAGAAAGGGGGAGGTCAAATATTCCAGGATACAGCTTGTTTCAGATTTCATGGCACAGTTTAGATTTTTTTGAAGGGCTTGCCTCAAAATTTCGAAACTGAAGTAATTTCCTTCTCACAATTTTATCTCTGCAATTAAAGCTTAGTAAAGAGCAAGCAAGTTGTTATTAGAAAGTATACGCATTGCTATTCGTAAAATTATTTTTTCATGTAAATTGTTGTGAAAGAAAAACTTTACGGTTTTTCGAAAGTGGTGCGAACGAACTTTCGGTTCAACCTAATAAAGATTGGTGTAAAAGTTCTGTCGCTCCGATTTTGAAAATTCATGACTGCTCCCTATGTGAACTATTAATTTACGGAAAGTACCTCCGGATAGAAAAATTTTTCTACTTTCTAATAACATTTTTGAGGCTCATTGACAACGAGAGATTCAAGAGATAAAAAATCAAAAATGAGAACTACTTAAACTAGTGTCTTTTCGAAAATAAGTTGTCAAAAATTTCAAACCTGCAGAAAAATCTGGGAGCATGTTTTTTAGAGATTTTGTGAAGTGCTCTTTCTGGTGGCGCTTTTCTAAAGAAAACTTATGATTTTCGTGAAAAATGCAGAAAAATGAGATAAACGTCAATTTGCCGTTAACGCCACGCACCCCACTAGAAAGAGCAGCTCACAAAATTTTTGAAGAGCACGCTCCCAGAATTTTCTGCAGCGTTTAAGATTTTGATAATTTATTTTAGGCTGCCGCGAGTTTGAGCTCTCCTATTCGAATTTTTACCTGTAGAGTCTTTTGTGACCAAAGGCGAAGGCGTGATTAAAAAGTAGATAAATTTTTCTATCTGGTGGTCTTTTTTGTAAGTCAATACGTTTACAGAAGGTGCAGTCACAAATTTTTCAAACTCAAAGCCACAGAACTTTTGAATCAACCTAGTACATAAAGCAAAAACTCTGTGTATCTGTCTGTCTGTGTACATTTCCCATAATCATGAAGAATGAGCGGTAAGGCTCATTGATTTGCTGGTCATCAAGGTACGGTAGGAAACAAACCCAAGACGAGTCGAAATCAAAAGAAGGGTTTTTGCCAGGGGTGGAATCCGGAATAGCTCGTCTTTGAAAAATAGCTTTGTAGTGGTATAATTTGAAACTTCGAAGAAAGTTGTCAAAACGCAGTCATGCACAAGAATTAGATTACCTATTGATATTTTATTATGAGTGAGGTGGTAACGGGCTAACTCAGACTCATATTTTCTCGCGCAAAAAGAATGCCCTAATTTTTGCCTTTTTCTTTCAGAAAATGAAGACATACCAGTTATGCAACAAAAAAACAATAATCTACGTATAACGACAAGTGGTGCATACAGTACTGCTTATTTTAGAGTAGAGCGAGAGCAAGCAGAGATCATTAGTCAATCAGCTTTTTTCGTTCGCAACAGCAAGAAACTCTCAATATTGAGAAGAAAAGCCAGCATACTTGCGCGCGTAAAGAAGTGCTCGATAGCTTTCTTTGATTTGCTCATAAAAATTTCCATGCAATAAAGACAACTAAATTTCCTTTAGCGATAATATAATCTTTCGAGTTTGGGCATATGGTAGTTACGATGAACATAAACCCGATTAACCCAGCAACATCTAATCTTCGAAAATACCAATTTTGAGAACGGTTATGACATTCGATATTTGAAAATCTGCAGATCGGACAGGACTATGGAACAACCTAGTATACACAGTAAATTGATTCAAAATACACGTTTTCTATGATTTCAAACCGAAAATTTTCCGGGAAGATTCTGCGCACAGTAAAGACTAGTGTAAACAGCAAAGTTTTGCTTATACGACGCATACTCTTGTATGATGCAGCCATTACAAAGGATTTTCTAGCCTCAGAATCTCCAAACATTTTTGGAAATCCTCTAATTTAAGAGAGACAGCTTACCTTGAAAAGTTGTAAAATAACGCCTACACTAGTCATCTTTTAGCTACTGTCCGTTGAGCAGACGCCAAGCTTGGATCATTCAGAACTTTTGAAAGGAAAGATATTGCGGAAAAATCGAAAATGCTCACTTTTCCTGACGTTTCGATGGATTCAAAAACTAAAAAGTAAAGCTGAAATTTGAAACTATTCATTTTCTAGCTTCAAAGTAAAAAATACCGTTTTCTTGTAAGCGTAAGCTCGTTCACATGCGTAGATTGTGCAATCGCCTTTTACTAAAAATTTTATACGGTACGGAAGGGCTCCAACGACTGCCTAAATTTGTCAATTTTGAATCAGTTTGATTTGGGTCATTTTTTGGAAATTTCCTGATGAAAGCACTATGAAGTTTGAAACTTGTAATCGTTCTTTCTTGAAATTAATTCGCTTCGTGAATTAGGGCAGAGTGAAAGAAAGGAATTTTATTATAGTTTTTTTGAAAGGAATGTTACTCTGACATAGAAGTCTAAGAAAGCAAATGCGTACATAAAGAACTAGAAGCCGCTTTCAGATGTCCTAGTTCTTGAAGAAATTGGTTCTATTAGGTTGCCCGGAAAATAATGTCGCTGTGCAGTATTATAATTTCGCGGCGGTAAACACGAAAAAAAAGTGAATGGAAATCCTTCGACAGTGTCTTTATAAGATATAGTTCAAACATTAGCAGCAAATTTGATTTACTCGAAGTTCTAAGCCAAATTTGTATTTCAAACGACTAAAATCGAACAAGATCAAATTTATACTTTTAGTTTTTTTCCTCGTATTCTGGTCACGAAAAAAAATCAATGCACGCATGAATGTCTAACGTAGAGAGTATATAGGCTATATCAACCTCCATCGCAGGTACCCACGAAATGAGGCAGCCCGCGTTCACCACATGCGACGGAAATAGCAATTAAGCGCAGAAACTGTTGTTTTGCTTAGCCTTTTAAATGCTCTCTTTTCTATTCATCTTCTTTCCTCTTTCTAAACACTTAGTTTCGCTTAAAAGCCCTCTCTTACCTACGTAAACCATTGGCACGCTCATAGCGTGATGAGCATTCGATCATAAAATATAATTTTTATACAAGCTTAAGAATCGTCGTTTACTTTGAGGATATGAATCGAAGCGCTAGGTACACGTGGTGCATGTGCTTAATCACATATGGTGTGGATCATTAATAGAATTTGAGGGAAAGCGTGCTCGGATTATCAAATAACGTGCGCAACCCGCTCTATTTATAGTTGGTCCTATTGTAAGAAAGTAAATGTGGTCACAGTGTCACATGAATCGCAACGGCATAAATCAAAAATTGACTGGTAGTTAGCGATAGGGGAAAAAGAAGGCAAGGGTGCTAATGTAATTATAATATCTAAATTATAAAAAAACATCGTATATTTCACTCGCAAACAACACCAACCCGAGAATAAAGGTTCAAGACATGCGCGAACATGAAACATTTGAGAAGAACGCTTTTGTGACACGTGAGCCAACGTCAGCTCATGGGATGCCTCAACCGATGCTGGGTGATATAGTCTATAGTTGGAGTTAATTATTCAAATATTCATATTCTAATAATTTTTCTGAATTATTAAAATTCGATTTCAAACTCGAATGATAAAGAAAAATTCATTTATTCGAATATTGGAATAGTTGAAAAGTTTTGAAAGCAGTTGTTCGAATGTTTCGAGTGTTGCGTTCGATTATGCGATTATTGCATTTGAATATTCACTTATTCGTTTATTCGAAAAGTCGAATATTCGATCAAGTTTAATTAATCGAATATTTGAAATCGAATTTAATGAAAATCCGAGAAAATAGTATTCGTCTATTCAAAAAATCGAAAATCAGCTGTTCGATATTCGTTCATTCGACGAAAACATCCGCTTGTTACAACACTACAGTGGAGAGAAAGAAAACTTAGACAGAACACTTAACACGGCGAAAATGGTTATCGAAACTGCTCTCGGCTTCACTACTAAAGAAATTGTTTGGCTTTCAAATGCAAAGATGGAGTGTAACTGACTTCAACACGATTGTTCAAATCCATCTTTTTGTAGCATTTTTCAAAATGTACGACTTGTTGGCAGAATTGCGATAATGGGAGCCGATTCTCCCCCACCTCCACTTTTGAGCTGGTACAGGGTGACCACCTTCACTTTTGAGATAAAAATTTTTCCCGCTGGACGATAAAGAAGGAAAATAAGCAAGGCGCCATATATATTCAAAATAAACATGTTCAGTAAATGATGCATTTGGAAGTAGAACTCGGCGGAACTGTACGGATTTCATTAAATAAATTTTGTTAAAACGTAAAACGAAGAAAGTGGGTCGATCCAGGCAGTAACCGCCGAGAATTTTGCATAATCAATTAGTGAAAAATCATGCGAAATTTCCACTGTTATAGATCTGTTGTTTGAAGAAGTCAGCAGTTGCGATTTCATAGGTTTCAAAGTGTAAATGGTGTTTTAATAGATAGTGAAAAAATCGAGTCGATTTAAGAGATAATCGCCGAAAACCAGAATTCTAAAAAAATTACGCCATTTTGGCGTGTTTAGTGACAGCTGACAGTTAAACTTACCTAAATCTTGAATGTGAAAATGTGTGATGTTGCGACTTCATAGGCTTTGTAAAGTAACGTTTGCCTTATCTGCATATATCTTAGTCGTAACGATCCATTAAAACAGTGCGGAGATCCAGAGTTTTGAAGAAGCAGGTAAAAAAGCGCTTTTTGCACTTAAACAGCTCATAACTTCTTCAGAACTGGTTGAATCACGTTATGACTTCATAAGTTAGATTCTTCACTTCAAGAGCTTTCAGGTGATTTTTAATACGTGGAGGTTAGGGCCTTCTGCGAATTATGTCCTGGGGGGAGACTTTTCATACCAAAGTCTTCCCTTAGCTCACTTCAGTGTATTAGAGGGAGGCCGCCAGGAGACATAATTCGCAGGAGGCTCTAAGCCCCCACATGTTACATATTTTCTGAAAGCTCTTGATGAGTGGAATCTAACCTATGAAGTCGCACAGTGAATCATGCAGTTCTGAAGAAGTTATGAGCTGTTAAATTTTAGAAAGCGTTTTTTACCTGCTTTTTCAAAACTGTGGATCTCGGCGCCGTCTCAATGGATTGGTACGGCTAAGATATATTCTGATAATGCAAATCTTACTCTACAAAACCTATGAAGTCTCTAGATTACACACTTTTACATTTAAAATTTACAAGAGTTTAACTGTCAGCTCTCACTAAGCAACCTAAAATGGCCTAATTTTTTTGAACTTCTGTCTTTCGGCGACCACATCTTAAACTGAAATGATTCTTTTACTGTCTGGTAAAACATCACTTACCCTGTAAACCCTATGAAGTCGCAGTTGCTGACATTTTCAAGTGCAAGATTTATAAAAGTGGAAATTTCGCATAATTTATAGTTATTTTATCATTCGAAATTCTGGTCCTTGGCGGTTATTCCCTGGATCGAACTACTTTCTTCGCAGTACGTCATGACAAAATTTACTTGATAAAATTCGTACGGTTCCGCTGAGTTTTACTTCCAAATATACCATTTGGAAGTAAAACTTTTCTATTTTTTTCATAAGTTAGATTCTTCACATCAAGAGCTTTCAGGTGATTTTTAATACGTGGAGGTTAGGGCCTTCTGCGAATTATGTCCTGGGGGAAGACTTTTCATACCGCAGTCTTCCCCGGACATAATTTTTAATTATGTCATGGGGGAAGACTTTGGTATTAAAGCAATTAATTAAAAGTTTTACTAATTCAAAACATTCACGAACGTGTCGACGCCACGTGCGGTTGCTCTTCGGCTCTCTCTCACGTAAATCTTTTTGCTTCTATTTATTTTTCTATATTGCATCCTTTCTTTTTTTGGTTTGATTGGATCCCCTCGAGGCCGATTTTGCTTGGTAGCGCTATTCTTTTCCTTACTAATTTGACTCTTCTGGATTTCTCAGTTTTTTCTTGATATTGAACTATCAAAATCACATGGCGCGTACTCGCTCTAACAAAATCCAAGGACTCAGCGCCTTTCAGAAAACACAGGAGAATCGGATTAGTGTCAATGTAGATCAAGGGAATGAATTCAGTGCTATGTCAATACATGACCTATCAAATCGATCTCCGAGCTTAATAGGGATCCAACAATCCAAAAAATGCTTTCTGTACTAGCCGAAAAAATTTCTTCTGGATTTTCAGAGGTCCTAGAGGCAGAGAAACGTTCTCGAAGCCTAGTCATAAGTGAAATACAGGAACCTCCGGAGGGGCTGCGCCCATCCGAACGTCGAGTTTATCTACAAAACAAAGTTTGTGAGATTCTCGACGTTGTGGATGTCGACTGTACCCCTTCGGAGATTTGCTGGATGGGTAAACCGAACAATTCGCGTTCACGCTTGATCAAAGTTGACATGCCCTTCTCCTTTTATTGGAGGAGAGCTTTGGCAAATGCACGCCTCCTTCGTCAGACAAGTCATTCCAACGTATACATACGAAGGAGTATGACAGAGGAGGAACGTAACCTCGAATATGACTTAAGGCAGGAAGCAGGTGAGAGGAACAAAGGGAAATCAGATCGGGAGTGGGTAGTATACGGAGGGCAAGTTATAAGAGTATCGGAGATACCCGTAAAGAGGTCGGGAAACCAATGATTCAGCATGGTATGCGAGATAGAATAAAGATTACTATGTTGAACGCCAGAAGTCTTGTAAATAAACTGCATCACCTTCGAGCCTTTTTGATAGAGAATAAACCCGACATACTTTTTGTAACTGAAACGTGGTTAACGAATAAGATTGAAGAAAGCGAAATTGTAGGGGAGTTGCCTTATTTGGTTTTACGTTCAGATAGACAAAGCCGTAAGGGAGGCGGTATTTGCTGCCTATCTAAAATGATTCCCCCAGTGAAATCATTCGCATCTGATAGTAGCACTATGTCTAATATCCCTTGTATCGATATAACTTCACCACAACAGCCTACTTGTATGCGTTTTATCGCAGTCTACCGTCCACCAAATAGTACTACTACAAGCGACTATAAGTTGATTGAACTACTATGCAATTTTGTGAGTGAAAATGAAAATACAATTCTTTTAAGCGATTTTAACTTACAAATTGATTGGATCAATACATCTCCTCTCGACAAGACTTCTGAACCTTTTTTTGAATTCTTTCGTCACTCTGGCTTCACACAGTATGTCCAAGAACCAACACACTGCAACCATATTCTGGATCTTGTTTTGTCTACGTCTCCTAATATCTCTGAAATTTTTACTATGTCTCCTCTCTCAAATTCTGATCATCGAATAGTTCAATTTTTTGTTCCTATAAAAGCCTTCACCCCTACTGCCTCGACCCGACTTTCGAAAGGTTGACTACGTTTTTCTCAACAGCTACCTTGCCAATATTGATTGGCTAAGCTTGTTTGATCAATACTGATCCGCTGATGACGTTTACTACAGATTTTGCACCTTTCTGTACAAGACCTTCTCGGAATTTGTTCCCTTCTCTGTGGCCCAACCTCATTTGCAATACCCTAATCATATACGAAAACTTCTTGCGCAGAAAGAAAGGTTATTCAATGACACATCAGATCCTCTATCCAATACCATGTACAAGAAGGTATGCAAAGATGTCGAGACCCATCTAAAGAGATATCTATCCAATCGAGAACATAATCTGGCCAAAAAAGCAAACTCTAAATTCTTTTTTGACTACATAAATCAAAAAATCAAGCCTAATCGTCATCTGCCGACCATGACTGACCAAATGGGCCGCACCTATCACACGAATGAAGAAAAAGCACAAGCTTTAGCGCGCTATTTCGCTGCTATTTTTGACTCCAGTGATCAAGTTGAACGCATAGATTGTACTGCACCCATTTCTACTGGTTGCCGGTCTTTGTCAAACGTTCACTTTAGTCCTTGGGAGATTCAGAAGATTTTGGCTGGTTTAAGTCCATCTCTCAGTGAACCGTTTGATGGAATCCCACGAATTGTTTTCAAAAAATGTGCCTCATCTCTTTCTATTCCCCTTGCGCATAAGTTTAACATTTCGATGATGCTCGGTGAGGTGCCGCAAATCTGGAAGGAGGCAATAGTCACTGTGATTCCTAAGGTCTCCAACGCACACCTTCTTTCAAATTTTCGGCCCATCAGTCTGACTCCCACAGCCGTAAAAGTAATGGAAAAAGTTTTCATAACAGATTACTCTCATGGCTTGGAAAAATTAACGTGATCCCTATGAATCAACACGGTTTTATGGAAGGGTCATCTACTGCCACTAATCTTGTAGACTCGGTTTTTGATTGGAATTTAGCACTTAATATTGGTAATTCCGTTGATGTGATCTACGTTGATCTTTCCAAGGCATTTGATAGAGTTCATCATGGAAAACTTTTGAACAGGCTGGAACAATTTGGTCTAAAAGGAAACATATTGAATTGGTTAAAGTCATATTCGCACAACAGAGGCATGACCGTCAAGGTTGAACACCACTTTTCTGATCGACAACCCTGCACAAGTGGTGTTCTCCATAAGGAGCAGTCCTTTCTCCATTACTTTTTCTACTATACACTGCTGAACTTCCATCTATCTTGAGTACATCCATACATCTGACAATTCAGATGTATGCCGATGATATAAAGATATATGGAAGTTATAGTAATGAAAATAGACTACAGGTTCGTTCAGCAATACGAGCGTCTCTTGGAAAAATGATGAACTGGGCTGCTTTCTCTGGTATACCTGTGAACCTAGAAAAAAGTTTCGTAATGCATTTTGGAGATGAAGACCTGCCAATTTATGAGATAAATGGAATCAAATTGAAAACTGCTCCATTGCCAAGGATTTGGGTGTTCTTGTAGATCCCGAATTAAAATTTATTAATCATATTGAACATGCAGTCAACAAAGCATTTTCAGTGTTGTTTGCTATTTTTCGAAATGTCCATACTGAAAATCCTCTGATTCTCAAACGGCTTTATAATGCTTACGTATTACCTCATCTAGAATACTGCTCTGTTGTTTGGAGTTCTTTCTCAAGAAAGGCATACGAAAACTAGAGAAAGTTCAACAAACGTTTACTCGAATACTATATATGAGGTGCCGACGAAAGTTCAACTTTGTGGAAATGCCCACTTACGAGACTCGACTCAGGTCCTTGGCAATGAAGAGTTTAAAACATAGACGTGTATATGTAGATCTTGTCTTTGCCTTTCGACTCATTCGCAAAAAGCTTAGACTCAGTGCGAGTAAATATCGGATTTTCAGACCGACTAGTAGATATGGTGGGTTTAACATTTATTATTCACGTATTTTGAGAAAACGTTTTCGCTTTGTGTTCAACAGTTTCTTTTATAGAATTCCTCGCTGGCTTCGTGCATTACTGTGTACCCCGCTGCAGCTGCTTTTAAACGCAGAAATAATGCACTCAATTTAATGCAAGTAAAATATTCTGAGATCACTTGATTTCCTCTGTTATAGTTGTTTTGGATTTTGTTTTAAATGTTCTGTGTTTACTAATACATGTGCAAGAGCTAGCTTCCCCAAAAATCGAACCACTTTGATTCTTTCCTTAACTTTATTTAGCCTCAATCATAGGCCTGCCGTACAAATGCTTTTATACTTTGCTGCCTTTCTATCCATGTGAGCGATGTAAGAGAAAGCTCAAAGAGGTTCACCCGCCTGGGCACGCATGGATTAGCCCATTCGCTCAGGTGTCTTTCTCTTTTTTCGCTTGAGAGGGATAACTCAAAGGTTATTCACACCATGGCTGCAGGATGACAACCATTCTTCCCCATCATACTTACATCTATAAACCTATTGAGTGTAGGCTACAAATTTTCTTTTTACTATATAGTTTGATCTTTCGAGAAATTAGGCGTTTAGAAAATTTATTTCTCATCATTTATTTTAAAGCGAGACAAACTTATTGAACTACAGTGCTGGACATAATTATAGAGACACTCTAGAAATCGTCGTAATTCTCGTTCTTGTCAGTGAATCTGTCTGAAACTTTGCTGTATGGTGCGCATGTAAGCCTAACATAACTCCTCAGAACGGCTTCCAATCCCGTTGATTTCGAACGGAGAAAAATGGAAAAATTCGAAAAAGCCTGTTTTACAAGCTGGACATAATTATAAAGACACCTGGCCTTTTTGAACATTATCGCATTTCTTGACTCCCAAATTTTTCTGTAGAGTTACATCCCAGAATATGAAACTTTTGCAGCACCTAGGACCTGTCGTGCTACTCAAGGAAAGATGATCCTTGCATTTTTCGTTTCCAAAGGCATCAGAAGTCAAACTGCTTCAATAAACAACTGGTTTGGAGAGATTTTAAGCCCTTGTTCATTTCAAATGATAATCATGGAATCTACTGATTTTTCTGGATAGATGAGGTGAAGAGCGCTTTCGTAAACTCTGCGCAATCGTTGATTTTGATGGACAGACTCCAACCTTACCATGGGGTTGTCGCGCTTTTGCACCACAAAACTCGATTCTCAAGTCAAAGAAAACGCTGCAATGTAGCCGCAACAGTACACGTACAACAATAGACTTGTGTGCCTAGTCAGGAAAAAATTTCGGGGTTGTACATTCTGGTTCAGCCGCAGTTGTCATCCGTTGAGAGTTGAGTCGAGCACCCTGCACAATCACATCCAACTCAAATCAAGGAACCGGACAGGAGACCGCTTGAAACTTCAAAATCTTGCTGATCTCAGCTACCGCGCAAAATGCGACTTGAAACAGAGAACAAAATAGTGAGATTTGTGATTTTGTTGAATCTACTGCTCGCATAGAATTTTCATTGAAAGTATTTCGGATCTAAATGGCAACTGCAGCACCTAAAAAATCTAGAAGTTGTTGCAAAAGATGCTTTGCTATGTAGGCAATGTAATAAATCGAGTCCTTCACTTCACGAGCATTGGAAAGTGAGTTTTGTGGTGCAAAAGCGCGACAACCCCATGGTGAGGTTGGAGTCTGTCCATCAAAATCAACGATTGCGCAGAGTTTACGAAAGCGCTCTTCACCTCATCTATCCAGAAGGATCAGTAGATTCCATGATTATCATTTGAAATGAACAAGGGCTTAAAAACTCTTCAAACCAATTGTTTATCGAAGCAGTTTGACTTTTGACGCCTTTGGAAACGAAAAATGCAGGGATCATCTTTCCTTGAGTAGCATGACCGGTGATAGGTGCTGCAAAAGTTTCATATTCTGGGATGTAACTCTACAGAAAAATTTGGCAGTCAAGGAATGCGATAATGTTCAAAAAGGCCAGGTGTCTTTATAATTATGTCCAGCTTGCAAAACAGGCTTTTTCGAATTTTTCCATTTTTCTCCGTTCGAAATCAACGGGATTGGAAGCACTTCTGAGGATTTATGATAGGCTTACATGCGCACCAAACAGCAAAGTTTCAGACATATTCACTGACAAGAACGAAAATTACGACGATTTCTAGAGTGTCTCTATAATTATGTCCAGCACTGTATCCCGTTCGTTTGGCGCATCATTGTATGCAGAGATAAAATAAAATAAAATAAAATTTGATAAGTAATTCAAGATGTTTATGCCGCTGCATACATAAAAGTATGCTTTCAATAATCTCTTTTGCATTCGTTTTGCTTATTTTCCGCGCACTGGTGGCAACGACCTGGAAGGATAGGCTCACTCGAAGTTAACGCCCCCCGTCGACGTTTTTGGGAGGTGAGTGTCCGGCACTACCACCTTCACTTTTGGTGATACTGCCGGACACTGCCTGCTCCCCCCATCGCACCTCTGATTGTTGGTCAAACCATGCTATTATTTTTTCTTTTTTTTCATTTCAGCCTCAGCACATTTCGTTTGATAACAATTTTTCAAGCCATTCAGTGCTGTGGGATCAGTGCATTCTTCATATCAATACGGCATACCCTATCTTCTTGCTACTGTCATACCACAATATATTTGTTTTTTGGTAAGCGGGATAGCTTTTGAGATTTTGGGATACAAAACACCTTGAACATCTCCAATGCATTGAGGTGTCCCGCCGCTCTAGGCTTGTCCATGACCACGGAAAATAAGCTATTACCATTTATTGCCTATTCAAATTGGCGTAGCGCATCACGATAGTCAAAGTTTTTCATAGTCCTTGAACGCAGACTTGTAGAAAGCAAGTTCCGCTTTGAACTCTCTCGAATTTTGAAAGGTTAAGGCCTATCACACCTGTAGCCGTATTCATCAACAAACCCAGTGGATTCCGGAACTCATTGGGTTAGTGCTTTTGATGAATATCAATTCTACTCCAGGGTAGAATCGATATTCATCAAAAGCACTAACCCAATGAATTCCGGAACCCACTAGGTTCGTTGATAATACGGCCACTGCATGTTTGCCAGAGCAAGCAGACATAGATATAGCCGTCGGCATCCGGTAAAACTAGTAGGCAGATATTCTAAGCAGGTCGTTGGCGTTAGAGCACGGCAAGCTCAGCTAGCTATTTGCACATGCATTTTATTCTACAAGGTGTCCTAAAAAGATGTGCCTAATGTTTGATTGTTAATATCTTATAACGAAGTTTTTCGAGAAGCTTTAGGTACCATTCTGTAAAGCTGGCTTCAACTTAGATTCAGAGAGTAGAGCGATCACCGGTTGTTCTTCATTAACTTTAGGATTAGGTAGAACACTCAAGCATATGGTGTCACTGCGAAAAAGTCCGCTGTTTCCAAAATTTTAAAAAATGTGGAAAATTGTGTATTAGCATTTTTACGGACGCAGCGGTCAATACTCAACTATGTACAAACTGCGGAGCTTTCTAAACTGTGCAACTGCACTTTTTAAAAGGATTGAAAAAATGGCCGCTAGTGCCTACCTCGCATAATTTTTGAAGCATTATAGTAAGTTGTGAACTCAAATTTAGAATCACAACTCTAATTAGCACAATAAGGGTTGTTATTTTGTTCCCTTTCTGAAAAATATGGCTTTTCATGGCTCAGTACTCTTTTCAAAGTCCCTACCGTAACCTAATCCTACAGTGGTGGAAAACAGTAGATAATCCGCTCCATGCCGTAAATCTAAATTGAAGCCAGCTTTACAAATGGTACCTAGAGCTTCTCAAAAGACCTTATTACAAAGTTATTAACAGTATTAACAATCTCAAAGTTTGAGCTATCAACAATCAAACAGTAGGCACAACTTTTTGGGACACCCTGTATTTTATTTATATTAGGTTGTCTCGTAATTAAGGCTATTTTTGAAAAAGTTAATTCCCAAAAGGATACCAACTTACTTCTAAATTTTTTATACAATACTACCACCCACATAATTTGCAAATTTCTGTGAATGTCGCGAAATTCCGAAAATTCCGCGAAATTCTGGGAATGTCGCGAAATTTTGATCTCAAATCCTCAAAAAATAATAGATCAATATTCTGAATGCTGTGAAATCCCGAAATTTGACAAAAATCGATAAAATCGATATTCTTGAGGTTCCGAAATTCCGAAAATCGGTAAAATGAGCGAAAAAGCAAGCGAAATATTTGAAAATTCTATAATAAGCTCATTTCCAGTGCTTTTATGCAGCTGAAACTCCTACAGACAAGCTCCACCCACTTTCACCCCACATCACGATTAAAACTAAGGAAAATAAGGGAAAATAATAGAAAATAAGGAAAACAAAGAAAAATCACGTTTTTCTAGCCCTATTTACCCCCTTTCTAGCCGTTTCTAGCCCCAAACCCGGTCCAGATGGCCGCCGGGTAACTATCACACGCGTTGCAGTAATAAAGAGAGGGGGAAAATGAGGGGGGGGGGGAGAAAAGTGAGAAAATGCGAGAGCTTGAACTAAAAAAAAAACAAGTCCGGGAAGGTCTATAGATGGGCTCCCGCAGGCGGAGCCCCTGCATTTTCTCCGAATTATATGTTGTTTCCCTCGAATACAAGCTGAAGAATGGCTATTCCAGCACGTCATCCCTATCCACGGGATAAAATTTAAAACATGCTCCATAGCCTTTGTATAGCGCCTCCTACACTGGAGCTATGGCCACGAGCTTTCACTAAGAAAATAGAGCTACCAAAAGTACATGTCATTGACCACATGAGATTACCCTAGCCTTGCAGCTTGCAGAGATATGAGGCCGCGGACTCGCCCTTATTGACAGATTTCCCAACTGTCAATTAAGCAAATTTGTTATTCTACGAAATTCTCTCTAAAAATCATATATCCAGAAAACTGTCCAACAAAACAAACCTCAGCCCCATATCTATAATATTCGCTGAGTTATTAGCCCCCCAACATGTATGCTCAGGCCGTAAAATCGGTTCCCCTAAAGCTGCCCCGTAATTCCTCCAAAAATCATTTAGACACCTTTCTCATACCTATACACCCCATATTTTCCAGCTTTTTAGAAGCAACACACTGATATAGCGCGCCCGCTCCTCACTCTTGGCCTCGGCGCAGGATTTGATCAAAATATTGAAGTTCTCGGATTGACCGGAAACTTCACTCATAGTGGTTTTCGCTCTCAATCTTTACGAAAATCCTACTTATTTTGCATTAGAGAGTCTTCCAGTGAAGCTAAAGTGAGATAGATAGCTGAACCAATCAAGATCGCAACTTCGCCTGCACTTTTCGCCTATCTATTGGGGTAATTGTCTGCAAATTTTTTTTGAGTTCAAGAACTTTGTGAACAGTTCTACCGGACCATGTTTAGCACAGATCTTTTCCTGCATTGTTCGTCAAATTATGATGTTACAAAATTGCCTTCTCAATTAGTGTCTCTCAAATTTAAAAATCGTGTAATTTGGCAGATATTCTACCCTACAATGTGCCACTAGCAGCAAAACAATGTAAGAAATGTTGTTAGCACGTCGAGTAATTCATCTAAGCAAAAATTATAAGATTTGCTCCATACATGCATTAGAACATTGGCATTGTCATGACTGCAGAAAAGCTTATAGATCACTTCAGCATGAAGTTTGGATAAAAAAATTCATATGGCTTTTTTAACATTCATCTGCTAGCACCAGATGAGATTACCGTTTTGTCAGTTTATCAGCCAGATACAATACCACCCACATAATTTGTAAAATTTCCGTGAATGTCGCGAAATTCCGAAAATTCCGGAAATTTCATGGAATTTTAAGAATTTCGCAACATTCACGAAAATTTTGCACATTCTGTGAGCAATACCGTAAGAAGTTAGAGTGTAACAAGTCTTATGTTACCACCTATTAAAAGGAAAAAAGTAATGTGTAATGTAATGTTCCAAAAGTAATGTCGTTTTTTTTTTGAATGAACGCATATTTCGTTGAGCCAAGGTTTTCAAGAGGCCTTGGTAGCATACTATGCAGCACATTTTATCCTCTTTCCAATAGCCGTAAAACCACTGAAACATGGTCAATAAGCTCCCGGAAAATTATCAAAAACTGCGAGCCATGCTCTTTTAAATGGTTATGTATCACAACTTTTCCAAATTTTTGCAATAACTCTCGGAAGAAGTGCAAGTGATAAATAGATAGAGCGAATCCTATCGAAGACAGTTTTAATCTTTCTGCTCTTCAAAATATCCCGCAATTTCTTGAAGGGTTTTTTTACTGAAGCCATCGGAATTTGCAGTTTACGGATTTGAAGTATTCCGGGCACAGCCAGGGGCGCATTTGAAAACATGAATTATGGTGATTTCATCGCCGAAGACTCCATAAAGGGTAACAAACAAAATCCATTAAAGAGAGGAGAAAAAGCCACATTGAATGGCACCAGAGATGCCCGCCCGTAAATGTTTCACGAGATTTGAGTTGACCAAATATGGAAATCGGTAGCATCAGTTGAAACTTAGTGAAAAAGTATGACGAAGAAATTGGAGAAAAATTGTTTTGCGTTCTGTATAGTTTGCTTCATAATTGTGTTATTTAGACTCCTTCGGAGGGTTGGTATAAAAATTTGAAGAAAGTGTGCAACTTGACATCTAAAAAACTATGAGTCACAGATCTTCGTAATTTTCCAAGAGCTCACTAACTATGCTGCAAGATTTCATAATCATTAAAAAAGCACGCTGCACTATGCTACAGAATGCTACCAAAATTCTAGGATTTTTATTCCACAAAATGTGGCGCTCATTTGAAAAAAAGCGACATTAGTTTTGGAACAACCTAATGTATTAATTTGTCTTGAAACTAATGCAGGTTCCTTACGCTCGCAGCAGTGAGATATAAAAATATGGGAAACAATATTCACTAGAGTAAAACGAATTCTACTAAATGACATAGAAGCAATCGCAAATGGTTTGATGCACGGGAAATTCAGAAGAAAAATTGAATAAATCTCAAATACTCAAAAATCAGAACTCCAGAAAAAATTCTACAAATCTCCAGCTTGGTTAGGCATCTGCTATCCAAGTCGGACTTTCCTATGTACGGTTTTCGAATTTTTTAGCTTGGCTGGAAATTGA
The DNA here is from genome assembly GCA_958299035.1 of Cylicocyclus nassatus. NCBI lineage: Eukaryota > Metazoa > Nematoda > Chromadorea > Rhabditida > Strongylidae > Cylicocyclus > Cylicocyclus nassatus. The sequence goes on from CATQJL010000001.1 coordinate 69,153,431, forward strand.
ATATACCTAAATCTGTAGGTCAAAAACATGAAAATGTCGCTTTTGAGTTGAATTTCAAAATTTTTCGACAGTAGTTCTTAAAAAGCTGAAAAGTTATTTTCTGCTAATAGAGCTTTGCAGCATAGAATTATGCTGGATCTAACATTGTTTTTGTTGAATCATGCCAACTTTTTTTGAACTACGAGCATGGGAAAGACACGAAAATTGTACAAATGAACAGTATACTTGGGTCCGAATCGAATAGAAATTCGATCGTTCGAATAAAACATTCGAATATATTCGTATTCGAAATTCGATATTCAGAGTTCTTCCATTTTCGAATAATATTCGAAATTTGAATAATTGAGAAAACGGGGTTTCGAATAGGTTTTATTCGAATGTTATTCGAATGTTTATTCAAATTCGTATTCGAATGACTCCGTATTCAGATTATTCGACTTTGTTGCAAAGCAAACTGCTGAGTACCAAGCTCACTTCGTCCGCTTTTTTTCGCAAAACTCGGTAATGCATCTTTTGCAACCGCATACCTTTGAACTGTATGGAGAGTCGCATTCTTTCGACTGCTTGCGACAGTAAAAAAATCATATGTGTTTAATTGATGTGGAAAGTAGAGCAAGCCTTTTGCTTTTACATTGTTGATGCTGACAAGAAATGAAGTTAATTTTAGTGTACATCAGTCTCATTCGGACCATCTGAAGAAGAATCTTTTGGGCACAGCATAAAAATTTATATCGAGTGCTTTTAGATCGTCCATAATGGGTAAAATATGATTTTTTTGCTGATGTATAGACTAGATGCCCACCGACCGACTTTATCGATTTTTGGGGAAGTTTGAGCTGCGGGGCTGAGAGTTGTTACAAGGGGTTGAGTGAGGGTGCTGATTATGGATAAAAATTTATTTTATAAATTTTATCGATTTTTGGAAAATCTCGAGCTACGAGCTTGGGAGTTGGTACAGGGGGTAAATGAGGATGCTGATTAAAACCGAAATCTATTTTATCGATTTCAGCAATTTTTGAAAAATTTTGAGCTAGGAGTTGATAGGGGATACTAGGGGGCTGAATTATGATTGGATCGGCTCTAGCCACATATGTCGGCAAGTTTGAGATGTGATTGCTTTGATTATTCGATGAATTATTCGAATATGTATTCGAAATTCGACTTCCAATGTTTGAATATATTCGATATTCATTCGATATTTTTGATTTTCCGAATTTATTAGAAATTCATTCATTCGATATTTTTGATTTTCCGAATTTATTCGATATTCGTTTATTCAAAGTTTTCCCAAGTATAATGAGCAGATGCTATAATGAGCAACTTGATTAAGTTGGGGGTAGGACTTGGCACGAGCTGGCACGAGGGAATTACGAAGCCCTTCTTGACTTTCGTTGAGTTTTGCGAATCCCCTTTGACCCTAAACCCTAAACCTAAGGAAAACACTAAAAAAACGTCGACTAAGAAAACGTCGCAATTTTTGTGTCCTTTCAGCCACAAAAACGATATCCCCTTTGCTTTTTTGTCTCAAAAACGATATCCAACTTGTCCCATGCCAACTGGTGCCGGGCCCTGGTTGGGGTAGGACGTTGTGGACAATAATACGACTTTTGAGCATCCAAGAATTTCTGAGATTTTTCTTCCAAACAGTTGTCAAACTTCTTGCGAAAAGGGGAGAAGCAGTTCTGAAAAGGTTGCATTGCTTTTTCGAATGATACGTGCCCCACATTTGCATCTTTACCCTGCAGCGGAGGAACTGCTCTTTTTTTTCCTGACAGCCTGGTATTGATGTATTGGACTTTTTCCGTTGTGCTTTCTTTCCACAGCAATTGTAGTTGATCCTCTGCTTCTTCAAAGTCGACAAGCAATGCGGCTAATGAAAAGAATCAGTAGAAGGGTTTGAGGGTTTTCCTATTCGTGTTAAAATATCGTGAAGATTTCGGTCGCAAAAATGCTAAAAGTGCCTTTCTTTCCTGTTAGTTTATAACTTACTTTTTAACCAGAAAACTAAATTTTTGAATGCTTCTGTATGCAAAATGCTGACCTAAATGAGTAACAGACTACATCGTTTACGATGTTAAGTTTCGGGTATCCCAAACGTAGTTGCACAGTTCCTAAATGTTGACGATTCTCTTTCCTCGAAGTTTTTGTTTAGCTTCAAGTATAACTTAATGAAGCAGATGTGCATAGATTGACCGTGTGAAGCAAATCGTCCATCGTTCCTCGTTACTGTAGGATCACGCTAGAAACTTTTAACATATATAGACATTCTGGAATGAGCCGCGTTCACAGGAAAAGCTCCAAAAAATCTGAATAGTGGTTTAGCAGTGCTTTCATACATGTTGATTTAGACCATTTCGCACAAGTGGAGAATTTTTTTTGAGGGCCACAAACAATCAACCAGGGGAGACTCGAGTGGCTCTTTTTTCAACAACATCTAAATATTTATCATCCTTTCTGCACATCTTTATGCAAGCAGTGTTCAGTCCTCCTCTACATTTTTAGCAAACAGGATAACACCGCGGCCTTGACACTCCAGAATCCTTTGTTTTATTATCTTGAAGGCAGACTTCTAAAAAACGGGGAATTATTATGGATTGAGTCATAGCTTTATTGATTGTTTAGAACTTTTTTAATCCTTAACATATAAGTTCAGTCAAAAGTCCACCACATTGGAAAGAGTGCTGATAATCGCCGGATTGTGCAGCGGATCGAGAAAGAGGTGTAGCACACTAGCGCCGAACTCTTTCTTCAGCATTATGTCGGTTATTGGCAGCATTATGTCGGTTATTAGCATTAGTTTCGGGTATCCCAAACGTAGTTGCACAGTTCCTAAATGTTGACGATTCTCTTTCCTCGAAGTTTTTGTTTAGCTTCAAGTACAACTTAATGAAGCAGATGTGCATAGATTGACCGTGTGAAGCAAATCGTCCATCGTTCCTCGTTACTGTAGGATCACGCTAGAAACTTTTAACATATATAGACATTCTGGAATGAGCCGCGTTCACAGGAAAAGCTCCAAAAAATCTGAATAGTGGTTTAGCAGTGCTTTCATACATGTTGATTTAGACCATTTCGCACAAGTGGAGTTCCAAATAAGGGAGTCACATCTAAAAAAAGACTGGAAAAACGTGTTTCGGTTCATCTGGCATAGCTGATGATAGAACTCAGTCATACATGTAAAGCAAATTCCATATAAACTTTTACCAAAATCACTAACGAAGAAAGTGAATCGCTTCCCATGCAAATCTAAGCTGGCTGATGTTCTCCTAAATGGTGCTCAAACTGAGCTAAGAAAGCTAGCTAACTAAGCTATTTTGATATTTGTGACTCTTAAGACGTTGACATTTCTGTCGGTGAAAATTGTATTGCTTGCGCTGTATAGGATTTTTCAGTGTTACTGCTGTAGTTTTCTTAATTAAAATTTGATCATTTGGTAGAGTGTTCGGCACCACGTACTTCGCTTAGCGCTCAAAGGTTCTATCACCTTCTTTTAGATATAGTGTCTCTGGATACGACATTGTCCTTTCAATAGAATAAGTGATGAAGGACAAAGCGATAACGCATTTGATGACCGTAGATTGCATTACAAGTGGAGAATTGTTAAGAATTTTTTTTGAGGGCCACAAACAATCAACCAGGGGAGACTCGAGTGGCTCTTTTTTCAACAACATCTAAATATTTATCATCCTTTCTGCACATCTTTATGCAAGCAGTGTTCAGTCCTCCTCTACATTTTTAGCAAACAGGATAACACCGCGGCCTTGACACTCCAGAATCCTTTGTTTTATTATCTTGAAGGCAGACTTCTAAAAAACGAGGAATTATTATGGATTGAGTCATAGCTTTATTGATTGTTTAGAACTTTTTTAATCCTTAACATATAAGTTCAGTCAAAAGTCCACCACATTGGAAAGAGTGCTGATAATCGCCGGATTGTGCAGCGGATCGAGAAAGAGGTGTAGCACACTAGCGCCGAACTCTTTCTTCAGCATTATGTCGGTTATTGGCAGCATTATGTCGGTTATTAGCATTAGTTTCGGGTATCCCAAACGTAGTTGCACAGTTCCTAAATGTTGACGATTCTCTTTCCTCGAAGTTTTTGTTTAGCTTCAAGTACAACTTAATGAAGCAGATGTGCATAGATTGACCGTGTGAAGCAAATCGTCCATCGTTCCTCGTTACTGTAGGATCACGCTAGAAACTTTTAACATATATAGACATTCTGGAATGAGCCGCGTTCACAGGAAAAGCTCCAAAAAATCTGAATAGTGGTTTAGCAGTGCTTTCATACATGTTGATTTAGACCATTTCGCACAAGTGGAGTTCCAAATAAGGGAGTCACATCTAAAAAAAGACTGGAAAAACGTGTTTCGGTTCATCTGGCATAGCTGATGATAGAACTCAGTCATACATGTAAAGCAAATTCCATATAAACTTTTACCAAAATCACTAACGAAGAAAGTGAATCGCTTCCCATGCAAATCTAAGCTGGCTGATGTTCTCCTAAATGGTGCTCAAACTGAGCTAAGAAAGCTAGCTAACTAAGCTATTTTGATATTTGTGACTCTTAAGACGTTGACATTTCTGTCGGTGAAAATTGTATTGCTTGCGCTGTATAGGATTTTTCAGTGTTACTGCTGTAGTTTTCTTAATTAAAATTTGATCATTTGGTAGAGTGTTCGGCACCACGTACTTCGCTTAGCGCTCAAAGGTTCTATCACCTTCTTTTAGATATAGTGTCTCTGGATACGACATTGTCCTTTCAATAGAATAAGTGATGAAGGACAAAGCGATAACGCATTTGATGACCGTAGATTGCATTACAAGTGGAGAATTGTTAAGAATTTTTTTTGAGGGCCACAAACAATCAACCAGGGGAGACTCGAGTGGCTCTTTTTTCAACAACATCTAAATATTTATCATCCTTTCTGCACATCTTTATGCAAGCAGTGTTCAGTCCTCCTCTACATTTTTAGCAAACAGGATAACACCGCGGCCTTGACACTCCAGAATCCTTTGTTTTATTATCTTGAAGGCAGACTTCTAAAAAACGAGGAATTATTATGGATTGAGTCATAGCTTTATTGATTGTTTAGAACTTTTTTAATCCTTAACATATAAGTTCAGTCAAAAGTCCACCACATTGGAAAGAGTGCTGATAATCGCCGGATTGTGCAGCGGATCGAGAAAGAGGTGTAGCACACTAGCGCCGAACTCTTTCTTCAGCATTATGTCGGCTTATCGTTAGGCATAACATGAGGCCGCACCAGGCATAATGAATAACATTCTCGATAAGCTTGTCAGACAACTCCACTAGAAAAATTTAGCAATGAGAAAATATTGAGGCACCCAAACGAACTCATCCTTGTGCCTGACCCCTTTAACATGCCTTTAAAGTCCAGAAAGAGCTTTATTCTTGGTATAAATGTTTAGCTTCTTCTTGCCACAGTGGAAATTTGGAGCCGAACTTCAGAAAAATTATGGTCATTTCAAACGCCTATTTAGATCAAAGTCAGCCTTCAAATTACATGTGGTTGTAAAGTGCAGTCATAGAAAATTGAGCATACAGTCTCAAAAATCCGAGAATTCCCACCTAGAAAAGGATGATGTTCTTTAGAATGTCACACATTGAGCTTCCAGAGGTTAAAAAGGTGAGCACGCTGATCATAGCACGGGGAACAGCTTACATTAGGTCGGCGAAAAATTTTCGTCAGTTTTCTAAACAGATTCGCAAATCGTTACAAGTATTAGGTCGTTACAACGTTCTTTTTTTTCGCAGGTCATCAAGACAATGGAATAAGGGTCTACACGCTTCAAAGACTGCTCGAGCAGCATTTCTTCTTCTTCTCAATATGTTCTTGAATTGGTAATTTTTGTGTTTGGAGAAATTACAAGAAGTAATGGTTTTCACCAAGTTCTACTTTAGCAATTCTCAAAATACTCTGTACGAGCATTTGGAAGAGCTTGATAGCAGTCCGATAGCGTAAACAAAGTATATGCTTGGCTGCAATTTTTGGCATTTATACTTGTCTTTTGACATTCAGGATAATTTTCCCGAAAGTCTTCATTTGATGAAGTGAAATACACAAACGCTTTGAACACTAATAAATCTTCGGAATTTGGAGCTCAAAAGAACCTGTCGACGCACTTTCCGCTGCAACCTGCGACGCGTTGAAAACTGAGAATTGCAATAATCTCCGTCAAAAACTCCACACATTGAGGAGGAAAACCACTTGTCAAAAAGAGGATGAACTACATGGATTGCACCCTAATTGCATCCCGTTTGATTTTCTATGATATTAGGTTGTTGTAAAGAAAGTTTCCGGGCTTTTCGGAAAATTTCATTTTCTGACGCATTTTATTGGCGCTCGGTCGGACCTCAACGAAAAGGTTTTTGTATTGTTCAGTGGAGAAAAGCACAAACTTTTCAGAATCGCTTCTAATTTTTATGAACATCAAATTATATTTGATCTGCACGTCAGAAAAGAGAATCTTTCCAACCATAAAAATTTCACAATTTTTCTTTCTACTGCCAATTTGTGCAGTTCAAAGAATTTCGTACAAGTCATGGATGATCTGATTGCAAAGCCTGTTAACTTCTGACCCGCAGCTGCACTCGAGTTTTGCGATTTGTGCTCAGAAATTGCAAGCTGTTGAACTTGTTCTGACTGCAACTCTTTTTGCATCTGACGTCGCTACTGCGAAAATCGCCTGGCCTGTGTAATGGGTTCAAAAGATGTGCAAAACATTATCCCGTCGGTGTTCCCAATAATCAAAGATTTACCTCGCTCTGTGCAGGACTAGAAGACTTCAAACTTATTTACTCTAAAAATGGCGCATTTTTGGGGGCAAGAAATAATCGATTTTTCAAACTTTCTGGAAAAAAAATTTTTGTAGGTGGTCCTTCAAAAGCGTGAATGGTCCCCGTAACAGTCCCAGCAAACCTCCATGTAATCACCATTTGGGCTCTCCAGCTCTCATCACAATCCTGCACAAACAGGCCATTTTCCGCATCGACCTTTTTCCCTTTTGCATGGCTGTGGAGACGCACTGAGGCGCTGGAAAGCCAACAAGACAAACATTTGTTGTAGATGAAATTGCCTTCGCAAAGAAATTTGTAGCTCTAAGAAGGGATCAATTTGCTCAAAGTTACAGCGATTTGAAAAATTTTTTTGCAAGTGGCGGGAACTTTCTTTACGACCTAATATTTGGGATGGATAATACAAAATGATAGTATGAAAATGATGATCTTAAATTGAGGAGCCAAATATAAATGCCAGGAATTTGCACTGCGTTGCACTTTGTATATTCTATCCACTGTTGTCAATGTTTTTTGAAAAGTTAGAGATGAAACATTTGAAAAAAAAACCATTGCTTTTACGATGCCCGAGTTTTGGTAATTCGTTGGGACTACAGAAGTAAACACTTTATAACATGACTACTGAAGAGAGGAATAAAAGCTGTATACATTGATTTTGAATAGTTTGTCCGCCTTTATACTACATGTTTTCATGATAAGTCCGAAAAGGGAAGAACTTTTGAAACGACCTAACAACGCTTCCAACAGTATCCGGATTTGAATTTCTTCCCCTCTTCACGCACTTTGTTCCGGTATGATTTATAAAATGAGTGTTAAGATGATTGCTGGGGATTACATTGCTTCATTTTCACCATGTCTAACTACTCTATTTAAAAAATTTTGTCTGAGACTGAAGATGTTTCGATGGCTAACTAGCAGAGCTAACCTTTTGCAAATCAATGCGATTTTTATGGCTCTGTGACTGCCTTCCAGAATTTCTGAAATATTGAAGTGACCAGGTTTCAAGCGCAACTTTTTCTAATTTTTCTAACAGCTATCTTTTTGCGAGGCAAGCGAAATTCGCCAGAAATAGCAGTGTTTTTCAATTTAACGGTACGCGCTGTCGTACCCTAGTCCAAAAATCTCCAGGTTTTGAAGGATAGTCCATTACTCTGTAAGATGGTAATGAATGATTTTGGCCTATTCCGAAGATTTTGCAGTGTTTGGTGCTATGTGTCATGCGTTTTTTATAGTTTTTGGAAAATAATTCAGCAAAATTCAATAAAAAGCTAGAAGAAGATAAGAAATTGTAAAAAATTTGCAAAAAATTGGTAAATCAGCAGAAGCTGCTGGTCCAAAAGTTGCAAGTAAAAAATCTGTAAATTAGCAGGATCGCATTCGACGATTATTCCGACGTTTGCTAGAAGAACTGTCTAAAAGTAATATGTAAGTCAGAGTTGCTGGTACGAGAATGGATTTCTGCATCCGATACTGTTCAGAGTACTTTGTTCATCCTTACTGTATCAAATTGCGGATTCAAAAACCGACAAACATCCGCACCGACCTACTTGAAGTAAGAAAGGGGCAAAGATATGTTGCGCAGAAATGGTGAGGAAGTGTTGTGTCATTTGAACAGGACTCGAGCGATGTTGCATCTAGTATCTGATAATAGAGAAAACATAGTCACATATTAAAATTGTACATGGGAAGAAAATGGTGCTATTCCGTTTTATCACTGCAAGATGTAACTCTAGCAAAGCTTTACGGATCATAAACGCATTTTTCGCTGCAATGCACCCCTGTACGAAGCACCAACGTCTTTTCTTCCAGAAAATAGAGCGTGTGCTGTGCCACTTTTCAAAAGCAGCGTCTAGGCAGAATCTCGACTTCTATTTTTTATCTCGAACCTTTTCATGGCGCTGATTCCAAATGTAGCACCCAAAATGCGTGAACTCCTTAAAAAAAAATCCCATTTTTGAGACAGTTCTGTAAGAACCGTAGACGAGTGCTCCTAATGATATCCTTGTCAATAACAAGCGTTAACAGGTGGGACACTATGTGTTCGATTGTGTTTGCCATGTGAAAATACGCCAAGGGCTGAGGAGAGTTCGTTCAAGGGGCGGGGTTGCGAGGGAGTGGACGTGTTTTTCGAGGCTTGGCTTTTCTGCTCCGATTTTCTTCTTTTGCAGGGGGTTTTCGAAAATCGTATTTGCGCGATAGTTCTAGATCAAAGACCGTATACTCAGTTATGAAAGTATACAAAAATGTTTAAATCTGCCCGGATGCTGCCTTTAAGAAGGACCAAACGCTATCTACAATTTAACGGCTCGATAACAAGACGTTTTTGACCTTGATTAATTCTGATTTTTTCGTAAACCATGTTTCACTAGTGCAAGCAGAGATTACACGACTGCTCGGTTTTGTCAACATAACCTCCAAGAACTGTCTGTTCCACTTCGACACAACAACTTCTCTCCCTGTCCCACTTCTGATAGTTAGCCTTGCTTAGAGTTTCCATTGCCAACATACTCCTCCTCCTTGCCAACTCGCAGCCCCTTAGATCAAAGTCAAAGCTTTTGAACCGATAAAAGTAATCAATATTAAAAACTAGTTTTGTGCTAATATAAGGCAAAAGTAATGAAAATTTCATATTTCTTCTTGAGCCTATCATCAAATCAGAGAGAACATCGATAATGCTTGGGATAGCAATCTACGCATTTTTCCCTTTTTTCTTTTGTTCCAGCAACGGAACTTCAGCCAAATTTTTTCGTTGCCGAAGTATTAGGTCGTCATGAAAGTTGTCCTTTCATTTTTAAAATTTTGTAACTTTTCGCTATCTCGACGATTTCAGGCTTCGATTATTTTGAGTAAGTCGCAAAAAATCTGGGACGTCGCGGAATAATCTAAAATCGTCACTGCACAAGAAAGTTGTGCTGTTTGAACGTTTCTGCGTATTGCGAGAGGTTAGAATTTCGAGTTTACAATAGAAAACGCCAAGTATGATTGTTTTGTCACTGTTTCGGAAAATCACAACTTCTCGCAGAAACGTTCAAACAAGACAGCCTTTTTTTCGGTTAAAGAGCAGGTCACAAAATTTATGTACAAACGATTCAGATTTTTTCGCAACATTTCAGCTTTTCACGTCTAACTCAAAATAATCGAAGAATTTGAACGCTCTTCTTTTTTATTTTTACTTCTGCAATGAGTGAATACTAAAAAATCATCAAGATACAGCTACAAAGAGAAAGACCTGCTTTTTCAGATAAAATTGCGAGGAAGCAAATCCGTCGAGACAGCGAAAAGTTAGAAGTTTTCAAAAATGAAACGACAACTTTCGGGACTACCTAATAGTTGTAGTTTTAACCCAAAGCTTTGCCGTTTAAATTCTATGTCGAAGACAGCTGCGTTCCAAAAATTTCAATTATTTTATTTTGAAGCGGAAAACGGTGGTGTGATTTGCAAAAGCAAGGTCTGACAATAAATGACTGTCTCAACTTTCATGCATCAAAGTTCGTAAAGTTTAATGCATTTTTGTTTTATGCAATTTTTCAAGAAATAGGGGCTTGGTTTGGAAGACCTAGAAAGTGATTTGCACTACAGCTAGCAAACTGTTTAATCGATTACTTTTCTGAAATGAAATAAAACTTTGAGAAGCCGTACCGGATTGGTTCAGGATTATATCCGCTATTCACATATATGTAAAGTACAGACACACACAGACACGCAAACTAATACTCTCAACCTCATAGGCAGGATTTGAACACGCTGATACCAAATCTTTGGAAAATATCCGCTTTCGTACAGATTGCATTATTGCAAGTATACAAAGTCAGAATCTCAAGAAAGCTTTTCCATCTAATTGTACACCAAAAATTTGTAAACGCAACGTTAGAAACATCGAAACAACGGCTTACTGATTTCTTGTGATTTGAGTATGGTTAGTTAGAAATTACGGATTCTCTAACAAGAGAGGCTCATGAAGTCGAAGTGGCCAATCACGGGAGTACAGACCATTGGTGAGAGCTTGAAATGCTGATTTTGTATCGGCTTCCACTGGTTATGAGCAATGAGGAGAAAAAAGAATACATGGCTGAGACAAAATTGCGTTATAGATTTTCTAGACGTCAAATGGAGAAGTAGTAAGTACTGATATACTGAGCAAGGAAAGATGCTGCCCCAATTGATTTTTCTCGGCCATTATCATTTTTTGACTAGGAAAATTGCTTATAACTTTTTTCCAGAGGAGCTTTGCAGATAGGAGTAGCAGATTTAGGGCTGCACGTCAGGAGGTACGCCGCGCACACTGCAATCATGTTTTGTGCCCTCAAAGACTCTCCGATGCTAAAGTTCCGCACCAGGGCTCGGCACGAGATGTGCAATTCACAAGCTCGGAAATCGTTTTTGGGAAAAAAGCAAGGGGGAAATCGTTTTTGCGAAGTGCGGGGCGGAGCCCTGGAAGAAGATTCCAAGTGCAAGCAAAAGAAGGTCGAATCATGCTTATTACCTCATACATCTAATTCATTGGGAAGCAGTTTTCTATGCTTCGACGAACAGCAGAGTTTGCGCGCCACGCCGCGCAGCCGCTAATTACCGCGTGCGCGACGTCGCATAAGCTATGCCGTTGAACAGCATGATTACATGATCAGTTCTCAATGCAGGAGTAACGATATAGCACCAAATTAGGTAAGCGAACGAAAAGAGGCTAGTAGAAACAAAGTGAAATATTATGAAAAACTTATGTGAATGCGAGGTGTAATAAGCATTTTTTTTAAATGCAAAACTGGCAAATGAAGGTGTGAATTCAAATGGCTCGTTTGCAGCGCACAGATGACCCTACGGTATGAAATTGGATAGGTACATGAACACGGGCCTGCAGGGCTTAACCAAGTTTTGTTAAAAAAAAATTATGTGACTGAAGGTTGTGGCAAGGTTTTTTCTGAAAATTTCCCACTATAAAGAAAATGAAAAAATGGCTCGTTTGCAACGCAGAGAAAACGTAATCGCGCGAGACTTGGTGTGTATACTCGCAGTAGGACTAAGGAACAATGTATGCAAAATCATGAGAAACTTATGTGAATAGAGAGCGTGCTCAACTTTCTTCCAAATTAGGTGGGCAATTGCCCCCTTAATGCCCACCTGAGGTGGGCAAAACTTTCAATTCACGTAAGTTTTTCAAAATTTTTACATAAATCTGTTGTACACCTAAGGTTTACTATATGGTGAGACTTTGATTCCGAAACTCCTCCTCTTGTCTTTGTTAGAGCCCAAAATCTCATCAGCAGCAGACCTTTTAAAATGGAAAGCGCGCCCCAATCAATCGATACAGTCCTATGACTGCGTTACTTTGATATTCTTTTATCCTTCATCATTTTTCTTATTCATCTTCCTGTATTCTATCTTGGCACAAGTGATGAGTAATTAGAGGAGTTCGAACATTTTGAGCGTTTTTGAGCGCTTTTGGGCGAAGTGTGGCCGGTGCTTTCGTTGCACAAGCACAAAGCATCGTTTTTGGGCTCAAGGGAATATTCGTAAACAATTCTGGGATCAAAGAGGAATTCGTTTCGGAAAACCCCATTTGCCATCCTCGTGCCGGACCCTGTTCCGCACCAAAATAGGAGGATGGGGTAGATACATGACTCGATACCATAAGTAACAATGGTCACTAGTACTGGTTGGTTGTACTGGTTTACGTCGCTATAGCGTCGTTCGCGAAAAATTTACGCCGAGTGTACCTCCTGCCCCAGATTAAGAGTCGACGCTTCAATTTTGTTAACAGCGTGCAACTGGTGGTATAGACCCTTTCGACTTTGCGACCCTCCCTTAAGTGCACCACAGTAAGCGACTCATGTTGTCACTTGGAATGCTGCTGCATGACGAAGGCGCAGTATCTTTGGGAGCGAACGCGGCTTTATTAGCCGCAGGGCGCACGAGAAGCAGGTTTTACAACGGTGAAGATGCGCGCGCCGCGTTCGCGCCCGCTCAACTAATACCGCTTCTGCGCCTTCGTCACGCGGTAGCCTTTACGCTATTAGTGCTTTGCGAGAGCGAGTGTTTGTCAAAAGAAAATGATGTGTTTTCATTGCCGTAAGGGTGAATGACCCGTAAATTGCATTTTATCACGTTCTAAGGGGTACTTAAGGTTTCGAGAGAGACATATGAGGTTGTCGCATAGACTGTTCAGTGCTATTAACTCGAAAACAACTCAAACCAAAATGTTGAAAGTCAAAAATCCATGAAAAACAATTAATATCGGATTCGTTGATATATAGGATGTTACATAAATCTTGTTACACTTCAAATTTTTACGACGATAAGTCGTAAGCTTCATAATTTCAATGAGGCTCCAGGGTACCATTCGATAGAGCAAAGCAAGCTCTACAAGATGGTGTGCAAATGTTCGCGCCAGCTTCGATCCTTTGTAGTTTGTCTCCGGAATGTGAGTCGCACTAAGACTCAAAAAATTAGGAAAAATTTATATTTACGTTCAAAAATTCCTCCACATCTCCAACTTGTTTGCACTACATCAGACACTCACATGTATCCTGTATCTGTTTTTCATCTATAAATCGAGAAAACGAAAGATTTTCTTGTTTTAACAAGAACGAAGCTATGCTGTTTCCACTCATTTAATGTTTACCCAAGTCTTAGAAGTATAACTGTAAATTTTCCATTTTAAATCTTTCCGCAAACCCTAGTTATCGAACAATACTTAATTCAGCATTAAGTGAGTGACAAAAGCTAAATTCGATATATTTAGAAAAATAGGGCTTGTGGAAAGCTGAAAATTTAAGGCTATACTTTTAAGGGGTTGTAGTATACAACCACATGGATAGAAACGACATACTTCGTTTTTGATTTCTCTTCCTCTCGATTTATAGATGAGGAACAAATAGAGGAACAGTACAAGTGAGTGGATGTAGTGCGCAATCTGTGTGTACAAGTTGGAGGAATTTTTGAACGTAGATATGAATTTTTCCTAATTTTTTTCAGTCTTCAGTGCGACTCACATTTCGGGGACAAACTTACGGAGGATCGAAGCTGGTGCGAAGTTTTGCACGCCATCTTGTAGAGATTCCTTTGCTCTATCGAATGGTATCCCTAGAGCCTTATTAAGATTATATGAAGTTTGCGACTTATCGTCGTAGAAGTTAAATTGTAACACGACTCGCGCAACAACTTAGTGGTTTCAGCAATTCGCCAAACTCAGCAAGTGATGGTTTCCAACGGCTAGTAATGTAATGCACTTTATGTTGTACACTGAAGACCCAGGGCACTAAATTGGAGTATTGAATCGGTGACGGCCGAGGAAAATCGCTCTTCTTGACTGTCTCTCGCGAGGTGAGACAAGCAGTAAACGTGAATATTGGGTCTAACGCGAAAAAAAAACTTGGGTAGTACACTTGCAATCGTCGGTAGACAAAAGTGAGTTATTTTGCGATAAGCAGTACTTATTGTTCTAGTAGTATCCAGCTGATGGGCCTAACAGGTTATGTCACATTTGAAAGTAAGTAAATGCATTGTCGAAGAAAACAAAAGACGCATTAGATAACACAAATTCACGAACCTATGTCCTTGACGTAGTCGCACGTCAGATCCGAACAAAAGTAGTTGCATACCCATTCCTCCAGCACTTCGCCCTGTAATGCCGAATTAACTGACTAAACTATTGCATACGAGCATCTATCGAAGCGTCAAGAAAATAATTAGGAACTTTCTTTGATAATTCTTCGTTATTTACAGGAAATGGCGCTTGCATTTGCATTAGATCCCACCCTAATTGAATCTTTAAGATTTTGTTGCTTGCCCCCAACTAAGTCAATGTCAAAGTCTTGCAAAAGACGGATGTTGAAGCGAAAGAATCGCTTCAGAAGATAACCTGATACCTCCACCTATCATATGTGTGCTTTGAAAGACATGTGTGCTAAATTGAGCTTTGAGTAACTAAAAATGCTTAAAATCTTTTTGATAAACTACAAATAATCGGATTTACAGACACATCCAGCTAATTAAGACTGTTAGCACAATTACTCTTGAACCATTAACTTTGAAAGGGACGGACATGCCAGCTACAATCTGAAGCAGTTTTCTCGCTTCGAAATCCATCTTTTGCAGCTAGAATTGGGCAAACTTAGTTAGCACTCCGTCAGCACCGCACTCAGACCTCACACCGTTTATTTGGGCGGACGGTGCTTTGTAGGCAGTGTGCCGGCAGATTTTGAAATTCTATTTTTGCGTGACCTAACCTTTTCACCCCGCATGCGTCTCCTCTACCCTTATACGGCTTCCAAGACCGTGAAAGGGCATAAAAAACGTTCTGCGCTTTCAAAAAAAAGCTCGGGCCGGAGTTAAGCTTTGAAGTGCAAAAGGTCTCGGTACGAAAACCTTATTTTCGGTACGCGCTTGCTTAGGAACCCGCTCGGTTTCCTGCTATCTGATGAATTTTGAATGCACCTTGCCATTCTTTGTATATCATATTAGATTTGTATACAATTCATTTTGAAAATTCCCATTTTAAGGTCACATCAGTCTTTTGCTTGTAAGATAGCATGGTGTGTTATGAGGTACTGTGAAGTGGCAATGAAGTACGCGAAGTGGTCTTGAATATCAAGTTTCATAGATGTTTGCGACAGGATGCTGAAACGTAACTTTGTAGAAATTTCCTGAAAGCTCAGTAATCCACGTTAGTATTGTTTCGCAAAGACAATGCTTACAATATTTGAAAGCTTATTGCACGTTCCAACACATTTAATCTATGCCAGTAAAATCGCGAAGCTAGAGTGAGAAAATTCTTGAAAAGATTTGAAGCTATACAAGTTTTCAAAATTGAATTAGGCTTATGATAAGTCAATCCGAAAATGTGGTATACAGTGTTGGATTATGTAAAGATAGAAACAGTGCTTCTTGTTGTAGCGCAGTCTTATCTCTTAATTTTGGAGCGAATTATCACAGTAGAGATGCTCATCATTTAACGACAACGCGTTGACAACAACGCGCATTTTTACTTGTCTGCCTGGTGGCACAAAGCCCTTCGCAAACAAATCATGTACTTTGCTGAAATAACGTCATTTAGTCTACCCCCAACTTACAAGGGAATGGTCAGAAATCGAAGTGGCCGTTCTAGACAAGCTGCATACCTTTAGATGCAGCATGAAGCGCTTTTCTGGAAGAAGCTATAAGCCATTAAAGACCATTATTTTGCTAAGAAATTATGCGTGAAATTGAGAATTTAGCCGTACAGAGCCACGTTCGCCTCAATACTGGGTCAAAACATGCCGCTAGCTTTATTGAAATTTTTGAAGCCAGAAGCTGAGCTAGAAGCGCAACAATGTGCTCAATTTCGCTGTTTTTATATATGATTTTTTCACAATAAAACCGCTTGTAGCTTCGTCCACAGAAGCGGGAAGCAGATAAGGAAGACAGATTCGAAGTCAGCGTTTTATACTGCATCGAATGATATACAGCTTCTCTGGTTTGGCCACTTCGACTTCTGACCATTCCCTTGTTAGATCTAACAAGTCAACGATCCCAATCTAAGGCCTAGGGCATACCTCACGTGATTTAAGTCGCTTCGCGATCTGGCACTTCAACGACTTTTCATAACTGGTCGTAAGCGTGCTTTACTTACACCAAACTTCTGCTTTTGCAACAACTTATAGAAGCTACGTACCTATGCAATTGAGACCGTCGCACGGTGAATCTGTAGACATCTGGCAAATCATCAAGTCGCGTTGCTGTAGCGAGTTGAAATCGAGGGAAGTATGCCTTAGGCATAAGAGGGCAAACTGGAGCTAACCGCACACCATTAGATGGGTCTTGATGAGTTGATTGAAACCTACCCTCCATACCTGCGATGGGGTTCGGTAGAAAAAGTTAGAACGTTCAAAAGTCCAATTTGTCAATCATTCAACGTCACACTTTCAACAATTAGTTGTTCACAAACATTTATTGGTGTTTCCGGTAATCGGACATTTCTTGAAATCGGTACACTCAAGATGCTAGTCGTGCACACCCTACTGGACTTTAAGAGCACATCATATTAGGATGTGTAATAAGTTCTGCCGCATCTTTTATTTTAATTTTTGTCAATATTTTGCACAGTGTCTGCAGGTATATATGCATTTGAAAGCTCCAAGCGTGGCTTATCGAGGTTTTCAAATCAATTTTATACTTCAGTAGGCTTAAAAAAGTTTAACAAATCTCTCCAGAAAAAGGTCTTTCTTATCATTCATTACCATGAAAGGCACCAAAACATGAATCCAAAAAAAGGAAATCTTAGTATTGAAAACGCATTCGAACTCTATGAAAATGTTGTTGAAAATGATAAGAAGCTCAAATCTGGGTGGTTGATTCAATAGAGCACATCAAGCTCTACAATGTAGTGTTTTTAAGAAGTTGTATCAAATTTGATCTACGCGAATTTGTAGCCAAAAAACTAGAAAAATCCAACTGTTCAAAAAATTCGAAAAAATTAGAAACACCATCAAAAAATTGCACTTGTGCAACTTGCTTCATGGATATGTTTTCACATCAGAGATACCTAGATATACATTCTATGGCTGAAAATCGAGAAAACGGAATTATTCTTTCGACAAAGCAATGCCCACAAGTAGACTTCATAACTTCTCATCTGTCACCTTCCATCCGTCATTATTCATTCATATAACAGAACACATTGGGACTATTCTACAAGCCTGCACAACTCGGAATAAGAAGCTAGTGGGCGGAGCAAGTGGGCGGGGCCGTCTAAAACGTGCGGAGGCCCCTTGGAGGTGCTTACCTCTGCAAGGGAAGGCGGTGAGACTCTGGGAACTCCTAAATCGCCGCCACACAGCTTAGATAATTGATGGATAGACAACCTTGTTTCGCTAGTGTAACTATTCTACGAAAAAAATCACGGAGGATAAGAGAACAAATTGTCACTTTTAGATTGAAAGAAAAATCTAAGCGTACCCTCAATCATCCTTTTAATTAAGGCAAATTTGTATTCTCTGTAAAAGAACATTTTCTCATTGATAATGGTCTACTTTTAATCCTTCTCTAACTCAATAAATGCGCCTTACAATGGATTCGACTTTGTCTTTTCTTTTTTAAAGAATTTCTCTGCCTTTGATTGGATTCCTGCCAGCCTTTCAAAGATGGCGCTCCTGATTGAAATCTGCATACAAAAGGCGGACTCCTGCACGGCTTTGCATAAGTGCACTCATTTTTTTTTGTTAGTTGGCATGCAATTTCGCATGTATCACTAGTTGACTCCTACTGATGCTAGGGGATTTCGTCGTTGAAAGAGAAATATGAAGCTTGTCTGGAAGAACTTGTAAGTTTATTGCAATTCTCCTTACATTAAATCGCTGTAAGTAGTGATTTTTGACTGTTCGAAATCTCGTATCGAAGTTGTTCAAGTTCATTTCGTAGCAACACTAATATTCTTTACCATCATGTTAATATGTAGTGTTCCCAGACAACAAATCGAGACGTTTTCTTAACTAATCCAACTTTTTAAACTAATTCGTACTCTCTCAGTTTTGAACTTCTTTTAACAATGCGGCCATTCAAAGTCCCTTCAGGCTAGCGCAGACAAAAACAATTTGGGTTGTAGGACGATTCGCACGACCGTAATGCCTTCCGACCGGTACCAGCGCCGCGCACGACGGCCTGCAGCGGCTTTTGCCAAAGCCCAAGCAAAGCAGCAGGAAGATTTGCGGCGCGCGTAACGTGCAAGTCAAAATTGGGGCGGCGCTGGAGACCGCCCGTGCGAAAAGACCGTTTCCTCAAAACTCGACAACTCTAGAATTCACCATCCAATCATGTCTTTGCACGTAGTTGCACTTCGGTTTGAATTGCTTTTCTTGACTATACTAGCGGCCCAATGGCTATCGGTTGTGAGAGATGCCGTCTTCACCGAAGTCTCCAATAACCATTTTTCAATGCCGTAAAACCTAATATACTTTGCCTAGTGATGTTTTTTTTGGATTCTGCTGGGAAGGTATAATGCGCATATAGTTCAAATGGCAAGAGTACAACTGCTTGCAGAAGAACGCTTAGATTAACTAAGAATTGTCGCTGGGAGCAATGTGCTTTCAGTAATGCTCATTAAGCGTAAGCCCCCCCCCGTAGAACTTCACAGTGAAATCATCCACTTTTTCTCTTCGTTACTTAAAGAAAGAGCTAACGCTTCTCCAAAATCTTTTTTCAAAAACTTACTGGCCAAAGACACAGTATTCTCCTCCCTCATTCAAGTATATCCGATTAGGATGCTCATAGCGTAACCCCTCAACTTATCCGAGCAAAAGCCCTAGAGCCCCTTTCCTCGAATTTTTCAAAAGACATGCTACTGCACGGTTTCTTAGCATTTTGCATTGTCAAAACTCCGTATTCTTCTCGAAAATCTCCCTCCTCTCCTCTTGCTTTCACTTCCCATTCGCAACATTGAAAGCAGGTTCCTACGCAATTTTCTCCACCATTTCTTGATAAAATACTTTTTTCGGGTTTACTGCCCAAGTTACCGAAATTCCCTTCAATTTACGCCAAAGCCCTACTTTAATGTTGATGGCCATTCTGCCAAAGTTCTGCCATAGTTTAACGCCATACAAGTCCCATGATTTCAAATCGTGGATCCTGCTCAAACTAGGGAGGAGGGGGGGGGGGGTCAAACGGAAGCGGCTGCCCATGAAAACAAGCCGTGCGCAACCGTACGAAAGGTGGTCAAACTCCCTTCGCACCCGCTTGGCAAAACAATCGTCATCATCAAGGCGTCCTTCTTGAAGGGACGCCCCCCCCCCTCTCTCTCGAGAATGGGTCGCGAACTTCTTGAAAGTTACTTGCATGAGTTATAAAATGTGCAAGTCACTTGATTGTACTTATAAGTAACTGAAATAGTTGTTTAAAATTCTTCAAAAATTTAATTAATTCTTATGAAAAATAATTCTTATGAAAAATTTTTTTGCGGGCGTGGCTGAAGCCAAGATCCTTTTTCTGAAGTTTCGGGGTTAGAGGCGCCGCAAAATTTTGGGAAGCATACAAAAATTTTCTCAGCAGAAATTTTGTCGCGCACCCCCCCCCCCCTTCCCCCACCCAGAACGGAAATTCTGGGTACGCTACGGCAACATACATATAATGAATATAGTCTATATCTGTCGTGGAGCACGCCGCGTTTTGCGGCGATTTCAGCCTAAGCGAAAAAAAAAGCGAAAGGAACTTTCTTCGCGTGCAAAGTTAGAGTGATGGAAATCATCCAGAATACGTGCTAGCAATTCATCCTTCGACACTGGTTTCTTTATAATGGTCAGTGCAGCAACTCTTTGGAAAAAATTTTAGACTGCGCTTTGATTACTTTCAAGACGCTAAGTACTTGTATCGTCCAAAAAAATGACCGAAAGAACTAAGTATTTAGCGTTTTGTAAGTACTCATTAGAAATTATCATTAGAACCAAAATCACCAAAAAGCAGCAGCGCTTTCAACTGCTATGCTAACTTTGAGCGCTCATAACTCACCAACCACTGACGATTGATTGAAGGGAGTCGCATCAATAAAAGAAAGATAACAAGCTCTTGGGCGAAGATGCTCTTAGATTTTTGAATTCTTTTCATTGTAGGGGCGAAATATAGCTTTCAGGTGGAGGTACCTTCGAATCTTGATGCATCAAGTTTGCGGCGAATGTTTAAGTGCTAATCAATACTTTGCTATTTTTCTGTTATAGAATGATATATGGACAAGTCAGCTGTTTTTTGGAGTCTTCTTATGTTAGCAGCAAAAAAGAACCCCTAGACGAGGAATCGAACCCGGACCTATCAGCCGAGAGCCCCACCCACTGGCCACCCAGCCATGAATGGCCTAGTGCGATATCGAGATAATGTTCCTCGCATGAGTTTCTTTTTCTATTCCGAAGCAAGAAGTGTTGAAGAAGGAAGTGGGGGGGGGGATGAGGGTTCGGGGTACGGTATCCGGGCTCATGCAACGAATTTAAAGGTCGCTTCAGAAAGTGCTAGTCAATACGTTGCTATTTTTTTGTTATAGAATGATCATACCCTAAAGTGGATACTTTCAATTTTTTTTTGCAAAATTTTCTCACAGGAAAAAGGCGTAAAATTTAACCTTCACTCTATAACACAGGCGACCATCAGCTATATAATGAGCAAAATTTGCGCGATCCTAGTACATCTAAAAGCAACTTAAGCTCTCTCTCAAAGTATAGATCTCTGGAAAGATGTCTCGAAACTTTTTAGGCTAGAAAATTTTTCTTAGAGCGCCTGCGATCTAACAAAAACCAGCTTTTTATAGTCACAGGTCCGCTGTTTACAGTAATTTTTACTGCGCTCAAAAAGATGGTTCTGGAAAAGAATCATCTTGAACAAAAGTAAAAACTCAAAAAACGTGCATTAATTATGAGACAACCTAATATATAAAGCAGAAAATTTGTATGTCTGTGGACGTTCCCCATAATCACGAAGGATGAGGCGATGAAGCTCATTTTGATCTGCCGGTCATCAAGACATGGTAGGGACGGTAGGAAACAAAAACAACCCAGGACGAGTCGGAATTAAAAGAAGGATAAGTTTCGCTGCCTTACCTATTTTGGGCTATGCACCTCGTTTTTGTGAAATGACTGCAATCGTAGGCATTAAAGATACAACTTAAGTTTACCTCACAGTTGATACGTTTAAGTTTCACATTAACGCTCTCCTTTGGGGATTTTTTGAAATCGAAAAGACAGCCGAAGTAATTCCCTTTCCGCAGGCATGCAAATTCGACTATAGCAGACTGCATGCAATAACGTCTTATCTGTAACATTCACTTTTCTCATATTAAGTGTGGCACTGGACAATCAATAGGAAAACATGAAAAAGAACGGCTCACAAAACATTTCTAACAAATTGTTAATTTTTACCTTGATTCTCTTATGTCTGCCAGTGTGCTAGGCAGTCTATGCAACTACAACATAACATGCTTATATAACATGCTAATTACAATCGTGAAATCAGCTTCTTGTACGACAGTGTTATATGATTATAAATGTAACGAGGAACTTCTGAATAAATTAGACAGTACGAACAGTTGAGGGTCACGTAATGGCATGAACAGCAAGAGAATACTAGCTACATTATTTTCTCGGATCCCAATATCAAAACTGTTTTCGAACAACAGCAGTGACGATAGCACCATATGTTGATGTACCTTTCGAAAACTTAGTGAAGCTTTAATTATAAACCTATTTTATATATTTACAGCACTTCTGTTTGAGGTGCGCGTTCCACTCCTCTATACTGTAAAATATAAAAAGGCTTTGCATTTTTTTTTGCAAAAGGTGCTTTCAGCATTCCAGTTTAGCCGACGATCACTCAGCAAATGATCAAAAACTACCACCCATGGTTTTTGACACGGCCGTCTGCTAATCCTTCAAATGTTTATATAGACTCTCAAAAGAAAATTTCTTCCTTTATAGTCATAACTTTTTTCGTAAATTTTTAATCAAGACCAGTGTTTACAGCCCTTTCTCAAACACAAACACTCAGTAGATTTTTGGAGTCTGAAACTTCTGTTTTCGGAATCTGAAACTTTTAAGAAAAAGAATGTGGTATAAACTGATTTCATACAAAACAATTGCGTTCACAGTCAAGTTATCAAATCTCGAAATTTTTGGGCCAGCTTGAGGAGCATTAAAGACCATAAAGCATTATGTCTTCATCCACAGGGCTTCATTGATCGGGAAAGAACAACGTTTGGAAAGAGAAGAAAAAGCTGCATAAAACGACATACGACCTGCTTGCTGCTCCATGTTCTGTGACATTGAGTGGATCAAATGAATTTGAAAGCATCATAAAAATAATTTTGAAAGTCATTGTCTTGCAGGTTGAGCTTTATGCTCTATTCATCCGTTTGGGCCTATTCGGGAGGGAGGGGAGAGAGGTCGGTGTGGAACTCTCAGAAATCAGCTGAGCTTGAGCATATCAAAATCCATGGGCAGTAATTTTTTGGTCATTTTCTGGAAGGTCGTTTGCCAAAAAATTTCCATAGTGTAGAGTTTGCTCTACCCATCGTTTATTTAAACTTTGGTGCGACTGATATAGTAGAAAAGCAAAAAATTGGCTAAACTCAACCATGACGCCATGCTCGCTTGAGAAAAGCAAAATTCTTCGCACGCCCATATATGCCAAAAAATCATTTCTTATGTCTAAGATGTATCAAGTTGTCCCATAAGTACCGTCCGTTATGACCTTCCCCCGCAATAAGTTGTACACTTGTTATTTCTTAGGCTTCCGAAGATCGTTCGATAGAGCAGAAATATCAAATGATCTACCCTTTAATTCAACTGGATTGAAGACTAAAGGCGGGGGTTCGTGAACTATAAGGCTAGAGAATGATAAGAGAGCACTTTCGCAACAGAGACGCAGTCTGTGTCGCGGGTGCGAGCGGTGGCCTTTCAACCGCCAATCTCGCTGAATCAAAGGGTAAAATATGGCTTTTTTGCTTTTGCACTAGCTTCAATCCATCGCAAGTTTGAAACCAGAGACCAAGCAGATTAATGCCTTAAAAATCGAGAAAAACGAGAAAATCGAGAAATTCTACAATTCCTAACTTGCTCACGCGTGCACTTTCCACATGAGACGTTTATATATACCATTGCTGTATTTTTCACTTGGCTCGATTCAAGAAAACGAAAAAAATTTTGCTCTTGCCAAAGCCATGCTACACTGTTCCCACATAAGTAATTTTAAGCACAAATCCTTAGAAGTACATACGTGAATTTCAGGCTTTCTATAAGCTCTAGTTCTCGAGAAACGAGTAAAGCTAGTGGTCGAGTCTCCCACAAAACCCATATTTCCCAAGAACTAAAGCTTGTAAAAAGTTAAAAATTTACGCATTTTAAAGGCTTGTTGTATACAGATACTTATGTGGGAACAGCACAGCCTCGATTTGGCAAGGGCTTAAAAATTTCCGTCATCTTGAATTTTAGCCAAGGGAGAAATATAGCAAAGTTGTATTGAATGTCTCATTTGGAAAGTGCATGCGTAAACAAGTTATGATTTTTGTACGATTTTTCCTCGATTTTTTGGGATTGAATTTTTTTGGTTTCCGGCTAAACTTGCTATAGATTCGAATGGTATTTGCATGCCTGTTAAAAATGAGAAAGGTATGAGTTATCGCAAATCAAAGTCAAAACATGCGGGACTTATGGCACAACCTGATATTTAAAGCTGAAAGTTTCATAGTTGTAGAGAAATCTTTGGCTGTCTTATAAATTGTGTCCGCTCTGCAGGAAGACAATTTTTCCCACTTTTCAAAGGCTGTTCAATCATATGCACAAAATTCAAAACCAAGATTTAGAAAACCCTGATGTAAAATTAAAATTTTTTTCATCTTGGGCCAAAAAAACGCATTCACTCTCCACGTCAAAAATCTGCACAGTGCTGGCTATTAATCGAAAAAACGAAAGTGAGCATGCTTTTGACAATCATGGCCTTCTCGCACATGACTAATCCTAGGCTACAATTGTTGCAAGTCTATCAGAAGTTTTTTTTAGCATTTTCAAGCTTTGATTTCCAAAAAAATTTTGAGATTACCCAGAAAAAAGAAGTGGCTAGCTAATGCTTGTTTTTCGGTTTATAATCATGGAGCAAGTACAACAATTGTGCATATGAATTTTTTATGTGAAGAGTTTATGCTTGAGCAAACTGGAAAGGGGAAGGGTGGTTTATTCGAACGTCTAGTATTCCAATAAACCATTCAAATAATTGACCGAAATTCGCCCCTCAGTGTCTGAATATAATCGATGTTGCATTCGAAAATTTGTTTTCCAATCGGTATACGTTCATTCAATAATTTGTTATTTTCGAATATTCGATATTCACATATTCATATTCATTCGATAAAAAACTTCAAATTTGCCGAAGTATACTGGGCGGTTAAAGGAACAACGTACTAATTCTCCCATCTACATTCTCATTTCGTATAAAAAAACTCTTTAACTCACATCCTTTCTGTTGTGGCAATCACCTAGGAAGAATTTGTAAGCGGCATCAGCACCATTTTTCAAAGATTCCCTCAAATTTAGTGGTAGAAAAGAAGCAAATTAAAAGTTATTTCCAAAAAGTAAACAACATACACTTCGTATCCAAGGATACTGATCTCTCTGCCTCCCGTAAATAATGTGGTGCCATCCCGCGCTGGATCATTTGCACCAAAATTGTCTTCTTCAAAGGAGCAAAGATAATTCTAAAAAATTCGATTCCAGCGCTTCTAAAGAAGAGGCCATCAAGTATCACATCCTCTTTCGTTGCAAAGATGATCTTTGCTTCGGTTAGCATATGATTAGATTAACTGAACTGAACTAACTACAATCGTATCGGGACATATCCCTTGGAGAACTTTAATCGCCGTATCTTTGAACTCCAAATCGACTTGTTCTTCCTGTCTTATATTCTTCCTTTCACATGGACATTGCGGCTGCTTGGGGATACCATTTTGGTTCGTGCACTGGGTTGCGAGATTTTCTTCAGCGGTTTCTTGCTCAGATGCGAGGACAAGTGATATCTACATTATTCCTTTACATGTTTAACTTGCAAAAACATGGAAGATAGCTTACAGAAAAAAAGATAAGGCGGTACATCTTTACGCAACTCTACCTTTGTTTTGCTATTTATACTGGACCATGGAGGGCACTCCACGGAGTTTTGCTAATTCGAAAATCAAATCAATCAACGCTTTCATGGATCCATGAAATCTTTTGTACTTCTTTCAGTCTTGTTTCACATTATCCACCCACGAACAGTGTGAATGGGTGGATAATTTCTTAGTATTGTAATGGGATCCGGCCATGATCTCATGTACTTGCTTGATGGAGATCAACTCCACTTGCACTTTATTTATTTCTCCTTTTCATAGAACTCAAAATGGAGACAACAGATTGGGAATGATCGGGAAAAATGCAATTTTTGCAATAATAACAATTTGTTTGACATAGAGATCAAAGTCATCCTCTTTGCAAAAATGACCTAGTCTAGAGACTCGAGCTTTGGAGTACCTTGTGGCAACAGTAAACTTCGTTGACGTCATTGAATCAAACGTGATTTGGACTAGCAAGTGCAGGATGTATTTGTCGTTAACTAACGTTGTTCGTTACATTTACGGCAAAGTCCCATCAGTGTGCAAATGAAATCTACAGTGTTTTGTATTTTGTAGATTTCTACAACCGCTTCTTGGAACGTTCTGCGTGAGATGGATCTAAGCCTAAATTTTAAGGAATTTGAAAAAAAATTAAAAAAATTTTTGATGTCATGTTTCAGTATACTTGGGTCCGAATCGAATAGAAATTCGATCATTCGAATAAAACATTCGGATATATTTGTATTCGAAATTCGATATTCGGAGTTCTTCCATTTTCGAATAATATTCGAAACTCGAATAATCAAAAAACAGGGTTTCGAATTTTATTCGAAAACTCGAATAATCAAAAAATGGGTTTTCGAATAGATTTTATTCGAATGTTTTATTCGAATTCGTATTCGAATGACTCCGTATTTAGATTATTCGACTTTGTTGCAAAGCCAACTGCTGAGTATCAAGCTCACTTCGTCCGCGTTTTTTTCCGCAAAACTCGGTAATGCATCTTTTGCAACCGTTATACCTTTGAACTGTATGGAGGGTCGCATTCTTTCGACTGCTTGTGACACTAAAAAAATCATATGTGGATTTTAATTGATATAGAAAGTAGAGCAAGCCCTTTGCTTTTACATTGTTAATGCTGATAAGAAATAAAGTTAATTCTGGTGAACATCAGTCTCTTTCAGACCATCTGAAGAAGAATCTTTTGGGCACAGCATAAAAATTATCGACTGCTTTTTAGATCGTCCATATTGGGTAAAATATGATGTCTTTTTGCTGATGTATAGACTAGATGCCGACCGACCGACTTTATCGATTTTTGGGAAAGTTTGAGCTGCGGGGCTGAGAGTTGGTACAAAGGGGTAAGTGAGGGTGCTGATTACGGATAAAAATTTACAGGGCTCCTAAATTGCAGAGTCGTTTGCACCAGCGGTCGCGCGACCGCGTCGCGCCTGGGCATTTTGCCGGCGCCGGCGCCATCGATCGAGGCGGCGCTATTGATGCCCGGGCGCGACGCGGTCGCGCGACCGCTGGTGCAAACGACTCTGCAATTTAGGAGCTCTGTACTTTATGAATTTTATCGATTTTTGGAAAATCTCGAGCTAGGAGTTGATAGAGGATACTAGGGGGCTGAATTATGATTGGATCGGCTTTAGCCAGATATGTCGGCAAGTTTGAGATGTAATTTCTTTAGTTATTCGATAAATCATTTGAATATTCATTCGAAATTCGACTTCCAATGTTCAAATACATTCGATATTCATTAATTCGATATTTGATTTGCCGAATTTGTTCGAAATTCATTCATTCGATATTTTTGATTTTCCGAATTTATTCGAAATTCATTCATTCGATATTTTTGATTTTCCGAATTTATTCGAAATTCATTCATTCGATATTTTTGATTTTCCGAATTTATTCGTCGTTTATTCGGAATTTTTCCCTTTCGAATTTACTCGATAACCCTTCATTCGATGAAAAATTCTCGAATTATCCAAGTATAGTGTGCATGCTTTTGATCATTACACTGGACCTCGTCGACATAGCACCTGTTATGTGGTTTGTGTGTCGTCTCAATGAGCGCTACTGTTGGTAATTTTTTGAAGTTAATAGACGCTCCGAAATGTTAGGCTCCCGCCAGAGTGCCGAAGTTATGCCAGCGCTACGCCAGCATTTCGATCGATACACGTGTATTTCGTTGGGGACGTCAGCTAGCCCCGCCCCAACAAAATACACGTGTATCGATCGAAATGCTGGCGTAGCGCTGGCATAACTTCGGCACTCCGGCGGGAGCCTTAGAGCTGTTCACCTACGTCCACATCACTCAAAACATGAGCTTAAATTTTGGGCGGTATGTACCAAAGTTTTTCTTTCTTCTTTAACTTATGCTACCAAGCTAGGTTGTTTTGTGATCAGTCAAATGGTCGAGGGAGACTCAAATCTATCACAACTTTAGGATAGCACACAAGTAATGCAAATTTATGTAATTTTTGCCTTTTTGAACATGGCGCATTCATTTTCTGGCAATATAAGGATAATGACGTAAACTGCAAATACAAATTTTTGCCGAATTTTGCCGTCTTATGTAAGGGTTATTGTGGCTTTACGGTATAATGGGAAAATTTTTGGATTGCATCAGATTTTGCTGAAACTTGGCCTTGGGGTAATTTGACGTGCTGATCACAAAGATGAGCCCGTTTCACATGAAGAGGCCCTTTTTTATGGTCAAAAATGAAAGTCAAACGGCAGTTGAATATTATATTCGTGTTCGACGAATTGGATTACCCCATTGTGCAAAAGTTGCAGGAATTCTGAGGCTTTGAAACTTAATTATTGACGGATCGTCCTCCAAATTTGACATTTGACTTGTTCTAGTTTTCAAAGGCTCCCTATCCTGATTATCTATAAATTTCACTTCGTTTTTACTGATTCCAATGTGTCAACTTCTACGTACATGTCGCCAATAATTCCTTTTGAGATTTTTGATCCAGGTTTTGTACGTTTTTATGGGCCGGACATACTTCACACGACTACAGTAGCGACGCGCTTTGGCAACATTCCAGCTGTTCATAATTCACTGTATGCACATTTTAAGTGCACAGAAGATAGGGCATTTTAGCATCCACTTAAGTTATACGCACTATGCATGTCAATTTACTAGTGTTGGATCTGAAGACTTCTGGCGAATTGACAAATCGCATCGCGACTGAAATCGCATAAAGTATGCCCGGCCCCTCATGCTTGCCAAAAATTGTGAAACCTCAATTTTCAACAGTTTCGAAAAGTGCTTGCGTCTTTTCTATTACGTTATCAAAAATCAACCGCTTTGCGGGAATTGAAGCTTACATTCTACATGGCGCCAGGAGAATGAGAGTCCTACATTGAAAAAAACATGGAAAAAGTTGCAAGGGTTATGTGTGTGCCAATCTGATACATTATTGAATTTTAGCAACTTTCTAAATTTATCGTACATATCGTTGTATCGTTGATACATGGTAACAGAGCAATGCAATCCTTAACTTCTTGCACTGGTTCAATATTTCGAAGTAGTTTCTCCAATTTTTGGGTTTGCAGGAATTGGGCAATATATGTAAAAGAGACCCAAGGCGCCGACCGTGATTACTCAGATTGTAAGCCTCATTACCCCCGTCGTTTCCGGATAACTTTTTGTATTGTACGCAAGGTTGCTGAAGGTATAGGTAGGGCTTCAAAAACACAGGTTCGATTGGAGTTTGGTCTATGGTTACGGACCATGCTGACGAAAATGATACTCATTACGCGCTAGGGCCTTTGTTTTGCGGTGCCACGCGGTGTGGTGTCTCATCCTAAAACCGAGGCGCCAAAGCTCCACTGAGATCATAGGCTGACATCACATTCTGTCAAGCAAATATCCCGTAGGTATATTTTTGTAGCTCTAAAGTTTCGATCCACTGCGTTAACGTGCATGCCTTAATAACTGAGAAATAACATATCTAGGAGAAAAGCCTTAAGCAAAACTGTAGGTTGTAACTTCTGCCAAATTTTGCTGCTTAATTTAGTTCTCCAAAAAAACAGCAAGCGCACGTATGTATTTTGTCATCTTATATATAAAGCTGAATGTCTGTTTGTATGTCTGTCTGTATGTCTGTGTGTACGTATGTTCCGAATAGAAAATTCCATTTCTGAACCGATCCGGACCAAACTTGGCACACATACACTTCGGGCCCCGGCGGGTGTCATAGGCTACTTTTCGTCATCGATCGATGTCGATTTTATCGATTTTTTGCAAAATTTGAGCTACGGGGCTGGGAGTTGGCACAGGGGGGTAATCGAGCATGCTGATCACCCCCGTGGGGGTGATCAGCATGCTCGATTACACCCCCCTGCCAAATTCCAGCCCCCTAGCTCGATCAGATCTAGGCGCATGCGTACTTAGGCTCGACGTTCTTTGATCCTTTGATTTCAGAGTAAAGAATCTGATCGATGATAATGACTAAGTCTTGAAATACGCAACTACCCTATAGTTGCTAGTCAGGGAAAGCAGAAAGTTAGAGTTCATCAAAGTACAAGCCTGATTACATCTGCTAGATTGATGGAAACAAAAACTTCGACAAACATACACAAAATTCATCACTTTTCAATTTCAGAAAATTCGACACTAAAATTTGTGATGTTTGCCTCTGGTAAGCTTATTAACTAGCCATTCCAATCGAATTTCCGATATTCGAAATGCTTAACATAGAAATTAGAAAATGAAACAGTGCAGTTTTTCATTGAAAATTTTTTTCTAATTGTTGTTAACAACCCCATTTCTTCAAGTTCGAACGATGATGATTTCCCGTGCACAAGGCTTGCTATGGACCTGTGTGACTAAACAGCGCCGTCTACGAGACTTGGAATTTGATGATTTTTTTCCCACAAATCTTGAAATTTCAAGGCTACGGCTGGAGTGGCCATATTTTTTCAGAAACAAAAATTGGGATTACTCGGATTTCATTGCCTGCTTACAACTGCACCTTAGAGTTCTGAATCTGATGTTGAATTTTCTCCTTGAAAAATTAACAATCCAAATAAGGAAGTTCAGAGCGACAATGACAATACCTGTTTCGAAACAAAAACAGGAAAATAAGCGGACTTCAACTTGCTTAAAGTTTCTTAGAATTTCTGGAGCACTTAGGCGTGATTTCGAAATTTTGAAAAGTTTGAAAATTGAAGTTCATGATTTGAAATTTCAAATTCCACTGTGTACTGCACTTATGGAATGTGAAAGTCAACGCGTAAATACCACTTTTGTATATTGCTATATCAAATCAATTCTGATTACAAAAATCGATAATGATAGGTCACGGCAGCCAGGGGTCGGAGCCAGCCTAGCTAATAACACCACTGTAAGGGACCAATAAAATCGGAAACAAAAATTTTGAGATTTTTGGGTTTTCAAACACATCATTGGATAGCTTGCGAAGAGCTAATTTCAAATATGTTGTTCAGAATTTTGTAAGATTACTTTGAAGATCATTATCAGCTTATCAGTGCAAAAAAGGGACCAAAAAGGTTTAGAACGTGTAATTCACTAAAAATTGAGATTTTCAAACTTCTAAAAACATTGGCGGATAGCTCAAGGGACACTGATGACAACTGTATTAGCACGATTTTTGTAGGATATGAAAGCAGTTATAAAAATGCGGCACTTCCGACGCAAAAATGCGTTTATTGTGTCCTGCGGCACATGAAAAAATTGACTTTTTCAGATTTCGAATATACTGTCGGATAGACCAATCAGTGCTGAGTCCGAATATAACAACGAAAATCAAAAAGAGTAGCTTTGTGGAAAGTTATTCGAATGCGGCACTTACGACGCGATATTGCGTTTATTACGCCGTGGGGCACAAAAAAATTCCGGAATTTTCAATTTTCAAACACACTGTCGGGTGCACCAGACAGCGCTGGTTCAAAATATATTTACCAGAGCTCGATAGGAGTAACCTGAAAGAAGTTATAGCAATGCGGCACTTCCGGCGCTTTATTGCGTTTAAAACGCAGTTTTGAAAAGCGGCACTGCCAGTGCTGTAATTGTCCCGACACGCGGTCTACGCGGCAATTTTTCCTTTCCCTGCGCTTTTCTTGGGCAAAAGCCGTTGCAGGGGTGTCTCGCGCGGCGGTGTCCTGCGCGGAAAGCATTACGTTGTACGAAAACGCCCTACTCCCTGTCCAGTCTTCTATTTAGAATCTGATAATCTGTTAGGAGCCGATGATAACTCAGAGACCGGTTCATCAGACCGGAACATAGCGTAGTTTCGTCAACGTAAACCAGCTAGTTATCCTTGATCATCGCAAAAATTATGATTTGACAAAATTTGTTGCTATTTTTTAAAGCTTGCGCCAAGAAATAGAATGCGAGTGTTTTATTGAATATGGGCTGACAAAATGGAAACATAAAGGACTACAACAAAAAAGATGTGTAAAAAGAAACAGAAGGCTGATTTAAACAGATCACTTTAAAGTTGGTCCATTCAAGTTCCGTAAACATCGGAATGAGCTATGTGCTTCAGTGCGAAGCTCATTTGACTTGCTGCACTAAGTGCATGCCACATTCCAGCCTTCTCCAACAGTGATCTGCGATCTGATTGAAAATTTGCGGACGGAAAAAAAGGGGGAAACAAAATTGCTTACTCTGGGACCTAATAACTCTGATTTCGCTAGTAATCGCAATCTTTTTTCGAACTAATCATGTGGATTTATCACACATAACCTTATTTTCCCAAAAATGTCTTTGTCATTGACAATGACATTTTAGTTGTCTCTCACAGAATTACTAAAATGCCACCTATCATAGAATATTTGGAATTTGTCTAAGGAAGTTCTAAACTCTCTACTACTTGAACTGAAAATATCAGATTAGCCCGATTTTTAACATAAAGTACTCCACGCTATTTGCAAGAATCATATCCCTGCCTTGCACTACCGATGATCCAGGTGAATAGTAAGAGTAACATCGCTACGACCCATAATTTGCTATCCTTCTGCTTTTCAATAGAAACTCAATTATATTACATAGTCTTCAGGAAGAATAGATGTTCCGAACAAAGTACTATTAGGTCGGCTCAAAACTTCGTTTTGGCATAAAAGTAATCATAAAAACCTTCCTAGCAGTTTATCCATGTTTTTTTTTTCAAGGCGAATGCTGATTACGAGTACAATATCAGTTCTCGAAATTATCTATTACCTTTCAGCATAAGATCTGCTATCAAAGCGTTCTGTAATTATCCACGACCATTTTGGCCAGATTATGTTATCTTCAAATTTTGGAGATATTTTTGAGAACATGAAATCGTAAGCTCATAAGCTCATAGTTCACGATAAATGCAGAAGACCTTGATCAAGACATGTTTTGATAGCACTGTCTATAGTAATTTTGAACTACAAAACGGAGTAAGTAAGTTGTCCGACAGATACTCAAAAAGGCAGGCAAATTCAGGAACTTGCGTGGTATCGCAACATTTTTATCAGCATAACTCTGCTAAAAGAGATTACGGTGCACAAAAGCACTATTTTTGTAATTAAAAAGTCCGAAAAACTTTATTGACCAAGTCGACCCAAGATTATCGATATTTTAGCCAAAGCCTGAGAGCTTCAGAGCCTTAAAGGAAAAACAACAAAAAGTTCCGAACTTTTTGGAGATCTTACGCAGGGGGCATCTGACCTCATACCTTCGATTGTCAAGAGACAAGGGCTAGAAAGTGATAGTTGTTTGAGTTCTTCCCCCTATAAAAAGTGAAGGTTGTTTCAGAAAAATAGACGAAAATTTAGAGATACAAATTAAATTAGAAAACTTAGAAAATTCATATAGAGCAGAGGTTAGCACATCACCAAATCTGAAACCTTAACTTGGTGGTTTCCTACGCAGAGTTTCGTCTCCAGGATTGCCGGTTAAATTGGGTGGCAACAACAAGTTCTTTTCCAGTCAAAAAAAGCGCTGTTTAGCTGTGGCGTTAGTTGGGAGACCGAAAGAAGAAGAACTTGTCAACAACTGAATTGAACATGTTAAACATGTCTGTAAAGTTGTGTTGCACATCGACGCCAATCTGATTTTTGATGCGTCCTTCAAATTTTCACCCCCGCATATTCGTTTCGTACGCTGCGACGTTGTCTGGATTCTTCACCTCATCATTCTGAGCAAGTATCGTCCAAGGTGGAAAAAATTCGCTGAAAAAGCACAGAAAGAGAACAAGGTAAAGAAAAACGCACTTTTTTGTATTTTTCACAAAAAAAAAACCGGCATAAGCAAAGAAGTAAGCTCGGCGACGTTGTCTACATCATAGACAGAAATAAGACCTATCGGATGCACAAAAAAACCGAGTGAAAAAAGTTAAACTGAAGAAAAAACAAGAGGTTTTCGAAAACGCCGTTTTTCGAGGATTTCTCGTTTAAATCCTAAAAAGAAGTTCCGCGACGTTGTCAGCGTGAAAATAGAGATCAAGAGCTTTAATATGATATATAGATTATCGAAATTAAGCTCCGAACAACGAAGAAAAGGGTACCAGAGCCAAATGCCCCGCGCCCCGCATTTGAGGTAGCGAGGTAGCGCGCAGCGCGCGGAGACGCAGACGAGCAGCGGAGACAGACCAGAGCCGACGGGGCATTTGGCTCTAATCGTGGATCTTCGCAGGGTCTCAACGAAACCCTGCAAAATTATATATCGTTGTGATCCTCATGAGACGCCCACGAGCACTGGCAACGTCGCGGGTCTTGAAAATCACTCCATAATGAGATAGACCAGCATTTATATGGCGACTCTTTGCGCAAGATTTGAGCGCAGTTTTTCGTTTTTATTGAACTCTAGCGGCTTTAATGAACTTCCAACATTCAACCGCAGTTCAGAGAAAGGTTGATTGAGAAATTTTGCCTTAGTTTTTGGTTAAATTTTTAAATAAAAACCTTCTTCTCAACAAAAAAGGCCATAAAAACGCAATCCTTCGGTTTTTTGAGCTTCTTTTAAATGTCACTGCTATATTTGCCTCATTTAAATTCATCCCTATACGGTTATGTCATTAGTTATGTCATAATTTCCGGGACTTCGCCCCTGACGACTTCTTTACTTCTCCCCAGGTGAAGGTTGTGTTCTATCATGAAGCTCAAAGTGAAGGTTACCAGAGTACATGGCTCTATGTATCGAAGGTATGTCTGACCTGCTGATGACCAGGCACATGTTTGCTTTGAAAGTGCGTCTTACTGTAAGGTTCGGGTAAGTAAAATTTGAGAGGTATAGATTTTTTTAAAATTCACACGGCCTATCTTTTTCTCTGGAAAAAAGGTCTCCAGTTGATCGGCAGCGCGATGTTCTGGGGCAACAGCAGCTATACCGAATTGTGCTTACTGTAATCTTCCATATGTGTTTTGCACTGCATTACACCGCTGCGAAAACCCATCACCACAAAAAGATCGGGAAAGTTGAAAGCAGAGTAGTAAGATAGTCTAGTATATCAAGAGATTCGCCTTAACATGTTGAGCATTATGCTTTTCTCAAATTCATGTTTCAAGTAATACGAAGGAAGTTTTGAAGAAAATGAGAAAAACGCGATTGTTTTCTACGTTTTTTTAGTCGATTAATTAGATTGCGTACTGTAAATTCGGTATGGAAACTAAAGAATGTTTTTTTTTTTCGAAAAGAATCGTAAATAGCCATGAAAGCAATACATTTTTCACTTCAACTGGTTGCTCACGGCATAAATCCACTAAGCCAACGGGAAAATAATATATTAGGTTGTAACATAAGTCTTGAGACACTCTCACTTCTTACAACGATAAGTCATACAGTTCACACTCATAGATATGCGAGATAACATTCGATAGAGCAAAGAAAGCTCTACAAGATGGTTTGCAAAAGTTCGCACCAACTTCAACCCAATGTAAGTTTGCGTCCACAATTCGAGTCATACTGAAGCCTTACAAAATTGCGAAAAATTCACATCTCCATGAATCCACTAAGCTAATGGAATAATATTACAGAAGATACCAGGATATTTAGCGTCAGACAATTTGTAAGTCAATAGGCGTGGTGTACATTACCGCCTTACCTTATAAGATTGGAATCATCGACTTTCAGAAATCTCGCATTTCTCTTTCTTAGCACACTGACGACAACGTGACCCATATGGTAGGTCACGTAATGACTGCTGAGACAATGCGACCCGCCCTATGGTGGCTCATAGCTCAAATTCTGTTAAGATAACTACTTCTTTGGGATACATTCGTTTTAAAAGTTTTCCTACTCTCTGAGCCTAGAAAATACTTCAATATTTCTAGGCTGCTTCTTGGAATTACTGTAGATATATTGGAGAAGACAATCTGGGTTATTTTAGCCAAAAATTCTCAACTTATTCATGAAAGGCAGAGCAGAAAGGCGGACAACTAAAAATGCGCCTTAACGCGTTAATTTGACTGAATATTTATTGAGCGACAGTGCAAATCTTTAAAGTTTGCTCTCCCACAAAGATTGACTGACGAGTTGTTATTAATGTTTCCGGTTGCCCAGCGCAATGTGCATTTTCACATTGAGTTAGGGCCTCGCACGTAGTTTTGATACTGTCTTCATCACAATGAAGAAGAATGGTGGTCGCACATTAATGTACTGTAAGCAGAAGAATTGAAAGAAAAACGTTAGAACTCAATACAGTTAATCGCAAGACAAAAGCACGTGGCCTCCCTGGTCTTTCACTTTGATAGTACAAGAAAATTGAATCTCTTCAAACGTTTTGGTAAATAATCAAAAGTCAATTGCCTCCATTTATTGCACTAATGCAGACAGACTCCGAATGCAATCTCTATCAAAAGGATGCACTATACAATGCTTATGGAGCATGTGCTGTTTTCAAATGCAGCCGGTTTCGGGATGTGGCTGTGAATGGAACGAGTGAGGAAAAGATCTGTAGGCGTGTGCATGAAGTTATAATTCAGGGGTAACAACAAAAAAATTGGAGATTCAGTGACGGAAGGGTTAGCAAATAGTTTCAGGCTAGCGTTGCATGTTTCTCTTCATTATACAACTAACTCAGTACTTATGGTAAAAGGTATTTTCGCGGTAACTCCTTGAAAAAGCAAGCAATCCATCCAATTCCACTCCTTGAATCTCATTAAAAAGGAACCATTTCCAAAAGCATGCTTTAATTCGAATACAGTCTCTATCACTCATCAGAGTACAATGTTTTCAAATAATGAAAGTTTTTGAAAAAATTTTCAAATAAGACTAATTAAGTGAGTCATAAAAATGGGAGGGATCATTCTAAAAATGAATAACGATTGTAAAAAATAGTGTCCTATCTGTACTATTCCAGAATACACAACTTAGAAATGAAAAATTTTGACTTTGCTGAAACTTGATACATAGGGATTATATGACATTCTGATCACGCAAATGACATTCATTTCGCAAGGTAGGGCGGGGGTTACGGTGGGCATAAGGTAGGGGGTCAAATCTCAGGTTCTGCTGAAGCTCGTCACGGAGTGTTATTCGACATGCTGATTATGACAGCCAGACCTACAATTTTGACACACTAATGTACACCAGTAGCGGTCCCAGGATTTCCGTCCGGGGGGAGGGGCACCAAGAAAATTTTTTCCAATGGATGGGCGCGGCGTTAGCGATGCACTTCGAAAAAATTTCTGGGATGCTTCTCAAAATGTTTGCGGGTCCGCAATCCACGCCCCCAAGAAAAATTTTTTACAAGGCTAATTTGAACTTTCAAAATTTTTTAAGAATTTTTTTAATTGTTTGCAAGAATAAACAGTAACTTGCGCATTTTTATAATCTATATAAATGATTTTCAAAAATTTCGCGAATCATTCTAGAAAGGGGGAGGGGCCCCGAGAATGAGTCCCCTCCTCCTCCTCTTGGACCGCCACTGCTGTTGTACACCTTGTACACCTACCGTGACCATGCAGGGAGAAGTATTCTTGCGGAAAAGTGTAGTACTTGTAATCAGCACGTCGAATACCCCTCTGTGCGGAACTTCAGCGAGATCTGAGAATTTGTCCTCATACCGCATGCCTACCACAGCACTTCAAAAAAGGCTCTACTATGCGAAATGGATATAATTTTCTTCATTAGCACGTCAAATAACTCCTATCTACGTAGTTTTGGTGAAATTCGAGAATTTTTAATTTTTGGATTGTGTACTCTAGGAGCTCCCTTCAATCTGTAACCTCAGCTTGAAATGAAATGTAAAAGTTTTTTCAGCTGCAGAGAAGATCTTGAAGGACACAAGATTTCTATAACGTAAATGCGAAATCGAATTACAATCATTTTTTGGCATTTCTGCAAAGTCACACCAGGATTTTGGTGCTTTTATGAAAGGTTTCTCGCAATTTTATGACCTCAACTTTTAGCTGATGGAGCAAATCTTGGACTACACAAAATGATAGATCTCAAACTTTTGCTTGAAATTTTAGAAACCACTTTCGTCTGTTTTCAGATTTCTTTTGCAGATTGAAGGAGGCTATTCTAGAGTACACAACCCAAGAATGAAAATTCTCGAACTTCGTTAAAACTTCGTAGATTGGAGTTATTTAATATGCGAATCAACCACAAAAAGGATATCCTTTTAACATAATTGGGCCTTTTTTGAAGTGTTGTGGTAGGGATGCGATATGGGAACAAAATGTCAGATCTTGCTGAAATTCTGCACAGAGGGGTTGTTGGTATCCTGATCACTATTACACTTTTTCCGCACGAATACGTCTCCCTGTATGATCACGGCAGGCGGTAATGGGCAAAATCGTAAGTTTGTCTAATATCCATCCTAGAGGGGTTATTCAACATGCCAATCACGAATATTTTAGTTTTCATGAATTTTGCGGCCTCAGAGTTGAGGTGTGTATATGGTAAGGAAGTGAAGATCGTAGATTTGCCTGAATTTTTGTGCAAGGTAAAGGGGGGGGGGTACCTGATATGCTAACCACGATTATCGCGCCCATTTGACAAGGTAATTATTTTGTGGATTTTTGAGATGTGAATTGACCTGAAAAACGGAATCGGTGCTTACTAACAAGCTGCAAATTACGGAGTTCACAAAAAGGCGTTAATGCAGTGAGCAAGCATGATATTCGTAATCAGCATGCTTGAATACCCCTCTAGGGCAGTGAATACCCCTCTTGAGCAAATTTGGGACTTTGACAGAACTAAAGTGTAACCATCGTAATCCAATAAAATGTTGCTACATTGCAAATTTGATATGTTATATAAAGGCTACTGCATGACGAAGGCGCAGAAGCAGCCTTAGTTGAGCGGGCGCGAACGCGGTGCGCGCGTATCCTCACCGTTGTAGATCCTGCGCCTCATGTGCTTTGCGGCTAATAAAGCCGCATTCGCGCCTAAAGGTATTGCGCCTTCGTCATGCAGCAGCCTATATGTTCAGCGTGCTGCCCTCTAACTCCATCCAAATCTACGATTTTGAGCTCTTTACACCTACAATAATTTTATAGCTAGACGTTTTAGTGCGGGAAATTATGATACCTGTGATCAGCATGTCGAATAACACCTCGTGCAGTGTTTCAGCAGATTTGAAATTTGACCCTAAACAGTATGCCCACCAAAACATCTCCCCACCACGCAGACTGAATGTCATTTTCGTGATCAGCATGTCATATAATCCTTATATATCAAGATTTAGCGAAGTACGAGGTTTTTTGTTTTCGAATTGTGTGTTCTGGAATAGTACCTTGTAGAAGAATATGACACTGCTTTTTTTACAAACGTTATCCGTATAAACAATTTTGGGGTTATCCTCCCCCTCCTCCCCTTTCCCATTTTTATGATGCACTTCATTAGTTTTTTTTTGAAGAATTTTTCAAAAACTTTTATTATCCAAAACCATTGTACTCTGGTAGTGATAGAGACTGCTATATTCCAGTTGAAGCATGCTTTCGGAGATGTTGGGAGCAATCCATTAATCAATCCCACTCCTTTTGAATGCGATTCTTCAAGGAGTGGGATTGATTAATGGATTGCTTGCTTTTTCAAGGAGTTACTGCGAAAATACCTTCTACCATAACTATTGAATAGTCGTATAATGAAGACAAACTGCGACGCCAGCCAAAAACTATTTGCTAACCTTTCCGTTATTGAATCACCAGTATTTTTTGTTGTTACCCCCCCCCCCCCTCCCCCTTAATTATAACTTCACACAGGCTTACAGATCCTTCCCTCATTGGTTCACAGCCACATCCCGAAACTAGCTGCATCTGAAAACAACACGTGCTCCACAAGCATTGTATAGTGCATTCTTTTGATCGAGATTACATTCGGAGTCTGTTTGCATTAGTGCAATAAGGGCAATTAACTTTTGATTGTTTAACAAAACGTTTAAAGAGATTCAATTTCCTTGTATCATCAAAGTGAAAGACCAGGGAGGCCACGTGCTTTTGTCTTGCGGTTAATTGTATTAAGTTCTAACGTTGTTCTTTCAATTCTTCTGCTTACAGTACATTAATGTGCGACCACCATTGTTCTTCATTGTGATGAAGACAGTATCAAACTACGTGCGAGCCCTCAACTCAATGTGAAAATGAACATTGCGCGGGGCAACCGGCAACATTAATGACAACTCGTCAGTCAAACTTTGTAGTAGAGCAAACTGTGAAGATGTACAATGTCGCGTAATACATATACAGTCAAATTACGAGTGAGAGGAGAAAATGCGAGAACTCTGAGAATCAATTTTTCCAGTCTTGATCATATAGCCGTCCGCGCTGCGCAAGAGCAAGCTGTTGCGCACATTGAAGGCAGTTCACGACTGGAAGAAGCGCAGAGAAAACAGGCAACGAGAGTGTCCGAGGAAAGAGGAGTAACGCGCAACACAACTTACGTGCTCTCCGCGCCCTACGCGGACGTCCTATGCAAACGAGGTAAGGCGGTAATGTGCACCACGCCTATGGAATTACAAATTGTCTGACGCTAAATGTCCTGGTATCTTCTGTATTATTTTCCCACTGGCTCAGTGAATTTATGCTGTTAATAATCTGTTGAAGTGTTAACTGTATTGCTTTCATGACTATCTACGAATCTTTTCAAAAAAGGCACTTTTTAGTGCATCTTCAGTCTCCATACCGGAACTTACAGTACCCACACTAATATTCTATAAAACACGCAGAAACTGACGCTCCGCTTTTTTCATTCTTTTCTTCAAAACTTCCTTCATATTGCATAAAATATAATCCGAGAAAAGCATAATGCTCAACAAGTTAAAAGGAATCTCTTAATATGCTAGACTATCTTGCTACTCTGTTTTTAGTCTGCACGATTTTTGGGGAAGAGGGAGGGGGGGGGGTCGCAGTGGTGTAGCACAGCGCAAAACACACATGAAAGAATTTTAGCTGTCGCATAATGTAAATTTTTTACGTAATGGTTAATTCATATTACCTGGATCAAGTCTTTGAGGTTTTGATAGTCATTTGCTTGCGAAAAACCTCAGCTTTTAGAGTGAACGTGGAGCAGCGACAAACCAAAGACTTTCATATATGTTTATTTTAAGTTCAAATCGAGTTCACGTCGCCAAACCTTGGAAGATTTAATGTCTTCGCTATAACCACATTTTTCATGATTTTATCAAGAATTGAGGTTTTCAGATTCATCTGAGGTTTTTCGCAAACAAATGCTTATCAAAACCTCAAAGACTTGATCTAGCTCATGTGAATTAACTCATGTAAAAAATTAACATTATGCGACAGCTATCAAAGCTTCTTTACAACGCCAGAAAACTTTTTCGGAGTTGGTGAAGTTTCAGCGTCTTTGCAAGACTGCTCGTAGGACCATGGAAATATTAAGGAGCCGTGAGAGACGGAAAATTTGAATCAAAGATACTCAACTTGTTCAAGTCTTCAGAGTTTTGGTGTCCAATCGAAGAAACACGAAATATCTGGGACAACATAAACTTAACTTTCATTACACTAAGAGTAGTCCAAAAGTGATGGGGCATTCGAAGAATGCATGCAGTTTTTCAAACAAAAAAGACCGATTGCATGCTTAGAATTCGCAGAACTTTGGTACTTTCTGCCTTCTCTGTTTTAGCTAGTCGTGACGTTTGATGGAGCTTTTCTATACTTTATCTATGCTAACATGTCCAGATGTTCACCTTACTTTCGAGAATTGTAATCTTAAACTTGAGTTAAAAATCGAAGTTCTCACCAAAAATTGTACTTTTATAACCTGCATTTTAATTCGGAAGGATGAAGAGTATCTGCACTTCTAAGCAATCATTCGAAAGAGTTTGCAAAGCTTTTAGAGCGGCATCAGTCCGGATAAATTTGAAATAATGTGTTCAACTTTTTTGAGATGCGCGAAGGGTTGCGGGAGAGGAACGAAACCAAAGATTACTTTTAGATTACCCTTACAACGTAATCAGTGAGCTCAGAGATTATTTTTGTCATTAACACTTGCGGTATAATTTTCCAAACGTAGCTGAGTATCTAAGGAGTATGCCAATTATGCTGCATCTGTGCACTTCTTGTATCGCAGTCTAACCATCTGAATGCATCAGTCCTTCAAAAAATTGGGGCAAGGTCTTGAAACGATCCTGCATCTGTGGGCTGATTTTTTGATAAGAAAAACAAGGCCAAATTCAGCAGTTCTTTAAAAATTTCATTATTAACCTTCAAAAACGCTATGACTGCAGACGGAGAAAGTAAGCAAAGTCAATGCTATGCAATTTTCGGCGTCTAAAGCTGCCTTTTCACAATTGGATTATTTTTGGTGCTATCAAATTCAATATTCGTTAATACTAAAACCTAAAATAGACTGATTGACTCTGCTTGACTCAAGAGTCATTCGATGCAGCTTTTTTTCTTTTTCCTGGCAGGCGGTTTCTTTTCCAAAATTGTGGAATCTTTGGAAACAAAATTATCATAATTTCTGATCATGAGCCCACCCAAGCAACAGTCGTAAAGCGCGAAATTTGACATTTCGTAGTGGCGAATATTCAACTGCTTTGCAGTATTTGCATATAATATTAATCGATTTTTGCAAATTTCAAATTTCAAAGGTTTGTTAGTGTTGGGGCGTTTGCGCATCTTACGACGCAAAAATGGTTTTTGGCAAATTATCATAGAAAAAACTGTGAAGCCATCTGGAGATGTCAAAAACTTGCCTTGCGTTGCACTTTGCTTAGGCTATCCAATTGCTATCAAGCTTTCTGAAAATTCAAAGTGAATGTTTTGATTCAGACTTTCGAATATTCGACTACTCAAATAAATGAGTATTCAAACATCCAAATGCAATATCCAAATATTCTAACGCAATAATCGAGTATTTGATGCAATATTCGAATAATCAAATAATCGAGCAACTACTTTTCCAAACCTCTTGGATAATTAGATATTCAAATAAGTGTCTTTGAAACTAATAAATCGTTTTTCCTAGTCGCAGATCTTTTCCGTTCGACTATTTGAATAATCGAATGAATGGACTTTCTCGAATATTTGATTATTTAAATTCAAAATTTTCGAAAATTTTGAATTGTTATTCAAAATATAAAGTTTTTATAATATTTACTGTATGCTTAGTAGAAAGCTCACAGAACTTTTAAAACTGGAAACAGATCTGGTGTTCTAATCTTTTTGGAGTTCGCTTCGCCCTTTGCGTAGAGCACGATTTATTGATTCGTTGATGTAGAGCTCGCTTTGCTTTATGGAGAGTGTGCTTGCGAACTTTTGTATATACGTAGTTGCGGTAGCATAGATAACACAGTCATTTTTCGACATACTATAGTAGTGCACAAAATTGTCTTCTTACTTTTAACAAGAATTACATTTGGCCATGAAAGCATTAGATTGGTAAGTGGTTGCTAAAGACAGCTAGTGTAACTGAATACTAGAAAACAATACAGAAGAAAGATAGGCATCTTCAAGTGATTTCTATCTCAATATGCATGATGCACATAGCGCGCGTCTACCTCACTTGTAAGATTGGAATTGTTCTCAAATTTTCAGCGATCTTTCCTTTTTTGACTCAATATGTATTAAAGCAGTGCACATCTCCACAGTTAACCTCTTTACGAAAAACTGACTGACGAGTAGCCAGTAAAGTGTCGTTGGTTGCCCCGCGCAATGTGCAGTCTCACATTGAGGTGGGAATGACTTGCACGTAGTTCTGATACTGTCTTCATCAGAAGACCAATGATGGTCACACATTAATGTACTGTAAGCAGAGGAATTCAAGGAATAATGTTAGTTCTCAATACAATTATTCCCTAGACAAAAGCACGTGACCTCCCTGGTCACTTTGATAGTACAAGGATGTTGTATCTCTCTGAACGTTAGTTGTTTACCTCCATTTATTGCACTATTGCAAAATGACTCCGAATGCAATCTCGTTCAAAAGGATGCACAACGAAGTTGCTTGTGAAGTGCGTACTGTTTTCAGATGCAGCCAATTTCGGGATGTGGCTGTGAACCAATGAGGGAAGGATCTGTAGGCCTGTGTGAAGTTATAATTAAGGGGGGGGTAACAACAAAAATACTGGCGATTCAATGGCAGAGGGGCTGGTAGAGAAATAGTTTTTGGCTAGCGTCGCATGTTTGTCTTCATTATACAACTACTTAATACTTATGGGAAAATCTTTTGTATATTTACTCCCTGAAGAAGCAAGCAATCCATTGATCAGGTTCCACTCCTTGAAGAGTCGCACTCAAAAAACCTAACATTTTCGAAAGCACGCTTCAACTGGA
Organism: Cylicocyclus nassatus; assembly: GCA_958299035.1. Classification (NCBI taxonomy): domain Eukaryota; kingdom Metazoa; phylum Nematoda; class Chromadorea; order Rhabditida; family Strongylidae; genus Cylicocyclus; species Cylicocyclus nassatus. The sequence continues at coordinate 69,197,527 of CATQJL010000001.1, forward strand.
GTATAGCAGTCTCTATCACTCCCCAGAGCACAATGGTTTTGAATAATAAAAATTTTTGAAAAATTCTTCAAATAAGACTATTAAAGTGCATAAAAGTGGGTGTATAAAAACGACTGTAAAAACAGTGTTATATTCTTCGATCGGTACTATTCCAGAACTCAAAAATTAAAAACTTGAATTTCGCTAAAATATGACACATACGGATTATATTAGGCTGCTGCACAAGTTCTGTTCAATTTGAATTTTTTGAAATCAAAATGTCATAACAAAGTCAACTTTTTCCCGAGATCTTAGCTTCTATGTGTTGAGCGGTTCATTGGCTATCAGACACATAATGAGACCTGCAAAAATCCTTGTTAAGGAGTAAGAATTCAAAAACCTCGCAGCGTTTATTTCAAACCTCTCTTTTTTGAAATGGCAATGTTCCCTATGATAATTGATAGGATTCCTATCCAACAACGGATAGGTAGAAATAGAAGGATCGGATAGGTATTTTCGTAGATTGTTTTGCAACATAAAAGAGAACATAGGGTCTGCGTTGCCGAGAGATTCTCTTCAACATCTCTACAGAAAATCAATGTTTGACGGTAAATTTCATTAGGAAGATGTTTTTTTTTCATAGAATTGAGTTTCTGCATATACTAGCCTTTTATTTATTCTTTTATTTTATTACACCTTTATCTTGCAACCAATGAAAGAACTTGACTTGAAGGGCGCATTGTGGAGATTTCCTCGCAAGAACATACTTCTAGGGTGAGAACGTACCTCGGCCACTTGGATATTTTAGGCCTGAAATCTTCTTACACTAAGAAATTTAATGAAATTTGATACGCGCAGAAAAAGCAAAAAAAGCACTTTTTAATGATACCAACAAAACCGCATTATGAAATTCTCTTAGAACAGCTGCTTCAAACATAAGGCAAAGAAATCAGACAAAACTAAACGAACTAACAAACGAACTTATGCAGCAGCCCTAATATGACATGCTGATCACGAAAATGACACTCATTTTGCATGATAGGGCCTTTTTGAGGGGTTATGGTGGGCATGGGCATACGGTATGGGGATCAAACCTCAGATCTTGCTGAGTTCTGCACAGGGTATTCTTCGACATGCTGATCACAGTTATCACACTTTTCCCGCATTAGTCTCGTCCCCCTATATGGTTACGGTAGGTGTAAAGGGCTCAAAATCGTAGATTGGGTGGAATCTGGGCTAGAGGAGCAGCACGCTAAACACGTATATCATATCAAATTTGCAATGTAGCGACATTTTCTTGGATAGCGGTGTGTATAATTTAGTTTGGTCAAAGTCTCAAATTTGCTCAAGACTTGCCCTAAAGGGGTTTTCGAGCATGCTGATTACGAATATCATGCTTGCTCACTGCATCAACGCCTTATTGTGGAGTTACTGTAATTTGCAGCGTGCTACCAAGTAACAATTCCGTTTTTCTGGTAAATTCACATATAGTGCGGACCCCGGCCAGCTTCCTATAGGTACCTGCGCGACGCATCCGCAACGCACGCCTTCAGCGCGCCTCCTGTCAATGGAATTCCTTGCTTTCCTCTCATTTTCTTGTTTTTATCTTACTATATTCCGTCAATTTCAGGCATAAACAAATCGCATAACCGGTGACGACGTTTCAGTGCTCTACTAGGCCTGAGAGCTTCGGTCTTGAGTACCTAGTCTTGTGTTTTTGCCTTTTTTTCTGAGAGATTGAGATTTGAGGTGTATTCTAAGAGAATATTCCTTCAAAAGCTTTTTGTACTGAATAAGAGTCTCTCTCGACTTGATTTTTGGAGTGTAGACAGTGTATCAAGTCAAATTAAGCCTTTCGAAAAGCTGGTAGGGATTTGTTTACGGAAATATCCACATTTTTTAAATTATTTTACCACTTTAGTTTCTAAATTTACGAAGAGAAACGTTTTGAGAATGCGGTTGTTCTTTTTCTGCTCTACGTCTACTTATTACCGCATTTCCATCGGTGCAAGTCTGAAATTTGCAGCCATCGATTTAATTTGAGGTACTAATGGAGGTTGCGTGCGTTTTCTTCTTGTATACGTTTCTTTCGAAGCGTATTTACGGTTTCCACTTCTCAATTCTCTTCTATGGTGCGTAGATGTGCACTGTTGCTCATAAGTGAGGTGAGAAGCATCAAAAAATGCACGCGCTGCGGTTGCGCCGCGGAGGTACCTATGGGAAACTGGTCGGGGTCCACACTATATCAAAAAATCACGAAATGGATTTATCGTGTGAAATAGGCGGGATATTCGTGTCAGCACATGAGGTTACCCCCCCCCCTCCCACCTGCACAAAAATTCAGGCAAATTCACGGTTTTTACCCCACCGTTTACCTACCTCGACTCTACAAAAAGGTCGCAAAATGCATGAAAACTAAGATATTCGTAATGCATGTCGAGTAACCCTCTAGAATGGATTTTGCCAAACCTGCAGTTTTGAGCCACTACCGCCTGCCGTGACCACACAGGGAGACGTTATCGTACTGAAAAAGGTGGTATTCGTTATCAGCATTTCGAATAACCCCTCTATGCACAGTTTCAACAAAATCTGAGATTTTGTCCCCATACCGCGTGCCTACCACCAAGCTTCAAAACAGGCCCTACTATGAAGTGGATATCATTTTTATGATTAGCATGTCAAATAACTCCTTTCTAAGGAGTTTTAGCGAAATTCGAGAATTTTCATTTTTGGGTTGTGTATTCTAAAATAGCTCCCTTTAAACGCAACACCAGGTGTCAAAATGACACGGTTTCTTCAGCCGCAGAGCAGATTCTGAAGTAGACAAAGACGTCTATCTATAACATGTGGCATTTCTGTAAAGTCACGTCAAAATTTTGGCATGCTTTTATATAAGGTTTCGTAAGTTGCCTTACTTCATCTTTTAGCTGATAGAGCAAACCTCGGACTTAATTGATGATATCAAAATTCTGTTTGGAGTTTCAAAAACCAATTTTATTGGGAACCCCGTTTTTTGAGAAAATCGTAAAATATGTGCCTATAGCGAAGACATGAGCTCGATTTGAGCTCAAAATAATCAAGTATGAAAATCTTCGGTTTATCACCGCTCCATGTTCACTCAAAAAGCTGAGGTTTTTCGCAAACAAATGATTACCAAAACGTCAAAGATTTGTTCTAGGTGACAAACTAGCCACTACGTAAAAAATCTATATTGCGCGACAGCTATCAAAGCTCCTTCAAAACGCTAGCATAGATCTTTTTCAAATATGGTGAAATTTTAGCGTTTTGGCAAAATTGCTCGTGGGATCATGGCCATATCAAGGAGCCGTCAGGAAGACGGAAAAATCTATATTAAAAATACCCAACCTGCTCAAGTTTCCAGAGTTTTGATGTCCGATCGGTGAAAAAACATTTGGGGCAACCTAAGGTTAGCTGCTCATCACGCTATAATCGTCCAAAAGTGGCACTTGAAAAATGCCTGCAGTTACCGCAAACAAAAAAAACGATCGCATGTGCATTTGCAAAATTTTGGTATTTCGACTGTCTAGGTAAGGTCATCAAGCGTTGCGCAATTTCTGTAATTGCTCATTTGCTTAAGTACCAGAAGATACGCATTGATTTCAGCCAGCCGTAAGTCTACCTTTCACCCTGAGCGTTTGGTGGAACTTTTCTATGGTTTATCTATGCTAGTTTGTCGTAAAGGGTATGCCAATTATGCTGCATTTGTGCACTTCTTGTATCGCGTTTAACAACCTCTATGCATCAGTCCTTCGATAAATTGGGGCAAGGCCTTCAAACGATCCTGCACCCTGGGCTGATTTCTTGATGAGAGGAAACATGACCAAGTCTGGCAATTCTTCAGAAATTTTATTATGAACTTTTGAAAGTGCTATGACGGCAAGAGTAAGCAAAGTACAATGCAGTGCAATTTTCTGGCATCTACAGTTGGCTCTTCATAATTGGTTCATCTTTGGTGCTATCAAATTCAATATTCTCTGATCCCAAAAACTACAATAGATTGATTGACTGTGCTCGGTTCAAAAGTCATTCGATGCAGCTTTTTTTCTGGCAGGTGTTTCTTTTTCCCACATTGTGGAGTCTTTAGAAACAAAATTGTCATAGTTTCTGATTATGAGTTCGCCCCATACACCAGTGGAACGCCAAATTTGACACTTCGTAGTGACAAGTACTCAACTGCTTTGCAAAAAACTTGCCTTGCGTTGCACTTTGCTCACGCCATCTAATTTTAAAACTTTCTGAGAACTAAAAGTGAATAATTTGAAAAATTGCCAAAGTTGGATATTGTAGAATCATTGTTCGAAATTTCGGCCATTATTTCAATCATTACGAGGGTAACCAGCACAAGAGCAAGATGGCTAAAAAAGGACGAAAATCTTTGCCGAGTGGTGTTTGGAGGTTTACTCATCTTTACGTCGTTTTTTCGTGACACGTTGAGAAAAAGGAAAGAACTTTTGGAACGACCTAATGTTTTATTTATTCCCTCCTACCTAATGAATAGAAAAGATGAGAGCAATACTATCAAGGATGATTTTACGACTTCTTAACATCTTGGGGACTATGAGTAAGACAGAGGAGTACAATTATGTTAGTTATCATACCTCGCTATCTCACCATTAGAACAGTGGCTATTGGCGACCGGTGTGTTTTTCTGGTTATGATTCAAAAAGCTTTACGTGCACTGAAGAAAGCGATACCTCGCCAAAACGTTCGCAAGCTTCCCTTAAACTGATAATTCCTGTATTGTTCCCTTAAACTGATAATTCTTGTATTGTTCTTTTAAACTGATAATTCCTGTACTATGACAAAGTTGATCAACAGTCAAAAAAGATAAACGATCCAGTTTTGCGACTTGTAGTGGACTTGCAAATAGCTAAACCGCTGCATCTGAAAACTCATCCATCGGGGGTGTGCTTTCGGACTTACTGTTTTGCTTTCAAGTTCGAAAGGAGAACGAGTTGGAAGTTGGCAGGTACTGGATTTTGCACCCACTAGTGAAAGATCTGGATCCTTCAACTTGCATCATCCCGGACTTCAACGCAGTAACTCTTTACTTGATTACGTATTCTACAGACTTGTTAGGTGGCTTTCACGCCTTCCTGCTGGGACCACTAGTGCAGCAAATAGTCTGCCTTCAAAAAAAACCTGGAAAGGTTTGATTTGCCAGGTGTTGCCGAATGTAATTAACGGTGCGTAGCATAGCATCCCTTGAAAGAATGTCACCAGGCAAGCAGAACTCATCGAGTGGAAAAAAATGTAGAAAACAGGAAACGAGGGAAAGAGAAGGCCATGAGTGAAAAGTCACAAACCGAGAAGCGCCATCAAAAGCCAGTCAATTCTAAAATGTAACTCTCAGATGTGAAGAAAAACGAAAAAAAATGGAAACTAAGCCAGATAACTGTTTGACTATGGCTTAGTTTCCATTTTTTCGTTTTTCTTCACATCCGAGGGTTACATTTTACAAACCGATTGACTGGCTTTTGATGGCGCTTCTCGGTTTGTGGCTTTTCACTCATGGCCTTCTCTTTCCCTCTTTTCCTGTCTTCTACATTTTTTCCACTCGATGAGTTCTGCTTGCTTGGTGAAGTCATTCTTTCAAGGAATGCCTTGCTAAGTTGGAGGGTCAAGTTTACTCTTCTCACGTTTAATTCTTTTCCTGCTGGTTTTTAGTTCATTTTTGGTGCCTACGCTACTTGTGGTCTTACTACCGATGATGCTGCGTTGCATGCCTTTGCTGCCGGTTCCTTACATATTGTCTTAGTTCTTCGACTACTATTTAACGGTTTCTTTGACTTTCATTTTACGCCGCTATCTGCAGTTTTTGTTTCTTTTTTCGTTGTTTTCAACCATATCCGGCCTTGACCGCTCCCAACGGTACTTATTCACCACGAATCTTTATCAACATTTTGACAACCTCATCGGATAGTTCCCATTTTCGGACCCCTTGGTCGTGGTTCATCCGAACGTAGCAGGTGTCTATTCATGTTCACCACTCAGTTTCAGAATCTTGCTATCCTTTGAAACAAATTATTGTCGGGGTCAGGTCAAGTCAGGTCAAATAGCTTCTATCGGGGTTGGCTAACCCCAAAAACGTAATCATTGTTAGTTTCAAGGGTGCAAGATCCCTGTGATTATGTTCTCAGACATACTACACGTTTCTTCTTTTTTGATTGATGGGTCTGGAGCTCCGTGTCTTGTCACCATTTAATTTTGTTTTCCTTAAGGCTGGCTTCGTGCGCTGTTTGATTTCTTTCTGACTTTTTCTATAATGCATCTCGTTGTGTACTTTTAAAAAATCTATGAGTGCACGTCGTCTGCTTCAGTAAAGCTGCTAGAGCTTATATGATTACATCACACAGGGAGCCAATGATACAAAATGGAAAGATTTTAGATTGCTTCGGAATTTTGTTGAAACTTGTTGGTCCAACTTTTCTCCTTTCCTCAAATAGATAGCACTCAGACAATCGCCTCGGCAAACTCGCTTTTTTTGCAAGCGGCCAGGAGAATTTTGGTGCGCGGCCAAACCTTAGAGGGCGGTCCTTTACTGTCGAATGTCCTGCTAGCGGGCAGCAATACAGAATTTTCTGCGGGCGCTCGTCAAATATTCCTCTCACGAATGCCGGCCAGAATTTCAGCGAGCGCACTTTCTTAACGCACTTTCGGGCGTACTCCGTGCAAAGGTAAGACTCCATCAGGTGTCATCAATGGTTTGATTTAGCCGAGTTTGCGGCAATTTCTCTTAGTGGAAAGTACCTACGGGCCGTGCGGTGCTACACGAAAGACCGTCGGTCCTCGACAAATTTGCATATTCTCGCGAAAATTCACGAGGATGCGGCCATTGCGCCGCAACTAATCTATGAAAAAGCGGCGATCGTTCCTCAAAAAATATCAAGTAATTTTCCAATTATCTGCAGGCGAACTGCAAGAAATCAGTGAATACTTTTCCGATGCTCGCTTGCCTATATATCACACGGCCGCCTACCAGCGACAATTCTCCCCGGACGTGAATATTAGTATATCGGTTTCAAAGTCCATCATGGGAGCATTTCGGACTTCTGATGTCGACAAAGTTGTCGAACCTCCTTGTTGAAAATTTCTTTTTCGGCTTTCTCGCTTTCGAAAAACCTCACGCTTCAAACTCCGTCTCCTCCTCTCTACAAATCCGAGAGCCGATGATAATTCAATCTCGGGTAATTTTGAGATTTTACCAGAAATTCTACTCAAACCATAGTATATTGTATTAGGTTAGTGCAAAAATAATGAGCGTTTTCCTAAAAAAATTTTCAGGACAACTTTTCTCCATCAAACGTCATTCTTCTTAACAGTCTCAGCACATTGTTAGAAAGCTTTCATGCTCTATTTGACGATGTTCGAAAGGAACTTCTAGTCCACTCTGTTAAGAATTTATAAAGTTTCACATAATCGCAATCAAAATTAGATTTTCGTTGCATTCATTTTTCTGGCCAGAATTTGAGCGCGAATGAAGATGGTTTATCGAAAATTTAGCCGCTATATGTAATGGAAATTGTCTACATTATGCATATTCAAACATATTTTTTCAACTTATCTAAAGTGAGATATCGGCGGTTTAACATGGGTAATGGTTGTGGTCATTTTAGAGCCCATAACTTTTTTTGTAAAATGCAGTCGCTCAAACTTTGCTCATCTCTGTAAGCGTGAGGATAGGAGTCCCATTAGCGGTTTTTGCAAAAACATCCAGCTTTTCGGTAAGCAGAAAATTGAAAAATTCTTTACTCCGGGGTTTTAAGGCCTACTCAAAAAAATGCTAAAAGTTGATATTTTTGAATTTCGATTTTTCCCTCTTCGCTAATCTTTTTTTTCCCAGCCGTTTCCATGTATATCTGTACTACTGGCCTGCGGCTACAAGATAGGCTGCTTATAAATCATAAGAACAAAGTGTGAAAGGAGATATGTTCTGTCAAAAACAAGCCTTCAGAAAAAACTCTTTTTGTTCAATCCATATTTTTCTGCCCATATGAGATATGAGTATAGTTCAATGTGGCTGTACTGCGAAAGGTTCGCAGCATCTGAGGGTCTTTATCACATTTAAAAATGTAGATTTTGTAGAAAGTTATAGCAAGTTAAAGTGGAATATGGGAAAACGCTCATTATTTTTGCACCAACCTAATAGTTTTAACCCCGTAAACCTGTTGGTCATCCATGCGTCGCAAAATTACGTTTTGGTAAGATTTTTTACTGTTTATTAGCGCTTCCTTCAAAAAATGTTACAGAATTTCATTGAATTTGTGATAATAAATGGTGAATTACAACAAAAAGAAGCATATAAGAAAACAGCAAGTAGATAAAAACGGACTACTTGTTGGTCCTATTAAAACTTCTTTTTTTGGGTTATTTACACATTACACTGAAAACTTTACTTCTCATTGTTCATAAAATTCGATCTGAATGAGCTATGTCCTTCGGTGCGAAGCAGATTCATCAACTCACTACACTAAGTGCATGCCACATTCCCAGCCTTCATGCCTATTCACCAGTGATTTGGGCAAAACCAAGAACAAAATCGCTTGATCTGGGACCTATTAACTCTAACTCGGCTAGTATTCGCAATCTTTTTCCGAATTAGTTATGTGGATTTATCATACCTAAGTTCTTTTTTTCGAAGATTTCTTTCGCAAAACTTTTTTTCGAAGATATCTTTCACAACTAAAACGTCAGTTATCACAGAATATTTGAAATTTGTTTAGTAAAGCCTGAAACCCTCTACTATTCAACCCGATAATTCCAAATTAGCCCTTCCACCGTAGTTCTTACGCGCTATTGCAAGAATCATGGTCCAAGTTCTTGCATTGCGGTGGATCCAGGTGAATGGTAAGTAATTTCGCTACGATCCATGATTTGCTACCTATCTGCCTTTCAACAAAAACTCATTTATTTTACGATACTAGTACTCACAAAGATTGAATATTTCAAACAAATTACTAGAAAGCAGACTTATGTTTGAATCCGTCTTTTACAAGAAAGTGTTAATCTTTGGGGTTGAATCGAATGCAGTTCAGTAAGCTAATCAGAATCAGAAAAGTGAGTGGATTCCTACAATTGTCACAGCCAACATCACATAGCCAAGTCTCTTAGCAAAAATGAGTTATATACGCAGCTTAAGATCTGCACTGAAAACTTAAATTCACTTCTTAAACTATTTAAAAATAGTGTGATCAGACTCTCAACACGCGTTGTATCAACAAGCATTGCAGTCTTGTACCTTTTAAAAGTGTGCAGGATCAAGCTTTGCCAGGACCTCAAGTTCAAAAGGATGGAAGCGTAATAGAGATCAAAAAATGGAGGTAAGATCATGTTGGACTTTCCTTTGCAACATTTTTTTTCCTTGACGGCAGGCCTAAGATCACGGAAGTAACTGAGGATAACGTTTATAAATTTGATGTTTGACTATATGCGCCCAAAACACTTTTTTGAATCCTAAAAGCTAGAAGCTACTTTATTAGGTAATCAAGAAATGAAGTGCTTGATGTGCTTTGAAGTCAGTAAAATGCAAAAGCTTTTTGAGAAGTGTTGATAAAGTGGTACGAGCGATCACGGCCAGTAGGCAAATGTTGAAAAGCTAACCTATTTTTGCACTCCATGTATTGACAAAGAAAGCTTTTACATCACTTTCAATAGTACTGAACGCTGATGAGCAATCTGTTTTTGATAATTGCCAAGCGTCATTGAACCCCGAGTTATGAGTGCTTTTTGGAGCGAAAAATGAACGCAGAATTTAGGCAAAAACAATGGTCATGATGAAGTGATTTGATAATTAAAAGCTGCACCATTTAAGCAATCCTGGGTTACAGTTGCGCTTTCAATCTTTTGACACAAAAAACGCTCATACAAATTCTACCCTATTTTCAGGTGTATAAGCCGCACTCTTTTCACTCTAAAGGCGAACACGCCAAAAGACTGACTGTCATCATGGAGCGCGTTAAGTGAGAGCAGTGTGCGATAAGGTGACCGCTTCGCGAGACATATGCGCGGCGGCACGCCTGGGTCTGCTCGCGTTTAGAGCAAAAAGGGTGCGGCTTATACACCTGAAAATAGGGTAATTACCCCCTGATCCCATCTCCTTTCACATCTTATGGATTTGCATAGTGCTGGTATAATCAGGTATATTTTATTCTACATATTAAATTTCTGAACTGCATTGCATCGTATTTATGTCCTCTAATTTCATTTAGCAACGACTAGTTTTATTGTACAAGAATTCTTCTCACAGCGAAAGCATGCTTAGTAACCGTAGTCTTTTGATATCTGATATAAGTCACCGTTGGCATTAGAATGCCATATTGAGTTCATCATCTCTGCAACGATACGATACAGGGCGCAAGATTTTCCTCTGAAATTGACCAGCCCAAACACTCCAAAGATTTCGGGATCAGAGAACCCTATAATGCTACCTGCTGCCTAAGAGAATCATGCGGAGTAAGCACCGTTTGCCGAAACGCAGCAAAGCAGCTGAGCGGTCCGCTTGGAAAATTGAAAAGGTAGGCATATGTACGTGAAATCAGGATAAAGTGGCAAGCAATCGGTCAGAACGCGCTCACTTAAGCGATGGCGTTTGCTCTTTGTTTTATGCAACCAACTTGCGTTTGTTTTGACGAACGCTACTCCTTTTAAAGAATTACTCAGCAGATAGCGAAAACACAGCTCTAAGATAAGAGCATTTTGATACATGATACATTCCGAAACACCACGGTCGCTAAGTAACCCTCCCTGTCAGATTTTGTGCAATTTTCCCTTTGCTTGTTGGCCCAAAATCGAATTACACCCTCACTTAGCAATCATTCTGGCTGTGATAATTCTCCCTACTCTTTTAACATTAACATTTTAAAAGCAAAGACAACTTTAAGATTTTTGACAAACACATTTTGAACACATCGCATGATTAGGGAATTGACGGTGAAATGTCGACGAAATATGCGATCTTTACATTTTGGGCAAAATATATGAAGGAGTGTTTTCGTAGGCTCGTAACTCGGCGAGTTTTATAGACTGGAGCCTAACTCATGCACCATTCGATAGCGCAGTTCCTAGTAACTTTGATCTAGAAAATCAAGCAGGCAAGTCTTTTGACAGATACGCGAGAAGTGCGGGCAAATTTATGAACTTTCATGGTGCAGTTACAGTCACCTCACCGTACCTCTCCAAAAAGACCCTGTAATCCTCAAAGACCACGATTTTCTAAAGAGTGGGTCATAAAACCTCTATAAACGAAGTTTCCTTACAGTTTCAAGAGCATCAACATTTTGATCAAAATCCATCGGCAAGCCCAGAGCGGGAAACGAGAAAAAATGAAATGACCCGAACATATCTGAAAACTTGCTCGTAGAGGTTATCCGACCTGCTGATTTCGAAACTCACTAACTGCTTAGGAAGATAGCTTTGTATTCTAGGGCTCTGGCGAGTAGAATTTTGGACGACAGAATTTTTCCACAATTCACCAGCCCTTCTATTTCCTTTGAAAGGAAATCTGCGCTTACTATTTAGCGCATCATAATCTACAGAAAAAGTACTATCGAACAGTGCTTGCTGGAGTCTACTAGGGGCAATGCGCGCTGCTTTACAACTTTGCGAAAAGACACAGAAAGATTTGAGAATGCTGAAATTGGAATACCAAGGAGAAGTTGTATACCGGAAAATTTGTCTTGATGAACTGAGCACAAAGCTTTTTTCGGTTTCGGAATGTATTAGAAAGTTATGACAAATAGAATTCAAAAACGCGTGATTTTTTCATAATTCGCCAACGCTTCTATCTCTTTTGAGAAAGTCTGCAGCTAGTTTCAAGCGCACGATAATCTACAAGAACAGTACTATCGAATAGTGCTTACTGGAATCTTTTATGTTACACAGACGCTGCGTTTCATCCCTGCGAAAGAAATGACCTCCACAGAAAAATTCGAAAAAACTGGAAACGGAATATCGGGGGCATACTGTATATCAAAAGATTTGCCTTCACGATCTAAACAAAAGCTGCTTCCGAATTTGACATATATTTTTTGCGAAGGAAGTTATGGCGTTGCGTATTCCGCGTGATTCCGCGCATCCTAGAATGTTGCGAACTTCCAGGAAAATCGCGGACTTTGGAGAAAATCACGGAAATTTTGCACCTTTTGTGATATTGTGATCTTGAGCAAATTTTAAAGCAAATTTGATCAGACTAACTCTCTACTATGCTCCTACAGAATACTTTCTATTTGTCATCAGCGACAAATCAATGGCAATACTGTTATCAGCACACTGAACAATCCAAACATACAGAATTCTGCAAAATCGAGCGAAAACTTACTGTCTAGCGTATACCTACCATATACTGCTAGATTGTGGCACTCCTATATACTAGATGATGCTCTCGCTGAGTTGAATCGAACGGTGCCCTCGGATTCAGAATTCGTCCATTCTGGAGCGAGATATGGCGATGCGACGCGGATTGCGACGGACTCTAGTGTGCGGCGCATTCCGCTGCTTTCCGGCAGACTCTAGTGGAGTGTGGCGCACTCTGCCGCAATCCGACGCACTGCAGCGGACTCCGGCGGAGTGCGCCGCGACCGGCGACTTTTTTTTGACGAATCATGAGCAGGGTCAAGCAAGGGGTGTGGCACACGATCGCTGATTACGATCCCCCCCCCCCCCCATGATTGCTGTCTTAATAAGACCCCCCCCTGAACTATACACTTAAGATAGCATTACTTGAAGGCCCTGCCAAATATAATAGCATTACTTGAAGGCCCTATCAGACATAATGGACAACATATCCCTAATTAGCATGTCAAATAACTCCTTCAGACAAAATGTGAGCGAATTCTGACGATTCAAGATACTAGGCTATCTAAGTGAAATGGTCAAATTCCAACATGGTTAACTTTGTTTCAAAGGTGAATTAGCTATCCGTTTTTGCACTCAAAACAAAGCACTACTCCTTCTTTGTCCACCTCAGGGATCCCGCTTCAGAAGATCTCCAAACTGTGGAATTAGAAGCCAACCAAAATCTTGTTTTTCCCATTTTTCGCTTTTGATCGCTGTGCTTTCACCAACTATTACTCAGAGCAAAGAAAACGAAACAGGCTCAAATCACTCCTGTGAAAACTAGGAAATCCTTGGTATCGATCCGTATAAACAGGGTTTGCTAAAATTGGTTTTTTGATATAGTTAGGGGGTGCGGCACACCCCCTCAAAAGCTGCAGCTGCCGCTTTTGTGGGTAGTTCTCAAACTCCCAAATCTAACACAATATCCATTAAGGATGTGAAAAGATTTGATCAGTATGTTGTATAAGCACTACGGTGTGTCGACGAAATATGCGATCTTTACATTTTGGGCAAAATATATGAAGGAGTGTTCTCGTAGGCTCGTAACTCGGCGAGTTTCATAGACTGGAGCCTAACCCATGCACCATTCGATAGCGCAGTTCCTAGTAACTTTGATCTAGAAAATCAAGCAGGCAAGTCTTTTGACAGATACGCGAGAAGTGCGGGCAAATTTATGAACTTTCATGGTGCAGTTACAGTCACCTCACCGTACCTCTCCAAAAAGACCCTGTAATCCTCAAAGACCACGATTTTTTAAAGAGTGGGTCATAAAACCTCTATAAACGAAGTTTCCTTACAATTCAAGAGCATCAACATTTTGATCAAAATCCATCGGCAAGCCCAGAGCGTAAAACGAGAAAAAAATGAAATGACCCGAACATATCTGAAAACTTGCTCGTAGAGGTTATCTGACCTGCTGATTTCGAAATTCACATCTGTTTAGCAAGATAGCTTCGTATTCTAAGGCTATGGCGAGTAGAAGTTCTCCTGCGACAGGATCTTTCCCCAATTCACCAGCCCTTCTACCTCCCTTCGAAAGAAGTTTGCGGAGACTTTTGAGCGATCATTAATCTGCAAGGGAGGTACTACCGAATCGTCCTTACAATAGCCTACTAGAGGCAATGCGCGCTACTCTACACTTTTGCAAAGTGACGCCTGCAGAAAGATTCACGAATTGAAATCGGAATATCAAGGGCACGCTGTATATCGAAAGATTCGCCTTGATGAGCTGAGCACATTGCCTTTTTCGGATTTAGAATACATTCATTCCGAAGGAAATTATGACAAATAAAATTTGAAAACGCGTGATTTTTCCAGAATTCACCGCTTATGTTTCTTCTGGGAAGAAACCTGCTATACTTTAGTGCGCTATAATCTACAAGAACCGTACTATCGAATATTACTTACTAGTATCTTTTATGTTGGACAGGCGCTGCGTCACATCCTTGCAAACAGACCTCCGCAGAAGAATTTGAGAAAACTGGAAACGGAATCGGATTCAGAATTTAATCATTCTGAGTGATTTTCGGATTCAGAATTTATTCATTCTGAATGGACTTAAGGCGCTGTGTAGTTTTGATTTACGCGGATACGCGGAATTCCTGGGAACGGGGACATGCTGTATATCAAAAGATACTGTGCCTCATCAACATAGCATCTTTTATGTGTTTATGTGTCATTCTGGTTTCAATAAGCGCTAGTTGAGTCCCTTCAAATTAATAGACATTCCGAAACTTTGTTCGAGCTGTTATACCTACGTGAACACCACATCAAGACATGATAGACATAAAATATTGACGTATGTACCACAACTTTTTTTTCCTTATTCAACCTATGCTACCAAGCTACGTTGTTTTGTGACTAGTCAAATGATCGCTGGACATGAAAATCCATCACAGTTAATAGGTTAGTACATAAGTGATGCATCATAACTTTTGCCTTTTTTGAACGTAGCGCATTCATTTTCTGGCAATATAAGGATTAAGACGTAAACTGCAAGTAGACATTTTTGCCGAATTTTGCAATTTTTTTTCTTATGTAAGGATTACGGTAGCTTTACTGCATAAGAGAAATTTTTTAGATTGCGTCAAATTTTGCTGAAACTTGGCCTATGGAGGTATTCAACATGCTGATCACAAAAATGAGACCTGTTTGTATGAAAAGGCCTTTTTCATAAGGTAAGGAATGAATTTCCTTAGCGACAAATGAATATGATATTCGTATTCGACGAAGAATTACCCCATTGTGCAAAGTTTTAGGGAATTCTGAGGCTTCGCAGCTAGTTATCAACATATTGCCCTTCAAATTTGACATTTGACGTGTTCTACTTCTCAAAGCCTATGTTGACTTGTCTCTAAATTTCACTTCGTTTTTACTGATTCTAATATTTCAACTTCTAGCTACATGCCGCCTATTATTTTTTGATATGTTTGATTCAGATTTTGTACGGCTTTATGCTTGCCAATGAGCCGTGAAACCTCGATTTTCAGAGTTTTCGAAAAATGCCTGCTCTTTTCTACTACGTTATCGAAATTCAAACGCTTTGCGCGGACTTGCAGCTTACATCACCCTCTACATGATCCAGACAATGAGATTGCTACATTGAAGAAAAAACACATGGAAAAAGTTGCAAGACTTATGTGCAATCTTATTGAATTAACAACTTTCTAAATTTATCACTCTGATAAATGGTGATAGAGCAATGCAATCCTTAACTTATTGCACTGGTTCAATTTTCGAAGTGTTTCTCATATTCTTAGGTTTGCAGTAGTTGGGTAATATAAATATAAAAGATTCTTAAGCTGCGCGGACCGTGATTACTCGGATTGTGAGCATCTGCATCCCCGTCGTTTTCAGATACGTTTTGTATTGTACGCAAGGTTGCTGAGTATAGGTAGGGCTTAAAAAACACAGGTTCATTTGGAGTTTGGTCTATAGAGTTACTGACCATGCTGACGAAAATGATACTCATTACGCGCTAGGGCCTCTTTTATTGCGGTGCCACGCGGTGTGGTGTCCCAACCTAGAACCGTGGCGCCAAAGCTTCACTGACATCATAGGCTGACATCACATTCTGTCCAGCAAATATCCCGTAAGTATATTTTTGCAAATCTAAAGTTTCGATTCACTATCATTAACGTGCATGCCTTAATAACTGAGAAATAACAGATCTAGGAGAAAAGCCCCAAGCAAAACTGTAGGTTGTAATCTCTGCCAAATTTTGTTGCTTAATTTAGTTCTCCAAAGACAGCAAGCGTATGTATGTATTTGGACATGTATCTATAATATGCTGACTTACAAGGGAGGTCCGATTAGTCGAAGTGGCCCTTCAAAATGAGTCTATACCACTTTGAAGAGCATCAAACGCTGTTTCCAAATTTGTTTTTATCATCTGCCGAGCGCGTCTACATTCCGCGTTATGAATATTTTTTTGGTGCGAGAAATGAACGCATTATCTACGAAAAATCAAATTTTACGGTCTTTTCAGCGCATTAATACAGCAGCGTTAAGTATGAGTGTTTTGGACAAAGAGTGTTAATTAGATGGAATGCTCTGATAATCAAGATTGAACCATTTGAGCAATTCCGACGATTGTGCTAATTGTGCATTCAAGTTTTCAATTCAAAAAATGCTCAGAACTAGACGCCCAGAGGCGCTCGGCAGATAACGAAGACAGCTTTGGAATCAGCGTTCGATGGTCTTTATAGTCATATCAATTTCATATGAAAAGGCCACTTCGACCATTCGGACCTCCCTTGCTAGTAGGAGAGCTCGCAGGACTGTATTGAACTGAAGACAAAATTTTGGTGCGTAAGTGTCTCTAAGTTTCGGTTTCCACTTTTTTGATGTGATATTGGCTCGCTCTGCCGAACAGTGCGCTTTCCTTTTCGTACTGACACTGTAGCGATAGCATAAGCAACCGGCTATCACTCTCGCCCTATTACTTATGCACAGTCTACTGAAGAGGTTGCGTTAAAGGCACCGTCAGGTCAATTGGGGGGGGGGGGGGGGGGGAGGGGGATTTCGGGATAGTGCGGGAGCACGGCCCTGACTAATGCAACTTCAAGTCCGATTGGAAAAGGTGGGTCTGAAGCGACAATATCGCTTCGGAAAAAAGGGACGGCACACTAGTCCCGCCTCCTTGACAGGTTTGACGTTGTTAGTATATCAGATCTACCGCATTCGCCACGTCAAATCTTGTCAAGGAGGCGGGATTAGCGCGCCGCCCCTTTTTTCCGCTTTCTTCCGAGGCGATTTTCTCGCTTCAGAAAACACCTTTTTCTATCGAACTTGAACCTTTGCGTCAGTCGGGAGCCTGCTCTCGCACAGCGTCAAAATCCCCCCTCCCCCCCCCCCCCCGGTTGACCCGGAAATGCCTTTGAGTAAGCGAGCATACCGGAGCAGTGCTAAAATTCTCATATTATTTTCGAATCATTAAGTAAAAAGGCAACACATGGTATCCGGTGCTATAGACAGCATATGTTACTACAATGTTTACCGAGAAAACAATACAGATGAAAAGTGCGAAAAGAAGTGATCTTAATTTCATTGCATTGGAATACAAATGTTGGTCACGATAATGTACTGTAAGCATTGAGAAATCAAGCAATACTGATCTACTATACAATGGTCGCTGGACAAGTGCACGTGGTCTTCTCTAGACTTTCATTTTAGTAGTACAAGGCAATTAAGCTCTTTCTATGAGCATTTACTCGTTACCACAGTTTACTACACTCAAACAATCTCCGCAGTTTCGACCAAAAGTGTTTTATTTCTGTGTACTCTGCAATGTACATATTTAATTTTGAAGTGCGTGCTGTTTTCAACGCAGCCAATTCGCGGATGTGGCTGTGATCGAGTGACAAAGTCGTGTAGGGGAATGCATGAAGTTCCATCTAAACGGTAACCATAACGGAAAATCCGTGATTTAACTGCGAAAGGTTAGCAGACTGTTTAAAGGCAGTATCTCACCAAAATTGAGGTCGCGCGGATCTTCGCGTATTATATTATAGGGACGTCTAAACAGGCCATTGCAACAAGTTCGAATTGGCTGTGATCGAGTGACAAAGTCGTGTAGGGGAATGCATAAAGTTCCATCTAAAAGGTAACAATAACGGAAAATCCGTGATTTAACTGCGAAAGGTTAGCAGACTGTTTAAAGGCAGTGTCTCACCAAAATTGAGGTCGCGCGGATCTTCGCGTATTATATTATAGGAACGTCTAAATAGGCCATTGCAACAAGTTCCACTCATTTTGACCCCATCCACGCTGAAAAAAATTCGCTCAAAGTGGTACGCGGAGAGCGAGTTGGTACGCGCGGACGACTCCTTCGGTCTCCCTCCTTACGCGTTTGAACATGTCCCTCCACTTGGCATCCACCTCCCCTCTGCTGCTGCCACTGTGGCTGAGGCTGAAGTTGGAAGGTACAACTCGTCCACGTTGCTTCCACGGGGCCTCCAGAAAAAAGGGGTTTTGGGAACTTCGTGCGATATTAGACCCATACAGTGCTAGACAGGTCCGACAGGCATGCAAAATGCAAAAATCTCGACAATTAAATTTTGGTGAGACACTGCCTTTAACCACATTGCATGTGTGTCTTCATTACAAAACTACTCGATACTAATCTTGAGTATATTTCGCGCTATCCTTGAGAGAGCAAACAATCATCAATCAGTTCCATTCCTTGGAGAGTCGCACATGAAACGAACCCAACATTTCCGAAAGCTTAATTGGAAAATAGCAGTTTAATTAATCCACCAAAATAAGTGATTCAGAATAATAATAGTTTCTGAAAATTTTATCGAATGAGACCAACAAAGACGTCACAAAATTGAGAAGAATAATCTCAAAATCGTTCGGTATCTAAATAACAAACGATGAAAAGATACAGTGTCAGATTTTTTAATCTAAAACACTAGTTCAAAATGGCATGAAACGTTCTTCAGCCGCAGAGCAGATCTTTAAGGAAACAAAGCTTTCAATGACATTTATGCGAAATCGAAATCAGCTGATTTAACAGCAATTCTACAAAGTCACGCCAGAATCTTGGTACGATCACATGTAGGGTTTCAAGTAAATTTTATGATCTCATCTTTTAGCTGATAGAGCAATTAGCTCTTACAGCAGTATCAGTCTGGATGAAGTTTGAAAAGTCTGTTCAACTTCTTTGAGTTGCCGCGATGGGTTTCGGGAGCGGGGTGAAGCCGAGAGCCACTTAAATCACCCATACATTGTATGTAATGAGCTCAGAGATTATGTTTGTCACTTGCGTCGTTTCGAGAGATGCATCTTTTTGAAAGAAAAGGATTCAGTGTACTTGATTATCTTAAAGCCTAAGATATACCTCATGCGCCAATCGCTGCGCAATTCGGTGCCTGAGCGACGGTTCTCAATTGGTCAACAAAGCGCTTCGTTTGAGCAAGACTTAATCTGTTTGCAATCAATTACAGAAGATAAGCGCTTATGTCCTGGGATAACTTCTTGATGAACAAAACATGACACCCAACGCAGCACTAACTGCTGCTAAAGTGAATCAACTACATTTGGAAAGTACTGCGTTAACCTTACTAGTTTTTATGAGCGTTATTTCGCCGTCACTGCCAGACTTTACGCCACGTTTCTTAATACCGCTCTGAGCCCTCTGAGCACACTCGTTATACAGAAGTTCTGCCTAATCGTCAACTAAAGTAATGTTATCTGGAAACTCTCTCACCGTCAACATGAAAATTTGAGTGAACCTACACCTACATCAAAGCAAAAGTGACGCATGCTTGCCCAGCTGTTCATCTAAAGTATTATATTGAGCAGAACTAAAACTTCTACGACGCCAACACCGAGAAAAATTATGAGTCTTCTCATTCGTAGTATTGTCGACGTAGGAAGGAAGGGATCAATATTTCGACATCGTCGCGGCTCTCTACTGAGCATATCTTGCCGAGAAAAGTAGAAGAAGATGACCAATCATGCTTTGATAATTTGAGTAAACTCAGCAAGACTAGAACTTATCAGATAAAGTGTAACATGAAGCTTCAATTATAGTTTGACAAAATGAAGCTGAAATTCTAACAAAGTAAAATATTCACCTTTTATATAATAATAAGTCTTCTCGTTTTTTTTCTTTTCGTTTCTTCGACATTTCATAAAACGCGCGGAAAAAGGCAGGCGAAGTGCCAGACAATATCCAACGCACAGCTTTTCTTTCTCTTTTCAATTCATGTTTCGTTGGTTTTGTGGTCACCAAATTAAGTGCCGAAATTTAGCCCATGCTTTTTACTGTGGTCAAATTCAGAAGTTTTTAAAAAATTCCATTATGAACTTTTGAAGGTGCTACGGCGGAGAGAGCAAGCAAAGTGCTGCAATCAATGCAATTTTCTGGCATCTATAGCTGGGCTCTTCACAATTAGATTATTTTCTGGTGTTAACAAGTTCCATTTTCGGTAATCCTAAAACTCACAGAATATCAAGCGCTATTCGACTCAACTGTAATTCGATGCAGCTTTTCTCTCCTTTCTGACAGGTGTTTCTCCTTCCCAACTCGTGGAGTCCTTAAAGACATTAAAATCATTGTTGTAATTTCTGATCTTGAGCCCGCCCCAGGCTGCACACCCTCAGACAATCGGCGGGGGCAGGGGGGCACTGGAAAAATAGATGGCTGATTTCTCGCACCCCGCCCGCGGAATTTTTGGGAAGCAATCAGGACTTTTCGGAAGAGCGCTTGCTGAGTTCTCGATTCCTCAAAGGTTCAGCAATATATTTGCAAAAGATAAGAGCGGAAAAAAAATTCAACAAGCGGTCTCTCAAAAACTCGCTGACTATTCTCCTGGAATTTGCGAGCGGAATGCGAAATGTCAGCAACGCGTATTTTCCGGCGCCCGCCTGCCCCCGGCGATTATCTGAGCCTAAAGCGCGAAATTTGTCATTTCGAAGTGGCAAACCAATTGCCTTGCAAGGTTCGCGTATTATATGGATCGATTCTTGAAAGTTTCAAATTTCAAAGACTTGTTAGTGTTGAGGCGTTTGTGTACTTTACAACGGGAAAGTGACTTTTGGAAAGTTCAAAAAATCAAGAAGCCATTTGAAGATACAAAACTTGCCTTGCGTTGCAATCTGTTCACGCTATATAAATGTTATTAGAGCTTAAAATAAAATTGGAGATTTTGAGAAATTGCCAAACATGGTAGAACCATGGGTTCGAAATTCAAGCAATTATTTGAAGGGTGCGGGAAGTTTCTCATTCGAGCCATATTCTCGCACCTAAGTGATGTGCCTGCCAGGTACATCCGGGTTCACTGCAAATACGAGCTCCTCAGAAGACCAAGACATCGCAACCCCCCTCCCCACCCCCCCCCCCCTTAACCAGTGTCGCTCCAGATGCTGAAACTGGAAATTTAAAGGAACTTTCAAAAACAAAGCTCAAGAGTGCATTTGCTCCAATCAAGACTGGGGTTTTCGAGGTTGCTCTTTTCAGTAGTGAGACTTGTTTGTTGCAAAGTCAATGTTCAGCACCGCTAATGCTTAGATCAAAATTCGGATTTGAAGGTTTTCAAAAATTCCTTTTCTAAATCAAGTTCAGATTTACGAGTTTTTGAAAACTCATGAATGGACTATTGGAAAAAAACTCGTAGCAATTTGTATGAAATCTAGTCCTGATTACCAGAATATGGTCGAATCAAATCTATCAAATCAATCAATTTTCAAGCAATCGATTGAAGCAATTTGGCACGGGTGTGAAAATTATTCGTATCTGGAGTAAGTTAAATTCAACTATAAACAAAAATTTCTGAAATTCTAAAGTAGCCCGAGTTACTTGTACCCTGACATATTCTTAAGACTGAATTCAGGGAGAGAAGACACTAAAAACACTGCGGAATCACATACGTCTTCGGCACCTGGCGTTTAAATTCTATGGAAGTAATTCGGTTCCTGTGAAAGAAACATTTTTATCTCCAAAAAATTGTTCAAAAAATCAAATCGATATTGATATTGCACAAAACATATATCGTTATGAAAGAAGCAATTTCGAGAACCTGCAAATCTGAATATTGGTCTTGATTGGGAAAACGTTTGAAAACCTTCAATCCAAATTTTGATCTTGTTCAAGCATTAGCGGTGCTGAACGTTGACTTTGCAACAAAGAAAACTCACTATTGAAAATAACAACTTCGAAAACCCCTAAATCAGAAATTTGGTCTCGTTTGGAGCAAATTCACTCTTGAACTTTGTTTTTGAAAATTCCTTTAAAATTCCAGTTTCAGCATCTGGAGCGACACTAAATAAGGGGGTGGTGCTTGCATGTCTTGGTCTCCTGAAGAGCTCGTAATTGCAGCGAGCCCGGATGTACCTGGCAAGCACAAAACTTAGGTGCGAGAATATGGCTCGGGTGAGAAACTTCCGCCCCTTATTTGAATGATCACAAGAGTATCCAGCACAAGAGCATAACCGCTGAAAAGAGAAAGAAAATCTTCGAGTAATGTTCGAAACGTTTGCCTGCCTTCATTCTGCTTTTTTATGACATGTTGAAAAAACGGAAAAAACTTTTGAAACGACTCAATATTTCGTTCTTTGGTGTCTCCTCTTTTCTATTGATTCCCCGTAAACGAATATAAAAGATATGAGCATTACTATCAAAGATGATCTCACGGCTTCTCAACATCTTAGGGACTACAAGTAAACAGAGGAGGGATTGTACCAATTATCGTACTTCACAATCTAGCAGGACAGTGGTAAATGGCGACCGATGTGAGCTTTTTGGTTGTGGTTCGAACACCGCTATGCGGCGCTAAAGTCCATGTACAAGGTTGATTAACACTCAAGAAGGATAATTTTGCAACTTGAAGTGGACTCGCAAAAATGCTGAACTGCTGAACCATTACATCCATAAGTGCGCGTCCTCTGTTCAGTAAAGCTATTGAAACTTATGGGATTATAAGACAAGGAACTTTGTAATCACATGCTTGAAAGCTCCTCTAGGGCAAGCTTGAGTAAATTTGGGACTTTGACCGAATTAAAGCGGAAAATGTCGCTACATTGCAAAATTGATATGATATACATATTCAGCGTGCTGCCCCCTAGCCCAACTTCCATCCAAATCTACGATTTTGAGCCCTTTACACCTACCTTAACTATATAAGACACTAGCTGGCTTACTCGGCTCCGCCCTGCCCTGTCAATACACTATAATAAAGTTCCATTCCCATCCCTGTACAACCTTTCCCTGCGGCCACTTCTACATGCAATTCCCTATTCTCGCTGTGATAGTAATCAGTATGCTCACCTACCTTCCTCACCAACCTCTAGCCCCATAACTCAAACTTCGCAAAAAAAATCGATAAAATCGATAAAGGTACCGGACGATTTTGAAAATCAATATTGTATTCGTAATCAGCATGCTCGATTACCCTTCCCCCACCCCCTGTGCCAATTCCCAGCCCCGTAAATCAAGCTTTACAAAAAATCGACAAAATCGATATCGATCGATGACCAAAAGTAGCCAATGATACATGCCCCGAAGTGTATGTGTGCCAAGTTTGGTCCTGATCGGTTCAGAAATGGAATTAATTCGGAAAATACGTACAGACATACAGACATACAGGCAGACAGACAGACAAACAGGCAATCAGCTTTATCAATAAGAATTTTAATGCGGGAAAAGTGAGACAATTTTGAGATTAACCCCTCCCCCTTTATTTATGCACTTCATTAGTCTCATTTTGAAGAATTTTTCAAAAAGTTTTATCAAAGACCATTGTACTCTGGTGACTGATAAAGACTGCTATCCAGTTGAAGCATGCTTTCGGAAATATTGGGTTCGTTTTGAATGCCTTCGAAAGTGGAATTGATTAATGAATTGCTTGGATTGATTGGATCTTTAAGGACTTATCGCAAAAATACACAAGATTTTACCATAAAGAGTAGTATGATGAAGACAAACACGAATCGTTCCGTCGCTGAATCGCCAACAATTTTTCGTTGTTACTCCTGAATTATAACTTCATGCACACGCCTACAGGTGTTTCCCTCACTCGTTCACAGCCACATCCCGAAACTGCTGCATCTGAAAACAGCACGCGCTCCACAAACATTGCATAGTGCATCCTTTTAATTGAGATTGCATTCGGAGTCGGTTTGCAATAGTGTAACAAGTGGGGATAAACAATTAACGTTTAGAGAGATTAATTTTCTTGTACTATCAAAGTGAAAGATCAGTGAGATCACGTGCTTTTGTTTAGAGATCAATTTCATCGAGATCCAACGTTTCTTTCGATTCCTCTGCTTTAAGTCATTAATGTGTGACCACCATTGTTCTTCATTGTAATTAAAACAGTATCGGAACACGTGCGAGTAATTCCTAACTTAATGTGAGACTGCACATTGTGCGGGGCAACCGGCAACACTTCATTGAGAATTCGTGTTCAATGGTCGAATACTAGAGTACTTTCATTTTCGAATTAATCGAGAGTCGAATATTCGAAAATCTCTACTTTCCAATATTATTCAATAATCGAATATTCGATGATCATCAACTCGACTCAATGTCCATCGAATATTCGAATATTCGAAGAGAACCGAATATTCGAACATAGCTTATGCGAGGTGTAGAAAAAGTATCTAGGCACTGCTTGCGTTTACTCTCACGATGCCTTTTGCCAACCTTTGTGAATATCTTATAGGTATGTCTTCAGCTAATACATACAGCAAAAAGCGGATCACCTTTGCTTTTCTTATTGTGAGATCATGGTAAAAACTTTCAGCATAAAATAGAACAACTACGAAATAAGACAACCAAAATTTTCCAAAGAAAAGTCGAGTGCAGATTGTGTATATAGTGTTTCTGGAAGTCTAGGAAGAGATTTTTTTTTATTACATTCTATGGGCAAAAGTATGATTAGTGATGTCTCAAACCCCCTTCTCTTCTACGGCAAATTTATAACAGTGAAGAGCGATCGATGAGTTGCTCCATACCGTTAATCTGAGTTGATGTTAGCCTACAGATCTACATAATTTTGCAAACGCTACATATAATCCGCAACTCTAGTGGGAGTATATAATCTTCTTTGAAGTTTCGAAGATCTCTTCACAACCGTCATAGGAGTACGCTCTCAAGTTCTCAAGTCTTTTGAAGTCTTGGCGTCACCACTAAGCCGTCGTTGACCGAAAATTGTAAAATAAAAAACTGTCTAGTCTTAATACTTTCATGAAACAACTAATTGCTAGATGTTTTGGTCTCTTATAGGAGTCACCTCCTTGACACGGATTATTCGGATACTATTCGAAAATCAAGTAAAACTCGAAAATCGAATAATATTCAAAACCGAATAACGTTCGGGACCCGAAAATTATTCAAAAGTCGAATAGTCGGAAGTTTCCATTTCCGAATAATATTCGATAGTCAAATATTCGAAAATCTCTATTTTCGGATATTATTCGATATTCGCACATTCAAAAATTTTCACTTTGGTAATTTATTCGATATACGAATATTTGAAAAAATTCCGAACATTCCTAAATACGGTTGCGATGTGATCCAGGTTTATCAAGAAGCAAAGCATTAAGGACTACTGATACTGACAAAGTTGTCAAACATCCAGGTTGGTAACTGCTTTTCAACCCTTTCGATATCAAAAAACCTCTCGCTTCAAGCTGCCCAATCTCCTCCTCTCTGTCAATCTGAGAGCCGATGATAACTCAGTCTCGGGTATGAGGATTTTATCAGAAATTTCATTTAAGCAGAACATAGTGGAGTCTCGTCAACGTAAACCAGCTGGTTATCCTTGATCATCGCAAAATCATGACTTGGCAAGACTTGTTGCTATCTAATGCTTGCCTCAAGAAATAGGGTGCAAGTGTTTTATTAAATACGGGCCAACAAAATATAAAGATAAAGTCAACTACAACAGAAAAGATATAAAGGAAAACAGCAAGGCTGAATAAAAACAGATCATCTCCCCAAGTTAATCCATTCAAGCTCCGTAAACATCGGTCTGAATGAGCCATGTGCTTTAGTGCAAAACCTAAATTCATCGACTTGCTATACTAAGTGCAGCCACATTCCAACTCTATTCAACAAAATTGAAAATTTGCGGACGGCAAAACAGGAGGGGAACAAAATTGAACACTCTGGGACCTATCAACTCTAATGATTGCTAGCAAACGCAATCTTTTTCCGAATCAATCATGTGGATTTATCACACATAACTTCATTTTCTCAAAAATCTCTTTGTCTTTGACAATGATGTTTTAGTTGTCTTTTACTTTTTTAGAATTACTAGAATGCTATTTGTCATAGAATATTTGGGGTCTAGCGAAGATCTAAACTCTTTACTACTTGAACTGAAAATTTCAGATCAGCACGATTTTCAACGTAAAGTGCTCCACGCTATTTGCAAGAATCATATCCCTGCCTTGCACTATGGATGATCCAGGTGAATGGTAAGTAACTTCGCTACGATCCATAATTTGCTATCCACCTGCTTTTCAATAGAAACTCAATTATATTACAATATTAGTCTTCAGAAAGATTAGATATACCAAACAAAGTAGTATTAGGTCGGCTTGAAAAACTTCGTTTTGGCATAAAAATTAACATGAAAATTTTCCTAGTTATTTATCCATGATTTTTGTAAGCCGATGGTGATTACGAGAACAATATCAGTTCTCGAAAATATCTACTACCTTTCAGCATGAGATTTTTTAAAGCGTTCTGTAATTACTCAAGACGATACTTGGCTAGAGTACATGATCTTCAAATTTTGGACGATATTCTTGATAACATGAGATCGTAAGCTCATAGTTCACAATCAATGCAGTATGGACCTGACGCAAGCCATATTCTGATAGCAACGTAAGTAGTAACTGCAAACTTCAAATATAGCAAATAAGTTGTCCAACAGATACTTGAAATGTGCAGGCAAACTCAAAAACCTACGTGGTATCGCAACATTTCTGTCAGCAGAATTCTGCTAAAAATGACTATGGTGCACAGAAGCGCTATTTTTGTAATGAGCGAATCGGAAAACCCCCATAGGCTGAATATCCGTTAGATGATTACCGATATTTTAGCCAAAAACCGTCGGTGAGCTTCAGAGCAAGAAACGAGAAACAATCGAAAGTCTCGAATTTGCTGAACAACTTGCGCATCGAGGATGTCTAGCCTGCTGATTACGAAGCACACACCTGCTTTGCAAGAGCGTCTTACTGTAACGTTAGGGTATGTAAAATTTGGGAGGCAGCGATTTTTTTCAAAATTCACCGGCCGGCCTATTTCTCTAGAAAAAAGGTCTCCAGTTAATCGATAGCTCACGATATTCACGGCAACAGCTCAACGAATTGTGCTTATTGAAGTCTTCCATATGTGTTTTGCGATTCGTTACACCACTGCGAAAATTCGTCCCCACAAAAAAATCGGGCAAACAGAAAACAGAGTAGCGGGATATTCTAGTATATCAAGAGATTCGCCTTGACATGCTGAGCATTAAGCATTTCTTGGATTTACGTTTTATGCAATATGAAGGAAGTTCTGAAGACAAAAACGAAAAAAACGCGGAGTGCTCCTATGTGGGTATTGTAAATTCCGGCATGGAAACTGAAAGTGCACCAAAGAGTGTCTTTTTCTTCGAAAAGATTTTTCATTTCAACTGGTTGCTCACAGCATAAATCCACTAAGCCAACGGGAAAATAATATATTAGGTTGTAACATAAGTCTTGAGACACTCTCACTTCTTACGGCGATAAGTACAGTTCACACTCTAGATATGCGAGATAACATTCGATAGAGCAAAGCAAGCTCTACAAAATAGTTTGCAAAAGTTCGCACCAACTTCAACCCAATGTAAGTTTGCATCCACAATTCGAGTCATACTGAAGCCTTACAAAATTGCGAAAAATTCATATCTCCATTCAAAAAAAATCCTACAAATCTCCAAATTGCTCATAAAAATTGCACACTACATCGGACACTTATATGTACCATTCCTGGATTTTTTTCTTATTTAGAAATCGAGAAAACAAAAATTTTCATATCTATTAGGTTGCCCCTGAAGTTTTGTCGGTTTTTTCCTCGCTCACTAAAACCTACAGAACACCAACTCAAGGACGATCTAGATACCATTTGGTTCACAATTTTATCCTCTTTCTTACAACTACATTTGTCTTCTGATTTACTCTTCTTTGCGATGTTTCGCCATGGCTTTTTAAGCAACTCAGCAGCATTGCCAAGCCTTTCCTGAATTCAAAAAATTTTCATCCCGGCGTTTTCAAAAGTGCTAGTAACCATTATGTAGAGCATATCTTTGGCTACATTGTGTTTATTTTAGATTACATAGGCCACTTTACCAAGTTTCTTATAATTATTTGCTTAATAAAAACCGCGGCTTTTTGATGACGTTTACCACGTAAAAGTACCGAAAATTCCGAAATGCTTATTCAAAGCAAACCAAACTTGGTTATGTTGCATAAATAATGTTTAATAAGAGCGTGTTTCAATTCACAAGTATTTCAAAAGCTTTCGTGTATTTGCTGCAGTTGCGTGTTTCATAACTTGGCCAAAAATCGAGACCCCTTAAAAAATAATTTTTTAAAGCTAAAAACAACAGACTAGGAGAATATGAAAATATTAATTTGTAGTCCGAGAGTTGCCTTATTTGATCCATACTTAACCTTTCTCGAAACAAATTTCTATAAATTAGCCTGACGAGCAGATAAAATTGATGGGTGGAGAATCTTGGCAATTATCAGAAAAAGCATACAAGTTTATGGTTTGAGAATATATCCATAAGAAAGAGAAGGAAAATCTGCATCAAATGCATGTTGAAACTCATCCAGGTCTTTGTTGTGCGTAGTTTTATAGCAGTTTGAAAAAACCAACAAAACTTTCGGGACAACCTAATATATAAAAACGAAACTATGCTCTTTTCGTTCATTTATTTGTATACTACAAGCCCTTGGAAGTATAACTGTAGAATTTCAGTTACTTACAGGCCCTAGTTTTCGAAAATTACCGATTAGCACTCCACACTCGGTATTCTATGCTGAAATCAACATTTCTCGAAAATTGGGGCTTATAGAAAGCTGAAAATTTACGGTTATACTTCTAACGGCTTGTAGTATATTTACAAGCCATTACATGAATGAAAATAGCATAGCCTCGTTTATGTATAAACATGAAATCTCCCGTTCCTTCAATTTCTAAATGAGGAAAAAACCACAAACGGTACAAAGTAGTGTTTAATGTAGTGTGCAATTTTATGAGCCAACTGGAAATTTGTAGGATTTTTTTTGAACGAAAAATATGAATTTTTCGCGAATTTTTGAGTCTTTAGTACGAATCAGATTTTGGATGCAAACTTACATTGCGTTGAAGTTGGCGAGAACTTTTGCAAACCATGTTGTAGAGCTTGCTTTGCTCTATTGAACGATATCTTATTGGCGTAAGAAGTGGGCGTGTCTCAAAACTTATGTTACAACCTAATAGACGAACCAAGTTATTTATCGTCAGATAATTTGTAAAATAGACGTGGTGCACATTACCCCCTTACCACACTTGTAATATTGGAATCATTGAGTCTTAAAGAGATCTCGCATTTTTTTTCTCTCTCTCTCTCTCTCTCTCTCTTGATTTGACTGAATATTTATTGAGTGGCAGTGCACATCTTCACAGTTTGCTCCACTACAAAGTTTAATTGGAGTTGTCAGTAAAGTGTTGCCGGTTGCCCCGCAATGTGCAAATCTCCACTGAGTTAGCAATGACTCGCACGTAGCTCTGATACTGTCTCATCACAATGAAGAACAATGGTGGCACACATTGACATACTGTAAACAGAGGAATTGTTAAAACAATGTTAGGTCTCATTACAGTTGATCGCAAGACAAAAGACATGACCTTCCTGGTTTTTCATTTTGATAGTACAAGCAAGTTAATTGAATCTTTCTAAACGTTAATTGTTGACCTTTATCTGATACACTACTGCAAACAGACTCCGAATGTAATCTCGATCAAAAGGATGCACTATGCAATGCTTCTGAAGTGCGTACTGTTTTTAGATGCAGCGAATTTTGGATGTGGATGTAAACGAGTGATTGAAACATCTGTAGGCATGTGCATGAAGTTATAATTAAGGGGGTGAAAACAAAAAGAAATATTAGCGATTTAACGGCGGAAGTGTTGGCAGATAGTTTTTGGCTAGCGTTGCATGTTTGTCATCATTATACAACTACTCAATACTTATGATAAAATCTTGTGTATTTCCGCGGTAACTCCTTAAAGAAGCAAACAGTCCATAAATCCATTCCACTCCTTGAAGAGTTCATTTAAAAGGAACACAGCATTTCTGAAAGCATGCTTCAACTGGATTATAGCAGCCTCTATCACTTACCAGAGCACATTGGTCTCGAGGAATAAAAGTTTTTTGGAAAATTCTTCAAATAAGACTAGTGAAGTGCATCATAAAAATGGGGGATAATCCCGAAATTGTCCTTATATTAGGTCGTTCCGAAAGTAATTTCGCTTTTTTCAAACAGACGCCACAAGTGATGGAACAAAGGTTTGTAAGAGATCTTGAAGGCATTCGATGCAGAATTTCATTCTCTTTCTAATGGTTATGAAACTGTTGCAAAACAGTCAACGAGCTTCCGGAAAATAACCAAAATCTGCGACCTATGCTTTTTGAGATGGTCAAGTTTCACGATTTTTTTAAACTTTCATATCAATCCTCAGAATGAGTTCAAGTAACGATTCGATAGGGTAAACCTCACAGAATACAGCACTACTTTTTTCTCCTTTCCATAGCTTGTCATACATTTTTAACAGAATTTTAACTGATGCTACCGATTTCCATACTTGGGCAGCTAAATTCTCGTAGAACATCAATGGAAGAGCAACTTGCGCACTATTCGATGCAGCATTTTCTCCTCTTTCTATCAGGTGTTTTTTGTTTCCGATTCGTTTAGTTTTCGGAAATAAAATCATCATAACTCATTCTTCTAGCGAGCCCCACGCTGTGCCCGAAAAACACGAAATTTGACATTTCAAATCCGTAAACCCTCACTTGCTTTGTAAAATTAATGCTAACTCATAGTACCATCTTGGTAGTCTCAAATTCCGAATAATTATGATGTTTGATGCGATAGTGGCTGACGTGGGCCTGCCAAAATCCGATGGTTTTGTTAAAAAATCTTTTAAAAAATCACGGCGGGCTACGAGAAAGAGAAAAAAGTAGTGCTGTATTCTATAAGGTTTACTCTATCGAATCGTTACTTGAACTCCTTCTGAGTATTGGATTGAAAATTTTAAAAAATCGTGAAACTTGACCATCTCAAAAGCATAGGTCGCAAATTTTGGTTATTTTCTGAAAGCTCATTGACTGTTTTGCAACAATTCCATAACCATTAGAAAGAGAATGAAATTCTGCATCGAATGCCACCAAGATCTCTTAGAAACCTTTGTTCCATCACTTGTGGCGTCTGTTTGAAAAAAGCGAAATTACCCTATTTTCAGGTGTATAAGCCGCGGGGTGGTCCTAGCTTACATCGACCAGCCCGAACACATCAAAGGACTTCGCAACCAAAGGGCCCCACACAGTGCTGCGTATTGCCTGAAAGAATCGTGCGGCATAAGGATCGCTTCTCGAAACACAATGAAGCGGCTGAGCAGCTCGTGGGAAAATTTGAAAAAGTGCGGCTTATACACCTGAAAATAGGGTACTTTCGGAACGACCTAATAAATAACATTTGTAAAAAGGTATGGGGTCAAATCTCAGATCTTACTGAAACTTCGCACGGGGTGTTATTGGACATGCTGATCACAATTGTCGCAGTTACTTTTCCCGCACTGAAATGTCTGCCTGTATGGTTACGGTAGGTTAAAGGGCTCGAAATCGTAGACTGGTTGCTGGGCTAGAGCAGCAGCACACTGAACATGTACATCATATCAAGTTTGCAATATAGCGACATTTTCTTGGATTACGGTGGTATACTTTAGTTCGGTCAAAGTCTCAAATTTGCTTAAGCCTTGCCTAGAGGGGTTTTTAAGCATGCTGATTACGAATATCATGCTTGTTCACTGCACTAACGCCTCATTGTAGAGTACGGTGATTTGCAGTGCGTTAGTAAGCACCAATTCCGCTTTCCAAATCAATTTACATATCAGAGATCCAAGAAATGTTTTTATCATGTGAGGCGCGATATTCGTGATCAGCACACCATATACCCCTCCCCCCGCCTTTGCACAAAAATTCAGGCAAATCTACGATTTTCACCCCTTACCGTACAATACCGCTCATAATTCGTCAAAAAAGTAGCTGGAGTGCGCTGCAGTGCGCCGAAGTGAAGCAGGGTGAACAGTACTTCTCTAGAGTCTGTCGGAATCTTCGTCGCATCGCCATATATCGCTTCAAAATGAAAAAATGAATTCTGAATCCTATCGATTCAGCTTGGCGAGATGCATCATCTATTACATAGAATTGCCACAATCTATGGGGATACGATAGGTATACGGTAGACAACAAGTTTTGCTCAACTTCGCAGATTTTTCCTTGGTTGGACTATTCAGTGTGCTGATAACAATATTGCCATTGATTTCTGGCGAATGACACATAGTAGAGATGCTGTAGGAGTATGGTGATGAGTCACTCGTCGAATTTGCTCCAAAATCAGCTCTAAAGGCACAACACCGCGTGCAAAATTTCTTTCAATCTCGCGGAATTCCGCAAAAGTTCGCGATGTTCCAGAAATTTCGCGACATTCCGGGATCCGTAAAATCACGAATTCACGCAAAATACACAGCGCCATAACTTCCTTCAGAATGAATATATTCTGAATCCGGAAGAAGCATTGTGTTCAGCTCGTTAAGGCAATTCTTCTGCTATACAGCATGCCCTGGATATTCCGTTACAGTTTTCTCAAATCCTTCTGGTGGTCCTTTCGCAAGGCGTAACACAGCGTCTGTACCAAAAGATTCTGTGTTATATCTGTAGCACAAAAGATTCTAGCAAGTACTATTCGATAGTGCTGCTTTTGTAGGTTATCGAAAGCTAGAAATT
This sequence comes from Cylicocyclus nassatus, assembly GCA_958299035.1. Classification (NCBI taxonomy): domain Eukaryota; kingdom Metazoa; phylum Nematoda; class Chromadorea; order Rhabditida; family Strongylidae; genus Cylicocyclus; species Cylicocyclus nassatus. The sequence continues at coordinate 69,230,394 of CATQJL010000001.1, forward strand.
AGACGCAGGCTGCCTTCCAAAAAAGATATAAGCGTTGGAATTATTTCCTCTGTAGATTATGGAGCGCTAAAACAAGTCACAGGCGTCTCTCCAAAGGAGATAGAAGGCAGTGAATTCCGGTAAAGTCATGTCGTTTGAAATTTTACCCACCACAACCCTAAAATATGAAGCCATCTTGCTAAACAGATGTGATTTTCGTAATCAGCAGGTCGGATGACCTCTATGAGCAAGTTTTTCAAGATGTTCGGGTCATTTCTTTTTTTGTGTCTGTCGCTCTAAGCTCGCCAATTTATTTTGGTCAAAATTTTGATGATTCTGGACTGTAAGGAAGCTTCGTCATAGAGGTTTTCGGACACGCTGTCTACGAAAATCGTGGTCTTTGAGGAATACAGGGTCTTTTTGCAGAGATATGGTGAGGTAACTGTAGCTGAGTCACGAAGTTCGTAACTTCGTCATCACTTCTCGTGTATCTGTCACAAAACTTGCGCTTGCTTCTATAGATTAATCATAGGAAAACTGTGCCATCGAATGGTGCATGTCTCAGGCCCTATTCTATAGAAAAATCGCCGAGTTGCGAGCCAAGAAAACAAATTCTTAGGAATCTTGCTTAAAAAGTAAAGATCGCATACTTTGTTGAAATTCCCCCGTGAGTGGTTGCATGACATTCTGATTGCAAATATTATCTTCACTAGGGGATCCCGCTGTATTGAATATGGTGGTTGCGTGTGCTTCAGCTGATTAATAAAATTTCAAAACAGTTTCGTAGCTAGAGCTATCTAACCATCAAATCCAACCCAGAAAGATCCATTATCGATGTGAACAGATTTGATCAGCGTGTTAATCAAACTTGCCGTGGAATTTCAACGAAGTATGCAATCTTTACCTTTTGGGAGTGAGGGCGTGTTTCGTGGGCCCGTGACCAGCGATTTTTATAGATGGAGACTGACAAGGGAACGATCCCAACTTGCGGTGGCGAATTGGAATGAACCGCATACCATTAGATGCGTCTTGATGAGCTGATTCCAAATCTACCTTCCATATCTGCGACAAGGTTATCTGGAAGAAGTTACGAAAGGTTGAAAATGTGAAGTAACGAGGGTTTTGATGCATAATTTGCTTTAAACTCCAACTTGGTAGTGCACGACTAGCATCATATTAAGTGTGCTGATTTCATGGAATGCTCACATTCAAAAGAAACGCAAATAAATGTTTTTGAACAGCTAAAAAGCAACTAAAGTTCTTTAAAAAAAGCTATGAGCAATGAAAAGTCCAAATTTGGCAAATATACAGCGCAATACCTTGAAAATTGGTTGTTCGAAAAACCTTATTTGTGTTTCTTTGGAATGTGAGCATTCCTTGAAATCAGTACACTCGATATCATGCTAATCATACACTTCCAAATTGAATTTTGAAGCGAATTAGCACTGAAACTCCCGTTACTTCACGTTTTTAACCTTTCATAACTTTTTCCAGATAACGTTGTCGCAGATATGGAAGAGGTTTACAGTCAGCTCATCAAGACGCATCTAATGATATGCGGTTTATTCCAATTCGCCACCTTAAGTTGGGATCGTTTCCTTGTGAGACACGCATCATTCGATGGCAAAGTTATTTTAATCTATAAAAGCAAGCAGGCAAGTTTTTGATACCCGAAAAATGAGGACGAAGTTACGAACTTCGTGACTCAGTTACAGTTACCACACCGTATCTCTGCAAAAAGACCCTGTGTTCTCCAAAGAACACGAATTTCATAAACAGTGTGTCCGGAAATCTCTATAAACGAAGTTTCCTTAATTTCAAGGTCATCAACATTTTGACCAAAAGGCGAGCTTAGAGCGTAGTAAGACAGAAAAATGAAATAACCAAAACATCTCGGAAAACTCGCTCATAAGGTTATCCGACCTGCTGATTACGAAATTACATCTGTTTAGCAAAATAGCTTTATATTTTAGAGTTATGGTGAGTAAAATTTGGAACGACGTGATTTCACCAGAATTCATTACGCTCTATTTCCTTTCCGCCTGTGATTTCTTTTTTAGCGCTACGTAATTTACAAAGGAGATACTATTCTTTGCTGGAATCTACTAGGAGCAATGCGCGCTGCCTTACACCTTTGCGAAAAGACGTCCGCAGAAAGGTTCAAGAATGCTAAAATCGGAATATCAAGGCAGGGCTCGGCACGAGCTGTCACCAGAAAGTATCTCAAACGAAGTTCCCTTTGCTTCCAAAAAATTAGTACGAAGTACCCTTTGACCCTTTTTTGCCCCTCATTTCTCTGCACTTGGCTTTTTGTCCTTCATTCTGGGGGGCTGTGGCTCAACCCGAAATAAAGTGCAAAAAGGCGAAAACAAAAAAATCGAAAAACCTACGGCTCCTTTCTTTTACCTTCCATTCCCCTTCCCTCTCTCCCTACCCCTCCACCTCGCCCTCCCCAACCTCCTCCGCAGATGAGACAGACAAAGAAGTAGAAAATGACGAAAAAGACAGAAAAAACAAAGCTATAAAAGGTAAACGACAAAGAGCGCCCAGCGAAATTGAAGGATTCGCGCGTCAGTGCACAGGAGCGCACTCTGCGATCGGAGCAAGCTTCAATGAATATCTTTTGTAAAATGGCCTGGAGAAGATATTATGAAACCGTTTTTCCTCTGTATGATAACATTTACAATGAAGATACAATTTATGCAAAAAAGTATGAAAACTTATGTGAGCAAAGGGTCAGTGCCAGCTCAGCTGGCACCCAGCTGGCACGGTGCCAGCTAATTTAGAAGAAAGTTCAGCACAGCTTTCATTCACATATGTTTTCATAAATTTTCGGGTCCCTCAACGCGCATGCACACACCAAATTTGGTGTCATATGATTGCGTTTTATTTGTAAACAAGGCTTTTGTTTATCTAGGGCAGGATTCAAATTCCCGCGCTGTGTTAGAACTGGCACGTCGGCGGCATACCGATGGCATGCTGTTGGCATGCGAGTAGCATTCTGGCGGCATGCTAACAAATGGAGGTACAAAGCTAAGCTGCCAGTGGCTTGCCGGCCACGGGCTGGCGGCGTGCCCCTGGCATTCTAGCAAACAGCGACATGCTAATCCGCAAAAACGATATCCAGCTTGACCCAGTGCCAGCTGTGCCGAGCCCTCTTTCAAGAACATGCATTCAGTATATATTCGTTTCGAAGGAAGTTAAGTGAATAGAATTCGGTGAGTAGAATTTGGAAACGCGTGAACTTTTCCAGAATTCACCAACGCTTTTATCTCTTTTGGGAAAAAGTTTGCGTTTACTTTTTAGCTCACGATAACCAACAAGAGCAGTACTCTCGAATAGTAATTACTGGAATCTTTTATGTTACACAGACGCTGCGAAAGGACCTTAACAGAAAATTTGAGAAAACTCGGAATATCAAGCGCATACTGTACATAGAAAGATTTGCCTTGACGAGCTGAACACAATGCTACTATCGGATTCAGAATGTATTCATTCCGAAGAAAGTTATGGCGCTGCGTATTCTGCGCGACTCCCGTGATCGCGGACTCGCTCGGATCCTGGAAGGTTGCGACATTCCAGGAATATCGCTGACTTTGGCGGAGTTCCGGGAATTCCGCGAGGTTGAAAGAAATTTTGCACATTCTGTGAGCGGTATTATATTAGGTTGCTGCATAAGTTCTGTTCGATCTGAATTTTTTGGGTTCAAAATGTCATAACTTCTTTCAAAACCAACTTTTTTCCAAGATCTTGGTTTCCCTTTATCGAGCAATTCCTTGGCTATCAGATTCATATTGAAGCCTGCGAAAATCTCTGTTAGGAAAGAAACAAGAACCAAAAACTTCACAGCGTTTTTCTTTAAACATGTCTTCTTTGACATGGCAATGCTCCCTTATATGAGAATTGATAGGCACCTTGTCTAACAATGGATAGATAGAGAATTTTTCGTAGATTATTTTCCACCATAAAGATACTTCTAGGGTGAGGACGTACCTCGGCCACTTGGAGATTTTAGGCCTGAGATCTCCTTACACTAAAAATTTTATCGAAATTTGATATGTTTTAGAAAGAGCAAGAAAAGCACTATCTACAATTATTAGGTTGTTACATAAGTCTTGTTACACTTTCTTCTTACGGCGATAAGTCAAGCACCTCACATTCTTTACAGGGCTTCAGGGCACCATTCGATAGAGCAAAGCAAGCTCTACAAGTCAGTGTGCAAAAGTGCGCACCAACTCCGACTCGCTATAAGTTTGCATCTAAAATCTGAGTCCTACTAAAGGCTCAAAATTCACGAAAAATTCATATCTTCGCTCAAAAACATCCTACACATTTCCTACTTGCTCAAATTCACTATATCAGACGCTCATATGTACCGTTGCTGTATTTCTTCCTCATTTAGAAATCGAGAAAACGAATATTTTCTTGTTTCTACAAAAACCGAGCTATGTGTTTCTATTTATGTAGCTGTATACTACAAGCCTTTAGAAGTACAAACGTAAATTTTTAGCTTTCCAGAAGCCCTAATTTTCGAAAAATACCGAACTTTGCTTTTTTCGCTTGGGTGTTCAATGCTAAATTGGGTAATTTTCGAAAACTAGGACTTCCAAAAAGCTGAAGATTTACGGTTATACTTCTAAGGGCTTGTAGTATACAGCTACATAAATAGAAACAGCATAGCTTCGTTTTTGTAAAAGCAAGAAAATTTTCGTTTTCTCGATTTCTAGATGAGGAAGAAATACAGCCAATGGTACATATGAGTGTCTGATATAGTGTGCAATTATTATGAGCAAGTCGGAAATTTGTAGAATTTTTTTGAGCAAAGATATGAATTTTTCGTGAATTTTGAGCCTTTAGTAGGACTCAGATTTTGGATGCAAACTTATAGTGGGTCGAAGTTGGTGCGCATTTTTGCACACTGTCTTGTAGAACTTGCTTTGCTCTATCGAATGGTACCCTGGAGCCCTGTAAAGAATGCGAGGTGCCAGACTTATCGCCGTAAGAAGTAAAGTGTAACAAGACTTATGTAACAACCTAATACTAACAATGTTGCATTAAGGATGAAATTCTCTTAAGAATAGCTGCTTCAAACATAAGGCAAAAAAATGGACAGAACTTATGCAGCAACCTAAAACCTTTAGAGCTGATTTGGAACTAATCCGATCAAGTGACTTATTACCATGTCCTCAGTATATCTACTGTGTGTCATTCGCGAGAAATCAATGACAATATTGTGCACACTGAACAATCCAACAAACAAAAATCTGCGAAGTTGAGCAAAAACTTTTTGTCTACCTTATACCTATCGTACCCCCATAGATTGTGGCAATCTTATATATTAGGTCATTCCGAAAGTAATTTCGCTTTTTTCAAACGGACGCCACATTTGATGGAACAAAGCTTTCTAAGAGGCCTTGGTAGCGTTCGACGCAGCATTTCATTCTCTTTTTAAAGGTTAGAAAACTGTTGCAAAACAATAGAAAACTGTTGCAAAACAGTCAATGAGCTTTCAGAAAATGACCTAAAACTGCGACCCATGCTTTTTGAGATGGTCAAGTTTCACGATTTTTTGAAACATTCATATCAATCCTCAGAAGGAGTTCAAGCAACGATTAGATAGAGTAAGCCTTATAGAATACAGCACTGCTTTTATGTCTTCCTCGTATCTCGCCGTAATATTTCAAAAGATTTTTCAACAGAACTATCGGATTTTGGCAGGCCCACGTCAGCCACATTCGCATCAAACATCATAATTTTTCGGAATTTGAGACTATACTATGAATTAGCATTAATTTTACAAAGCAAGTGAGGGTGTACGGGTTCGAAATATCAAATTTCGAGTTTTTCGGGCACAGCCTGGGGCTCGCTAAAAAATGAGTTATGATGATTTCTCCCCGGGAACTAAAGAATCAGAAACAAGAAACACCTGTCAGAAAAAGGAGAAAATGCTGCATCGAATGGTGCGCGAGCTGCTTTCCTTTTGATGTTCTACGAGGATTTAGCTGCTCAAGTATGGAAATCGGTAGCATCAGTTAAAATTCTGTTGAAAATGTATGACAAGCTATGGAAAGGAGAAAAAAGTACTGTGTCCTATAAGGTTTACTCTATCGAATCGTTACTTGAACTCCTTCTGAGGATTTATATGAAAATTTTAAAAAATTGTGAAACTTGAGCATCGTAAAAAGCATGGATCAGAGACTTTCGTAATTTTCCAAAAACTCATTGACTATGCTGCAATAGTTCTATAAAATTTGCAAAGAGGATGAAATTCCGCATCGGATGCTGCCAAGATCTCTTAGAAATCTTTTCATCACATGTGGCGTCCGTTTGAAAAAAGCGAAATTACTTTCGGAATGACCTAATATAAAGCTGAATGTCTGTTTGTCTGTCTATATGTCTGTATGTCTGTATGTCTGTCTGTACGTATGTTCCGAATAGAAAATTACATTTCTAAAGCGATCCGGACCAAACTTGGCACACATACACTTCGGGGCAGGGCTGGTGTCATAGGCTACTTTTCGTCATCGATCGATATCGATTTTATCGATTTTTTTGTAAAGTTTGACCTGCGGAGCTGGGAGTTTGCACAGGGGGCAATCGAGCATGCTGATTACGAGTGCAATATCAGTTTGACGCTATTCGGCTATCCTGGTCCCGAAATTTTTTTGTCGTAGAGCTTGCTCAAACTTCGTGTATAAGGGTTATACATGCTGATTACAGATATCACACGTTCTCCGCAGAACGTCTTTCCGTGTGGTTACGATAGGTGTACGATAGGAAGTCAAAATCATGAATTCGGCTGGAGTTCGGTCCAGAGATCTTATTCGACATGCTGATTACGAATTTCAGACTTTCTCTGCATATTGAGACCTTTTCATAGAATTGTGGTTGTATGGTATAGGGTCGAAAACATAGGTTTGCTCTAAACTTTGTTTAGGGTGTCATTTAGCGCGCTGAACATGAATATCATGCTTATTTCGCAAGATAGTGCATTTTCTTGGCTTACGGTAGGTATAGATGGGTTGAAGTTCCACATTTGCTCAAAACCTTACCTGTAACCGTTCACAAGTATACTGTTTATGAATATGACGCTTGCTCGCTGTCATAACGCATAGTGAAGTTATATTGAGTTGCAGGGTTTGAATGGACATTTTTCGCTTTCGGGCCAATTTAGATCCCAGATATTCACGAAATGGGGAAGCGGTCGTTTTGTATGGCGTCTCTAGCGCCATCTTGATAACCTGTCCTAACGCGTAACGCACGCGGCAAATCTCCCTCCCCGTCTTTTTGCTTAGGCAAATGCCGCCGAATTGTGTATCGCGCGCGGCAGTGGTCCTATAAAGAAAGCATTACGGTCGTGGGAATCTTTTATATCACATGATTCGCCATTATCGTGGGGATTAAGCACGATATTCTTGAAACAGCACTTAAAGTAATTCCCTGCCAAGGTTTCAGGCAGGTTCATGATTTTTACCCGCTGCCACGCGAAATGGCTATGATCGTCATCAGCGGCTTGAATAACCCCCATATACCGAGTTTGAGCAAGACCCACCACAAAAACATTTTAGAGCCCGGATAGCCGAATAACGCCATCAGTTTTTAGAATTACCCTTACTTTTATCGATTTTATTGTTGTTTTTTTTGCAAAGTTTGAGCTAAGGGGCTGGGTGGGCACAGGTAAAGGTGTACAGGGATAGAAATGGAACCTTTATCGTTTTTCACAGGGCCGTGCGGAGCCGGGTATGCCAGCTGGTTCTGTATAATAGATGATCCGTCTTACCGAGCTGAATCGAACGGTGTCCTCGGATTCGGAGATTATGAGCGGTATTGTATATCTAGCTTACCTCTACAAAAAGATCGCGAAATGCATGAAAACTAAGATACTCGTGATCGGCATGTCGAATAACCCCTCCACAAAGAATTTTAGCCAGACCAATTTCGACTCACTACCGTACACCTACCTTGACCATACAGGGAGCCGTATTCGGCGGAAAAAATGTAATATTCGGAATCAGCATGTCGAATCAGCCTCTGTGCGAAATTTCAGCAAGATTTGAGATTTTGTCCTCGTACCGCATGCCTACCACAGCACTTCAAAACGCCCTACTATGCGATATGGATATTTTCGTAATTAGCATGTCAAATAACTCCTATTTAAGATGTTTTGCGTATTTTATTTCGTGTTTTGCGTTTTCTTCGTATAACTGCCAAAGTGCCGAGATTCAAGAATACATTTCTAGGTCGTGTATTCAAAATATCTCCGTTCAATCTGTAGCACAACTCAAAATGGCATGTAAAAGTTTAGCCGCAAAGCAGATTTTGAGGGAAACAAAGATTTCTGTAACGTGGATGCGAGATCAAATTACGCTGATTTTTTGGCATTTCTGTAAAGTCACGGCAGAATTTTGGCGCGCTTCTATGTAAGGTTTCACGTAAGTTTTATGACTCTATTTTTTAGCTGATAGAGCAAATCTCTTGACCACACAAAATGATAGATCTCAAACTTCTGTTTGAAGTTCCAAAAACGAAGATGCCGCGAAGAATTGCGATAGAGGAGTTAAGCCAAGGATTACTTTCGGATCACCCTTATGATGTATTCAGTGAGTTCAGAGATTAAGTTTGTCATTAGCATTTGCTCTATAAATTTCAAAGTTGCATCTCTTTGGGAGAAAAATATTTAACGCAGCTGATTATCGTTGAGGTATGCTAATTATGCTGCAATTGTGCACTTCTTGTACCGCAGTTCAATCACCTCTATGCATCAGTCGCTCACTAGATTTGAACAAGAACCTCACGATCCTGCCCTTAGCTAATTTCTCGATGAGAAAAACATGTTCAAATTCAGCAGAACTTAAGTGCAGTGAGGGCAGGCGGATAAAGTAAGCAAAGTGCAATGCAATGCATCTGGCATTCAAAGCTGCCTTTTCACAATTGGATTGTTTTTGGCGCCAAATTCAATGTTCGGTAGTCCTACCTAGAATAGACCGATTGACTCTGTTCGACTCTAGGGTCGTTCGCAAGGCTAGGCACGAGGTGGCTAGAGAAAATGCAAAAAAACGAAGTCCCCTTTGACCCCCCACCATATTCCCTAAAAATCCTCCAAAAACGAAACGTCGACTAAAAAAACGCCGCCAAATCGCCAATTTTGCGTGTCTCTTCGGTCACAAAACAAAACCTCCTTTGCTTTTCGTCCCAAAAACGATATCCAGCTTGCTTGTAAGCCACCTCGTGCCGAGCCTCGGTCATTCGATGCAGATTTTTTCCCCTTAACAGGTGTTTTCTCCAAAATTGTGGAGTCATTAGAAACAAAATTGATATTTCGTAGTGGCAAGGTATTCAACTACTTTGCAAAATTTGCGTATAACATTAATCGATTTTTGCAAGTTTCAAATTTAAAGCCACGTTAGTGTTAGGACATCTGTGTATTTTATGTCGCAAAAATTATTTCTGGAGATTATGTCAAAAGTCCTCCTTTCTTATTTCTGGAGAGTTATCACAGAATATTGAGAAACCATCTGGAAATGGCAAAAACTTGCCTTACGTTGCACTTTGCTTACGTTATCTACAATACCACTCACAGAACATGCAAAATTTCCGGAAATTCCGCGATCCACGAAATTCCTGAATTCCCGCGAAATTCATGTGAATCACGCAAATTACGCAAAGCCGTAACTTCTTTCTGAATGAGTATATTCAAAATATGAAAGCAGCATTGTATTCAGCTCTCAAGGCGAATCTTTTAATATACAGGTTGTTTCCAATATCTTGTTCAATAATCTTGAATTTGCATGCGGACGCCTCTTCGCATGGGTGTAACGCAACGAGTATCACACATAGGAGAATGCGGTAGAAACCGTTCGATAGCACTCTTTTACTAGATTATCCTGTGCTAAACAGCAGCCGAAGACTTTCTTTCAAAAGAGACAGAAGAGCTGATAAATTTTGGAAAAATCAAGCTGTTCCAAGTTCTACTAGCCGTAACTTCCTTCAAAATGAATGTCTTCGAAATCCGAAAGCAGCATTGCGTTCATCTCTTCAAGGCGAATCTTACTCTACTGCATATCCTTGAAATCCGATCCCTTTTTTTCAACATTTTCTGCGCACGTATATTCACAGGCCGCAACGCAGCGCACATCAAACATGAAAGACTCCAACAAGCACTGTTGGATTGTGCTGCTTCCACAGATTATCTAACGCCAAAAAAGCCAGGGGAATCTTCTTGAAAAAAAGATAGAAGAGCTGATGAATTCTAGAAAAATCGTGTTGTCTTATTTGACCCACCGTGACCCCAAAATGGGAAGCTCTACTGCTAAGCAGATGTGATTTTGCTAATCACCAGGTAAGATAGACTTTGTGAGCAAGTTTTCAAAGACAGGTGATTTAATTTTTTCTGTTCTACGCCCTGTAGCTCGCCGATGGGTTTTGCTCAAAATGTCGATGATCTTGGATTGTAAGGAAACTACACGCTGCTTACGATGGTCGTCTTTTGCGCCAGTACAGAGTTTTTTAGCAGTATGGTGAGGAAACTTTAGCTAAGCTACGAAAGTTCGTAGATTCCCTTGCATTTTTCGAGCACCTCTTAAGAAATTTGCTTGCTTGCCTCTACAGGTTAAATTCACTAGAAAGCGTGCTTTTAAACGGTGCATGCATTTAGCTTCGATCTGTAGCAATCGCCGAGTTACGGGCCTACGAAATCTCGTCCTAATGAGTTTTGCCCAAAATGTAAAGAACGCCTGCTTCGTGGAAATTCCCTAAGTGACTGTAAGACACTGTGGTCGCAAATTTTATGTTCAACTCAAAAGATCCTCGAGATCTTATTGTATTGGATCTGGTGGTTGTGTGTGCCTGAGCCGCTTAGCTGAATGTCAAAGCAGATTCGTGGCTAGAGCTCACATCTATTTGATTACTTCCAGTACAGCAGGATAGAAGTGAACACAAAATTGGTGACCACAGTGTCTTATAGTCACTTAGGTGGAATTTCCACGAAGCAGGCGATCTTTACAGTTTGGGCAAGACTCATGAGGACTCGTTTTCGTAGGCCCGTAACTCGGCGATTGCTACAGATCGAAGCTAAATGCATGCACCGTTTAAAAGCACGCTTTCTAGTGAATTTAACCTGTAGAGGCAAGCAAACAGATTATCTAAGAGGTGCTCGAAAAATGCAGGCGAATCTACAAACTTTCGTGGCTTAGCTAAAGTTCCCTCACCATAGTGCTAGAAAGCTCTGTACTTCGCGCAAAAGACGATCATTGCAAGCAGCGTAAAGTTCCTTACAATCCAAGATCATCGACATTTTGAGCAAAACCCATCGGCGAGCTACAGGGCGTAGAACAGAAAAAACTAGATCACCTGAATTTCTTTGAAAACTTGCTCACAGAGGTTATCTTACCTGGTGATTACGAAAATCACATTTGTTAGCAGTAGAGCTTCCCATTTTTAGGGTCACGGTGGGCCAACTTTGAGACAACACGATTTTTCTAGAATTCACCAGCTTTTCTATCTTTTTTTCAAGAAGATTCTCCGGTTGCTTTTTGGCGTTCGATAATCTGTGGAATCCAACAGTACTTGTTGGAGTCTTTTATGTTTGGTGTGCGCTGCGTTGCGGCCTTGTGAATATACGCGCAGAAAATTTTGAAAAAATTGGAATTGGATTTTAAGCCTATGCTGTTCAGTAAGATTCGCCTTGAAGAGATGAACACAATGCTGCTTTTGGATTTCGAAGACATTCATTCTGAAGGAAGTTACGGCTAGTAGAACTCGGAACAGCTTAATTTTTCCAGAACTTATCAGCTCTTCTATCTTTTAAGAGGAAGTCTTCGGCTGCTGTTTAGCACAGGATAATCTAGTAAAAGAGTACTATCGAACGGTTTCTACCGCAGTCTCCTATATGTGATACTCGTTGCGTTACACCCATGCGAAGAGGCGTCCGCATGCAAATTCAAGATTATTGAAAACAAGATATTGGAAACAACCTGTATATTAAAAGATTCGCCTTGAGAGCTGAATACAATGCTGCTTTCATATTTTGAATATACTCATTCAGAAAGAAGTTATGGCTTTGCGTAATTTGCGTGATTCACATGAATTTCGCGGAATTTCAGGAATTTCGTGGATCGCCGAATTCCCGGAAATTTTGCATGTTCTGTGAGTGGTATTGTAATCGCTATTGAAGCTTTCCGAAAACTAAAGTGAATATTTTGAAAAACTGCCAAAGTTGGATATGGTAGAATCATGGATTTGAAATTTAGGCGATTATTTCAATAATCATGAGGGTAACCAGCACAGGAGTATGATGGCTAGAAAGGGGAAATTCTTCGCCGAGTGATGTTCGACAGTTTGCTTACCATCATTCCGTTTATTTTTATGATGCGTTGAAAAAGGGAGAGGGCTTTTGGAACGACCTAATATTTTGCCCATTCCTTCCCAATGATTAGAAACGATGAGAGCAATACTATAAAGGATGATTTCATGGCTTCTTAACATCATAGGGACCATGAGTAGACAGAAAAGTATAATTATATCAACTAGCGTACCTCACTAACTCACCATTAGGATAGTGGCTATTGGCGACCGGTATGTTCTCTTGGTTGTAGTTCAAAAAGCTTTATGTGGCATTGAAGAAGGCGATACCTCGCCAAAACGTTCGTAAACACCTCTTTATTCTTGGTTGTAGGTTATGCAAACTGATATTTCTGTACTATGACAAGGTTGATCAACAGTCAAAAAAGGTAAACGATTCAGTCTTGCGACTTGAAGTGGTTGCGAATTGCTAAACCACTGCATCTGAAAACTCATTCACTAAGGGTGCGCTTTCGGACTTAGTCTTTTGCTTTCAAGTTCGATGAGAGAACGAGTTGAAAGTTAGCAAGTACTGGATTTTTGCACCCACTAGTAGAAGATCTGGATCTTTCAACTTGCATCATCCCAGGCTTTAATGCAGTAATTCTTGACGAATGTTCGAAAACGTATTCTACAGAGCTATTAGGTGGCTTTCGCGCCTCTCTGTTGGGACCACTAGTACAGGGAAGTTGATTTGCTAGGTGTTGCCTATTGTAATTAGCGGTGCGTAACACATCGAGCCTCCCGCAGCGTTTTCTTTCTTTTACATTTGCGTATCTATGAGCTTGCGCCCATGCCATATGGAGGATACCTAACTTCTACATTTTTTTTACACTCAATGGGTTCTGCTTGCCTGGTGAAGTCATTCTTTCAAGGGCCTTGCTAAATTGGAAGGTCAAGTTTACTCCTCTCATGTTTGGTGTTTTTCGTGCTGGTTTTAAGTTCATTTGTGGTGCCTACGTTACATGTGGTGCCTGTGGTCTTACTACCGATGATGCTGCGTTGCGTGCCTTTGCTGTCGGTTGCTTACATACTGTCCTATTTCGTCGATTACTATTTGACGGTTTCCTTGTCTTTCGTTTTGCGCCGCTAGGTATCTGCAGTTTCTGTTTATTTTTTCGTTGTTACTAACCATATCTGTGCCTTGACTGCTTGCTACCAACGGCTCTTAGTTATCACTGATCTTTAGTCAACAATTAGACACCCCATATAGCAGTTTCCATCTTCAAACCCCTTGGCCGTGGTTCATTCGGACATAGCAGGTATCTATTTCTACCACTCAGTTTCAGAATCTTGTTATTCTTTGAAACAAACCAATGTAGAGGTCAGATCAGTAGCTTCTTTCGGGGGGAGGGGGGGGGGGGGCAGGCTGTCCCCAAAAACGGGATCATTGTTAGTTTCAAGGTTGGAAGATATTTGAGATTATGTTTCTAGACATACTACACGTTTCTTCTTATTTGATTGATGGGTCAGGAGCTCCGTGTCCTGTTATTTACTATTTAGTTTCGTTTTCCTTGAGGCTGACTTCGTGCGCTGTTTGAACTTTTTTTCCGATTTTTTTCTTGGATGCACTGTTGTGTATTAAGTGAATAGATAAATAAATAGATAAAATCTATGAGTGCACGTTGTCTGTCTCAGTAAAGCTGTTAGAGCTTATGTGACTACGTCACATAGGGAGTGATACAAACGGCAAACATTTTAGATTGCTTCGGAGATTTTGTTGAACTTGTTGGTCTAATTTTCTCTTTTTTTCGGACAGGTAGCGACTCAGACAATGGCCGAGGGCAGGCAAATCGCAAACTCGCCCTTTCTTGCAAGCGGTCAGCAGAATTTTGGTGCGCGGCCAAACATTCCGAGGGCGGTACTTCCTTTACTGTCGAATGTCCTGCTAGCGGGCAGCAATACAGAATTTTCTGCAGGCGCTCGTCAAATATTTCTTCAACAAGTGCTGGCCAAACCTTCAGCGAGCCCGCGGACTTTTTTAATGCACTTCCGGGCGTACGTCGAGCAAAGGTAAGACTCTATCAAGGTATCATCGATGGTTTCATTACCGAGTTTGCGGTAATTTTTTCAGCGGAAAGTACCTATGGGCTGTGCGGTCCGACAACGAAAGAGTCGGTCCTCACAAATTTGCATATTCTCACAAGAAGTCCACGAATGCGGCCATCACTCCGCAATTAATCTATGAAAAAGCAGCGATCGTTCCTATAAAGAAATATCTAGTAAACTTCCAATCATCTGCAGGCGGACTGCAAAAAAATCGGTGCATATCTTTCCGGCGCTCGCTTGCCTGTAGATCAAACGGCAGCCTATCGGCGACAATTCTGAGGATGTGAGTAGTAGTATATCGGTCTCCAAGTCTATCAAGAAGCGGAGCATTGCGGACTTTTAATGTCGACAAAGTTCTCAAACCTCCTTGTTTAAGTATTGCTATTCGACCCTCTCGCTGTCGAAAAGCCTCACGCTTCAAGCTCCGTTTCCTCCTCCTTACCAATCTTAGAGGCGATGATAACTCAATCCGGGGTAATTTTGAGATTTTATTAGAAATTCTTCGTAAACCTTTATATTAGCTTGTCCCGAAAGTTTTGTCCGTTTTTTTCAACCTATCATAAAAATACTTGGAACAAAGACAGGAAAACGCTCTAAGCACTACCCGACGCATCTTTTCCTCCTCTTTCTAACTGTCATGCTTCCATGCCGATTAATCTTTTGTTCACTGAGATAAACGCCGAAATTTCGAACCCATGGTTTTTACTATGTCCAAGTTCGGCAATTTCTCACAATCTTCATTTTCAACTTTTGGAAGACTTTTGATAGCCCTCAGATAGAGTAAGCAAAGGGCAATGCAGTGCAATTTTGGAGTATCTAGCTGGCTTTTCAATTTTAAAGATAATTTTTTTCAAAAGTCTTCATTTTTGCGAGATTCTAAAATACAGAAACGCCTCGAACACTAACAAATCATCGGATTTTGAAGCTTTCAAAAACCAATTACGATTATTCACTATTTTTACGAAGCAAATGAGCGTTTACCGCTTCAAATATAAGATTTTGCATTATAGGTGTACACGCTGGGATGGTGTCAAATTCAAAAATTATGAGAATTTTATCGCCAAAGACCCCGCAAATTAGAGAGATACACTCACTGGAAAGAGGAGGAAAAGCTGCATCGAATAGCACTTTAGTTGTGCGTCGTTTCATGATCTTTGGCTTTTGACATCATCAAAGTGGAATTTGATAGCATCAGAAAAACAATTCTAAAAAATTTTTAAGGCTGGCTATAGATGCCGCAAAATTGCATTATATTGCCCTTTGTTTGCTCTATCTAGCTGTTGCCAAAGCTTTTCCGAAAGCTAAAAATAAAGATTGTGAAAAATTGTCAAACTTGGACATAGTAAAAATCATGGGTTCGAAATTTCGGCGTTTATCTCAGCGAACAATAGATTAATTGGCATGGAAGCATGACAGTTAGAAAGAAAAGGAAAAGATGCGTCGGATAGTGCTTAGAGCGTTACCCTATCTTCGTTCCACGCGTTTTTATGATAGGTTGAGAAAACGGACAAAACTTTTGGGACAACCTATTATATTGTAGTTTCGACCCCGTAAACCTGCTGGTCATCCTTAAATCGCAAAATTATCTTTTGGCAAGATTTGTTACTGTTTATCAGCGCTTGCTTCAAGAAATATCATATAATGCAGGTGTTTCATTGAATATGGGATAACAAATGGTCAACTACAACAAAAAGATGTGCAAAGGAAAACAGCAAGTAGATAAAAACGGAGTACTTGTTGTCTTATTCAAATTTCATGGAGATCGATATGAATGAGCTATGTCCTTCAGTGCGAAGCAAATTCATCAACTCGCTACACCAAGTGCATGCCACAATTCTAGCCCTCATGCCTATTTACCAGCGATCTAAACAAACCAAGAATGGAACAAAATCGCTTAGTCTGGGACCTACTAACTCTAATTCGTTGCTAGTATTCGTAATCCTTTTTCTTTGAATTAAATATGTGGATTTATCATACCTAACCTCATTTTTTCGAAGATGTCTTTCATAAAACAACTGAAATGTTAGTTATCATGGAATATTTGAAATTTGTTTAATAAAGCTCCAAACTCTCTACTATTTAAACTGAAAATTTAAGTTAGCCCAATTTCCACCGTACTTCTACACGCTATTGCAAGAGTCAAATTCCTGCCTTTCATTACGTTGGATCCAGGTGAATGGTAAGTAATTTCGCTACGAACCATGATTTGCTACCTATCTGCCTTTCAACAAAAACTCATTTATTTTACGATACTAGTACTCACAAAGATTGAATATTCTAAACAAAGTATTAGAAAGCAGACTTATGTTTGAATCCGTCTTTTAAAAAAAAGGTGTTAATCTTTAGGGTTGAATCAAATGCAGTTTGGTGAGCTATTCAGAACCAGAAAAGTGAGTGGAATTCTACAATTCTCACAGCCAACAGTCAAATAGGCAAGTCTTAGCAAAAATGAGTTATATACGCAGCTTAAGATTTACATTAAAAACTTAAATTCATTTCTGAAATTATTTCATAAGTAGTGTGATCAGACTTCCAACACGCGTTGTATCAACAGCATCGCAGTTTTGTTTTACATCTTAGAAGTGTGCAAGATCAAGCTTTGCTAAGAAGCATAATAGAGATCAGAGAGTTGAGGGATAGTCTAACATGACTATCCCTTCGCAACACTTTACTGATGATAACGTTCCTTTGATGTTTAATACTGTACGCACCAAAAACACTTTTTTCAAAGCCCAAAAGACCAGAAGCTATTTTATCAGGTATTCAAGAAGTGAAGTGCTTGATGTGCTTTGAAGTCAGTAAAATCCAAAGGCTTTTCGAGGAATGTTGATAAATTGGTACGAGCGACCACGGCCAGTAGCCAAATGTTGAAAAGCTAATCTATTTTTGCACTCCATGTATTTGACAAAGGAAGCTTTTTCATGGCCCTTGGTGGCGAATTGGCTTTTTCAAATGACTCCTACAACACTTTCAATAGTACTGAACGCTGGTTCGAAATCTATTTTTGATATTTAAGCGTCATTGGACGCCGAGTTGTGAGTGCTTTTTAAAGCGAAAATTGAACACAGAATTTAGGTAAAAACAATGGTCACGATGAAGTGATCTGGTAATCAAAATCCGACTATTTGTGCATTTTTGGGTCTCAGTCACGCATTCATCCTTGCTCAAAAAAAGCTCATACAATTCTATTTACCCTTGATCCCATCTCTCCTTTGACAACATAGGATTTGCATAGTGCTGGTATAATCAGGTATATTTTAGTCCACATACTGAATTTCTAAGCTGTATCGCATCGTATTTATGTCCTCTAGTCTCATTTAGCAACGTCTAGTTTTATTTTACGAGAATTATTCTTATAGCGAAAGCATACTTAGTACCCCAGCCATTCAATGTGGTATGAGCCACGACGTTGACCTGAAAACGCTATATTGACGTTTATCATCTGTGCAACAATACTTTGAAGGAGTTATGAGCGGCGTTATCTCTCGTACTCGGCGTATTTGCACAAGAGTACGAGTAATGTCGATAAGTGTTATCCTAAGTTCACGCGTACAGAGCGCCAAATTTTCTCCTAGAATTGACCAGCCCAAGCACTCCAAAAAATTTCGGGACCAGAGCGCCCTATAGCGGTGCCTGTTGCCTAAAAGAATCATGCGGTATAAGAATCGCTTTTCAAAACACAGCAAAGCAGCTGAGCGGTCCTCTTGGAAATTGAAAAAGTGGGCTTTGTAGGTGAAACTAGGGTAAAGTGGCAAGTAGTGAGAACGCTCAGCGGAGATTTCGCGCAACTTTGAGTCATAAACCGTTTCCGCGAATACTTAAGTGTTTGTTTTATAGGATTATTACTTACACAATGGCGTTTGCTCTTCGTTTTATGCGGCCAATTCGCGTTTGTTTTGACGAACGCCACTCCCTTCTAGAGTTGCTAAGCGCATAATTAGGTTGTCCCAAAAAGAAACTCCTTTTTTGAATAAGTTAAGCTCTTTTCGTTTTCCTAGTATAATTAGGGTATCACCGCCAAAGTTCCGCCTAAGCCGCCTTCCATGTAAAGTTCAAAGCGAAAATCGAAAAAAAATTAGCCATCTGAAAAATGGATTTTTGCGAAGAAAAGCCCTACGGATCCCCAATTTGGTCATTATACGGTAGGCACATATTAATACTCAAATATGTTTTTACTGGATTCTTTTTCCGCGTATAGAAAGCGAAAAAAATAAGATAGTCTAAAAATGGCAGACTCCGACCTCAGCCCCTCTCACATATGCCATTGAATACTACAAGCCTTACTAAGTGTAAACTCAAAATTTCACTTCTGCATATGCTCTTGTAATCGAGAATTTCTAAGTTTTACATAAAAAATCGAAAAAAGTGGCATTTTGGCATTTTGCTACCACTTTTACCTCTCAAGTTTGAGACCTGGAAAGAATCCACAAATTACAGTTTTGGGTAATATAATGTGTCTACTATATAAAGACCAAGCTAGAAGTCTGCAGGAATTTTCTGGAAGGAAATCCGATTTTTAGGGTACTGAAAAATTTTGAATTTTGGCTCCAAATTTTACCTGGGTTATGAATTAGGTGGTTGCTCCGCTCTATCGAATGGTACCCTAAGTCTGTCAAACAAACAAAAGCAGCTCAAGTTATTTGAAAATGGAGTCTACTTTTAAGACAACTTAATAGTTATGAGATGAGAGCATTCTGATACATGATACATTCCAAAATACCGCGGTCGCTAAGTATCCCTCCCTGTCAGATGTTGGCAATTTTCCCTTCGCTTGTTGGCCCCAAAAACGAATTACATCCTTTAGCAATCATTCTGGCTGTAATAATTGTCCCTACTCCACTAGCATTAACATTTTATAAGCCAAGACAGCTTTGAAATTTTTGGCGGACAAACACATTTTGGAAACAGCGCATGAGTAGAAGCGGGAAAAAAGCTAATGATTGACCAAGCTAGGTCTGTCAAGACCTTAGTGCACTGGAAAGTGACGTAGACAAAAAAATTGCTCGAGTTTCTGAAACAAATTTTACACAGTTATAAAGAAGACTTGAGTGGCATGTTAGTATTGATATGTAAGATGGGAAGAAAAGAACCATAGTTTACAATATTTTATTCCATACGTGAAGTAATTGCTTTCTCAAATAAATTCATACCTCACGGCAAATGTTTTGTATGATGAATCATTTACACGAGAAGATCTGCATTATGCATGAACAAAACGGTGAAGTCTCTGCCCCCTCGTCAGCGTTTCACTCTACGGTAACATTGGCAATAAATAAATAAACGAGAAAGTCTACATAGTAAGTTCAATGGAGCGTGTCTCTTAGAGGGAGAAGATAACATGAGTTGTGCATATGTACAAAATATCCTGCAAAACTCATACGTACTTCCTTCGCATTTAGGCTGTGTGATAAGTTCGTTCGCATTTTGTTTCAAATTTTTCAATATTTTGCAAAGCATTTGGCGAAATGTTAATATGCGAACTACAGCTCCATTGCTCTATCAAACTTTTATTATTATAATTTCAATCTTTGAAAAATTATACAAAAAATTTGACTACATACCAAAAATCTGGGAAGGCAAAATGTTCATTTTCGACATCTTTTTTCTTTCTTAATCTTCTCGTTAATCATTGTTGAAGTTCAGAAAGCTTGGCAATAAAAAAACAACAGACTTAATTTATGCACTTACTGGAACTGTCTATGTTTGCCCACTTCTTTTCACCGACCGTTTTTGCAAAAGTCGGCGTACAGAGTTATAAAGAAAAGACTTGAGTGGCATGTTAGTATTGATATGTAAGATGGAAGAAAAGAACCAGAGTTTACAATATTTTATTCCATACGTACGCTTTGCCGCAGCGATATTCGTTGCCTCGCATACTTGGACTGTGTGTCTCCCAAATTTTGAATTTTTGACTATATAACATTTATTCGATGATTTAGCGAACACAGACCACATTGTCTGCCAATTCTTAAGTTGTTCGGCTACCATACTTCCTCAAGGGTGCCTTCAGATGCTTAACATTGATGGCCAAAAAGACATCGAAAATATACCTGTTTTTGAGCTTACAATCTGAATTTGTGAAAAATTTTAGCACCTTTAAGTAATCTGCGGGTGCTAAAGCATTCTATTAACAAAGTCGCAAAATTTTTAAGCTGTTTCTTAAGCGTTCAAACCCATTCGAGGCGTAGCGTAGCAAAGTTGTCGAAGATGGGATTTTCGCTCATCGATTTTTTCGGTTTGTAGAAATTTTTCATTCAAATTCTCTAAAAGTGGGAATACAATGACAGTAGTTGGTAGAGCGGACTTACAAGGAATGCTTGTTTAGTCGAAGTGGCCTTTTGATGGGATGTACACCGTATTGTAGAGCATGAAATGCTGATTCCAAATCTTCCCTCCGTATCTGCAGAGCGTTAATGGACGAGGAGTTATGAGCGTTTTTTGGAGTCAAGAATTGAATGTGCAAGTGTGACAAAAATAACCGTAATACTTTTTCTAGCTCTTCAACGGAGCAGTGATAATCACCAAAACACTTCACTTGAGAATTACTCTAAAATAAAAATTATACCACACTTGGTTACGTTATTTGAAGGCTAGTAAGATTCTAACAACTCATTTTATTCAAAATGCACATTCAATTTTTGGCTCCAAAAAACGCTCATAACTTCTCGTCCATAAACGTTCTGCAGATAGGGAAGACAGTTTTGGAATCAGCGTTTTATGCGCTTTAATTGGTATACATCTCATTTGGAAAGGCCACTTTGACTGAACAAGCTTCCCTTGTTAGAGCTTCCGAATGCATACAAACACTTTACCAAATGCTTTGTAAAACTGAGAAAAAATTGAAACAAAAAATGCGAACGAACTTATTACAAACCTGATAGTTGAAGGGCTGATTGTAGATGTAGTTCATCGCGAAACGAATTAGCTGCCGTCAAAGAAAATCTAGTTTGCACAAATTTATTGAAATTAGTCTGCTCTTATGGTAACATGAAAAGTTTCGGGATTTATGCAGAGAGTGAACTGTGCAGATGTCATAACATGCTAAGAAAGCAGCATTTCACTATTTCGAGCCTAGGATGGGCAATGACGCTTTGATTCATCAAAAAAAGTTTTTTCTCTCTCTTCTATTTTGGATGAAACAAGCGTCCGCTGCTTGTTCTTGATATTTGCTTTTGACGCATGCATGCGCCTAATGTGAACTTTCTTTTCTAGAGCGACTTGCTTCAACTGCTCCCAAAATTTTTGACTTAACATTTTAGACGACTTCTCATCTATCATTTTCGCGTTTATGTCCTTGAGCTCCTCACAGGTAAAAGATCCGGAGTTCAACAACCAACTAGAGTATAATGCATATCAATAATTCTTCCATCTGCTAAGCAATTTTCTAAGAATGGGTGGTTAAATCTGTGAAGTCATGTTTCAGTGCATAATTTGCATTCGGGTCCACCTTGTTAGGGCGTACTTCGCAGTCTTGGGTATACTGTTAGTATTGTTGAATGAGTTCTCTAAAGGTGAGGCACTAATTCCAGGTGGCCGTGACTTGAGCTCCTTTCCAGGTTTGCGTTCATGTTAAAGGCAGTGGCTCTGTAAAATCGCGAGTGGGAGATCTCCACAATTACATTACCTTCTGGATCAGCTGAGTCAGGGCTGTGCTTGAAAAGTCAAAAAAATCCTTTTTTGACGTTTTCCGGCTTTGGAGATTGGTGGAGAGGCGAGGTGAGGGGTTCCCGTCTACTCTGTCATATTGATTGCCTGGGCTGATCAGCCAATTGCCGCCAAAATAGGTAAAGTTACAGTATCCTGCAGTTACTTGCATGGCGGGATTCCCTCGCTCCGCATCTCCAGCAATCTGCAAGACCGGTAAACTCCAAAAAAACACTTTTTTGACATTTCAAGCATAGTACCTGATTCAGCTGGACTCAACGTAGCGCCGTGGAAGCGGCTCAGGCTGGTAGATACCCGAACACTAGCTGTACTAATAGTTTATCTGTTATGACATAAAATAAGAGTCAAGCAATACACTAAGGCAATTAAATATGACAACATGGATCACTGAGTTGCTGGTCGGGCAGGCATCAGCCTGTGACAGCGGAGGGGTAGCTTAGGCTGCCAGTCGGTATCCTCCTAGCTCGAGGCTTGGTACGGGAAATCCGGCTTGTGCTCTCGGTGGCGGCTTGTATAGCATACTGCGGAATTCGTATCATTCGTCGTATCTGTAACAGTTAATCTTATTCTCATAACATACTAATACTTTATCTGTGTCTTATATCTTGTTCTCATAACATAGCTCTTTCGCGTGCGTTCCTATGCACCTACGCTTACACCTTCCCTATTTACCAACAAGTCCGTCCTCGGACTTAAACATTGGTAACGGTATCTTCATTTGTATAGAATAAGGGCGTCACCAGTATGCATTGGAGGATACTTGCTTTGGGAGTGACTGCAAAACGGTCTTCAACTTGGCGCAGTTTGCACGAAACCGATTATGCCGGGGAGTGACGTGACTCACTATGCAGTAATGGTAGGGAGTAGAAGCAGTGCTTATTTGTTGCAATCCATTCAGGAGTTAGCGTTGAGAGCTTGAAGTCGGCTCGGCTATGGCTCGTTGCGGATTACCGACAATAAGAGCATTGATGGCACTCGCTACAATACATGCTTCGGTTTCACGTTCTCAGGGTCTTCCGGCACCTACGCAAGGCATTTCCCTGCAAAAGTATCAATTCCTCTTGATCGCGTTAATGTGCGACAGTTGCTAAGTGCACCGGATGCATAGATAGACAAGTTGTGTTTTATGGGATTGTTGCAGATGGTAGAAGAGGAATGGTAAAGATGTATGTGTTGCGGCTTGAAGCTGCTGTAACTAAAGCCACGGCATAATGGAAAGTCGTCAGACTTGGTATTCACTGATAGACGTCTCATAAGATAGGGTAAAAATTGAAAGCGTTACTAAAGGGAAGCATTACCAACAAGTCCGTCCTCGGACTTAAGGTTAGCGAAAGTTAAGGCAATGAGAAAAGTGAAAATGAATGCAAAAAGGCACACCGTTGCTCTGGAGGCAGATATATGTCGAGAGAGGATGCGGGAATGACGGCATGACGTTCCCAAGCGAGCACCATGTTCCAGAAGCTGGTACGGCGTAAAGGGTTTACATGTCCCAGCTCGAACAGGCCCTGCTTGCAACGGGTTAACGCCACGTTCATGCGGTTTTGGTCATTCAAGAAGTCGCCTGAGGAGGGCTGGAAATTGGTGCGCGTGGTGAGAAGGATGACAATTTTCTTTGCCTTGGATTAAATCGACGGTGGTCAGTTCGATGTGATTTTCGTGAGTAAAGTCAGTCTTCGCATCTGTTCCTTGTAGAAGGAAAGAATGCTGATTGCGTCGGGACTCATGTGTCGGTTCAACAGTCAAGTAACTATCGTTCGGCAGAGCTCTGTTTCCGTCGAGTCAAAATAGGAGCGACTCGGAGCTTTGACGGAACTTCCATCGACGTTCAAAAATAGAAATGGAGTGACGCCATCAGGCACTTGCATAGAATCCAAGAGAAGCGATCGTCGCTCAGCTGCGGCTCCATTTAGAAGCGCCCCTTGGTAGACGAACATGTTGGGAAGGTCGTTCAAGCGGGGATGAGCCTGAAACGTTGTTACTAAGAAGGCTACAGGAACCGCCCGAGAGGTCATCTGCAGCTGCATGAGGCTTCGTGCTCCATATCGGGCCGGATTGCAGGCGCGAGGACAACAGACGTGTGGCTGCAGCTGGTGCATGTCTCCTATGCACACATGCCTGGCTTGAGGCAGGCGACTAGCAATAGCGATGAAAACAGGCTCCGGAACCTGCGACGCCTCGTCGCAGATGATGGTGTCATAACCAGGGAAGTAGTCTTCGAAAATTCCTTTGGGCTCAGAGGCATTGAGCAGGGAGGGGTTGTGATGCAAATCATATGTGGTGGCCGGTGAATGAACATCAATGCGATCATGTCGGAAATGGTCTGAGATACGTCCTTCTCTGCCATGATGTAGTCCTCATGCTCCTCGTCAGTGAAGTCCTCGTCCATGCGGTCGCGGTAACGTTCAAGTCGTTCCCGATCTTCCCGAAAGCGACGGCAGATGGCTTTGACCTGGGGTCCGAGAGACGCGTCGAAATCGACGCCAAGTCTCTTGAGGACGTTGTACAGATCCACGGGCAGTGGATACCGATCCTCAGCTGTTGCTGCATCCGACAGGAATCGTACCAAATTCAACCGTGGTAGCTCTGTGAAGGAGAGGAGTGTTCGCGCAAACTGGACGACAGCGGTGTTTGTGGCTGCCGTGACTACTATCTTGTGGTTGTTGACCAGAGCAAGTCGTGCTGCTATGAGTGCTCCGACGACGGTCTTCCCAGTGCCATATGCGGCTTGGATGCCGACGATTGAATAGTTGGAGCATCCGAGTTTAATCGTTCTCAGTTGGTCTTGCGCTAGGACTATGCGAGCATCCTTTATCATGACTGAGTGGGCATCGCTTGGCAAGGGTTTGCATGCCTATTCTGCGGTAATGGTGAACATGTGGCGGGTGCGGCTGAGTATAATCGATTGAGCATGCGGTGCGCTGGGGAACCGTTTTGAATTTGGCCGAAGAGATCCATTCGGGAAACAATCTCATTCGCAGGCTCAGCCGCGACTCCGATTTTGCCAAGGCGAACGGCGGCTGGCACGTAGTAGCTGGTGTTCATCTTCCGTCCGCAGCGGGTCGCTACTTTGACTAATGTGTGATGGGCCCATGAAGGGGCTACTATTGTAGCTGACAGTTCTCGGTTCACAGAGTTGACATGGGATCGGTGTATGGCTAGGCGAAATGTGCGAGGATCTCCCTTGATCCAGAATTTGACCATTCGGCCTCTGTCCCAGCCACATTCTGTGACCATGCCGGTAAGAACGAAGTTAATTCGCATTGGAAATACTTGCAGGGAGCGGATCACCGCTTCAATGGGATGGGAGCGTCTATCGTCCCTTTCCGATTTATAGGCAACCAGTGCCGAGCACGCGGAGCCAAAAAGCTGGTTCATTTGGGTGAATGCTAGCCGCTGGTTGGGTAGGAAGTTGTCGAAGGAGCTGTCGTAGTTTCTAAGCCACGATCGTTGAGATTCATCGAGTTTACTGACCGAGAGAGGCAGTATTCGCTCGTGTAGGTGGCATGGGACGGTGTCCCGAATAAACTGACATAACGTCTTCCTGGCTTCCACCCATGCAGCTGGTTCGGAGAAACGTATTGCGGTAGTAAGGTTGTGCCTAGAGCGCGCTGATAACATTTCGTCGTCGACTACTTCATTCATGCCGAAGGAGCAGATGGCAGGCGTAACTATCACGGCGTCGGGTGCTCCAGCAAAAGCTGCGGAGAATCTGGAAGGAAGTTGGTTCCTATAGAGGATCCTGATGACGTGACCCATGACGGTGCGAGACTCCTGGGCCGGTAGTAATCTCCCCGACCTGGCGGCAGGTCTCGTCGGCAGGTCGCTGGCACCTTTTCCGTGAGGTGGTCAGGAAGTGAGACCCCAAATTTGGGCCGTCCCAGGCCTTATTCCAAAAAAATTTTTCGATAAAGATGCCACCTCGACTCTGTAGAAAACTCCATCGAAATTTGCGGATCCAAAACTTCTCCTTTAAGAAAATATCTGGAAGCGCAGGAGGAGCTGCCGGCAACTTCGCGATGTCAGTTGCCGGCAACCTGCCGGCAGCTCGTCGAAATCCGCGAGATGGCAGCTGCCGGCAGGTCAGAGAGCACGGGAAATAGCGTGCTCTTTTGAGAGAGGGAGCTGCCGGCATCTCGACGTGCCCCTACCACGTCGAGGTGGTGGCACCTTTGCCGACGGCGTCTGTGAGTTTGCGAATTGCGGCGATATCACACAAATTACGTCAGGCAAAAAAATCAAAAAACTCTACTTTCTATCAAAAAACTATCGTTTTTCTCATTAAATGAGTTTTTCCTTTTTAAAACGACTATTTTCTTACAGAGAAAAAATCTGGTAATGCCTTAGAACCATAAAAAACACTATCTTTTTTGACAATCCCCTCTAAATTTCGTTTGCACCGATTTCGCCCCTCTCTCGCTCATATCAATCAGCTGTTCTTTCAGGTCAAAGTCTCTCACGCAATGTATTGATCCCTCTTACAGGCGGCCCTTACCGATGCGTTCCTCTTATTGCTGGTGCAATCGGCAACGGTTGTCCGAATGGTTGAATGGTTAACGGGTGGCACTTGAAGTCAACGCACTTAGGTTCGGCGGCGCGCGAGGTAGCAGTTTTGCGGCTGTGTGCGTCATCAAAATTTGATGTGCGAAATGAAATGCGCGCTAAAGTTACATAAGATTATCAAAACCTATAATCCACGAGCTGCCGGCGAAGTTGGCATCTTTCCGCGATATGTGCCAACTTGCCGGCATCTATGATGCCATTAGGTAGGGTAGATTACTACCGGCCCTGGGGTGTAACAAAGGCGTACTCGGCAACGCGAAAGAAGAAGCGAGCGTGATCGTCTAACGTATGAGAACGTGGGGAGCGGGCACTGTCCCAGGCAGCCTCTGGGTTATGTAAGGCCTGATTAGAAGGTTCGACTACGTAGACCCAAACCAAATCCTTGACGGAGACCAGAGTTTTATCAAATCCACGCTTGTTGGATTGTATGTTGGTAGCAAATTGATCAGGAAGTAGACATCGGAGTTCGTGGCGGTCGGGGCCTGTTACCAAGAAGTCGATTCGAGAATGACGCTCGGTCTCGGTTGACAGCGGCGACTTGGTATAGTACAGGTCGACGGTGGCGAACTGGCGGAGGTAACAGAAGAGTGAGTTTTTCGCCGTCGGGTGTGGGTGGAAGAGTATTTTCGGTGCTGTGATAGCTCCCGCTGAGGAGTTCGTTGATGATACTCTGTGAATGGTGACGGAAAGCGACTGCGGCCTCTAAGGTTTGTAAGCTCGATGACGGGTATGCGCTCGGACGTGCTTACTAGAGAAGTGTCGACAAAAGGGAAAAGTGACTTCGTGAACTGATAGTGCAGGTAGCCGGAATCGGGAATGTGGCGTTAGTCCTGGTCTGGCATATCATTGGTGATATCACGTTCGCGCAGAGATGACCAGTTGAGAGTTCGGGGTAAGACCAAGTGGCCCCAAGGATGTACGTGAATGAACGGGTGCCAAAAGTCGTCAGGAATTTCCGCGGTGGGCGGGGGCGCTCTAAGATCTGTTGGGGCAAGTTCGGCTGGGCCAGCGGTACTGGTGAAGGATTCCTCACGGTTTCGATGGGCGCCGGATGCACCGCGTGACTATAATGGAAGTAGCCAAAATAAATAACAACCGGAAAGAAAGAAGAAAGCCAAGAAAACCCAAAATAAATGTAGCCATTGAACCAAAATAATAATAATAACCAAATAAATGCTTACTTGGTAGATGACGCAGATGACTGAGGTTGTTCATGTGTGGTAATGTGCGTCTCTTCCATTTCCATTTCGTGTGTAACTGACGTAGCTTTGGACGATGTCTCGAGGTTAAAGTCAATAGATTCAGATAATAGTGATGATCCTCGTTCGATTGTTTCATCTGACTCTCGCTAAATGAGAGAAGATTAGCATTTGGCTTGGGGACAACCATTAAAGTCTATGAAGAGAAAGTGTATAGTATTTCTTGGAGGGTGCCGAATCACGGCTTGGGAGCAGAGAGACGAACATGATAATGAAGGTGCCGGTGACGGTCGAGCAGGATTGGTATAGGAGTACCAGTGTGCCCGTGGGGGCTAGAGCTGGAAGTGGTAGCAGTCGGAGAAGACGACGTAAGGATGCAAGGGGCGGCTTTTTGCCAGCCTTGTCTGAAAAATACAAAGCGTAGTTATGTGTAAGTTGCTCAAAAAACAGCGACACGACGATTGATCGCGATCTTGATGAAATGATGAAATAGGAGGAAGTGACAGAACAGGAGGTGCGTCATAGACAACTGGTGAGCGGGATTGAAAATCGTGAGTATGGCTGTGTAGAAATACTTATGGGGTGACCAGCAGGTCAAATTGAAGATCGTCGTGATTTGAAACGAGAATTGTACGTGTGTGGAGGTGTCGTGTTAAGCCCTGGGCAGAGCTCACGCGACAAAGTCGCGCGATCTCCAGTCGCGACGACATGCACGAAAGTGGCGACTGGGACGCGACGACTGAGTCGCTCAGTCGCCGGAGGCGTGCATACCTCCGACGCGATTTCATGCAATTGCACAACACTTCACACATTACACGTACTCTAATACATTACTGAAAATCAGTGCTCTCGTTGATTTTACTACATCTGTCATTCAAAAAAAGGTGTAACAGCAGAAGAAGAAAGTTTGAAAGTTTATCACATAGCATCCGACTTGACAATAATCACGTCGTGCACTCAAATGATCAGAATACAAGGAGAAGTCAACGACATCGTGGTTCTGGAAGAAATGGCTCATAATCAAATGACTGTTGGGAAGCATCAATTAGGAATAGGAAACAAATAGCAATGCCACCAGTGGCTGCGGACATTCCGAAAGAATCGTCACGAGGCAAAACGATGTTTTCAGCTCTAGAAACGTCACCCATGTGCTGCACATGATAGACGAAAATACTGCTTTACCTCATGCAAAGCTCATATCTCGGAGTTTGCTTCATAGCGTCGTCAACGTAGACTGTGAGCACATCGTATTCGATGCGCAATCGAACAGGGTAGGGCTTGTAATGGATCTTTTTGGCAACCTACGATATGAGATGTAGGAAAATGTAGATGATAGATGAAAGACAAAATGCAAAATGAGGACTGACTCCTTCCAAACAATGCAAACATAGGCATAAATTGGCATTTGCAACATTTCATGCAAAAACACTCATAATGAAAAGACAAACCAGCAACATACAACAATAACATCGAAAATCCACTTCAGGATCGGCGCGACGGTCGCCCCGTCGCTCGCCGCAAACGAGCGACGCGACATCGCGCCGATTCGGCAAAATCGCGACGATATCGCCAGGTGAGCTATGAACGCCGAAAAGTGTGGCGCGATCCGTCGCGCCGCGCAGCCGTCACAAACGCGTCAGGACCCACACACTAGACAGCGTGGCGTGGAACACTTGTCCAAAATGATCGGGGGCGACGCGACGAAATCGCATGAGCTCTGCCCAGGGCCTTAAGCAGCACAGAATCTTGATGGTTTGAAATATCGTGCTGATACCCTACTAGGTCTGCATCCACAGCTTCATGGTGAGCTAGAGATAATTGTTCAGGTTCATTGCCGTGAGGTGGTGAACACAGGTCCACAAGGCTCGTAGCATTTTTTAACTTGGTTCATATGAACTCGTTTTGATTTAGACCGCGATGAGCTGATGCTAAGAATCCTAAGGTGAGGATGGTTAATTTCGAGAACCCCGAACTGGCCTAACTACGGATACGTAAGCTTAGCGGAGAGTCCCACTTTAAGTGCATAGTTCCGCAGGTAAACACGGTCGCCCACCTTAAAGGCAGTGTCCGGGCAAAAACTCGATTTTGAGATTTTGTGCTTACCTGGGCCTATTCGCTACGCTGAATCCGAAAATGCACATTGTAGAGCGCGAAAATGGTGAAAAACGGTTCTAACACAGGAGGGAAATCAGCAGGTGGGCGGAGTCCTCCCCACTGCGAATTCTCGTTCCCAGCTTCCGAAGCGACCTTCTCGCTTCGGGTTCCAAGTCAATCATTCGCACTTGACCGGTAGTGATGTTAGGACGGCTAGCGGAATCGAGAAAATCGCTCAGGGAGCTGGGAGCGTGAAATCGCACTGGGGAAAGCCCCGCCCACCTGCTGATTTCCCTCTTGTGTTAGAGTCCTTTTTCGCCGTTTTCGCGCTTTCCAATGTGGATTTTTGGATTCAGCATGGTGAATAGGCCCGTATAAGCACAAAATCTCAAAATCGAGTTTTTGCCCGGACACTGCCTTTAATGGACAGAGGTTTGAGATGTGTACTACCATACTGCGTTTTAAGCTTACTGCGCTGAAGGACATTATACCTAGCGGCTGCACGTCACGCTGCATGGAGAGTAGCGACGAGGTTTTCTAAATAAATGCTGGAATCCTGGTCAGTAGGCACGTGCCTCTGGATGTCGTGTTTGATGAGTAAATCGATGTTGAACAGGGGACCCCCCCCCCCGAAAACCAAAAAGAAAGGAGTATTGTTGGTATTGCTATGAACAGAGATATTATACATGAAAGCACCAGCTGGATGAATTTGTCCCAGTCAGATTGATTCTCATTATTCTCATTCTCATTAATGTAAGTTCTGAGCAAGGGATGGAAAGTAGCGAAAATGCGCTCACAAGCGCCGTTGCCTTCGTGATGATATGGTGTGGTAAAGTCCTATACGCCGTAGTCGACGCATTGTCTGAAATTAACTGTGTCATGGCCCCGAATTTAAGGATACATTCGGTCGTGATTGCGTGAGCTACTGTAACCGCGCTGCAGTCAGGCAATGAGGCATATTTGGAAGAATGACCGAGCATAGTCAACACGTACTTGTTGCCAGACTTAAAGGTGTGTAAGGGGCCGGTCAAGTCCTTGTCAAAAATGGTTGTAGTAGTTACCGGCAGTAGCTCTTCACGGTTGTGGTGCGTTGGCAAGGATCACAGGCTAATGGAAAAATGCGCGAAGCTGCTCTCTTTCCTCTTCGGAGACCTCAGCCTTGCTAAGATCAACCACAAATTCTGTTTTGGTTTCTTGTGAGGGACGGCTATCAGCCGCAATGGAAGGTTACAAAGCCCGCAAGCCGCAGCTGCAAGTTGATTTGATGTTATGATCCCGACTTGCGGTTGTGTGTATCGCTTCAGCGGTTTGACCTTTGTGATTGCGTAGCCCTGGTCAGTGATAATCAGAGCGTTTTGGCAATCTACCAGGGTCGGGCTGTCATCGCGCCATGACAAAGCAAATTCCTTCGAGTCACTTATCCAGACATTACCTAACAAATGAGCGCGCATTTTGGAAATAGAAACGTAGGCGCAAAGCTCTTCCGCTGAGAATGCAACAGGGCATAACGATGGAAGCGAAAAAAACAAACAGTTTACATGTGGAAGAGAAGATGTGGGAGTGGAGAGATGATGATGACCAAAAGCTATACGGGCTAGCTCTTCATTACGCTGCACAAGCGTCGAAATGCGGGCGTTAGGGTTTTCAAGAGCTGCCTGATTTTGTTTCGAAGATAAGGAAAGAGACTCAATCTGCTTACGTGCTTCTTCTAACTCGCTATGAGGATGAGGTGAAATACTAAGCAATCATTCAAGGGAATAGCGTGAAAGCTGAAGCAGAGAAAACATCAAAGCGTGATATGCTTCAGAATGCAAAAAGAAAGAAAACTTTCAAGAAATGTAAAAAAAACCTTTCGAACAAATGAAATAGACTAACGATAAAAATGTTATTTCTGATGTAGACGCGAACACGCGTGACTTTAGTAAATATCGTTGAACACAACAAGGAAAATGACGAACACCAGCGAAAGGACGAACGAAAAACGTTTTTATTTTTGTTTGCTTGAACAAAAATGAACTAAGACAAGACCAGTAGCGACAACAGTAGTAACAGTAGCAAAACTAATACACATAAAGACCCGCTAGAAAGACTAGGGAGCACAACACGTGTTTCAAATCAATTATTTCAAAACAAAAGTCGATATAGCTGAAAGTAGTAATAATGTTTGTCTCCGCCTTTTTCTCCTGCTCCGCTTTTCCTCCGCCAACCTCGGACAGGTCACATTACTGTCCCGAGGTTGGAGAGGGAAGGGCTTTGGACCCGTGAGAGCTATCCTAGAAGACAGGGTGACTAAACCAAGAAAAGCTGCGAAATAAACTGCACAGAAATAAAGGATTTTCAGACAAATACAAATGGTATTCAAAAAGTGAGAGAAAAAAACTAGCGCAAAAACGAACATAAATGTGGTGTGCTTTCGAATGTAGAAGGAAGGAGGAGAGAACCTCAAAAAGATGTAGAAAAAACTTCCAAATGAGAGAAAAAATTCTGGCAATAAGGGACAAAACTATTTTTCAGAGGGGGACGCGAACACGCGTAAACTAAGTTTATATCATTAGATATAACAAGAGAATGGCGAAATAACAGTTAAAAAAAGGTTCTTCTATTGGAATGAAAGAAAATAAGAAAAAAAGGAACTGCAACACCACAAACGCTTCAAAAATTGAGAGGAACGAAACAGAAAAAATATAAAGAAATGACTCATCGTTCTAACGCAGGCGGCCTCATCTAGCGAGAAGTGCGCGGATGACATGCGTTATCAAGCTTACGATCATGCCGGCTCATGCTACACGGCAGATCGATTAAATATCTCGCATACAAGGCTGCCATTAATGAGGGAACAAATGAAAAAATACATAGCTCGCTTGAATACAATATACAATACGAAAATGGCTCGGGATAAGCACGAAACGTAAAGGATTGTAAACTTTGAACTGAATTGACAATATATCCCGTATATACCTGATTTGTCATCTTTTTGTGGGGCAGGTTTTAGAAATGTAAATGGCCTGTCACCACGAGGTACCTAAATTGAGAGCAAATGATCGATCAATACTTAGTTATGCAAAACTGCTCGAGCTCACGTAACCCTCAAGCGGATGTCGCCCCGCGAAACTACCTCGAGGCAACTCTACTGGACTCCATCAACATAATTCCCAACCGCCGGCAACACAAAACTACCCTTCACTTTGGGCGAACGCCTAGCCAAAACACGAGTCCCTTAATCCGCGAGGAAACACACCTCAACCCGGGGAGAACGCAGGATACCTTCCTGATAATACGCTGGGCACAACAACACTACGAACACACTCACCTCCTTGGCGTTCTATTCCTACTCGGTCCGGACAAACCATCACCAGGTGTGCACATTACATTCAGCATAAAACTGCTGACCAAAAAAAACTCAACAAAAAAATTGCTGAATCCCGGGAATAAACTACTCGAAAAAAGAAAATTGTATTTTATCGTTTTAGTTCAAAAGTCTATTGGGTTACCAGAATTTCACAAGATCTAGATCCTAGATCAAGGAAAAGGTAACTGAAGAACAAAATTATCACAACTGTCTTTTCTCGAAAAATTCGTAATACCGACTGGGAACCCATCAGGGCGAAAGCAAAACTACGAAGAAACTCACCTTCCCTTCATGGCAGGAACTAATCACTGATGACCCTAAGCGATGTCGCCCGCTTAAGCTCACGGCCTTCGGAGCAAACAGGATGGCCAGTCCTATTTGTTCGTTTAAGGTCGGAAAAGAAACTTACGGATCGTCCACAATGAATCGTAACCACCAGGGCAAAACTACAAAAAAAGGACTTACCTTCCCTCTGTGGCGGTGGAACCACTCGCTGCTACCACTCAACGTAGCGCCGTGGAAGCGGCTCAGGCTGATAGATACCCGAACACTAGCTGTACTAATAGTTTATCTGTTATGACATAAAATAAGAATCAAGCAATACACTGAGGCAATTAAATATAACAACATGGATCACTGAGTTGCTGGTCGGGCAGGCATCAGCCTGTGACAGCGGAGGGGTAGCTTAGCCTGCCAATCGGTATCCTCCTAGCTCGAGGCTTGGTACGGGAAATCCGGCTTGTGCTCTCGGTGGCGGCTTATATAGCATAATGCGGAATTCGTATCATTCGTCGTATCTGTAACAGTTAATCTTATTCTCATAACATACTAATAATTTATCTGTGTCTTGTATCTTGTTCTTATAACATAGCTCTTTCGCGTGCGTTCCTATGCACCTACGCTTACACTGGTCCGGAAGACCATGTAGTTGTGAAAAGCCCCCAGTCGCAATTTTCCCGAACCACTGCATTTAACCTCTCCTGTCCATTCTTTGCAATTTCAATGATCATTTATAGCTGCGCTCGTTTCACAGTTTTTCGAATTTCTTTGTTCTCTAACATTTTTGGCCAACACCTTTTCGGTTCATTTCGCTAGCTCCAGTTTTCAGTGTATTTGCATCATCCATCTGCAAATTTGGCTATTAAATCACAATATTTTGTTTCTTTAGACACCAAACCTCATAGAATAGATATCAACCCATACAGAGTTGTACCACTGTTCAGTTGCTGGAAACTTCCAAGAGCGCCAGACATTCTTGACTTCTCAAATCTTCGATGTACTCTTTGATTCAACTAAATTGGCGGCTGGGAGGGGACCGCTCGTACCTGCAACGCAGTCTGCGTCTTCCTCGGAGCGTGCTCTCTAATCGTTCCCCGGTCTTGGTTGACCCTCGAAGCCACGCCTTCGAGCTCCAATGAATCAAAGAGTAGGTTATTATGGATGATAGCATGTGCACTAAATCCTTCGATTGTTGAACTCAACCCCTACTTGTCGAATAAAAGATCCAATTTGATAGGCACAGCTTGAGCATCAAAGATTTAAGCCCAACTCAGAAAAAATTTGGCTCTACTGAGTAATTGGTACGTAATGCTTGAGCCTCATTCTAAAGTTTGTCTGTTTTGGCTACAGTTACATGTTTCGTATTTTTGAATAGAAAGTGGAGATCTTCAAGAGTATGAACGTTCCAATTTCTAAAATCGGCGAACTTTGGGAGTGTTAGACGTAAGAGATATTTGCACATTTACACAGAACGAACCTTTAGATATAGGCTCTCAAACATAATCGCTCGGAAGGAGAGGGAAACTAGCATTAAGTGACCAATGATCTCGTATGTCCTCTTGTCTTGAAACATGGGCATTGTGCGAGATAGTTAAATTCAATGTCATTGAATTGTTTTGATTTGTTTAATGACCTTTTTCCAAAGCCATTGTTCTAGGAATTTTGTGATTGTTCAAAAAGAATAGAATGCTTTTGAATTTATCCATTAGTGAAAGATATTTGATGTTTTGCACGCCATTATCAATGAGCCTTCTCAGAGCATAAATTCAAGAAGCAGCGAATTTAATCAAACCGTTCTGCAAATTGGCAATTTTGAAGAGATTAAATCAGAATTCTTCGTCATTGGCTGAATCCTCTAAAAACATGAAAAAAAATAGAAAAAAATAATTTTACTTTGTTATTATTTGCACCGAGAGATTGACTAAGAGTGAATGCGAGATGAATGGACATTGTTTAATTCAACCCATGAAGTGCATTCATAGATTATGAAAGGTGTAAAGCAAAGCCAGCGCTCTTAAAGGCAGTGTCTCACCAAATTGAGGTAGTGGTGGTCCCACATATTTCGTTAGAGTATCCCTTGAATAGGCGACCGCCCCAAGTCCTTTCAAATTCTGGCTCTTCTACGCCGAGAAATTTGGGCTCAAAATGGCCCGCAAAGCGCGATTTGGCCCGCACGGCTGAGACGCTTCCGGATTCCTGCTTAGGCGTTTTGACATGTCACTCCACTTGGCGTCCACCTCCGTAGTGTTGCTGCCAATGTGGCGGAGGCCAGGATGAGAAGGCCCAACTCATTCGCGTTGCTTTTTCGGGACTTTCAAGGGGTTTCGAGCATTTTATGCGATTTTGGAGTTACATTGAGTTAGAGAGGGACAAAGAGGCTTGCACTAGGTAAAAATCTCGACAACAAAATTTTGGTGAGGCACTGCCTTCAAGTATTTGGAAGAATGACATGCTAGGTCTGTCTAGCCTTTACCTTTTATCAGTAATGCATAATAGCTAGACAAGCATTAGCTGTTGGACATCCAAAGTATCAACCCTCTTTGTGATAAAACTTTCTACTTGAGAGAATGGAGCTGGAGCTCTATAGATTCCTATCGAAAAGTCTATGATATACAAGCCTTCTTGCTTGAAAATGTTCTTTACATTTTCAAAAATATATGTACGGCACGATGGGAAACGTAGTCCTAGCATACCTGCACTACTGCCAGCAGCCGTTGCTACCTCAGGAAAGGAATTAGCTTACAACATGTGAGTAAATACTTCGATTTGTTGGCAATCCACTCCTGCTCTTGCTTGCTTAAGCTGAGCAAAGTCTAGTTTAGTTGCTTGAATACCGGTATGGTTCCACAAACCCGCTGAAGCTCGTTTATTAATATTGTATGACCCTTTGTGGGTTAGCCCTATACAACAGTTGGGCTAACCCGCTTACCATTCAACCTCAAGAATACTGCTTTGTGGATTAAGCTTACCCTGGGTTCGTTCAATGAATCTACACAGGTCTGTGTTTGCTAGTTGCTGAGCTTTTTCGAAAAATTGATTTATCTTGACACTAACAAAGATGGAGACAGAAAGCACAGCAAAACTGGAGACAGAAAGTGCAGAGTATTGTATGTTTTGTCATACTATTGTATAGCATGTATTATCCCTGGATAGCGTGTTTTTGAACTCGACAACTTGTTAACATTTTTAGTAAAGTCAAGGCAAGCAGACTGATAAATAATGTACCAAATTTTGCTGACAACAAGAACGCACCAAGATTCCCGACTGAGAAATGCTCCATCATCTACGGAGTAGTTCACATAAACTGTGGCGCACAAAATCTTTCGTAACCTTGTTAAAACTCATAAAATTGAAAAAGTTAGCTTTTATATAATAGACAATAACTCCGTACAAGATCTTATGAAATTACTTTCGAGATATCCACCTCCGGTTTCGGTAAAAGAATGTATTCTGTTTGGAGAAACTTCCGCGAGGGTAATCGTTTCTGGCGAAATTTTGTTCCAGGCTACTAGGCATAGTTGCGATAGGGGGAATGATGGATCTTACCCCCTTCACTTTGAGGCCAAACTTCCTATGACCCCCTTCACCTGGGCTGAGATTGGTATTGTACTCTGAGAATATGATAAAAATCGTTATTAAAAGGTTTTGCAGGCTAAGTACCTCAAACAACGAGTACCCTCATGAATTTACAAAAGAAACGGTATTTATGTTCATTTATATTATTTATTTACCTCGTAGCATTCATTTGGAGAGCAGAAAGTGAGGACAAAAAAGCAGTTGGTTTTTGGGGTACATAAAATCCCTCATATCTCGCGGCACAGAAGACCTAGAAAAAAGTCGACGGTCTATGTCGATTCTACATAATCTCAGCTTTCGAATGGTATAAAGCATGTTAGGGCTTTTTTGCTTCCCGGCTCTAAAAATCATTTGCTCCGGTAACCGATAAAAGCCAATACATTGGTGGAGCTGGGTGGAGCAAGCTAATAGTAAATATCTCCACCCCATTTTTGAAAACTGGTTAGTTTTTTCGCCCAGCAATATATCATTCGAAAGCTCAGGAAAAGGGGATTCGACCTAGACCGTCGACTTCTTTCTAGCCCCCCTCTACCGAGAGATACACTGCATTTTATCTGAAAACATGGTCATTTTCAACAGCAGATTTTTGCCAAATGAAGACCTAATCACTGCTGATTATCTATCTATGTTAAAGAGCAAGTTTTCATTAACAAACGAAGACCGTCGACTTTCTCGTAGCATTCACTTGGAAAGCAGAAAGTGAGGACAAAAAAGCAGTTGGTTTTTGGGGTACATAAAATCCCTCATATCTCGCGGCACAGAAGACCTAGAAAAAAGTCGACGGTCTACGTCGATTCTACATAATCTCAGCTTTCGAATGGTATAAAGCCTATTAGGGCTTTTTTGCTTCCCAGCTCTAAAAATCATTTGCTCCGGTGACCCATAAAAGTTAACACATTGTATAGGTCGTCCCGAAAGTTTTTGCGCACGTTTTTCAAAAAGTCATAACTTCTGCTTTTTCCAACCAATTTGACAGCTTTCACTTTTATGTGAAAGGGTAAGTCATGCTCTTTATAATGACATCTTAGCTGCTTAGAATGATCATCTGTTGCATAGATAGGAGCGATAGAAGAAAATTTGTCAAAATTTGAATTTTCTGTGTGTCCATGAAAAATCGGAGACTTGCAACAAAAATCAAAGCAGTCAGTATTGTAGGTTCCTTCACCAGCTCTTTCTAACAGTGCAAAGTTTGCGCTGATTGAAGGTCTCTATCAAAAGTTATGATTTTCGAGCAAGCAATGACGAATTTGGTATATTTTGGCATTTTTCAGGGAAATCATAACTTTTCATAGAGACGCTTAATCGGCGCAAACTTTGCACTGTTAGAAAGAGCTGGTGAAAGAACCTATAATACTGACTGCTCCGATTTTTGTTGCAAGTCTCCGATTTTTTATGACCCTACACAGAAAATTCAAATTTTGACCGATTTTCTTCTATCGCTCCTATCTATGCAACAGATGACCATTCTAAGCAGCTGAGATGTCATTATGAAGAGCATGACTTACCCTTTCAAATAAAGTGAAAGTTGTCAAATCGGTTGGAAAAAGCAGAAGTTATGATTTTTTGAAAAACGTGCGCAAAAACTTTCGGGACGACCTAATAAGAGCGAGGTGGAGCAAGTTAATAGTAAAAAATGTGCTGTGGATTGACATCGTTATCAGCACTAACGGGAACGTGAGCGAACGCGTCTATTTAAGCGTGCTTATCGTTGTTATATGTTCAGGTTTTTTTTTTGATAAAAAATGCGCTTTCGATTTACAGTTATGCCATCATTGTTAGCACACACTCAAAAAACTATGGGAGATTGGTGAATTTCCACACCTTCACACAAAAACCCGCCCATTTCTGGAATCTATACTCTGTAGACCTAGTGCTAAAGAAGGTCGCTTTCGTGAAAACGCTCTAGACTCACCTTACCTAATTTGTAGAGAATGGTTGGTTTCAATGAATCAAAACTTTAAGACATTCAGAAGAATAACATGTTATTAAAATATCCCTCAATGTTTTGGAAAGGTTGGCAGTTTGAAGAGGAAACGGCAGGCAGAATACTTTACAAAATCGCAGATGACTCGCATGTGTTCCAGTTCCACAGCGAGGCAGAAGGAAAATTTTACGCCGACGAAAATGTTGTCGACATTGATACAGTGTTGACAATTGAGCAAAACTCTCTAATTTCCTACATAAGGAATCCAAGCAGATTGCCTAGTTTCAATGAGGAAATGTCCAGGAAATCCATTGCTGATCTTCAGGTTGCTGAAGATTTCAAGGCTGCTAAATTCACAAACATGGATATGAACAAAAGGAAGGTGTTAGTGCAAAGCATAGCTACTGCTCTTAGATCCTGACTGGAGTGCGAATTCAACTCTGTGCTTTATGCTTTTGGAAGTTATTCGCCTTGTGACATTATGACCTATGATATTGAAAACAACGCGCAGCATAGTATCTACTTTTTTCGGCTATTTCGCAGATGCTGTTAAAGAAGAAGTTGAGCAGCTCTCTCATCAGCTTGCAGGGCGTATGCCAGAGGAGGTGAAGCCAGAGTTCGACAAGGCCCAAAAAAGCAAAGTATGCACTATTTCCTTCCCGTGTTGCGAAAGCATATGCGATCTGGCTCTTTTCCCATTACTTACCGCAAAAATCTGATGAACTTACTGGCAAATCTAGTTTCCATTCCGACTAGCACGGCAGAGGGGGAGAAAGAAATTTCCTATCTACTCTGTTATCAAAACACAACGCAGAAGTCGTACAACGATGGAGCATCTAAGCAGTTAATTAAGGTTTGTCAACCTTCTACTAAACATATTGTTATCTAAAAGCTTCATTTAAAGGATTGAGATAAGTGGTCCAGACAGGCTGTTACCGTATGACTTTTTAAAATATCCTGAAAGATAGTATGAAGAAGTTGGTCACCTACCTGCTGACTTTTCTACCAGAGGGCCGGGAAAAAAATCACAAAAGCGCTTAAAAGAAGAAGAAAGTTTCAAATCCATTTTCGACTCAGACGCTTTTGCACGCAAATCTGCTTCTACTCCGATGACCTTTTGGAGGAAGAAGAAGATTTTGATTTTCAGGCAGCGAACTTGTTGTCTCTGAGGTTAGCGATAGTGATATTGTTGATGATGATGTGCAAGAATTGAAGTTGTTCCTAACTTGTACATCTTTTGGGATAAACCTTATTGCTTTCGGTTTTTGTTGATGCAATGAAACAGGAGCGCAGATCTTCATAAAGTCAATTTTTTAAAATTTTTTAATTTCTTTTAAAATTTTTTGATTTTTCTTTCAATTTGTGCCTAAATAAGGTACAAATTAGAGCTCTTCATACCACGCTTTTTTACCTTTTCTCTCTTCCTCCCCCCCCCCCTCCCCCCCCCCCCTAGACTCACATACCCCCTTCACCCTGGAAGGTCGGGAATAGCCGAGACCCCCTTCACCTGGGGAGAGCCCGGCTCCCCCTATCGCACCTATGCTACTAGGTCGTCTTCTAGGCTTTTGCCAAAGTGCCGGAGCTATGCCGGCGCTGCGCTGGCGCCGAGCCAGCGCCGAGCAGCGTCGCGCCGACAAAGCGCTGCCGGTCCTGACGCGATTTTCGATCAATGCAGGGTGCGTCCACATGGGCTGGGACGCTAGAACTTCATGTTTTTGTCGCTTTTCATGCCTTTCTCTACTCTTCGCGTTCTCTGTCGTCCTTTTCATTTCTTTATTCTTCTTAATGTTGATTTTGTTCCAGGAAACGCTCACTTGCCAGTGCTTTTTCAGAGGCAAGTGGCTCCAGACGCTTTTTCGCGACGCTTGCAATTGTACAGGTGAATCTCCTCTCAAAGAAAAGTGTGGATCATGAATCTCCCGCAAATTTAATCAGGCTATTTTCAGGCTCATCCACACAATTCTGTCAACTGTATGCCTGTAGTGGCATCTCAACAAACTCGATCATTTCGGAAGAAGCAAATCACGGGGAGAACGTCGGCGCTATATTCGCACCCTAGATGTCCAGTATGCTTTCAGTTCAATGCTCGGTTTTTATGAGCTCACGTTGTCGAGAGGAAGTTCGGTTAAAAACTTCCGTTTTCAAGTAAAAAGTGATCAGATCTTTCTATACAGAGCTGGCGAAAACTATAGATCCACTCTAAGAATTGCCGTAGCTTATCTGCTTCTCAACAAATTGATCTGTAGTTTGGTACAGCTGCGTGTTTAACAGGCTAACATCAGTGACGAGAACGGATCCTGCTTTCGTTTGATTATTCAGGAGAAAATTGAAAATTTTGAAAAAAGCAGGCTTGAAGGCTGGCCAAAACTTAGATCCA
The DNA here is from genome assembly GCA_958299035.1 of Cylicocyclus nassatus. NCBI lineage: Eukaryota > Metazoa > Nematoda > Chromadorea > Rhabditida > Strongylidae > Cylicocyclus > Cylicocyclus nassatus. The sequence continues at coordinate 69,271,784 of CATQJL010000001.1, forward strand.
ACTGTAGTAGTTTCTGTCCACTAATGCAATTCTCGGTTTTCAAAGTTTTTTGTGCATATACATAGTTGAAGGTCAAAACAGTGGCTTTAGTCCAGCTGTGTCATAAATTTGTAAGAAACGTTTATCTGTTTTTTTTTCGCTTTATTGTGTTTTCATATTTTGTTCCTAAGAAGGTTTTTTGGGGTAATTTTAATTTTTTTTGTTCGGTGGAAGCGATAGGGCCTCATCTATCCTACAGATTTTTTGCAAAGGGAGCATTAAAGAAAAATTGAGTTCTCGTATATAAAGCGCACCCGACATAGACCTAACAGCAGGCCTGCGCTCAAATTTATGCCTTTAAACCCTTTCTGCCATGTTCTTTTGTTAGTTCATGTATCGCAGTTGTATTTCGTATGACGTATAATCTGGCTGCCCTCGTCATCGTGAATCTCTTCTTAACACTGTAAGAGAACACATAGCACAACAGTAAAGGATATGGGGAGGAGAGTATCCCCGTCGTATCGCCTTGACAGATTCCAAAAGGTATTATAGTAGGATAGTGCAAAAGGCTTATAGGATAAAGTTTAAGCATTAGCATCAAATTTGATTTACTCGAAGTTCTAAGCCAAAATTTGTATTTCAAACGCTCAAAATCGAAGCAAATCGAATTTATACTTTTGACTGTGTTTCTCGTAATCTAGTCATGAAAAAATCAATGCATGATTGTCTAACTTAGATAGTGTATAGGCTATATCACCCACCATCTCGCAGGCACCCACGAAATGAAGCAGCGCGCGTGCACCGCTGCGGCGAAAATAGCAATCGAGCGCAAAAGCTAGCCTTTTGCTCAGGCTTTGAATGCTTCCTTTCTCTGTTCATCTTCTTTCCTTTTCTAAACATTCATTTCGGTTTGTAGGCCTGTCTTACCTCGCAAGGCAATTCAGATATGGCACGCTTATCTGATGAGCATTCGAGTATAAATGTATGGTTTTCTATGCAAGCAAGAATGGTCATTCACTTTAAAAATAAGAATCGTAAACGCTAGTTATGGAACATGTGCTTAATCACATATGCTATGACTCATCATTAGAATTGGGGAAAAAGCATGCTCGTGATCATCAAATAGCGTGCGCAATCCGCTCTTTTTACTATTGGTTATATTGTTTGAAAGAAAATGTGATCACATTACATGAATCGCGATGACACAAATCAAACATTGTCTGACACTTTTAGCGATAGGAATGGGAGTTGCTAATGTCACTATCATCTTTAGGTTATGAAAAACATCATATAATTCACTAACAACAAATCAAGAATAAAGTTTAAGACACGCTTGAAAATAAAACACTTGAAAAGAGCGATGACTCGAGCCAGCCACTGATCTAACCGCCATACGCTTTTGCGCTCGCGTGCCATTTTCGCTGCCTGCGACGCATGCGCGCCACCTCATCTCATGGGATCCAGCGACCGATGCTGGGTGATTTAGCCTATAGTTGAAGCCGAATTTTCGTATTCGGATAATTTTTCAAAGTGTTCAAGATTTGATTTCAATAGTCGAATGATCAAGAATGTTCATTTATTCGAATACTGAATAGTCGAAAAATTTCGAAAAACAGTTGTTCGAGTAATTCGTATGTTGCACACGAAAACTCAAAAAATTGCATTCGAGTATTCGAATATTGCATTTGAATATCCGGTAATTCATTTCTTCGAATATTCGAATATTCGATCAGATTCGATCGTTCGAATATTTTCGAAGTTGAATAGAATAAAATCGGAAATCAAATAGTATTCGTTCATTCGAAAAACTTCCGAAAATATTATTCGATATTTATTCGTTCGAAAAATGTTTATAAATTATTTCGATATTTGTTTGGTGACTAAAACTTGGACGCAAATCTTGCTTTGCTCTATCAAAAGTGGCTTGCTCTATTCTCCTGTGCTTAGTCTACCGCCGTAGCATGTGATGACATTATTTTTCGCCCAATCGGATGTTCTGATAACCAGCGTTTCAAAGGAGAGGTAAGATAAGCGTGCGTTATTATGAGTCAACGTAATTGCTATGTATTGGTCGCGAGCTCTTAAAAACTTAGGCAAAACAGGTTGACACGGCAAATTCTAGATTCTCGAAATTGCTCAAAAACTCGATTTGCCATCGAAGTTTTTTGGCTTTCAAAACGCAAAGGACTATAACTGACTTTAATGCGACGCTCAAATTAAATCCTTTTGTAGCATCCTTCAAAATGTACGACTTGTTGTTCAAACCATACTGTTATTTATTTTCTTTCTTGATCTCAGCCTCAGACATTACGTCTGCTGACGACTTTTTGGTGAGGAATGATTTTTGAGATTTTGGGGTACAAGGCACCATGAACATCTCCGAGGCATTAAACGTGTCCAGATCTGCGCTTGTCCGCCACCACAGAAAATAAGCTATTACCATCTATTGCCTGTTGGAAATTGGCATAGCGCATAGGATAATCAAAGTTTTTCATAACCCTTAAATGTAGACTTGTGAGGGACAGCAAAGTTCTGCGTTCAGCGCCCTCGAATTTTGAAGGCCAAAGCCCACCACATCCGCATGTCTGCCAAAGCAAGCACACATAGATGTAGTCGTCCGCCGAGAAGTTTCAAGTACCGTTTTATAGAACTGGCTTAACTTAGATTCGCAGTATAGAGTGAATCATTGCTCACTCTTCATTACTGTAGGATCACGGTGGAAACCTCAAGCGTTGTCATTGTGAAAAAGCTGCCGTTTCAACAATTTCAAGAAAATGTGAAAAATTGTGTATTGGAGTTTTTATGGATGCTGAGTTCAATACTCAACTATGTTCAAGACTGCGAAGCATTCTAAACGGTGTGGCCGCACTTTTCAGAAAGATTGAAAAAATGACCGCTACTTACCTCGCATAACTGTTTAGTGAAGCATTATGATACGTTGCAAACCGCATAGAATCAAAAACTCCAAGTAGCACACTGACATTCTCGTGTTCTATACCCGTACGCGACAACGTTTTTTGCACTAAGAAAAAAATATTTTTTAAGCATAAAAATGTTTTCGAGTTAAAAGCTTACTTCCTACCTTTGGCACAGATTTTAACGCGAAAAAAAACCTTTTAGCGTTTCCCGGAACGATGTCAAACCGGGCAGGGGCACGGTATTCTGAATATTCGTTACTAAGGTCGGGGAAGACTGAGAGGCGCAATGAAGAGGCCGTGTAGTTTAGTGCCTAGACCATCCATGAAAAAAGTTTCAGCCATTGAAAAGCAATGAGCTTGGAAAATCAAGATGCGAGTCTCGCAAATTTGAAAGCGATCCTAAAAAGCAAAAACCGGGTTTTTGAGAAAATTTAGTAACACACAGGAGAAGTAATGAAACAGCCTGAAGTTTTTATGATAGAAATTAGGAGGATGGCCTCGTGCTACGGCGAACTTGCTGCCAACAAACCTTCGATAGCTCCGGAGAAATTTAGATGCGACTAAGATGCGATCCTCTTTTCTCATTTTTTTGCTACCACACGTAAAAAGTAAGAAAATACAGTTCAAAAAATAAAACCAGATTTTGCTTAAGTATAGTAGGACTTCTCCAAAGTACAGGTAAATAGTATGGGCCCGTTAAAAGCATTACAAAAAGATCTAAAAATTATTGATGGTTATCGTTGGTAATGACATTTGCTATTGTCAAGTATGTGAGACTTCAGGGAGGCTTCGGAAGCAGGTCTAAACCAGTCGGAACATCTAGCATTTTTATCAAATCATACAGACTTCAAAAGTGTTTTGAGCTTTTGAAAATGCTTTTCTAGAGTGTCTACTTATATTTATTATTCTGACTTCACTTTTTATGAATTTCTTGTAAGGGACATGTACTAATTATCTGCCTTCGATTTCTTTTCAGGCTTACGGTATTTACCCAACTACCTTCTCTTAATCCCAGCCCCCCTCCCTATCTTAAGTGTCCTTTTTGCGACCACCCGTTGCGATAGTCGCATCACACGCTTGACACTGCTCAGAACCCTCTTCAAAGTTCCTACCGTAATCCTACAGTGATGGAAAACAATCGGTAAACCGCTCCATACCGCATATCAAGTTGAAGTCAGCTTTACAAAATGGTACCTAAAGCTTCTCAATAGACCTCATTTTGAAACAGTTATTAACCATTGAACAGAAGCACATCTTCTTGGGTCCTGTATATTTTATTCATATTAGCTTCATGATGAAGATTTTTGAAAAAGTTCAATTGCGAATGGATACCGATTTACTTATAAGTTTTTATAGTATCTGAAAGCCCAATTCTTCTAGTATCTATTTATTTGCGAACTTCCTTCGAACCGGAGTTCAAAAAAACGTCTTCAAAAATAAGTGACTAGCAAAACTTTTTCTTCTACTTTCCTTATTCTCATGAAAAAATATCAGAACTGTTCTAAAAACTAAGCAAAACGATTCAAAATTTTGAGCTACAAAATGCTTTATTGAATTTTTCAAAGTCGAGGAAATATTTAGATAAACTTGGCTGATCACTGAGGCCCATCTATCCTGTATGAGAACTTGAAGTGAAAGCGATTGTATAACTTCGCTTTCCAAAAAGGCAGTTTTTTGGACCTTAAAAATGCTGAAAAAGTGGATATTTTGAACTTTCGATTTTTTTGCAAAATTTCTTCGCAGGAGAATTCTGTAAAGTCCAAACTTTACTCCCTTACTCAGCCTAACGTCGGCTGTATAATGCGAAGTTCGCGCGATCCTTGTACATTTTGAAACAGCTTAGCTTTCTCAGACTGTAAGATTTATACAAAGATTTTGGAAACAAGCTGGAAGTTCTTTGTCGGCATGGCTATCTAACAGAATTGCGCGTTATATAGTTAAAGGCTTGCTGTTTACAACGGTTTTTATAGCGCTCAAAAAATGATTGTAAAAACAATTCATCTTTATCTGAAATTAAGATATGGAAACGTACAACGATGCTGAGACAAAGTATTAGGTCGGTCCAAAGGTTTTTTCCAGTTTCTTAAAATTACCTATAAATCTTGTAGAGTGAGGATAAACAAACATTTCAAGTTGTATCCGATGCAGAATTTCCTCCTCTCCTCAGCTGCCATATTCCAAATGTGTTTTGTAGAGAGAGTGCTGAAGTAGTCGCTGAAAAAAGTGGGATAGAGATTTATTTCTCTTGTACACATTTGGTACCAACTTCATAGGAAAGAGTGTCAAAAAATTTTATGTCATCTGCACGTTCAACAGATTTTCATGAGTTTGCGTTGCCCTACCTACCAGCGTAGGTTCACTCTGTTTTTTAGTGAATAATGGCCCCATTTTCAAGCAAGATCAAACATGAACATCAATATAATAATAACGTCATCCTGTCATCAATAAACAGCTTACGGACCCGTCATGTTTCGCCGAGAAAAGCCCAAAAGCGCCCGAAAAGGCCCGAAGAAGCTCAAAAGCGCCAGAAAGAGCCGGGACGCCCTCTACCGCGCGCACGTTTTGGCGAAGGCGTGCGGAAGGGGGCGTGTGTTGATTGTGTATTCATTTTCCAACCGAGTTTTTTTCGTTCATTTTCTGCCGTCTGTACATCAAAATAAAGCTAGAATTTCACCAAAAGTTCGTTTCTGCGTTCCGGCTCTTTGTGGCGATTTCGGACTCGGGCTCTTCGGGAATTTTCGGGCTTTTTTGGGCTTTCCCGAGCTTTTTCGGGCGCTTTTGGGCCCTTTTGGGCTTTTTTTCGGAGAAGTATGACGGGTCCCTTAGACATGCCCAGAATATAGAAGTGCGTTAGGGTTGCATCATCTAACTGAAACATGCAGCGGCGGGGTACTTTAAACTACTATTTATTGTCTTTCCTAGCTCAAAGCGCATGGCGATAAGATTTGAAGAGAAAGACATTTTCAAATCATTTTTTAGAAGCAATTGATGTTCTAACATAAGTTTTAGTCGTTTTGCTCTTACAGAAAACATTCAACAGCTTTCTAATCTCAAATTCTCTTCTTCACCATTAATCTCGAAAAAACATGTCAAAATGGATCAGAGCCTATCACTTTCTTCCCCACACGTGGCAGGGAGCGTCTTCGTAACATTTATGGAAAAATCGCTATAAGATCAGAGAACGTACCTTATGAGAGCCCTTCTATAAAATGGGTCCGGATAACGAAAAAGTACCAAGTTTCTATGTGAGACTTTGGGGGGGGGGGGGAGGGGGGGGGGGGGAGCCTCCAATAACCAGCATGTAGGGCAAACCCGATTAGGGCTTTTTTTGTAGTTCTGTGGCTTGTCTTTCACGACTTTTGAAGCATATATTTTGGAGTAACCAACTTTATATTCCGCCTATCGTAACCTCGTAGAACATGGAATGGTAAACAGTTCAGCCGTCGATGCAGCTTCTTCTCCTCCTTTTAAGAGTTGTTTTTCTTAGAGAGGCACTCGAAATTTGCGGGAAAGACTGCAGTATTTGTCGATTTCACTATTGCGCGCTGACGTGTCCCAACTTTAATCTTCATGGGACAGGTTACGCGATTTTACAGAACTCAACACTTTCGAAAAAATTTTTAGAAAACTTCTAAAAAAGTGTTGAAAAAAGAAAAAGTTGCTTTATTCGGCAAGAGGCTTGCCCTACCTGCTGGTTATTGAAACTCTCCTAAAAGTTTCATACGAAAATTTTGAAATTATTAAAATTTAGACGTGATAAAAAATCAAGGTTTGTAATTCCAGCAATTGTCGTAGCAATCTTTTGACGGCTCACATCAGGACTATAGCAGCTGAAAAGAGGAAGAAATTTTGCATTGGGTACTATCTGAAATGTTTGTTTATCTTCACTGTGCGGGTCTTTTTAAAAAAGTTGACAAAAGTCGTGGACCGTCCTAACAATATTATTTTGGTTGTCCTATAAGTCTACAAAAGCCAGTTCTTCCTATACTCGTAATAGGATGCCAAATTTTATTTGATAGATTAAAACAAGCTCTACAAGATCGCTTTCAAAACTTTACAAAAGCTTTGTCTCCAACAATTTTCAAGCCAAGGTAAAAAGAATCCTAATTTTCAGAAAAACAAAAATGACCGTCTGCCTACCTTTACCTCTGTCCAAAAAACTGTCCTTATTTCTCGCTTGCTCACGCATATGCTTTCCTCATCAGATATTTATACATACACTTGCTGCATTTTTCTGATGACCAAATATCAAGAAAAAATAATGCGCTGAATTTCTAAACTTCGCCTATAGCGGTTCTGCAAACGTGTGCGCCACTCAGAAATACTGCCAAAAATCTGCAACTTTATGAATGCCCTAGTTCTTGAAATTACCAATTATTAGGTTCGAATAAGAAAAGACTTATGAGACAACCTAATGTATTATTCTATATTTCATTCTTCATATTTCTTGCTTTTTATACTCTAGCAAAGTCATTCGTCAGAAATGATAATGTTGTGCTATCAAGTGTTGCTCCATGTTGCTATGCTCGTTTACTTTACCTTGACTTCAGGTAATCTAGGAAGAACGGTGCAGCTGAGCACTTGTCAGTGAAAAGTTTTTTCTTGGCAAGTAACATGTGCAGAAGTGCGCTCTAGCGTAAACATCATAGCGTAATTTCAAAGTTAAATGTCTTTAGTGAGGCTTTTCTTCCGGTAGGCCTAAAACTTGTCTTATAAGGGAAGAATCCAACATTAAGCGGCGGTTAAAGATGGCATATATGGGATATATATATATCACTAAACGCGTCTTCGAACGCTGGTTCCAAATCTGCTTTCCTTTTTTTGGAATAGGTTTACGAAAAAAGTTATGGGCGTTTGAATGTCCAAATTTGCCAAGCATTGAGTGGCTAAAATCAACGAAAAGCTCTAAAACAATACCTAGACGATTTCCACCGGCTTTGTTCCTTCTTTGCAAACAATATACTCGATACAAAACTTATTTTCCACTTTCCAGTGTATAGCTTTTCGCCAATTTTAGGCCACTTAAACCTTGGCAAAGTTGGACATTCAAACGCTTATAATTTCTTTCGAAAACTTTCTCCGCAAAAAAGAAAAGCAGATTTGAAATCAGCGTCCAAAGGCGCGTTTACAGATATACATCTCATCTTCATTCGCCGACTAATGTTGGTATTTTTCCCTTATTAGAGAGATGTGAGAACGTGCTGTGCTATCGAGTCAATGCCCGCTCAGGTCCAGATGCAAATTGGACCATTAGGTGTCTACTGGGAAAGAACATCATAGAATTTTTTGCTACACTGACAGTGGCGGGCAAGAACTCAAAATCTAGCCATTCTAGTCGGACTAAAAGGAGTCAATCAACTTGTTTAACTCTTAAGTAAGCTAGCACTATGCGGAATCAAAAGATGTTCTCCCTTGGTTTATAACGATTTTCTCAAATAATGCATGCGAGCCACACAGCTGAAATGGCTGGGAGAGCATACCAGGTGCATTTATACAAATAGAGTTGTCATTATGAATCCATTGTAAAGCGGGGAGTTCACGGAGTCTGAAATTTGTGCCATAAAGTACATGAGCTAGCAAAGTGTCAGGGGCTTGCTTTTCATAGAACATTCGTGATGCAATAATGCCAAGCTTCATCTCGCTTCAAAGGTCATTTCTAATATAAATTTAGAAAAGTGATTTTGAATCTGTTAAATCAAAGAAAAGCCATTTGTATCACAGTTTTCATGCATGAATAAGAGTTAAATTTTTGTATTGAGGTAAAATCATGCTTGTTTTGAAAAGTCTACTTTGACAAGCTCTAATTTTGCCAAACCTCCGTGCCATTCTCTACATTAGTCAAAATCATAGAAACAATTGAGCCTGTTACCTAACGCACAGACACCGTATATCATGAACGAAGCGAAAATTGGGCTAAAAAACAGACTACAGAACATGTTTTAAGAAAATCACAGCAATTTCTACTCGCCGTTACGGCTGATAATTAGGACATTTGTTTCTTGATATGTGCAAGCCAGTGCAATCGAAATACTTGAGCGGGTTAGACTTGGAGTAAGAAGTAAAAGTAAGATTGATGAGATTGTCAGCTTTATCGGTTTTTCTCGATAAGCCTGGTATCCTAAATTATGATGATTTCAAAAATTTGCCTGGGCTATTAGCTGTGTGTTTCTGCACAATCACTAATATGATGTTTCTTCAGCCTTTCAGAAAGAAATAAACGAGAATTCTGCTTTGCTCTTCGCTCAGAAAGCTTCTAGACCACAAAAACTTACAGCGACCAATTAACTTCGGGCGTCGATTTCATTTTATACTTGATGCTAAATCTGCCAACAGAGGTCGAAAGCACGTTCTATCGAATCCACAGTGCACATAAAAGCTTTCTCTGTCCTTTCTAATACGAGTCCAAAAGTATCTAATCTTACTCGATCAAAATCAGTGGTTTCAAGAAATTCTTTACATTTACTATCTTAGCGAAGAATTTGACGATCGCTTCTATCTAAAGACATAGCTAAGGTTTGTGATAGCCTTCTGCATGTAGTTTGGTTCGACATGATTTGCACTAAGATCGACAGTCTTATGTGGATTGGTTATCGACAGATTAAGTTGAACGAAATTAGTCGTACTATTTTTTATAGCGCTTTGATGGAGCAGTGACGATTATTAGAGCTCTTTATTCAGTAGATACTGATAAAAAATGTGTCACACTTGGTGCTATGCTTTATTTAAGGACTAGTACGATTTTAGCGACTCATTTTGCCCTCACTGCACGTTTAATTCTTTGCTCCAATAAGCGCTCATAACTCATGTTTACAAACGTTCCGCAGGTAGATTGGCAGATGTGGAATCAGCGTTTTATGCACTTCAGAAGCGTTTACATCCATCTAAAAAGGCCACTTGACTAAACATGCTTTCTTTGCTAGCGAAAGACATCTGTAAGCTTGAGATAATGCAAAAAACGTCTTTTTCCTTTCCGCGTTGGCGAAGCACTCTTCCTGTCAGCGGCTTATCAACCTAGACTGATCTGCAGAAGATTGCTGGAAAGATTATCGAGCCGTCGCCATTTCTAGACTCTTTTTTACAAGTATCCACGTGGGAGTAATATTAGGAACACTGATCGACAAATTATTGATATTCGGTCACCACAGAGATATTAGTGCAACATAAGTCTTGTTACACTAATTTCTTATGGCGATAAGTACATTTTCCATTCTCACTGGGGCTCCAGGGCCCAGGGCCCCATTCGATAGAGCAAGACAAGTTCTGCAAGATGATGTGCGAAAGTTCGCACCAACTCCGACCTACTGTAGGTTTCGAAAATCTGAGTAGTACTGTAGGCTCAAAAAATCGCGAACTCATATATTCGTTCAAAAACAATCATATCTCCATCTTGCTCACAAAAAGCATTTTACATTGGACACTCATGTGTACCATCCCTATATTTTTTCTTATCTGGAAAATGAGAAAACGGAAATGTATACAGAAACGAAGCTATGCTGTTTCCACTATGTAACTGTTGGATACGCACAACTTATAGAAGCTCTCTCAGCTTATATGTACCTAAGAATGTAACTTCTCTAAAAAAAATCCAGTTCATCATTGAGCTGAACAAACGAATATCAGTTGACTACTTTTCACAACTTCGCGTTCACTGAGATATATGTACCTAATTCTTTTCATAATAGACATCGACGCGTGCATGGCTCTATACATTCTTCATTTTCCTGCTGTACTGAAACGTCTGTTTCAATGACGCAGAGTCTTCTGCTATAAACAATTCTTACTCCTGCTATCGTTGCGTTTCTGCTTGTTATGTAGAAATGTGGATTATCACTTTGGGCTCTAGCTACTTCTCTCCAATGTTTTACAAGAATGTTATTGAATTTGGAGATCACCGCCTTTGTAATGTGATGAACGATCAAGGACCGCATGCATTAACGTCCCTGCTCGTGAAAGACAGCTTAAAAAAGGCTTCATTCTGGAACTCTGGACATTTGCATTTCTCGCTGTCTATCCATTCGCAAATGTTTCTACTACCCTTTCCTATGAACATCTGAGCAGAAGCGAGAGGTTGTACGGACATCATTTCCCAGATTTTTATACGACCCCTCATGATCCCTTCAAAAGTAAATACATCCCAAAGTTGTACTGATTATTTAACTCAACAGTGTAAAGGATTTTTTGATAAGAAAACGAATAATGCATCGAGTCGTGAAAATTGTGATGAACCATAAGTCGAAAGTTGGGGTTTATTGAAAATCTCAATATTTGATAATTTACTTGTTAATATCAGAAACATGTTTATAATGGAAGGGTAGTGAATATATACTCATACAGAGTGTCCCAAAAAGATGTCCACACTGTTTGATCGTTAATAACTCTCTTGCTTTCATGTCTTTTGCCGAGCTTGAGGTACCATTCTATAGAGCGAAGATAAACTTAGATTTACAGTATGAAGCGAGTCACTAATTACTCTTCATTACTGTAGGATCACGGTATGAACTTTCAGCATGCAGCTTCACTGTGGAGTAAGCCTTTTGATGAAACAATTTTTAAAAAAATCTGAAAATTTGTGTAGCAACATTTTCAGCCGTGCTGATTTCACTGCATAACTTTTCACCAGTTTTCCGAGCTTTCTTGATGGCGTATCCACATTTCTGACGAACAATGGAAAATTAGTTGCTAACCTAAATCTGAATTAACTCATGATAGAAACAGTGTACTGACATGAAATTTTTATATTCATAATCAATGACTTCGATTAACTTGGTCCAAGAGTTTCTGGCTTGTTTGACTTTCTTTCTGAGGCAAAATACCGCTTTCAATGGCTTAAAATCCTCCCCGAAATTCTTACCGTAATCCTACAGTAATGGAGAGCTGCTGATAAGTCGCTCCGTACTGCAAATCTAAGTTAAACCTCGCTCTTAAGAATAATACCTCACGCTCGGCAAAAGACATGAAAGCAGGAGAGTTATCAACGATCATACAGTGTACACATCTTTTTGGGACACCCTGTATATGCGCCTTGAAACGTTGATTCTAAATTTATGTTCGTTATCTGCTGCGCGACTCTTTGAACTAATTTTAGACTTTTTTCATGCATTTGAGAGATCTGAGAAGTCAGAATCGTCAGTATCCAAGCATTTTACACTCTAATCCAATGAGATAGTTTTTGTGAGCTTCACGTAGAACTTTATTTTATTTAGACGCTCTTTTGTAGTACGTAAGTGAACATCCTAACAAAAACTGAATCATGTCATCAAAACTGCAAGTTTTGGTGGCAAAAAAGTTCATAACTCCTATTGGAAGAGCGGACGCCGACGGATACCGGAAGCTCCCTTGTTAGTATGGGTAAAATGTAGGGCTAACACTTGCGAATGGATGAACAGCGAGGAAAACTAAGGGCCGCATGTATTGACGTCCCCGCTGGGGAGGGGATAGCAGCTTAAAAGAAAAGCTCACATTTCGGAGCTCCAGATATCTGAATCACGTTGTCTGCTCAATGCCCATTCGTAAGTATTATGCGTACGATGAATAGTATAAAGGCAGTGTCCCGGCAGATTTTGCACCTCCACCTTTTTGCATGTTTTAGGCCTTTTCGCCACGTAGAATTCGAATTTGAGCATTGAACGGGCTGAAAAGGCCGATTTTGGGGCGTTTTCCTAATTCCAGAAAAGCGGCTTGGACGAGAAATGGAAAGTTGCGGAAGGTCCTTAGACGAAGATCCTGCCGCCTGTAATACTTGCTTTGGATAGCATGCATCATAGGGGAGAGCGCTCGTGAGGTCCCGCGCCGAACAGGCGGGGAAGGCCTTCCAAGCGCGCGCCAGTTGGGGTTGCGCGCGCCGGTTCAAGGGCCATTTTCTCGGCCCAGAGGGAACATCACCCAGCCGGAGTGCGCTTGGAGGTCGATGAGGTGACCAGGAACCCCACCACACGTGTATCCCCAGGACCCGAATCTGCCGGGACACTGCAATGAGCGCAGATTCGGAATCAGCGTTCCAAGACGCATAAATTATTATACATCCCAGTGCGAAAGACCACGGTCACCAAATATACTTCCTTTTTAAGCATGTTTCTGATATGAACAAGAGAATTACCAAATATTAAGTCAATAGACCCAAATTTCGACTTGTGGTCCATCGAAATTCTCATTACTCCTGTACTTGAGCTGTTTATATTACAAACATGCTTGTCATAATCCACACAACTTTGGAATGTTTTTGTTAACTTTAAAGGAAAAGAAATCACTTTGAAGTAAAGAAGATCGGCCTAGAGGATCACCAGAGGATCATACAAAAAAATGAGTTTGCGGTCTGTATCTACAGCATCTCGCTCTTGTTCATTATGTTCATAGTGAAGAGTAGCGGGAGTATTTATTGATGAACAGACAATGTGAAATCCACATATCTGGAGCTTCAGAACTTCAAGCTTCCTTTTAAGCTGCGATCCTCTCCCCGGTGGGGATGTTAATGCATGCGGTCTCTAGAATAAAGGCTGCTTGATGAAAATGGTGGACTGCCTGGTTCCTCAGCCACCGTACCTTTCTCCGTCTCCGCTATCCTTAAAACTTTGTCAAGGCCACAGCCCTTGCTGGCTGGCGCAAAACCGAGTATTAATTGTAATTTATGAGCGTTACCTTCTATTCTTTTTTCTTAAGCATGAGCTTTTTTTCTCTTTTACGTGTGTGTTTAATCGTTTGTTATGCTTTGATGCGGTTGTCTGCAGACTTTACTAAAAATCTAGTCTACAAAATGATATTGTTTGTGTGAATGAGGTCACTTGTCTTCAGTCATCATATCGGGCAAGGCAACTAAGAAAAACATAATCTGTTCCTTTGAGGTGAACCCGACATCCAAGCTTCGGATTTTTGAGTGCGCACAGCTCTTCTACCTAAAACACTCACTTTTTTCTGAAGAACACACAGTGTGTCTTTATAAAAATGTCCCTACTTTTTGATAGCAATAACTTTCTTACCTTGACATTTTCGGCGAAATTAGTATCATTTTGTAAAGCTGGTTTCAACTCAGTTTCAAAGTATTGAATGGATCATTGATCTTTCTTTGTTACTATTATTAGAAGAGGTTTAAGCCATTGAGCGCCTTATCTTTCCCTGAAAGAGAACCAAACACCTCAAAAACGCCACTCACATTAAGCTAATGTTCGCTGAATTTTTCTTAAAACTGAGATTGTACCGATTCAAAAACCTCTACTGGCTCGCAAAAAGTTGAGTAATAAAATTGGCGTTCGAGAACCCCTGTCATACAGCTTTCCAGATTTTTTGAGATTCTTTTGAAAAGCAGCTGGTTTAAGAAAATGCTAGAAGTTTTTACCATACTCATACCATAAGATACATGGGTCTGCTAACGATCTTGAGACAAGAAGGTGCAATCGAACAATGGGACCACTTCTTGGGATCCCTGCATACTACACAATTAGGTCAGGATCGGTTCGCCAAAAAATCAGAGGCAGCGGCTCGGCAGATTGACCTACCTCAGATTTTGACACTGATGGATAGGAGGCCCTCCATGTGAACCAAAACAGCAACTCCGCGCCGAAAATGTGAACTCTGCAAGCCAGGGGGACGGCCCAAGCGCCGCTCCCCTTCCTCCTCTAGCTCCCCTAACACCTTGGACGTGTAATCTCCGCTAGACGGCGCGGGACCCCCCAACCGCTTTCCCGCATTGTGCATGCTATACAAAGCCAAAACTACAGGCAGCAGGGACTCTGTGCCAGGGCCTCCCGACTTTCCTTTGGGAATTCTCGTCCGAGCTGCTTTTTGGAAATTGAAAAAAACGCCCCGAAAAAGGCCTTTTCACCCCTTTTAAAGCTCAGATTCGGGATCTACGGATCGAGAAGACCCAAAACATGCAAAAAGATGGAAATGCAAAATCTGCCGGGAAGCTGCCTTTAAGCTATATCCTTGGCAAGTTAAGCGGTGTTTCTGATAAGCGCTTATCAGGGTGCCCAGTAATGTAATGCAAATGTATAGCTGCGGTACGTTATGCTTATATACTAACTGTGACCATCAGCTTCTCACAAGTTATGTAATAATGCTGTAAGCTTAAGGAACTCTTGAGTGTATGCTAAGAGATTAGTACCTAAATTACACAAAAATTACTCATAATCTTATATATAAAGCTGAATGTCTGTTTGTATGTATGTATGTCTGTATGTCTGTACGTATGTTCCGAATAGAAAATTCCATTTCTGAACCGATCCGGACCAAACTTGGCACACATACACATCGGGCCCCGGCGCGTGTCATAGGCTACTTTTCGTCATCGATCGATATCGATTTTATCGATTTTTATCGATTTTTTTGCTGAGTTCACCTACGGGGCTGGGAGTTGGCACAGGGGGGTAATCGAGCATAGGGATTCCGAATACAATATTGGTTTTCGGGATTATCGATTACTTTTATCGATTTTATCGATTTTTTTGCAAAGTTTGAGCTAGGGGGCTGGGAGTTGGCACAGGGGGGTAATCGAGCATGCTGATCATCCCCAAGGGAGTGATCAGCATGCTCGATTACACCCCTGTGCCAAATTCTAGCCCCCTAGCTCAAATTTTCAAAAAATCGATAAAATCGATAAAAGTAATGGACGATCTTGAAAACTAATATTGTATTCGTAATCTGCATGCTCGATTACCCCCTGTGCAAACTCCCAGCCCCGCAGGTCAAACTTTACAAAAAAATCGATAAAATCGATAAAAGTAATGGACGATCCTGAAAACTAATATTGTGTTCGTAATCAGCATGCTCGATTACCCCCCTGTGCAAAATCCCAGCCTCGCATGTCAAAATTTACAAAAAATAGATAAAATCAATAAAAGTAATCGATAATTCTGAAAACTAATATTGTATTCGGAATCCCCATGCTCGATTACCCCCCTGTGCCAACTCCCAGCCCCATAGGTGAACTCAGCAAAAAAATCGATAAAAATCGATAAAATCGATATCGATCGATGACGAAAAGTAGCCTATGACACCCGCGGGGGCCCGTAGTGTATGTGTGCCAAGTTTGGTCCGGATCGGTTCAGAAATGGAATTTTCTATTCGGAACATACGTACATACATACATACAGACAGACAGACAGACATACAGACAAACAGACATTCGGCTTTATATATAAGATAGCTAGCACCGTTGGAATAAAAAAGACGAAATAAGTTTAAGAGTAGGGTGAAATTTCGTGCTTGTTTCTCAATCCAGACACTCCCGCACTCAGGCACTGCAGCGAAACAGAATAAAACAGCAGAGTGGCATGCAACGGGTATTGCATTAGTAAAGTCCTCAAACTGTTGAAAGGCTAACTTATGGTGTTGCTGCATAATATACAAAAATGCTATCTACCAGCAGCGAATTAACTAAAGTCGACTGCGCGAAATCGCTCATATCGCTGTAGGTAAAAGCACGCGAGCGTGCCTGAGATGCGGCTGCCGCGTACGGGCATTATCATAACTCATGCGCATGCCAATGTTGGCCCGCAGGCGTTCAACCTGGGCGATTCCGTGCAGTCAACTATAGCTGCTTTGACATGCCACAAATTTGATTTTGTGTACCTACTATGATTAAAGTGAAGATGAATTACGCCCGCAAACAAATTGTCTTTTTGTTAACTTTGAAAAAGATAAAATCCGATTTACCTCTGTTTTGTATTCTCCAAAGATAAACGACTTCGCGACTTCTGAGCTTGTTTCCTTGGTAAAATCACTTCTATTTATCCTAAATTATATTTTTGGACATAACAAGGAAGCTAACAAGAAAGACAAGAAAACGTACACCTTGAACAGGAGCTCGTCGGTAAATCCTAGGCCAGGTCGATAATCCGGATAGCTTCTCATTTTTTTAGGATCATGAATATTCAACTCTTTCATCAACTGGTTAAAGTAATCTACGGTGTAAGTATTTTCTTCAACGGCGCACGAATACTAAAAATTTTGGAATTGAAGATTAAGTTTATATCAACACGGCACTATTGAGTTTTCCATTCAAAAAAAATTGAAGTTTTTGCTTCTGTCAAGATTCCAAAACTTAGAACTAACTACTGTAACATTTGGGTAGCATTTTTTCTTGAAAGCAGCATTGGCTTCTTTTTGAAATTCGAGCTCTTCTAGAGCTAGTGACCCATTTCTCTTTTCACAAGGGCAGTCCCCGGGATCATCAGATATGCGTCCTTCACAACCATAGGCATCTGCGTGAACAACTGATACCTAAAGCAAGTAGTGCTTTATCTTCGAACAATAAGAACATAAAATACAATTTACAGCAATAACACTGAGGAGGAGTTCCATGCTCATCGTGATCGCCATTTCGATGCTTATAAAGCCGCACTGGGAACGACTGTTCAACCAGAAATCGGATTCAATGAGCACAACGAATTCATATTAATCTTTGTACTTTTCCACCTTCAATGCTTGTTTTACATATTAACTGCACCCTATTAACAGTATACATGAGGACTGAGCTGCCCTGAGCGAGTTTTACAAAAAATGATGACGTCAATTCGCAGTGCAATATCACAATGTAGCACATAGACCAGAGGTCGAAACTTTATTGCCAGTTAATCAATTCCCTCAGTAGCAATTTCATTTGCTACTTATCATTTAATCCACCCAAAATGCAAAAAGAAGTGCATACCAAGGATCTAAAGTCCTTGACCAATTAACGTAGTAAGTACTTTGTTTGACAAATGTTTTCGCATCTGCTCAGACGCGGCCTTCAACTAAGGCTGTGCACAAAGCTGATCTCTAAAATTGGCGGCGAGCTGTGTCCTGCACACCACCGCTTGGTTGGGGTAGGATTGCTGCTACCATTCAGAATATTAGAAAAAAGAGTCCCAAAACTTGTGACTTGAACTATCAACAGCCCCAGTAGGTACCCATCTACAAACATCGCGTATGACTCTCCAGGTTCAATATGCTGAAATAATGCTCGAAAAACATTCTTTTTTCAATCTGATTCTCTTCTCTTCTGTGCATACTAAAGTGCGGTTCATAATTATACGAACACCCAAAATTTTGTATGTTTTCGGACTTTTTAGGAGAAACTCAAAAAGCCGTTGGTACCACGCGAAAGAGCACAACCGAAAACGGTCTCTGATCCATAAGAATGGAAATTGATGTCAATCTTAGGAGTGTTTTTGCGCCCAGTGCGAATTTTTAGCGGTTCATAATTATACGAACACCTCAAACAGAGGTCCATTTTTTATTCAAGATTGCAATCATTTAAGTCCAAATTTTTTGTAGAGTTACAGTAACAAAGTCTGACATATCTGCTACGCACTGAACCCAGTGCAGCTTTAAAAGAAGACCGTTACTTTTTTCAAAAGGCTCTAAATGCTTCTGGAGTAATTGCGCTCCAAAAACATCCTTTCTTCTGTGGTTTACGGGCTCTTATTAGCTTCTACCAAAGCTATGAGATGAAATAAGCTCTTGCGATAGGTATTTCGTTTGACGCTTGGAAAATCTTTGCGTTTTCGTGCCGTTTTTCAACCAAGTTCCATCCCAACTCTAGAATTAGCACGATTTCGAGCCTCAAAACTAAGCTTCTGAAGCCGTACAATGAAAAAAGCATATACTATGCAGAAGTTCACAAAACTGTATATTTGGCTAGAAAAAATCAGCAGCGTTGAGCGTTTGTTTTGGCCACGCAGACGTCATTTCACCAAAAACACTGTTTTTACTATTGCAATCACACCCCTATTTGGTTTGTAGCTCCATAGCCTCAAGATCAGTTCTACAAAAAACCCAAAAACTTTGGAACAGAAACATCATCATGCAAGCAATGCAGATGCTTCATATCAAATGTTTGTGCAAGACAGAAGCTGAGTTTTGGGGCTCGAAATCGTGCTAACTCTAGGGTTGGGATGGAACTTGGTTGCAAAACGGCACGAAAACGCAAAGATTTTCCAAACGCCAAACAAAATACTCATCGGAAGAGCTTATATTATCTCATAGCTTTGGTAGAAGCTAACTAGAGCGCGTAAAACAGAAGAACGGATGTATTTGGAGCGCAATCACTCCAAAAGCATTTGGAGCCATCTGAAAAAAGTAGCGATCCTCTTTTTGAACTACACTGGGTTCAGTGTGTAGTAGATATGTCAGACTTTGTTACTGTAACTCTACAAAGAATTTGGACTCGAAAGATTGCAATCTTGAATGAAAAAATGGACCTTTGTTTGAGGTGTTCGTATAATTATGAACCGCTCAAAATTCGCATTAGGTGCAAAAACACTCCTAAGATTGACATCGATTTCCATTCTTATGGATCATATACCGTTTTCGGTTGTGCTCTTTCGCGTGGTACCAACGGCTTATTGAGTTTCTCCCAAAAAGTCTGAAAACTTAAAAATTTTTGGGTGTTCGTATAATTATGAACCGCACTTTAGTGATTCCAAATGCCGAAATAAAATGAAATAAGTGTATGTTTAGACAATACTGTTTTTGTGGCAAAGTTTGCAGCTCACAAATAGGCGTTGATTCCTTGAAGTTACAGCAGTTTTTTTTTGCAACCTAGTAAAAGCAAAAAGATTTCAGCTCGATTATTACCAAAAAAATTACCTAGCATATCTTGAGCGAATTTGGCTACCTACAAGCACAATATTTCTAGATCCTTAAATCTTATTGTGTTTTGTCGCTTTGTAAGTTGCCTAAACATACAAAGACATTTTGGGAATTACATGCAAAATCACCCTTAAGTCTATTGTAACATGCGAAGTAAATTTCTAGAATGATAACACTGTTCAGATTATCAGAAAAATGCCTATGCTCCTTCAGCATTATTCTGAACTAGCTGGTATAAGATGATTCAAGAATTGAAGAACGTTTACAGCATTTTTTGGTGATAGGTTTGCTCAAACGTTCGCTTTGTTTTAAAACTAAGTTAACATTTCTTAACAATTGATGTGATGCAATCAAAATTCTGACATTATTATCATTACGTACTATAAATTGTGATCAACATGATACTGGCATATCCTGCTAGGCCTGTCAATACTTCATGCATATTTCCGAGCGACTTTTTGCTCTCCCTGTCGCACCTCTAAATGTCAGCTTTCTGTCTCCTTATATTCTTGTATTTATCCCCCCCCCCCCTTCCCCCTCTCTACCAACTTAGCCTTGCAGCTGAAAGTGAGCCAAAAAAACATCGCAAAGTTCGATATGTTTCACAGATTAGTTGATTAATGTTTATTTACGGGCAGTGTTTAGTCTAAAATTCTGCCTCAAAAAGCAAGTGATCTCAATTTTGAACCGCGAGTAGAAATTCTTCAAAAATTTGGTAAGCCTTAAAAGGATCACTTAGAAGGTGCAATGTTTTTGTAGGATGGTGCTACCGTAATGAAAAGATGATAGTCCCTCACGAAGTCCCCCTCATTCCAAAGTAGCTGTCGTCAAAGCTGATAATGATTCTTACAATTACATTCAATACGAAAGGTTTGTGTAAGTTTGCGGGCATACTAATTGAATCAAACCTCAATCAGATGCGGGTTTACGTGTCAACTGTAGTCCTAAAACAATAAGTGAACCAAATTAGAGTTGGGAAGAGAGAGCAATTATCGCTGCTGGAGCGACTTGGGCGGACTACATGCTGTCGTAGAACAGTACACAATTGCATGCGTACAGTTCGCGAGGACGGCGCTCAAAACAGATCTTTTCTCTCAAAGAAGTACCCTTTGTCTCACCGGAGTTGGCGGTTGGAGGGCGGGTCGATTGATTAGAGATTGATTAGAGAGCACCACGAGAGATGCAGGGCCTACCTATCCCTCGCGTACTCAATCTAAACCCCGCCCTCCGGCCGCCAACTTCAGTGAAACATAGGGTATTCTAATTGCAAAAACATGGGAAAGATATCGCCGATAACAAATAAGTGAACCGAGCATTACAGTTTCTTTTCCGAGTACAATCTTCAAGAATACTGGTGCTAAAAGGGTGATGACTAAATCTCGCAATTGCTCTATGAATGAGCAAATGGACAAGAGATTTGTCAGAAGTGTAAACGAAATAAAGAATGATGGCCAAACTCATTTTCATTGAGAACACTTTTTGCCATGGAAAGGCTCCAAATTACGGATGCAGCTAAAACTTGGCCTAAGGTATCTTCTGGGCATGCCGGTTTGGAAAATCATACTCATTATGCGTGGTACGACCGTTTTGTTGGATTACGGTAGATTACGGCGTTTTGTCTTACTTCCAGCAGTGTAACTTCAAACCCACGGCTAAGTTCATATTTGTGTTCAGCACGTAAAATTGCCAGTATGGCAGGTTTGCAGTCTAATTTTTCCTTCACTTCTCATTGACGTGCTTGTGGCTTAATTATGAGAGATAACAGAAATAACACACGACCAGGTTTGTATATTCTGCTAAACTTTGCTCCTTGATTTCTAGCCGTTGAATAATTTTAGCAAGCACATTTATTTTGTCTTGTGTCTACTGTATGCTCAGTAGAAAGCTTGCAGATTTTTTTGAACTGAGAACAGATTTGGTGTTCTAATCCTTTTGGACTTCGGCTTGCATTTTGCATAGAGCATGATTATTGGATCGCTGATGTAAAGCTCGCCTTGCTTTCCGGGAAGTGTGCTTGCAAGCTTTAGTATTTACGTTGTTGCGGTAGCCTAATAACAGCAACTAGTTCTGCACAGCCTATCACATACAGTACCCACACTACTATTCGACATTGTTAGACAGAAAACGCACAAACTTCCTCTCGTTTTTTCTTCATAAACTTCATTCCGAATGCTTGAAATGTGAATGCGGCAAAAGCATAATGCTCAGCTTGTCAAGGCGAATGCTCGAGGATTACAAGTACAATATCAGCTCTCGAAGTCTATTACGGCGAAAGGTAAAAAATGGGGCAGCTTGATTTTTATTGCATTTTGAGGTTTTTTGTTCTCACCAACAACAAGCAAACTGCAACTCAAACGTCGCTTACATAATCGACCTTCGCCTATTATTCTGGCAAGTCCTTACCGTTCCTCTCTCATAACCGCACGCGTGACGCCGTGAAGAACTCAGATGGGATTTTTGGAACAATTCTTAATCTTGCGCTGCTATACCGTAAAGTCGTAAAGCAATTGACACACCATTCGAAAGAGCTTTTCATGCTCTTTGAACGATATGTTAAATGCCTAAGATATTTTTTCAATTTCAGAAAAAAAGCGAAAAAATCTGAAAAATAACTATTTTTGGCGCATAAAAAAACCAAAAATCATGTTTTGGCCTATGTTTTCCGAAGATAGAAAAAATCTGAGGTAAGCTGCATATGAATAGATAGAGCGTAAAAAGCTATATTAGATGGTACCTAGAAAACATGCGTTCACCTGCAAAGAATTGAATAACGCGTATCTTTGTTCTCGAAGATGCTAATGGCCATATTTCCTGACTTTGAAAGTTGAGACCACCAAGCCGTCGTGGCTTTAGTGACTGTCCCACTACCCACTCCAGCAGTGCTACTTTGGGTGGTCTCACATGTTTAACTGCGCAGAAACTGCTCAAGCTTCATAATTTATCAAAGCGACTAACTTTGTATTATAGCAAGTATAAAAATTATTAGTTATATAAATGGTCCTATATAGGTATTGTCTAAAGGAGAATAACATATTCTAACATCTATCAAGATTGGAAAGTCTAATCACTTCTCTTTCTTGAGAACCTCCACTTATTTCGTAAGTGCCTCATTTTTTACCGTTCACCCTAATATTATCACCAACTTCATCAGTATTTTGCAAACCTTGGGATCTACACATATGTGAGCACAAGATCTGCTATCAGAGCTTTCTGTAATTATTCAAGACGATATTTGGCCAGAGTACGCGATTTTCAAATTTTGGACGATATTCTTGAAGACGTGAAATCGTAAGCTCATAGTTCACGATCAATGCAGATATGGACCTTGCTCAAGTCAATTCTAAAAGCACTGTCTGTAGTGATTTTGAACTTCGAAAAGAAGCAAACAAGTTGTCCAAAAATGTGCAGTCAAATTCAAAAACTTGCGTGGTATCGCAGCGTTTCTGTCAGCACAATTCTGCTCAAAGAGATTACGATGCACAAAAACACTATTTTCGTATTTAGCGAATCTGAAAACCTCTATGGGTTGAATTTCCAGTCAATCCGAGATATTAAGATATCTTAAAACGATAAAACCCGTTGGTGAGCTTCAGCACGAGAAACAATTAAAAGTCTCGAGTTTGTTGGGAAACTTGCGTATAGAGGATGTCTAGCCTGTTGATTACGAAGCACATGCTTGCTTTGCAAGAGCTTACTGTAGGGTTAGAGTAAGTAAAACTTGGGAGGTACGGGTTTTCTTTCAAATTCACCGGCCTATTTTTCTCCTTTAGAAAATAGGTCTCCAGTTAAGTGATAGCGCACGATATTCTACAGCAACAGCTCTACCGAATGCTTACTAAAGTCTTCCGCATGTGTTTTGAGCTGCGTTACACCACTGCGAAAATCCGTCCCACAAAAAAAACCGGCAGACTGAAAAAAATAGCAAGATAATTTAGTATATCAAGAGATTCGCCTCAAAATGCTGAGCATTATGCTTTTCTCGGATTCATGTTTTACGCAATGCTAGCTGGCTTACCCGGCTCCGCCCTGCCCTTTCACAACACTTTGACAAAGCTCTCATCCGTATTCCTGTACAATCTTTCCCTGTGCCCACGTCTCCATGCCAATTCGCTATTCCCGCTGTTTTGGTAGCATGCTCGATTACCTCCCTGTGCCAACTCACAGCCCCGTAGGTCAAACTTTGCAAAAAATCAATAATATCAATAAAAGTAGCGAATTATTTATTTATTTATTTATTTATTTATTTATTATATGCACTCAAGGTGCGCCTTCAAAAAAAAACACAGAAACACAAACACAAAACCTAGCCGGTAACACAAATCGGGTAGAACTCGCTGCCTGCTGACCAGACTTCCAAGTTGATAAGAATGGTGTTCAAAGAAGGCCAAGGAAAAGGGAATCATATATAGTAGTATAGTAGCACCGTTTGATCACTAATGCAAAAGAGCGTCAGTGATTCATCAGCAATAACATTACTCAGTGCACCCTGTTAGCTACTCTACCAGTTTGAGAAAATTGTAACCTTTCATCAGTAGCTTTGACCTTAGGCATTCAAGAATGTTGTAGTTAGCCGTAGTGCCCAAAATAACGGAGCATGATGTGTTACCATGGTGGATATGGCTAAACCACGCGTACCTAGGCCTCCATTATACTACCTACCGCCTCCACTTCCCTCCGTGCTTGAGCAACATGGGCAAATATGAATGCGCGATCAAAGCTTCAAACAGCGCAGACTTGTTCAAATGTAAGTTTTCAATTGGCCAGGTGATTCGCTTGAAAAACTTCACTTACAATTAGTGCACCGATTAATTAAAAAAGAGCAACTAAATATCAGTTTTCGTGAGAGGAGCATGGTCAGCATTCTGAAAACTGATATTGTAACCGTAATCAGCATGCTCGACTACCCCCTCTCCCCCTGCAAGCTCCCAGCCTCGTAGCTCAAATGCAAAAAAAATCGGTAAAATCAATAAAAGTAGCGAATTATTCTAGAAACTAACATTGTATTCGTAATCAACATGCTCGATTACCCCCCCCCCCTTTGTCAACTCCCAGCCCCGTAGCTCAAACTTTGCAAAAAATCGATAAAAATTGATAAAATCGATATTAGTAGCCTATGACACCCGCCCCGCTCCGAAGTGTATGTGTGCCAAGTTTGGTCCGGATTGGTTAAGAAATGAAATTTTCTATTTGGAACATACATACAGAGAGACATTCAGCTCTATATATAAAAAGGAAGTTTTGAAGAAAAAACGGAAAAACGCGGATCGTCAGTTCCTGTGCTTTTTGTCTAATAATCAGTGTGGGTACTGTGAATTCCGGTATGGAGACTGAAGATGCACCAAAGAGTGTCTTTCTTTTGAAAAGATTCGCAGATAGCCATGAAAGCAATAATTTTCCTTCAGGTTGCTAACAGCATAAATTCATTAAGCCACTGGGAAAATAATACAGAAGAAATCAGGATACTTAGCGCAGCGTCAGATAATTTGTAATTTAATAGGCGTGGTTCATATTACCGCCTTACCTCACTTGTAAGATTGGAATCATTGATTCTCACAAAAAAGAGTGGTTGGTCGAAGTGGCCTTTTGAGATGGATCTCTCGATGCCATGCTCTCTCGATGCTTAGCTATAGTAGTAGCATTTTTCCTAGCTCTTAAACGGACCAGTTGTAATCTTTCCAGCACTCTGTAAATTATCTTAGATGAGACACAGGGCTCATCAAACGCAGTGTCGCTTGCATCAGCATCTCCACTCCCGCGCTGGACTCTGCGTCACTTCCGCGTACATGCTCCTTAATCACTTCCAATCAATTGAGTGATCAGAGAGCATGTTCGCGGAAGAGATGTAGAGTCCAGCGCGGAGTGGAGATGCTGATGCAAGTGACACTGCGTTTGATAAGCCATGTATATCCGCACTCCAGTCATCTCTTCAAGAGCTGAAAAAATCTTTGCAACTGTTTTATCTCAGAAAAAAACATTCATTTTTTGCTCCTTCAAATGCTCATATCTCCTTGTCCACGAATGCGCTCAGATGATAAAGACAGATTTGGAATCAGCATTTTACGTCCTCCATCATCTTTTACAAATCATCGTATAAACACGTAAAAGACCATCCTTCCCTTTTTAGAGATCTCACATTTTTTTCTCTCTCTCTCAATTTGACTGAATATGTATTGAGTGAAAGTGCACATCTTCACAGTTTGCTCCACTACAAAGTTTATCTGACGAGTTGTTAGTAAAGTATTGCCGGTTGCCCCGCGCAATGTGCAGTCTCACATTGAGTTAGAAATGACTTGCACGTAGTTTTGATACTGTCTTCATCATAATGAAGAACAATGGTGGTCACACATTAAACTTGATACAAAGGAATTGTAAGAACAATGTTAGGTCTCAATACAGTTGGTGGCTACACAAAAGATACCTCCCTGATCTTTCACTTTGATAGTGCAAGGAAATTGAATCTTTCTGAACGTTAATTGTTCACCTCCATTTGTTACATTATTGCAAACAGACTTAAAATGCGATCTCGATCAAAAGGATGCACTATGCAAGGTTTGTGAAGTGCGTACTGTTTTCAGATGCAGCCAGTTTCGGCTGTGAACGAGTGAGGGAAAGATCTGTAGGCGTGTGCATGAAGTCATAATTTAGGGGTTAACAACAAAGAGATATTGGCGATTCAAGGGCGGAAGGGTTAGTAAAGAAATAGTTTTTGGCTAGCGTTGCATGTTTGTCTTTATTATACAACTACCCAATACTTATGGTAAAATCTTTTGTATTTTTGCGGTAACTCCTTAGAGAAGCAAGCAATCCATTAAAAAAGAAACCCAGCATTTCCGAAAGCATGCTCAATTGGAAGCAGTCTCTATCACTCACCAAAGTACAATGGTCTCGAATAATAAAAGTTTATGAAAAACTCTTTAAGTAAGACTAATGTAGTACATCATAAAAATGGGAGGTATAATCCCAAAATAATTTATATGAAAAACATTTGTAAAAACAGTGTCATATCCTTCAATCGGTAATATTTCAATTGGAAAAGAATTGGCGGCGGCTGCCAAAGTTAGGCTGCGAACACCGGAAGTTAGGCGACAAAGTTAGGCGGCCACTGCCTATCTTTTCCAGAATTTGTCGAAATAACCGTTCCTCGGTTCAAAGTTTATAATTTTCTTTATTTGAGTGTACCTCGACTCAGCTCGGCGAGGCGCATCTTCCAGTATATGGTAGGTATATATTAGTTTTCCCAATTTAGACTTTTGTTTGGATGGATTCCTCAGTGAGCTGATAACTTTAACATTCATTTGCTGTTGGTGCCACTTTGTGTGGATAGTGTAGAAATAGCAAAAAGTCACTTCGCACGGATCCGTTTAAAAATCCACTCAGAGTGGTTATTTGATGCGTTGATTGCAATAATTATGCGCAACGTATTAGCAGCTGTATATGTGAGCCCGCACACTGCGCGGGACAAGTGACTTCACCTTACTAAAAACTCGCCTACCTTTCCGATAGAACAAACTGTGAAAGCGTGTACTATTACTCAATTCAAACAGACCAAAAGAGAGTAGAGTGTAGGGGAAAATTCTAAAAAATATAGCTTTCAGTCTTACAAGTCATAACGCGGTGGTATGCAGTATGCATACTGAGTTACAAATAAGTTGACAATACATTCATTTGCTGCAGGTGGCACTGTGCAGGGATACCAAAACGTTTAGTGTCATACTCGGATATGTCTGTAAGGATGGTCTCGCGCTTTCAGAAAATAACGTTGATTCCTGTTGTGACGTTGTCCTGTAGGAAATCAGTTGATGATGAGGCATTGCACGTGATCCAGCTGTATATGGTGATCACAATTTCTTGTATGGACGTGTTTTGCAATGGCATAGCGAGCGCATATCGTACGTAAAAGCTTTAGTAAGTATTCCTTGGTAGAGATTTGCCCATCATCCTCAACAAAAAAATTATCTGTAGGCTTCTTTCTAAAAATGAAATAAGGGCTGGTAAATTTTGGAGATTTGCAACGCCCACGAACAATTCATATGCCACAATTCTGGAGCAACATTTTGGAAAGCCAATTGCATCAGTACTTTTTTCCATACTTTTGAGTACTTGAGTCTTTTGAGTACTTTGCTTTAATCTTAGGTCTTCAATTATGTTCTGCGGACCGGTTTTTGTAAGGGCGCGGCTCAAGGCTTTTTATAGATAGAGAATTCTCATGGGCATCGTCCAGAGCAGCTATCCAAGTTTAATAATAACCTTATGCCCAAAAATTCATTGATATGAAGGCGAAAATGGCTAGCAAACTTTGGAAAAATTAATAATTACCTGCACTATTAACCACAACCCTACAGTAAGAAACTATCTTGCAAATCAAATGCGACTTTCGTAATCAGCCGGACAACCTTTATGAATAAATTTTCCAAGAAAATCGCGTCATCTGACATTTTCTCGTTTTTCGCTCTCAAGCTCGCCGCAGGTATTGGCTGGAATACCGATGATCTTGGATTGACCTGAAACTTCGCTCATAAGGGTTTCCGAACCTACCGTTTACAAAAATCCTAGTTAGCAGTGATTGGTTTTACAGTAAAGTTCGATAAAGACGCAGTCAAATCTTGCAAGGTGGCAACTTTGCCTGCACATTTTGCCCATTTGTTGATGTCTCTGTGAGCTATTGCTCTCCATTGGATTATGCCTGAATCAGGGCTCTTCCCGCACTGTTCGCCAGGTTATGAGCTTATAAACTCCGCGTTCCCATAAACCTTGTCCAAAATTTTAAGAGTGTGTTTTTTGATGAATTTGTGTTATTTTTCTCGTAATATCATTTTGTTTGTGTAGCACATGCGCTTCTGGTAAAACTCCGATAAAATCCACATTTTTGAATTTTGGGCAAAATTCATGAGAATGCGAATTTATAAGCTCATAACCTGGCGAACAGTGCGGGGAGAGCCCTGATTCAGGCATAGTCCACTGGAGAGCAATAGCTCACAGAGACTCCAAACTAAAGATACACGTAAGCGGATTCATCAACAGATGGTGCAGGCAAAGTTGCCACCTTGCAAGATTTGACTGCATCTTTATCGAACTTTACTGTAAAACCAATCACTGCTAACTAGGATTTTTGTAAACAGTAGGTTCGGAAACCCTTATGAGCGAAGTTTCAGGTCAATCCAAGATCATCGGTATTCCAACCAATACCTGCGGCGAGCTTGAGAGCGAAAAACGAGAAAATGTCAGATGACGCGATTTTCTTGGAAAATTTATTCATAAAGGTTGTCCGGCTGATTACGAAAGTCGCATTTGATTTGCAAGATAGTTTCTTACTGTAGGGTTGTGGTTAATAGTGCAGGTAATTATTAATTTTTCCAAAGTTTGCTAGCCATTTTCGCCTTCATATCAATGAATTTTTGGGCATAAGGTTATTATTAAACTTGGACAGCTGCTCTGGACGATGCCCATGAGAATTCTCTATCTATAAAAAGCCTTTAGCCGCGCCCTTACAAAAACCGGTCCGCAGAACATAATTGAAGACCTAAGATTAAAGCAAAGTACTCAAAAGACTCAAGTACTCAAAAGTATGGAAAAAAGTACTGATGCAATTGGCTTTCCAAAATGTTGCTCCAGAATTGTGGCATATGAATTGTTCGTGGGCGTTGCAAATCTCCAAAATTTACCAGCCCTTATTTCATTTTTAGAAAGAAGCCTACAGATAATTTTTTTGTTGAGGATGATGGGCAAATCTCTACCAAGGAATACTTATTAAAGCTTTTACGTACGATATGCGCTCGCTATGCCATTGCAAAACACGTCCATACAAGAAATTGTGATCACCATATACAGCTGGATCACGTGCAATGCCTCATCATCAACTGATTTCCTACAGGACAACGTCACAACAGGAATCAACGTTATTTTCTGAAAGCGCGAGACCATCCTTACAGACATATCCGAGTATGACACTAAACGTTTTGGTATCCCTGCACAGTGCCACCTGCAGCAAATGAATGTATTGTCAACTTATTTGTAACTCAGTATGCATACTGCATACCACCGCGTTATGACTTGTAAGACTGAAAGCTATATTTTTTAGAATTTTCCCCTACATTCTACTCTCTTTTGGTCTGTTTGAATTGAGTAATAGTACACGCTTTCACAGTTTGTTCTATCGGAAAGGTAGGCGAGTTTTTAGTAAGGTGAAGTCACTTGTCTCGCGCAGTGTGCGGGCTCACATATACAGCTGCTAATACGTTGCGCATAATTATTGCAATCAACGCATCAAATAGCCACTCTGGGTGGATTTTTGAACAAATCCGTGCGAAGTAGCTTTTTGCTATTTCTACACTATCCGCACAAAGTGACACCAACAGCAAATGAATGTAAAAGTTATCAGCCCACTGAGGAATCCATCCAAACAAAAGTCTAAATTGGGAAAACTAACGTATACCTACCGTATATACTGGAAGATGCGCCTCGCCGAGCTGAGTCGAGGTACACTCAAATATAGAAATTATAAACTTTGAACCGAGGAACGGGTATTTCGACAAATTCTAGAAAAGCTAGGCAGTGGCCGCCTAACTTTGTCGCCTAACTTCCGGTGCTCGCAGCCTAACTTCGGCGGCCGTAATTCGCAGCGTGTAAGCACCAATTCCGCTTTTTAGGTCAATTTACATGTCATAAGTCTACGGAATAGCTTTATCTTGTGAAATGGCGTGATATTCGTAATCTGCACATCAGATACGCCCCCCCCCTACCGTCCTCCTCCATATTAATTCATGTAGATCTATGATTTTCACCCCTTTAACGTACACTTACCCTGAGTACCCTACTTACCCACTTAAAGTCGAAAACTAAGACGTTCGTGAACAGCATGTTGAATAACCCTTGTAGAACGGATTTTGGCCAGAACTACGATTTTGTCTCACTCCGTGCACCTACCGTGACCATATAGGGAGACGTATTCGTGCAGAAAAGCGATCAGCATGTCGGATCACCCCTATGTGTCGAATTTCAGCAAGATCAAAGATTTTGTCCCTACAATGCATGCTTACCACAACACTTCAAAAAAGGTCCTACTATGCGAAATGACATCATTTTCTTGCTAGCATGTCAAATAATTCCTATCTACGTTTTAGCGAAATTCGAGAATTTTCATTTTTAGGTTGGGTACTCTAGAGTAGCTCCCTTTAATCACACCAGCCAAAATGGCATGTAAAAGTTTTTTTTCAGCCGCAGAGCAGGTTTGAGGGAAACAAGGATTTTATAACACGGATACGAAATCGAATTATGCTAATTTTTCAGCAGTTTTGAAGAGTTACGCCAGACTCTTGGCACGCTCTTATGTAAGGTTTAACGCAAATTTTATAACCTCATCTTAGCTGATAGAGCGAATCTTGAACTAAAATTTCAAAAACCACTTTCTTTGAAAACCTCAATTTTTGATAAAAACAAAATATGTGGCTATAGCTAAGACATGAGAGTTGCCAAGGTTTTGCGAAGTAGAGCTTGATTTGAGCTCAATAGTAATTAGGTATAAAAATTTTTGGTTTGTCATTACTCTACGTTCACTCGAAATGCTGACATTTTTTCGCAAACAAATGATTTTCAAAACCTCAAAGATTTGATCGAGGTATTGAATTAACCATTAGGTAAAAGATTTATATCATGGGACAGCTACCAAGGCTCATTCAAAACGCTAACATGAAACCTTTTCAAAGTTGGTGGAATTTTAGCGTCTTCGCAGGATTGCTTGTAGGACAATGGCGATATCAAGGAACCGTCAGAAAGACGGAAAAATTTAACCCAAAGATACTCAACCTGCTCAAGTCTACAGAGTTTTGGTGTCCGATCGGAGAAAAGACATTTGGGACAACCTAAGGTTAATTGCTCATTACACTATAAGAGTAGTCCAAAAGTGATGGGGCGTCCGAAGAATGCATGCAGTTTCCCAAACAAAAAAGACTGATTGCATGCTTAGAATTTGCAGAACTTTGGTACTTTCTGACCAAAATCTAAATACATTGAAGGCAGCGTCTCACCAAAGTTGAGGTCGCGCGGATCTTCACATATTTATTATAGGGACCTCTGAATAGGCCATTGCAACTAGTCCCACTCAATTTGACCCCTCTACGCTGAGAAAAATTCGCTCAAAGTGGTACGCGGAGAGCGACTTGGTACGCGCGGACGACTCCTTCGTCTCCCCCCCCCCTTACTCGTTTGAACATGTCCGTCCACTTGGCATCCAGCTCCACTCTGTTGCTGCCACTGTGGCTGAGGCTGAAGTTGGAAGGCACAACTCGTCCATGTTGCTTCCGCGAGGCCTTCAGAAAACGGGGTTTTTGGGAACTTCGTGCGATTCTAAGCCCATACAGTGCTAGACAGGGTCCGACAGGCTTGAAAAATGCAAAAATCTCGGCAACTAAATTTTGGTGAGACACTCCTTTAAGCGTTGCGCAATTTCTGTAATTGCTCAATTGCTCAAGTATCGGAAGATGTAGCACTGATCATAGGAAACACAATAATCCTTTTCTATTAGCCAGCCGTGAGTCTGCCTTTTACTACAAAGGTTTGGTGGAGCTTTTCCATTGCTCTATCTATGCTAACTGGTCCAG
The DNA here is from genome assembly GCA_958299035.1 of Cylicocyclus nassatus. Classification (NCBI taxonomy): domain Eukaryota; kingdom Metazoa; phylum Nematoda; class Chromadorea; order Rhabditida; family Strongylidae; genus Cylicocyclus; species Cylicocyclus nassatus. Next base: position 69,303,843 of record CATQJL010000001.1, read on the forward strand.
ATTTTCTCTTACTTTCGAGAATTATGATTTAAAGCATAACTTGAAATTTGCAATTCTGTGCCGAAATTGTACTTTTATAATCTGCATTTGTACTCGGAAAGATGAAGGGTATCTGCACATCTAAGCAATCACTGGAGACAGCTTGCAAAGTCCTTAGAGCAGCATCAATCTGGATGAAGTTTGAAAAATTCTGTTCAATATCTTTAGATGCCGCGAAGGTTTGCGGGAGAAGAGTGAATGCAAGAATTACTTTTAGGTCACACTTATAATTTCAGTGCTCAGAGATTATGTTTGCATTAGCACTTACTGTAAATTTGTAAATTTCTGTGTAAATTTCAATGGTGCATCTCTTTGGAAGGAATAGGTTTAACGTAGCCGATTATCGTAAAGGGTATGCCAATTTTGCATTTGTGCAGTTCTTGTATCGTAGTTTAACCATCTTTATGCAACAATCCTTCAAAAAATTGGAGCAAGGTCTTCAAACGATCCTGCATCCCTAGGCTAATTTCTTGATGGGAAAAAACATGGCCAAATTCAGTTGTTCTTCAAAAATTTCATTATCGGCCTTTGAAAGTGCTACGAAGGCAGGCGGATAAAGTAAGCAAAGTGCAATGCAATGCAATTTTCTGGCATCTAAAGCTGCCTTTTCACAGTTGGACTATTTTTGGTGCTAAATGCAATATTCGGTAATCCTAAAATCTACAATAGACTCAACGACTCTGTTCGGCTCAAGAGTCATTCGATGCAGCTTTTTTCTTCTTTGTGGCAGGTGTTTCTTTTTTCCAAATTGTGAGCCTATATGAACAAAATTATCATACACTTTGTCATAAGCCACTCAAGTTTGTTACGATGTTTATTTGGTCTAACATTTCGGCAATTATTGATTTGCAGAAACCTTAGACGAAAGAAACATCGTAACAAACCTAAGTGGTTTATGACAAAGTATTAGGTCGTGTAATAAGTTCTGTCCCATTTTTTGTTTTAGTTTTTTCTTAACAACATTGACTATATTTGAAATAAAGTGTATATGCATTTGAAAGCTCTAAGTCTGCTCTGCAGGCTCATATGCATCATTCCCCAGCATAGCAGGAAACTGAAAAAGATTTTTATCATTGAAACAAAAAATCCAAAGGGCCGAAAAATCAATTTTCGACATCTTTTTTCCTCCAAACTTTTCTCGATTTTTATTGGTAAAGCTTATTAAACAAGCTTGACAACAACCAAAACAATCTATTAGGCTTCTGCATTTACTCTATAACTGTTTGCGCTTGTTACTTTTCTTCCACCGGCTATTTAATGACATTTTTTCAAAAGTCGGCAAAGCAAGACTTTGTCACGACGATGTTCGCTGTCTCGCGTACCCAAGCTGTGCGGCTCCCAAAATTCGAATTTTGAGTAATTAACCTACGAATTCGATAGTTTTGAAGCCATAAACCATCCCTTCTATTTTTTCTGGATGATCCGCCTACTGACTCCCCTCAGAATGCCTTCAGATGATGTCCAACACCAACGTTGAAAAGGCGCTAGAAAGAAGACTTTTCTAAGGTCTACAAAAATGATTTTTGAAAAGTTTCAGCACTTCTGAAGCGCAATAGAAGCTAGAGCATTCTTTACTTACGTGTAGCAAATTCTTCGAGCTTATTTCTAGGCATTCTGACTGATTAGGAGGGCGACGTAACGTACTTGTCGAAAATGGACTTTTTCCCTGTTTGATATTCCAAATTCGACGCTTCAAAACTTTTTTAAATTCTCTAATGTAGAAAAACGGGATGGAAGTTTTAGTAAAGAAGGCTTAGAGCTTTCAAATGCATATAAACAATTTGCAGAACATCGGGCAAAATATTGAGAAAAAATCGAAAGAAAAAATGGGACAGAACTTATTACACAACCTAATATATGACTTCAAGAAAATGCCCAGGTTTTATAATCAGAGAACATATAAAATATTACAAAAAATACCATAATTTCTGATTATGAGCCCGGCCCAAGCTACACCAGTGAAAAGCGAAATTTGACATTTTGTAGTGGCAAATACTCAACTGCTTTGCAAATCTTATAATAGTAGCCGATTTTTGCAAGTTTCAAATTTCGAAGACATGTTAGTCTTGGAGCATCTGTGTATTTTATGACGCAAAAATCATTTTTGGAGAGTTATCATAGAGAATACTGAGAAAACATCTGGAGATGGCTAAAACCTGTTTTGCGTTGCACTTTGCTTACGCTATTTAACTGTTAATAAAGCTTTCTGATAATTAAAATTGAATATTCTGAAAAATTGTTAAAGCTGGATATGGTAAAATCATGAGTTCGAAATTTCGGAGATATTTCCAGTAATTACGAGGGTAACAACCATCACAGGAGCATGATTGCTAAAAAGGGGACGAAAATCTTCGCATCTTCGCCGAGTGATGTTCGGCGGTTTGCTTACCATCATTCCGTTTATTTTTATGACGCGATGAAAAAGGGAGAGAACTTTTGGAACGACCTAATATTTTGTCCATTCGTTCCTAATAAATAGAAAAGATGAGAGCAATACTATAAAGGATGATTTCTTGGCTTCTTAACATCTTAGGGACCATGAGTAGACAGAGAAGTATAATTATATCAATTATCGTACCTCACTAACTCACCATTAGGATAGTGGCTATTGGCGACCGGTATGTTCTTCTGGTTGTGGTTCAAAAAGCTTTATGTGGCATTGAAGAAGGCGATACCTCGCCAAAACGTTCGTAAGCACTTCCTTTTTATCCTTGGTTGAAGATTATGCAAAATGATATTTCTGTACTATGACAAGGTTGATCAACAGTCAAAAAAGGTAAACGATTCAGTTTTGCGACTTGAAGTGGTTGCAAATTGCTAAACCATTACATGTGAAAACTCATTTATCGACGGTGCGCTTTCGGACCTAGTCTTCAAGAGAACGAGTTGAAAGTTGGCAAGTACTGGATTTTTGCACCCACTAGTGAAAGATCTGGATCCTTCAACTTGCATCATCCCAGACTTCAACGCAGTAACTCTTTACTTAATTACTTATTCTACAGAGTTGTTAGGTGGGTTTCGCGCCTCTCTGCTGGAACCACTAGTACAGCAAATAGTCTGCCTTCAGAAAAGGTGGAAAGGTTTGATTTGCCAGGTGTTGCCGATTGTAATTAGCGGTGCGTAGCACATCGAGCCTCCTGCAGCTTTTTCTTTCTTATAGATTTGCATATCTATAAGCTTGGGCCCAACCCATATGGAAGATAACTGTTCGACTATGGCTTTGTTTCCATTTTTTTCGTTTTTCTTCACATCTGAGGGTTACATTTCAATAGGGTGAACGGTAAAAAATGGGACAGCTTGATTTTCATTACATTTTAAGATTTTGTCCTCATCAATAACAAGCAGGCTGCAACTCAAACGTCGCTTACATAACCAACCTTCGCCTATTATTCTGGCAACGCGTTAACGCTCCTCTCTCATAACCGTACGCGTGGCGTCGTGAAGAACTGCGACAGGGTTTTTCGAACAATTCTTAACCTTGCGCTGCTACATTGTGAAGTCGTAAAGAAAATGACATACCAATGAGCTCTTCATGCTCTTTCAAATGATATGTTAAATACGTGAGATTTTTCCTCAATTTCAGAAAAAAAGCGAAAAATTCTGAAAAATAACTATTTTTGGCGCATAAAAAACCAAAAATCATGTTTTGGCCTATGTTTTCCGAAGATAGAAAAAATCTGAGGTAAGCTGCATATGAATAGATAGAGCGCAAAAAGCTGTATTAGATGTTACCTAGAAAGCATGCGTTCATCTGAGATAATTGAATAACGCGTATCTTCGTTCTCGAAGCGACTAATGGCCTCTCCTGACCTTGGAAGCGGAGGCCACCAAGCCGTCGTGGGTTTGGTGACTGTCCCACCACCCATTCCAGCAGTGGTATTTGGGTGGTCTCACATTTTTCACTGCGCAGATACTGCTAAAAGTTCATAATTTGTCAAAGTGATTAACTTTGCATTTCAGCAAGTATAAAAATTATTATGTAAATGATCTTATATACAGTGCTAGACATAGTTATAAAGCCACTCTGGAAATCATCGTAATTTTCGTCCTTGTCAATGAAGCTGTCTGAAACTTCGCTGTATTGTGCGCATGTCAACCTACCATCTCTCCTCAAAACGGCTTCCCGTCTTGTTGAGTTATAACGGAGAAAAACGAAAAAATTCGAAAAAGCCCTTAATGAAAGCTGGACAAATTTATAAAGCCACCTGGTTTTTCTAATCATTATTGTATTCCCTGGCCCTCAAATTTTTTTGTACAATTACATCCTAAAATATGAAACATTTGCAACACCTAGGGTCTGTCATCCTATTCAAATAGAAGTGATCACTGCATTTTTTTTGCTTTTAAGCATCAAAAGTCATTCTGCTTCAACAGGAAGCTGGTTTGAAGAGTTTTCAAGCCCTTGTTTATTTAAATGATAGTCATGAGATCTACCAAGCATTTTCGATAGGATAGACGAGGCGAGCAACGCTTCCATAAACTTTTCGTAATCGCCGATATTGACGGACAGATTCCAACCTCACCATAGGGTTGTCACGCTTTTACTTCATAAAACTTCGGTTGCAATGTTCATGAAGCGCTGAATTTGATTTATCACATTGCCTGCATGGTAATGCAGCTTTTGCAACAACTTCTGATTTTCCCCAGTTTTCCCCAAATTTGAAAGAACGAATGCGATAGTGATTGAAAAAAACCAGGTGGCTTTATAATTTTGTCCAGCTTTCATTAAAAGCTTTTTCAAATTTCTTCGTTTTTCTCCGTTCAAACTCAACTAGATCGGTAGCTGTTTTGAGGGGTCATGGTAAATTGACATGCGCACAATACAGCAAAGTTTCAGATAGATTCATTGACAAAAACGAAAATTACGGCGATTTCTAGAGTGGCTTTATAATTATGTCCAGCACTGTAGTATTATCCGAAAGAGAATAACATATTCTAACAACTATCAAAATTGGAATATCTAATCACTCTTTTTTGAGAAACCTCCAATTATTTCGTAAGTTTACCATTTTTTACCGTTCACCTCAATAGAAACCGATTGACTAGCTTTTGACGGGCGCTTTTCGTTTTATGGCTTTTCAATTACGGCCCTCTCTTTCCCTCGTTTCCTGCCTTCCACATTTTACAGGGTTGGGGGAAAGTCTTTGAACAACATTTAGGTGCTACCTTGTTTTATCATATCATATCATATCTTATCTTATATTTGGTGTAAATGATCTCTGAACTGTATGAAAACCCTCCAAAAATTGGATTTATATTCTTAATCCTACCGGAATTACGCCGTCTCAATCAGAGCGCGAGCTGATTGTGAAGATGCACGTGGAAGGGAAGTCTGAGAAGCAGATCGCTCAGATACTCGGAATTCCGCGGAACACAGTGTGGTACAATCTGCGCCGTTTCAAGGAGAGAAGCAGTACCCAAGACCGTCCTAGGGACGATAGACCAGCCATCGCGGACACTCCCGCGAACCGGAAGATCATCCGAGAAAGCATACGTCATATTCCACAAAGGAGCTTGAGTGAGCTGGCATAGAGCTGTCCATCAGTTGTAGGACCATCTCAGACATCGTAAAAGTGAACCTTGGGATAAAGCTCTACCGGATGCAGAAAACTTCAAGACAGTATGAAGCTGACCCGACTTCGCAGGTGTCGCCGATTGCTTGAGCGCTTCTCCAAGGCACGCCATCGAACGATCCTCTTTTCCGACGAGAAAATTTTCACCGTGGAGCAGGTTTTCAATCGCAAAAACAGCAGGATCATATCCAAGTCGCTCGAAGAAGCAAACAGCAAAGGTGACTTGTGGAAAGTAAGCTCCATCCGGCTTCTGTGATGGTTTGGGCGGCAGTCACTTCCGACGGCAAGACGCCGCTGATTTTTGTGCCTCAGGGCATCAAGGTAGACGCTGCTGAGTATTTCAGTAGCATCCTGAAGAAGGTACTGCTTTTCTGGACCAGTATCCATTTTGCCGGTAGAGATTGCTGCTTCCAGCAGGACAGCTCACCTGCTCATAAGGCGAAGGTTGTTCAGGCATGGCTTCAAAGCAACGTAAAGAACTTCATTACTCCTGCAGAATGGCCTCCGTGTTCGCCGGATCTTAATCCCCTCGACTACAGCGTATGGTCAGTTCTTGAGACCAAGGCTTGCGCTCACCCACACAAGACTGTGGACTCTCAGCGACGTGCTGTTTAGAATGCGTGGGAAGAAATCGACGTGGAGTGCCTCCGTGCCACCGTGGACAGCTTTCCCAAGCGTCTTCGAGCCTGTATCCGCGCCAAAGGAGGGATTTTTGAAATGTAAAGACACTTTTATATGGCAGACTGTTTGATAAACATTATATATCTATTTCATATAAATAAGTTGCTTAGATTCGTGACTACGATAAAAATACCGTGTTCAAAGGCTTTCCCCCAACCCTGTATTTTTCACTCGATGGATTTTGCTTGCCTGGTGAATTCATTTCAAGGGATGCCTTGCCAAGTTGGAGGATCAAGTTCACACCTCCCATGTTTAGTGCTTTTCCTGCTGATTTTAAGTTTATTAGTGGTGCCTACGCCACTTGTGGTCTTACTACCGACGATGCTGCGTTGCGTGCCTTTGTTGCCGGTTGCCTGCATACTGTCTTACTTCGTCAATTTCTATTTGACGGTTTCCTTGTCTCTCGTTCTACGCCGCTATCTGCAATTTCTGTTTCTTTCTTCAATGTTACCAACCACAACCGTGTCTTGACTGCTTACTACCAACGGTCTTAGTCATCAGGGATCTCTAGTCAACATTTAGACACCCCACCGAATAGTTGCCTTTTTTCAGACCGCCTTGGTCATGGCTCATCCGAACGTAGCAGGTGTCTACTTCTACCACTCAGTTTTAGAATCTTGCTATCCTTTGGAACAAACTACTTCAGGGGTCAGTTCAAGTAGCTTTTATCGGAGGGCTGGCTCTCTTGAAAACGGGATCATTGTTAGTTCTAAGGGTGCAAGATCCTTGAAATTATGTTTTTAGACATACTGCGCATTTCTTCTTATTTGATTGGTGGGCCTGGAGCTCCGGGTCTTGTTATCTACCATTTAGTTTTGTTTTCCTTGAGGTTGGCTTCGTGCGCTGTTTACGCCGTTTTTTTCTTTGATGCACCTTGTTGTATACTAAATAAAAGAATAAATAATATCTATGAGTGCACGTCGTCTGTCTCAGAAAAGCTGTTAGAGCTTATGTGACTACATCATATAGGGAACCAATGATACAAAAGGGAAAAATTTTAGATTGCTTCGGAGATTTTGTTGAAACTTGTTGGTCTAACTTTCCTCCTTTCTTTGGATAGGCAGCGACTCAGACAATCGTCGAGGGTAGGCAAATCGCAAACTCGCCCTTTCTTGCAAGTGTTCAGCAGAATTTTGGTGCGCGGCCAAACATTCAGAGGGTAGTACTTCCTTTACTGTTTAATGTCCTGCTAGCGGGCAGCAATACAGAATTTTCTGCAGGCGCTCGTCAAATATTCCTTTCACGAGTGCTAGCCAAACCTTCAGCGAGCGCGCGGACTTTTTCAACGCACTTCCGGGGGTACGTCGAGCAAAGGTAAGACTCTATCAGAGGTGTCATCGATGGTTTCATTACCCGAGTTTGCGGTAGTTTTTTTCAGCGGAAAGTACCTACGGGCTGTGCGGTCCTCCACGAAAGACCGTCGGTCCTCAACAAATTTGCATATTCCAAGAAGTCCACGAGAATGCGGCCATCGCTCCGCAATTAACCTATGAAAAAGCAGCGAACGTTCTTATAAAGAAATATCCAGTAATCTTCCAATTGTCTGTGGGCGGACTGCAAAAAATCAGTGCATATCTTTCCGGTGCTCGCTTGCCTAAGGATTAAACGGCCGCCTACCGGCGGCTCTCTGAGGATGTTAATAGTAGTAGCGGTTTCCAAGTTCATCAAGAAGCGGAGAATTGCAGACTTCTGGTATCGGCAAAGTTGTCAAACATCCTTTGAAGTATTGCTTTTCGACACTCTCGCTTCAAGCTCAGTTTCCTCCACTTTATGAATATTAGAGGCGATAAAAACTCAATCTAGAGTTATTTTGAGATTCTATCAGAAATTCTACGTAAACCACTGTATATTGTAGTTTCGACCCCGTAAACCTGTTGGGCATCCTTCAATCGCAAAATTACCTTTTGGCAAGATTTGTTACTGTTTATTGGCGCTTGCTTCAAGCAATATTATAGAATGCAGGAGTTTCACTGAATATGGGATAACAAATGGTCAACCACAACAAAAAGACGTATAAGGGGAAACAGCAAGTAGATAAGAACGGACTACTTTTTGGTCTTATTTAAATTTCATAAACATCGATCTGAATGAGCTATGTCCTTCAGTGCAAAGCAAATTCATCGACTCGCTACACTAAGTGCACTTTCCAGCTCTCACGCCTATTCACCAGTGTTTGAGCAAAACAAGAATGGAACAAAATTGCTTAGTCTGAGACCTACTAACTTCAATTCATTGCTAGTTCGCAACCTTTTTCCGCATTAATTATGCGGATTTGTATCTAATTTTATTTTTTCGAAGACGTCTTTCACAAATCAACTAAAATGTCAGTTATCATAGAATAATTGAAATTTGTTTAGCAAAGCTGCAAACCCTCTACTATCTGTACTGAAAATTTCAAATTAGCCCAATTTCCATCGTAGAGTTCTACACGCTATTGCAAGATTCATGTTTCTGCGTTGCATTGTGGTAGATCCAGGGTGAATGGGTAAGTAATTTCGCTACAATCAATTTGTTAACAAGAGAAGTTCAGTGAGCTAATCAGAATCAAAAAAGTGAATGGATTATAACAATTCTCACAGCCAACAGTACAGGCAAGTCTTAGCAAAAATGAGTTATATATGCAGTTCAAGATTTGCATTAAAAACTTAAATTCACATCTCAAATTATTTACAAAATAGCATGATCGAGTCTCAAAACGCGTTATATCAAAACGTCACACTCTTCTTTTACATCTCAGGAGTGTGCAGGATCAAGCTTTGCCAAGACCTCAGGTTAAAAGGAAACGAGCGTAATAGAGATTAAAGAGTGGAAAGAAAATCATGTTGGACTTTCCCTTCGCAACACTTTTTTTCCTTGACGGCAAGCCCAAGACGACCACGAAGTGATGAGGACAACGTTTATAAATCTGATGTTTGATAATGTATGCATCGAGAACACTCTTTTTCAAAGCCTGAAAGGTTAGAAGCTATTTTATCAGATATTTAAAAATTGAAGTGCTTGATGGCGTTTAAGTTAGTGAAATGCAAAAGCTTTTAGAGGAATGTTGATAAAGTGGTAAGAGCGACTACGGCAGTAGCCAAATGTTGAAAAGCTAACCTATTTTTGCACTCCATTATTTGACAAAGAAAGCTTTTTAGTGGCTTTTAGTGGCGGAGTGGCTTTTTCAATTGACTCCCACATCACTTTGAATAGCAATGAACGCGTCAAGTATCATTGGACTCCGAGTTATGAGTGCTTTTTGTAGCGAAAGTGAACGCAGAATTTAGGTAAAAAATTGGTCACAGTCTTTTTTGCGCCTAAATAGGGTACTGCTTGATATGAGGGTGTCAGATAGAAGGTTTTTATCAAATGAAGTGATCTGATAATTGAAACCTGACCATTTGAGCAAATTTAGATGATTTTGATCAAGTGGCGCATTTGATTTTTTGGCTCAAGAAACTTAACTCAGCCTGAGAAGGCATTGACAGATAAGGAAGGCAGATTTGGAATCATCATTCAATGTTCTACAAAGCATATTCTCATGCAAAAAAGTCACTTCAACTAAAAAGGCTTCCCATGTAAGCATGGCTCATGTAGTGCAGAGCGCAACTGAATGCATTCTAGCCACTTGATCGTCTTCTTTGACAACATATAATTTGCACAATATTACTTCTTCATTCACCGTTCGGCACTTCTCACAGTATTTTGCGCGTGAAACATCTTGCGGTCGGTGCATGTGCAGAATCCTTGTTGAATATTTTACGCCTTTTTCCAGATTTGACCCGAACAATGACTGAAAAAATGATATTGTGGAGAAGAGGGTTTTGTCTTTTCTAAAAACTACGAGTATCGTCACCGCAGTATTGCCATGAAAAAGAGGCGAAGAGGCAAAAACCAAAAGTCAAGTCGGTGAATGCACAAACGGGGAGATAAACTCGCTTACATTACCCCACAATGTTATCTTCACTTTTACATTTTGAAGAAAATATGTCAGGGAACATAGACCGATAAAGAAACACTACACAACTTAAATTTGGAGAAGAAATGCACAGAAACGAGTGAACGACGTCCTTTCAGAATGCGTCAGGAGGCATAGCACATATGCGTCAGCACGCGTGCTACTGATCCCAACTAGGCAGTCCGGGCTCTTCCCGAGTAACGTCCCAGAATGATGCATCCGAGTGGCGCCCGTGCAGGTCGGGTGACGACCCAGACGGGAACCTCTTCCCGAGAGGGAGATTGATACATACCGGCCCAGGTTGAAGTGGCAAGTAATCGGCCAGAACGTTCAACGAAAAATTCGCTCACAGTTTGGGTCATAAACCGTTCCCGCAAATACTAAGTGTTTGACGTTTTAATTTATTACTTGGACAATGGCGTTTGCTTTCCGTTTTACGCGGCCAGTTTGCGTTTGTTTTGACCAACTCCACTTTTTTCAGAGAATTGTTTAGCAGGTAGCGAACATAGTTCAAAATCAGCGTTTGAAGAGCCTTTTGATACGGGTACATTGCGACATACTGCGATCGTCAAATATCCCTCTCTGCATTTTGTACAAGTACATATTTCGTACAATTTTCCCTTTGTTTGTCGACACAATAAAGAATTACAACCTCATTCAAGAACAATCATTCTAATTTTGATTGGTCTTACGTTCATTAGCATCAGTATTTTTAGAAGCCGAAACGACTATGAGATTTTTGACGGACAAACACATTTTGGACAGAGCTTTCGGATCAGAGAGCTAAAAAAGTAAATAATGAGACAAGCTAGGTTTGTCAAGATTTTTAGTCAAGTGAAAACAAACGTGGACAAAACAACTACTTAAGTTTCTAAAAAATTCGCACAATTACTAAAAACACTTGAAATTACAAAAAAGACTTAAGCGGCACGTTGAAAATTATATGTAAGGTGGGAAAAACTATAGTTTGCAGTAGTTTTAGTCTATGCGTAAACTAATTATTTTGGCAAACGAATTTATACCTCGTCGCGTATAATTTGCAAATGAGATATCATTTACATGAGGAAATTTGCTATATATGAACAAAATGGTGAACGTTTTTGTCGCGCCTTGTCAGTGTTTTACTCTATGGTAACAGCAGTGATAGTGAAATTGAAATGGAATTTTGATTGCATAATGAGTTTGATGGAGCCTTTCTTTTGAGCGAGACGGTAACATGAGATGTGCAAATGTGCAAAATATCCTGCGAAACTCATGCGTACTTTTCGTTCAATAACAAAGTAGAGGAGCATACAAGAGAATCCAATCTGATATTGTTTCAACAGCGTTCCGTCTATAGCGGCAGTAATGTTCTTGTCGTAAATAATTTTGTTGGAATTCTCCGTTGAAGGAGCACGAAGAAAGAACATCGAAGCCTTCTGCGAACACTTCATCAATGATTTTTGGAAAGAAAGCAGTTACTTACTGATTGAATGTGAGGTAAATTACAGGATTGATCCCATTCATGACCACCCAAACCAGGCAAGAGGAAAAATCAGATGATCTTGATCTCGCGAATAGAGGCATCAGATATGTCCAGAAGACGAACGAAAACGAAAAGTACAGGCCTGTAGTAACCCCCCCCCCATCAAGGCATCTTTCTCGACGCGGATCGGAGTTGAGGTCATCGCGCTTCAGTCCAGCATACGGCGAGCTATTGATTTGGATGCGGATCACTGCCGAGGCATTGCAATCAAATGTGTACTTGAAAAAGAAGCACTCGAGCTGGTTTGGTCAAACGGGTAAGCGATTGGAATTACGCGCGCGCGGCCGTGGTTCGACTCCGTCTACCAACCCGCTTTTTGATGCATCGCTGGGCAATCTTTGATAGCGGCCACCATGGCAATCGATGATGATCGCTAGCAAGGACTTCGCCAAGCAAATACACGGATAAAAAAAACAATTTGTGACGAAAATTTCATAAAAAAAACGAAATGATAGTAGCGTTTATTCAATGAGATGAATAAATTTCTCGTCTTGTACAGCCAGTGAGAAAAAAATCAGTAAGATTTACAAAAAAGAAAAAAAATTTGTTTTTTTGGTTTTCCTCGCCAAAATCAGCTGTTCATCGATCCTCTCCTTTTCGGGCGTGGTTGTGCAGTTTCGCGCCAATTTTTTCTGCATTTTTTGGCAAAGCTGTGTGTATCGTAAGTTACTCAGGAGCAACTTATGTTAGATGCAGTCAACTCTTGTCTATGTCTCCTCTTTTACACGCTATTTGCATTCCTCTAACATCCGTTCACGTTCAGTTCAACTCAACGTGAACGGATGTAGAACAGTTGACTGCAGCAGGTGGACAAATGGCCAACTATCAGTTGACTTGACCATCTTATAGCATGGGAAGGTGGACGGTCATCAGTTCACCTCACCTAAGCTTAACTGATGGGATAAGTTGAGTTCACCTCAACTGATCAAGCTTTACTACGGGCCACAGTGTCACAAGAGAAATCTTAAATATCAGCGTGAAAGCTAGTGGTACCTACTGTTGAAGCTTAAGAAATTAGCTCCTTCCAAAAATGCATAACTTTCCTCATAATGAGAATCTAGTTAGCTTCCAGATTTTTTAAATAAGAGTTGTTTGGCTTTATAGCAACTAATTCTTTGATGTAAGCCTACATCCACTCTCTAAGGAGAAGATACTATCTTTAGAGGTTAAGAAGAGCAATTCGCAGAAAACCATTTACCTGTATTGTAATCCGATACTCTCTGGCACTCATCTTCGACAGCTCTAAAAATCTAACATTTTTACCGTGGAATTTCCGCAACAAAAACGCAAGAAACTCACGAAGAACATGATATAACTAAAGATTGATAAATACGTTGCTATGGATGAGATGACTATGACCAAGACGAGGTAGTTTCCTGCAAGAAGCTTGACACGCTGCAAGCTAAAATTAATAATCTGGTACCTATATTAATCATTACTACGAAGATTGTTCCGTCGGTTGGTAGATAGCTCCATGAAAAAGTTTGTGGATTGAAAATATAGTTACATTCAGGCATCAACTTAAATGCAAAGGGTGCAGCAAATGAAACGTAACACGTTGCAAACTGCATCTGCAACAGAATGCGACGATCGCCGTGTATTTGTGTACATAATTAGTACGCATTCGTTAGCGCGATTACAATGCTCACATTATATGGGGTGTCCCAAGACAAGTTCCCCTACTGTTTGAAGGATAATAACTCTTTTTTATTGTCTTTCAAGGCTTTTGAAGACAGCATTCGAGCTTATTCTCAACTTCCACTTTTATGCTTTATCCAGGCCTTTTTATGAGGCTGATTCCAAACATGGAACTCAAAAAGGGTGAACCGCTCAAAATACTCCTCCAAAACTACTTGTGACAGCTGTGGACAAGTGCCTTTGGTGTTATTTTTAGCAGGAAGCGCTTTAGCAGGTCAAACAATATGCTTTCAGCATGCTCGCCTTGTAAAAAGGACCAAGATGTATAAAGATTTCGTTCGAGGACGTTGGCTTCGCGAGTGAGTGAGCGGAGTCTTCGAAAGCCAAGCCAGCCAGCAGTCAAAAATGTCCTCTGCGTGAAAGCGGTTTCAAATAATTGTTTTTTTATAAGTGAGAAGTTGTGTAAAAAGGTTTTGCAGCTGCTGACCTCATAACACATTTTTTACGAGTTTTCAGTGCATTTTAGATCCTGAGATTAAATTCCACAGGAGCATAGAGGTTGTTATGTATGTTCTGCATAGCTGTGAAAGAAGCATTATGATGAAATGCGAGTTGCGTGTTTATAATCAGCAACTTTGAGCCCCGAGTATTTGGCTCACTTTGGTTCTTTTTTCAGTGGTGAATATGGCCTAATCTCAATAACCCGAAATCCTTTTTAAGTTTTACAGTAATCCTATAGTAATGAAGAAAGGAAATTCGCCCATTTAAATCCAATTTGAAGCAGCTCCACAGACGATACCCCAACGACCGCGAAAGATAATGGAGCAATGAAGTTATTACTAATCAAATAGTAGGGACATTTTATTTCGGGACACCCTGTATATGTGTGAGCTGAATATCAGAGCTTGCGCTAAATTTATACGATTGATATATTTTCTATAAAAGACAGCAACTAATTTCGCACCGCTTAGCTCTCTTTAGTCTCGGGAGCATCGAGCTATACGTCCATGAAAGCCCGCCTCAGTCTGCTGCATCGTTGTTGTCTGTCCAATTGCATGTCGAATCTCCAACTAAGGGCAAGAGTCAGATCATATGCGAGCATAATGGATGCGCATCGACAAGAATGTGGGGAAGGGGTTGGGAGCGGAGGAAATACATAGAAGAAATGTATTAATACGACTTGTCGATTCGCCCTCTGAAGTGATCGAATGATCATTTAAGCAGTCACGATTTTTTCTTAGTTATTACTCAAGCCTTTTATCTCATACATCTATGGTTACTATTTATCGCAATCACTCCGAATTATTGCCAATCTACCCGTTATCTACAGAAGTAATTTTTGGTGACCTCGAATTTGTTGGCACGAGAATTTGCAGTGATTTTCTTGACCAAGATAGTCCATGGAATCATTGACTTCTTTTTAACAAAATTCTCTCATCTTTCTTAAGATGACTACAAGCAATGTTAGATCCCATGCATTTTGAAGGTTTCTTGAGAATTTTTAGAATTTATGAGTTAATCAATGTGTGATTGCATAAACATCAGTTGCTTTTTTCCAAGCAAGCTGCTGAGATGTAAAATGGGGGAAGTTGAAGCACGCAAACTTCAATGTATCACGATGGCATCTTATAATACGGAATAATAACACATACATGCGTATGCGTTTTTTTTTTTGAATAAGAATGAATGTGTTTCGGTCGTACACGCATCTGTAGTCATTTCTTATCTAAATACTCACATAAGCGAAACATGGAGAAGACAAAAGGAAAAACCATTTCTGCAACAAGATCTTTGTAAGACGATTGATAGTGAGGAGCAATGTAAAAGCTAGCATCGAAAACCAAAGTCCTGTCAATAAAGCGCCGATTATCTGTAAACAGATCAATTTTTGCTTTAGCTAATCAGGAGCAGGGCCCGGCGGGGGTGGCGCTTTTACAAGCTGGATATCGTTTTTGGCCCGAAAAAGCAAAGGGCTCCGCCCCGGACCCCAAAGTACGACTTCCCCTTTTTTTACCGATAAACAATGCACATATCATTCTTTATTCATCATTCCTTGTTGATGCTACTGTCCTATAAACTTAGATTCCAGCAATGTGAAGATTCTGTGCTCCGATCGCTAGCCTGCCCGTAGGCGGGAATTCAAATCGCAATTCTTGTAAGAGGAAAATAACAAAATAGGCTCGTTTTCAATGCACAGGTAACGATATGGCACCAAATTTGCTGTGTAGTTGGAGGACCATGAGCACAAAAAAAGTATGAAGAATTATGAGAAACTTATGTTAATTTAAAAAATGGTAAGTGTTTTTCGAAATTGGGTGGCTCCCGCGCCACCTGGGAGCCACCTGGGGTGGCTCCGTGCTTCCCTTCACATAATTTCCCGGATTTTTCTACATAAATGTGGACTAGGTCGAGAGTATTACTATATGTTCAAATCCGCTTCCAAAACCACCAAGGCACCGCTTCGATACAGCCCCAAATAGGGTTCACAGCGTTATGATCGGCCTCGGAAAGCGCGCTCCAATCGCAATCGGTTATTGTAAATTGTAAAGTTTCGCAGCTGACTAATCAATGAGTAGTATCTTAGATATATAAACGTCAAAGTTTGTGCAAATCTTGACCCTATGTTTTTTTTTATAGATTCCGTTGCGGATGAACCCATTGAGCTGAAACCTTGATGACCCGGGCTGGACCAGGAAATCCAGGTAGTACTATTATAATAAGCGTTGAGGCCGCCCATCTTATTATTTGTGTATATCTGTTTGTCAGGGACTTACGGGGGTCAAAAATAGGGTCAAAGGGGAAGTCGTAAGAAATTTTGGCTTCAGAGGGGATATCGTTTTCAAAATTCTGAAATGCC
This sequence comes from Cylicocyclus nassatus, assembly GCA_958299035.1. Taxonomy (NCBI): domain Eukaryota; kingdom Metazoa; phylum Nematoda; class Chromadorea; order Rhabditida; family Strongylidae; genus Cylicocyclus; species Cylicocyclus nassatus. Next base: position 69,320,093 of record CATQJL010000001.1, read on the forward strand.
ACCTCCTGCCGGGCCCTGATCAGGAGACAAGCGATATTCAAGTCTTTTATGAACAGAAAGTAAATGTTACAAATGTTCAAGAATTTAAAGGAAATACTTGCATAAGATATCTTTTCAACTGCACAATGCTCGCCTTATTTACATAGCCGTCCACAGCAATGCCAGCAATAACGGGCACTCCCGAATACGAATGAATTAGGAGTTGAAGGGCGTGCAACACTCCAACATGAGTCATAATAACATACGCGGTGATTTTCGATACTCTTTGTCCACGATAAAAATCTGGAAAACCTATCAGCTATATTTATAAAAGTATTGAACGCTGTACGAACAGTTATGACAGTTATCGGTCTCAACTTCATTGAGTTTAAAGCATAACTATGAAAGACACGATTAGGCACGGTCAGGTATATCCCTTTACTACATTTTGCAAAGACTTTCATTACCCACTGTTGTCAGCTGATGTGGGACATCCTAGTTCTAAACCTAATCTCAAGTTGTACAAGCACCCAATTTTTCCGGCGGGCAGACAAAGTTCCTGCGTATGTGCCTCGGAAAATTCGCTTCTCAGAAGTTCCTTAATCAAGCGTCCTGCTTTGAAAAGTTTCATACAGACTCCCACGGCGTGTTTACTTTTACGGGGTGTGGCCGTAAACCTTAAACTGAGAATATTGCAAAATTCGCAATGGAAATTCCATTATGGAATTAACAAGCAACTTTCTGTTCTTCTCTTTCTTTGTAGGCTAGTCAATGGTTTTACGACTTACTGCGAATTTAGGATTTGAAGATCGAGAAAAAGAAAACGAGCTTCAAGCAAGATATCTCTCATTGATTTGAAAACAAATCCACCCACCACTAAATCACAGCGAACTTGTTCTACCTTATTGTTAGCATTTTAATTAACGAAAGGCCTCAGACATCTATGGTTAGATATGAAGCATAGTTACGGGAAATGAGAGGTGAAAAGAGAAATGGGGTTGTGTTACAGTTGGGGTTGTGTTAAAGTGTTACAACAACCGCGATGTTGCGTCCCACAGGGTGCATGCACAGCAAACTGCATGAGAGGCCGTTTTCGCCGTGTTTTTTGGTGTCATATCGTTACGCATACATTGAGAACTAGTCATGTAGCTGTTACAAATAGCATCGGTTGAGCGACGTCGCGCGTGCGGCAATTAGCGACGGCGCGGCTTGGCGCGCGCAAACTCCAGTGTGCGCCTGTTGAGGCACATAACATGTTGAAATAAGCAGAGGGCATAAACTACCAATTTTTCCAGGGCTTCGCCCCGGACCCCGCAAAAACGATATCCCCCTTGCTTTTTTTGCCGAAAACGAATTCCAGCTTCTCATTTGACAACCTTGTGCCGGGCTCTGATACGCGCACATTGTAGGGTGAATCGATTAAAGGAGCAGGCAAGCAAGCCTTGAACATGACGCGAGATAGCAGCAGTGCGGGTGCACATCACTCCACTTTTAGCCTGATCTGGATTGGGACAGACTGTAATAATTTTATACTTCCTTCTTACTATCAAGTACTTAGCGTTTTCATAACAATCTGCCCAGGCATAGCTGAAACTCCGCCCTTCACTTTTGCTCGCTAACGTCAATGAAATTCACAAACATTCTTTGCATCCACGAAAACGATTACGAATTTTTTACTCTCGGCTAGGCTATAAATCCAACCGTGTGGGCACCCTGCTGTTATATGTTTGTCGCACTACGTAAGCGGGCCATTTTTCCGCAGGAGCACCTTGAGACAAACTTTCGTATTCAGAAGCCAAGCGCGACGAGAATTTCAGATGTAACACTCAAGTGTGCAAAAGACCTTATTCCAGCTTTTCTTATCTTTGTATTCCATCGCTTCCTTATTTTCTACAACATGACCATTAGAGTCAATGCCAACAGTGTTAACATAAAATTTAGCTAACAATATTCAGGTTTACCCATCGACGTTACCCAGTTGACAAGCGTACCTTCAACTGGTATCATCGTCACTATAGTTAAAACCGAATATTAGGTTGCCCCGAAAGTTTTGTCGGTTTTTTCCATCGCTCATTAAAAGTTACAGAACACCAATCGATGGACGGCTTAGGTGCCGTTTAAATCAGATTTTTATCCTCTTTTTCACAGCGCTACTTTTCCTCTGTGATTTATGCTGTCTTTGCGATGTTATTGCCATGGACCATTGATCAGCTTGACAGCAAGGTCAAATATTTCCTGAACTTTAGAGTTCTTTATTCTGATGTTTCCAAAGAGCGCTTATAACTGTTATGTAGAGCAGACTTTTGGCTAAGCATTTTAGAATACGTGGGCCGCGTTCACCAAGTTGGTTATAATTATTTGTTCAATAAAAACCGCGGCTTTTTGATTAAGTTTAACACGTAAAAGTACCAAAAATTCCAAAAAGTTGCTTTTCAAAGCGAATTAAAGTTGGTTATGTTGCATAACCAATGTTTAGTGAGAATCATGTTCCAATACGCAAAAATTCAAAACCTTTCATGTGTTTGATGCAGTTGCTTGTTTCATGACTTTACCAAAAATTGAGGCCTCCGGAGAAATAAATTTTGAAGCTAAAGACAGCAGATTAGGAGAATCTAAAAACACCACTTTGTGGTCTGAGAACTGCTCTATTTGATCCATACTTAACCCTTTTCGAAACTTTGGAATGAAATTTTTAAAAATCAGCCTAACTTTGAGCAGGTAAAATTGACGATTGGAGAATTTTTACAATTATCCATTCTGAAACACACTCAGGTCCTTATTGTGCGTGGTTTTACAGTGGTTTGAAGAAACCGACAAAATTTTCGGGACAACCTAATATTTTTCAAATATTCGGTTGAGTGATATATTTGAAATAGAAAATTCGAATATTTAAGAAAGTATATTTATTTGATTATTTGAATAGTCGAATAAATGAATAAGATCTTTATTTGATGAATCGAAAAACCAACTTATTCGAATATGGAATAAAATTCCGAACAAATTGTTTTTCGAATTGTCGAAAAAACAAATACTCGAATGAAGGTCCTTTCATTTATCCGACTATTCAAATAATCATACCAAATTGCTTTCCTTAATACTCGATTTTTCTAGTTCAAATACTTGATTACATAGATATTTAGATGGCCCGGCTTCACGTGACGTGCGGCATCTAGCACATAAGTTTCCATTTCTCCCTGTCCCTCGCTTCAGACATCCACGATCTTCTTGGCTTAATGTCGGTGGCTGCGTCCACAGTTCCAGGTGCGAAAGTCGTATCCAGCTGATTTCTCAGCTGGTCCATCCGTTCCACGAACACATGTGCCCATCTCGTTGGTGGTCTTCCTTGGGGACGTTTGGCTTCGCGAGGATCTGTCGTCTGTTTCCTCCTAATGTGACCGGCTCATCGATGCTTCGCTTTCGTCACGTAATCCGCTGGATCACGAAGACGGGACATTCTTCTCATATCCGACTGCGAATTTCGACAAGGTGTTGTTTAGGTCTGGTCATCTTCAGAGGACTACGCTCTAACGTTCTGTGGGTGTTCCATAAAGCTTTCGACGTGGTCACGGTGTCAGCCAAAATCTCAGCTGCGTAACAAAGTGCCGGGAGGACGGTTAAGTCGAATAGATGGGCACGAAGCTCCCGGTCCGTCAGTTGGTCGGTGGCTTCCTTTAGAAGCCCGAAGGCGGCCCAGGCTGCTCTTCTTCTTCTGTTAAGTTCTCCCCTCAGTTCGTTTTCCGTGTTCATGGAAAACGACTTGAGGGACTCTGAACATGGAGTTCAAATAAATCATTCGAATACGAATATTCGTAAAATATTCGGTTCCAACTATATGACCGTCAAAATCAATTAAGGCAGATTTTGTCTTCCTGATCTGCACGTAGAAAAGCGGCGATTGATTGAATCACCGTTATAGTGTTTGTAATGTTTTCGGTGGCTGAATTGCTAGATTCAATTTTCTTGCCCATTGCAACTAGTTGATACCGAGAGGGCCGCGCAGTAGTGCGCAGCAATGTAAATTTTAGGTCTGTGTTCCCGATCAATATGATTTGTCTTCATATAATCATTTGCTCAGGAGTATTTCATAGTTGGTTTTGCCGCTCTTTTGGCGAACTCCGCCGCCCACTCCGCTTTTTATAAGTACATACGAGATGTCACTCAATGAAAACGAAACCTTAACCGAGTTCAACTTTTGGCCCTTCTCGGTCAGATAGGTTCCACCCCTCAGTGGCAAACTCATCACTTCCAAAAATGCCTTGATTTGCTTGCATTTCAAACGAATTTCAGCATTTTCTCGGGTGGACTTAGCTTGCATAAGGAACAGAGCTGCATCGCGCACTTGTACATTCATTATGTATATATAGATAGCAATGTATGGAAAAGCAGCAATGTGTGGAAAAGTCTTGTCCTCTCATCGTTAACTGTCAAAAAGCTTTTCGAATTGTAAAGACTAGGAAGAAAAGACGATACCACAAATATTGAGCAGAGGTATAAGTGGCGCGCTGTTATGAATAAAGAGGAAAGTTCTTGCGGTCTCAAAGCGTGCGCAAACCTTCTTCCATTTTAAACAAATGATTACAAGCATTGGCGACTTCGTGGCTAAGAGATGTAATGGCGTTGACAGGAGGTGACCCTTGCTGAGTTTTACGTGGAAAAACAATATCATAGCAAGCCAATATGTGGCAAAGTTACGTGTCACAGATGTTGAGATCAATCTTTTGCAAAAGAGGTAAAAAAAAAGAAATGGAATTCGTATAATATGGTAGAAAATGGCTTTTTTATGCAGCTTCAAGTTATTGTTAATTAAGCTTCTTGTGGAAGCTATATATTGTACTAATGGTGTTTCCTCATACTTCGTTTTCAGACTTGTTCCCTACATCAGATCTTCTACCCTATTTGAGCTGTTGTCAAAAAAAATCTTTCATATTTCTTCACCCAAAACTTGAAGCTAAATTGATTTATTTTTGAGATATGTTGCATCATTGAAAAAAGAAAAGTACCGTTGTACATGTTTTAGACGATATGAGCAAATAAAGAAAGGACACTTAGTCAAATGCTCAGTCAAAGTACCAATAAGTATAACAAAAAGTTAAACAAAACCTAAAAAGCTCCTTATCTGCAAAGATATATCTAACAAAATGTATCATTTGAAGTTGTCTCTGGAGCAACCTGTGGGGAAGCCAGCCTCATTTCACATCCAATGGAAGGATAAAGAAACAGTCGTTGACTGCTTTGCTTTCAAAATGAATGAGTGCTAAAATTTGGGCATGGCGTTCGTCCGATACATGGAATTATCTGGAGCAATATGGTGATAAGCTTACTTCATAATGATGGCTCTTTGAGCTGTAAACAACTACTCATTCCGTACTCCATCTCAGGTATTCGTGAACAGAAAAAATTCCTGCAAAAAAGGAGTGCGAATTTGAAAGTTACTGAACTTATCATAACATAGAATTTCCAATACCACCGCGGGCTGTATCTCCGCGCAAACTTTCTTTTAAAATTCTCAAGTAAAACTTTGACAAATCGGCCATCTAAGCAAACATTGCTCTTCGGCAAAGTTTCCACAAAAAAACTTTTCTCTCACTTTATACCAATGTCGAGCTTGCGCATTTATTTCTACATTCATATCATCGGCTCCCAGATTCATGTGGAGGAGGGTTGCGGACTTCCCAGATCTTCAGGATAAACATGTTAAACTTCAACTTTATAGCATTGTATTTCGCACTCTTTCTTAAGCTTTTCTTTGAAATCAAGGAATCCGCTTCCGCATGAATTTGGGAGCTGTGTGTGTATGTATGTGTGTATGTGTGTGTGTGTATGTGTGTGTGTATGTGTGTATGTGTGTATGTGTGTGTGTATGTGTGTGTGTGTATGTGTGTGTATGTGTGTGTGTATGTGTGTATGTGTGTATGTGTGTGTGTGTATGTGTGTATGTGTGTGTGTGTATGTGTGTGTGTGTGTGTATGTGTGTGTGTGTGTGTGTGTGTATGTGTGTGTGTATGTGTGTATGTGTATGTGTGTGTGTATGTGTGTGTGTGTGTATGTGTGTGTGTGTGTGTATGTGTGTATGTGTGTATGTGTGTATGTGTGTATGTGTGTATGTGTGTATGTGTGTATGTGTGTATGTGTGTATGTGTGTATGTGTGTATGTGTGTATGTGTGTGTGTGTGTGTGTATGTGTGTATGTGTGTATGTGTGTATGTGTGTATGTGTGTGTGTGTGTGTGTGTGTGTGTGTGTGTGTGTGTGTGTGTGTGTGTGTGTGTGTGTGTGTGTGTGTGTGTGTGTGTGTGTGTGTGTGTGTGTGTGTGTGTGTGTGTGTGTGTGTGTGTGTGTGTGTGTGTGTGTGTGTGTGTGTGTGTGTGTGTGTGTGTGTGTGTGTGTGTGTGTGTGTGTGTGTGTGTGTGTGTGTGTGTGTGTGAAGCGGAACCCCACCTTTGTCCGCAAAAATGGATCCGTTCTGCGACATTTTGCAAAGTTATAATACAGTGCTGGACAAAATTATAGGTCCACTCTAGAAAGTGCCATAACTCACTCTGTTGTCCGTAAAATGTCCCGAAATTTGGTACAGACTTGTGTTTACCGGCCTACTATCAATCATCGAAATGGGTCTCGTTTTCAAGAAGAAATTGAAAATTTTGAAAAAAGCAGGCTCGAAGGCTGGGCAAAATTATAGGTCCATCTGGAGTTTTTACTGATCAAAGCACTTCTTAGCTTTCATATTTTTTTAGGTGGGTACACATTTAAAAACTTTAAACAGCTGCTTTAGTAAGCTGTGTCATATTTCCAAAAAGAACTGATTATCTGCTTTTTTTGCCTTGAAAATGCTTTCACATGTATTTCGCTCCACAAACCTGCGTTGAGTAAGAAATTCTGCAGTTTCTCAGCTGAAACGGAAGGGACGGGGTTTTATCTACCTCCTGGATGCTTTTTGAAGTGAGCATTGAAGAAAAAATTCGACTTTTTGCTGCTGAAGCAAATCCGACATTGATAATACTGCAATCCTAAACTCAAATTTCTCCCTTCAAACTTCTCTTACAATGTTCTCACAATCAGAAGCACTAAGTAAAGTAAAGGCATTTTTTCTACGAAGGGGAGTCCGTATTCCATGGTTACAACTTTCCAGAGATCCTAGTATTCGAGTATAATCACTGAATTTACCCTGCAGAAACTGATTACGACAAGCACCATAGCTGTTTGTGGCTCCGACCAAAATTTTCAGAAGAATCATGTGCTAACATACACTACAAGTTGTACCCACTATCTAGTAAATAATTAAATAATTACTGTCAATAATCTAAGTGAGGTAGCACTTGGAAAGCTATTTTGGATCTGCGTAACACCACCATTACGTAGCACCCACAACTCAAGTTTCGAAGAAGAAGCAAGGCAGCTTTGTGGACACTTGCGAGTATAACGAACAGCTTTATTCTTGTGTAAAGAATGCTTCTACAATATCTTAAGGTTATAATGACAATGCGTAAAGGGTTTTAAGGCAGAAACTGAGGCTTACTCTCCCGATTGCGTCAATGTCGGATTTGCTTCAGCAGCAAAAAGTCGAATTTTTTCCTCAATGCTCACGTCAAAAAGCATCCAGAAGGTAGATAATTCCCATCGCTTCCGATCCAGCTGAGAAACTGCAGAATTTCTTACTCAACACAGGTTTGTGGAGCGAACTACATATGAAAGCATTTTCAAGGCAAAAAAGCAGATAATCAGTTCTTTTTGGAAATATAACACAGCTTGACTAAGGCAGCTGTTTAACGTTTTTAGATGTGTACCTACTCAGACAATTGCATCGGAAAGTTCGAGGCCTCAAAGCATGCTACATGGCGAGCCGCGGCCCTTAAAATTTCAGCCGCGCACGCCGCGGCCTATGTATATTTTTCCGGGAGCGCCGCGGCCAAAGTTAAAATTGGAAAGAGCTTATCGGGAGAGTCGCGGCCCAATCACCTCACTCGGCGTGCCGCGGGCCTTATCAAAGGCCGCACTTCTTACACGTTGTAACTTAAGGTGCAACCCGCGTGAGGTACGCCGCAGCGATGGGGCTATCCTAAGTGTTTGTGGGAATGGTAACCGCTTCTCGGGTTGGGTTGTGTGAAAGTTGTGTTTATATGCCCACGAAACAAACTTCAGCAATTGGGTGAGTGTTATCGACGACAGTAGATGATGTCGACGGATGAGCTAACAAGTTTCTCAATTTGTACTCAGTCGTTGTCATGGTAGGCAAAAAAATTTTTCACTCTTCCTAAGCCTCACAAGCATGCTGATCGGGTCGACTATCGGGCGCTTACAGGATGCGCCGCGGTCACCCATCGGGTCCAATATCGGATTATACCGGGCAGCTGGCGGCATGAATGATTGGTGGCCGAGCAAGCACCCGCGAACTTCCTGATGCAGTTGTCTGAGTACCTAAAAAAATTTGGGAGCTAAGAAGGCTTTAATCGGTAAAAACTCCAGGTGGACCTATAATTTTGTCCAGCCTTCAAGCTTGCTTTTTTCAAAATTTTCAATAATTCTTGAATAACCAAACGAAAACGAGACCCATTTTGATGACTGATAGTAGGCCGGTGAACACACGGCTGTACCAAATTTCGGGTCATTTTACTGACAACAGAGTGAGTTATGGCACTTTCTAGAGTGGTCCTATAATTTTGTCCAGCACTGTATAATTGAGAAGTAAATGCGCAAGTTTGAACAACCCCAAAAATGTGAGCGAAAAGCCTACTTCTTTGCAGAAACGGCGCCGAAAAGGAGATGCAGCTGGTGGTTATTGTTCTTGGGACTATCATGGCATGGTTCAGTAACTGATTCAGATTCCCACTCCTTCTTTTGCAGGAATTTTTTCTGGTCACGGATACGTGAGATAGAGTACGGAACGAGTAGTTATTTACAGTTCATTCGTGAGAGCCAGCATCATGTGGGGGATTCAAAACCCATCATCGTGAGTGCTCGTGACCAGTGCAAGCCTCTCCGACATAAGTGCGATAGTGTGAGAATTTGCTCCCATCCCCCCCCCCCTCCTTCACCCCTGAACCGAGACCAAGGTGACCCCCTTCACCAAGATCCGAGAAAAAAATCAACAGTGAGGTAAGGTTAAGCAAAAGAGATATTTGTACGGAAATTGTGTGTCGGAGAGGAGGAAGAAGATTTATAGGCATTCACAAATTTCCAGGAGAAAAAAAGTAGCTTCTGTAGTTGCACAGCAACGTCAGCGAGAAAAAACGTTCCCCTCTGGTTTTAGGGAATAAATAATTTGCCTAGAGTCCATTCATAGAAGGACCTAGTGAAAGATGTGTCTAAGGCCTAAGGCATACCCCGCGCGATTTCTTTAAATCGCTACATCCACGCGACTTGGCGGTCTGCCAGATTTTTACAAATTAACTGTGCGCAGGTCCAAAATGCATAGGCTCTTAGCTTCCGCAAGTTATAGCAAAAGCCTCAAGTCTGGCCCATGCAAAGCGCGCCTACGACCAGTTACGTGAAGAGTCGCTGCAGTGCCAGATCGCGCAGCGATTGAAATCGCGTGAGGTATGCCTTAGGCCTAACGATTTCTGGAAGCTTACGAGTTTTCAACATAAAAAATTCATAAATTTTGTAGATGAATAGCTGACAAGGAAGTAGTGACCATCGAAACCGCCTGCTCCTCCGTTTTCAGAAAATATATAGCATGTCTGAAATCCGTCCAAAAAATGCGGTGAAGGGTATGACTAGTGATTTCTGGAGATTTTCGTCCTTTTAACATTAAAAAAATTTCATTTTTGTAGATGAACAGATAATATTGAGTTGTTTCAGAAGTAATTTCGCTTTTTTCAAACGGGCGCCACATTTGATGGAACGAAGCTTTCTAAGAGATCTTGGTAGCATTAGAAACAGCATTTCATTCTCTTTCTAAAGGTTATAAAATTGTTGCAAAACATTCAATAAGCTTTCAGAAAAAACCAAAATCTGCGATCTATGCTTTTTGAGTAGTCAAGTTTTACAATTTTGTAAAACTTTCATATCAATCCTCGGAAGGAGATCAAGCAAGGATTCGATAGAGCAAACCTCATAGAATGCAGTACAACTTTTTTCTCTTTTTTAAAGCTCGCGATAATTTTTTGAAAGATTTTTTAACAAAGCCATCGGAATTTGGCAGGCCTACATTAGCCATAATCGCGTCAAACATCATAATTATTCGGAATTTGAGACTACCAAGATGGTACTATGAGCTAGCATTAACTTTACAAAGCAAATGAGAGTTTACGGATTCGAAATATCGAACTTCGAGTTTTGCGGGCACAGCCTGGGGCTCGTTGGGAAAATGAGTTATGATGATTTTATCCCCGAAAACTAAACACATTGTAAACAAAAAACGCCTGTTAGAAAGAGGAGAAAATGCTGCATCGAATATTGCCTGAGCTGCTCTTCCTTTGATGTTCTACGAGGATTTAACTGTCAAAGTTAGGAAATCGGTAGCATCACTTAAAATTCTGTTAAAAATGAATGAGCTGTGGAACGGAAAAAAATTGTTTTGCGTCCTGTAAGGTTTGCTTTATAGATACGTTACTTTCGCTTCTTCGGAGGGGTTGATATAAAAAATTTAGAAAAATTGTAAAACTTGACCATTTCAAAAAGCATAGGTCGCAGATTTTGGTTATTTTCTGAAAGCTCATTGACTGTTTTGCAACAGCTTCATAGCCTTAGAAAGAGGATGAAATGCTGCATCGAAGGCTTCCAAAAACTCAGAAATCTTTGTTCCATCAAATGTGGCGCCCGTTTGAAAAAACCGAAATCACTTTTAAAACGACCTAATACATGGAGATGGTCACCATTGGAACCGTCTTTCCTCCGCTTATAAAACATACTTTGGCTTGGGTCCGTTAAAAAAGTGTCTGGTGAAGGGTGAGTGAGACTCTTATAATGGGAGTTCTCAGGGGAAGGCTTTTTTACCAATGTAAAAAGACTTCTACTTGAGATCCCCATTATAAGAGTCTCACCCGCCCTTCACCAGGCACCGCTTTCTCAACGGACCCCAGGCAAAGTATATATTTTTTGAAAGCGGAGGACAAGACGGTTTCAATGGTCACCATATCGAGTTCCTTCAATGTTAACTCGAAAATCTTCAGAAATTGCTAAGCACATCCTCCACCCGAACACTTTTTTGGAAGAATCTCAGACATGCTATATACAGGGTGTTTAAAAAGTTCGTGCCCTAAAGTACTTCTAATTCGAATTTTGATGCGTTTTTTGTTTTATTGTGCTCATCGGACCTAAATACCATCACTTCTGTAAAAATTAGATTTTTTTGTGGTTTCTTTGATTTTTTATTGGATTGAAACACATCAGAATAGCTTTCCAAACCCCTTCCCTCAAAACGCTTGTTACAACAAAGGAAACATAATTTTCAGAAAACTTAGTATCTTCTTAAAGCCCTTTCTTCAAGGTTTCTTAAGTGTGCTCTCACTTTCGTAGAAGTAAGTTTGTTTGAAAAATATCGTACCGCGAAAGCCAAGAGATCCACTTTCAGGATCTTTTTGTCAAAAAGTCCAGCACCGAAATTTTTATATCTTATCTTAAAAACCTTTGCAAGCGTGCAAATTTCTCGAAAACGAATACAACGAAGGCCAGAGAGTTGTGCTACAAATACATGTTGAAATAAGACTTCTAAATTTTTTCAAACTGAAAAAATTTCAGCGCAAACAGGGTGCCGCGCCTGTCTGCTGTGATTCAGCGCATAAAAAATCTTTGTTAGCATGCTAATGTAGAACTTTTGTTATATAAAGAAAGTGTAAATCTAGGACTATTTGTAGTAAAAAAACCAAAAGCTGTTTGCCTTTTCCGGCGTTGGAAAAAAAGAACAAAACAGATGACGCACTCTCCAAGGAAGCTGAAAAAATTGTTTACTTCCAAATTTTTTAGGGTATTTTGAGGCAAAAAATATTTTTCTTTGTTGATTCAGTGGTTTCAAGGTTTGGAGAACACATATAGCAAAAAACGCGTCAAAATTCGAATTGAAAGTACTTTAGGCCACGAACTTTTCAAACACCCTGTATTCTCTAAAAACGGAGAACGAGGCGATTCCGACTATTTCCTTTTACGAGCAGTTCATCTACAGAAGTTAGTATTTTTTACTCTAAAAACTGTAAATATCCAGAAATTACTACCCACACCCTTCACCAGGCACTTATTTCAGCACACTCCAGGCAAACTTCATATCCTCGAAAGCGGGGGACAACATGTTTTTGAAAACAAGTTCCTTGCTGACGTTGCTGTTCATCTACAGAAATTGCGAAATTTTTCTTCTAGAAAGTTCGCACATTTTTAAAAATTGTCTAACTCTTTCCGAAACAAATGTTCTCGCTGCAAATCTTCTAGTTAATTTTCAAAAAGGCAGGGCAATGTAAAAAGGGAAAAGGAATTTGTAAAAAAACAAGGTGCTGGTCAGAAACATAATTGTGTCCTAATCCAGCAGCACATCGGTTTTCTTTTCAGAAAAAAGACAACCAGTGATTGCATGGAATTGAAAATTAAAAACTTCGACTAAAAAAATGATGAGAGAGCACCATGGCTTCCCCTTCGCGGTCGACATTTTATATTTTTCTACCACGTGAAACACCTTTCACCCGATGGGGCTGCTACAGCTGTGACCCTACTAACTCTGGAGGGGACATTCTCCCTTATTGCACCTATGTTCTCCGATCTGCGAACCAGATGGAACGCACTGGTATGTCAAGTAAGGAACAGTGCATTACAGATCCCCCCCCCCCTATCATGCTTGCTGAAAGTACGAGCAAAGTGTGCCAGCAGGACTTTCTATTGCTTCTCTTCTTCTGCACACTTCTTCTTCCTCTAAACAAACTAAAAGCAGACCCACTTGAATTCCAGGAGAGCCTGAAACACTTGTGCAACGCATGTTGACGCGTAGCTCAGCTTCGTGGCGTAGCTTGCGTGAAACGTGTGAAGTGAAAGTTAGCTTATGTTCCTCTATTTGAATAGACTAGCTTTTTTGGAGTATCTGCCATATCCTCTTTTCACAAATTCGTTTTTCAAGCAGGGTTGACTCCGAGTTTCAGCTGCAAGTTTTGACAGTTTTATTGCTCATCCTTATGTTCTATGTTCTTCGCAAATGTGTCATTATATAGCTTACTCACTCAAGAATACTCCCACAAAATTGCATCCTTCTAGATGCCTTAGTTTTTGAGAAGTATCATTTTGAAGGTACGAATACGAAAAAACTTTTGGGATGACCTAATATACAGGGTGTCCCAAAAAGATGTGCACACTGTTTGCTCGTTAATAACTCTCTTGCTTTCATGTCTTTTGTCGAGCTTAAAGTACCATTCTATAGAGCGAGGTTCAACTTAGATTTGCAGAATGGAGCGAATCATCGATCGCTCTTCATTACTGTAGGATTACGGTGGGAACTTCGAAGAAGGTTTTCAGCCATTAAAGGGCGCAATTTGTTTCAGAAAGAAAGCTAAACAAGCCAGAAACTCTCAAACTGGGCTAATTGAAGGGGCTAATGCCAAATATGAAGTTTGCACTCTAGTATAGTGCTTCTTTTATAAGTTATTTCAGATTTAAATAAACTGTTTTCCCAATGTCCCTCAAAAATGTGAATATGCGAACAAGAAAGTTCGAAAAATTGATGAAAAGTTATGTACTGAAATCAGCACGCCTGAAAACCTTAATACACAGATTTTCAGATTTTTTTGAAATTATTTTATCACAAGGCCTATTTCACAGTGACGCTGTATGTTTGAAGTTCATACCGTAATCCTACAGTAATGAAAAGTGATTGGTGATTTGCTCCACACTACAAATCTAAGTTAAACCTCGCTCTACAGAACGGTGCCTCAAGCTCGGCAAAAGACTTGAAAGCAAGAGAGTTATTAACGATCAAACAGTGTGCACATCTTTTTGGGACACTCTGTATATGTGATTGCCATTTAAGAACAGCTTTGCGTAATCTATAAGAGGTCAGTAAAATTATTGTGTTAGGTTGCCCGGAAAGTAATGTCGCATCTTGTTTCAACATGCAGTATTGCAGCAGAGTGCGCAGGAAAGTGAGTAAGTGGGGAATCAACCGACAGATCAAAGCAAGCTCTACAAAATGAAGCTCGAACCTTTGCGCCAGGTTTGATTTGCGTGAAGTTCGGAGCCAAATTTCATAGGGCCTTAAAGATCTAAAAAATGGTAGAAATCGTATCTCCGTTCAGAATAGTCCTGGGAATCCCTAACTTGCTCACGCATGGACTCACTATAAGTGACATTCGTATGCACATTTTCGAGTTTTTTCCATGGCCAAAAATTGAGAAGACGAAATTCGGCATGTTTTTGCCAAAACAATTCTGAGCTTCTCTCACATGGGTGATTCTGTAGTATGAACCTTTCAACCATGAGTTTTCAGCTTTAGATAAGCGTTAGTTTTCGAGAAAAATCAAATTGTTTTCAGAAAACCCGAGAAACGCTACATATTCGCACTTTTGACCTGTTTTTATTTCTCGTACTGTAGCCATGGAAAAATACCACAAACTATACAGGTGATTGTCTAATGTAGAGAGTGCATGCCTGTGCAAATTGGAGATCCACGAGACGTCTACGGATGGAGATACGATTTTTTCGGATATCTAAAAAAATTTATATCTTGGATTCGAAATTTAGGTGAAGCGCGATTTCCGCGGAGGTTTGTAAACTATCTTGTAGAACTTGCTTTGTTTTATCAAATTCGCTGTTTTTGTGGTCGTTCTGTGGAGGTAGGATGCCATGCGACATTATTTTCCGGACAGTCTAATAGAATAAGGGCTTGTAGAGCTTGCTATTTTATTCTATGGTGCTCCTTTTACGTCTCCTGTTCTTTTTTCTTGTCTCGAAAGTATGTAAAGCGACACTTTTTCTTTCAAACCTGACTGTGTAATTCCTCTTTAGCATTTGCCTGAAAAACCACGAAAACATTACTGTTGTAAATGGAATCAGCTGAGTGATAAGAGCAGAAAAATACAGTACTTCACATAAACCTGTTATCGCAGATTTAAACTTGATTTCTAGCGTGATATTCAATTATTTATTTACTTATATACGTATGATATGTTCTAACTTGGAATTAAATACAAATATCAATCTTCTTTAGTGAGAATCGTCTCTGCCAATCAGAAGTAGTCATCGTTTTTGCCTTGGAAAAACCACAAGGGACGCAGTTATCGCAAAAATCTGCCATTGTTATTATTATTGTGCCAAAAGAAACATGCCTTATTGTATGAATAATTGTATAAGAAGTTACGAGCGTTATTTTTTTTTCTTGAAGCAAAGTAATGAACGTGTCGCAGGATTGAGACCCAAAGTTAAAAGCATATCTAAAGCCCAAACTGATCGTTGGCGATTCAGATCATCCCACACACCGTATAGTCATCGATATATTCACGCCATTGCATTTTCGTCTTATCCACTAATAAATGGGTCCGGAAGATTGTGCCATTTTGAACCTATCCATAGATTCCTAAGAATGCTACGGACACCACTTCAACAGCTATCAATGCAGGATTTCTTACTTTCTAATTATATGTACTCGAACAACTACAACAACCTCATACCTATTTTAACCCATCGTATTTAAATTTGTGCTCTGAATGGGCCCAGTTGTCATGGAAGGGACAGCAACCACAAACCTTCTTCCCTCTCAGAGCACTCTAATCTTTAGATTCTTGCAAGAATATCGAGTTTTTGTGCGCTCCGAAGACAACCACAGCAAAAATTCTTAAAAAGTTTACATACATTTGCTCTCGTTCCCAAAATGTTTCAATTTTAGTCTTATATAATTTGCTATCGAGGGGCTCCCGCTTTCAACTATCCTTCGCTGTTTTTCTGATAACATCATCAAGTATTAGTTGTTACTTATCAAGCACGAACCATAGCCTATAGTACAGAATCTGTACTGCAGAAGTGCCCTCAACGAATGACAAAAGTAAACTTCAGCTTCACTACAGCATGATTGCGCGAAGAAGAGAAAGGCGAAAGTTTACCATAAGTGTGTATAGTGCAAAAGGCAAGTAGAAAAAACCACAAGGAACATTTTCCATCGAATGCAAGAGCAATCGAGACATTTGCAGAAGCAACAATGTGTGGAATTGAAAATTTGCGCCGAAGAAATTGTCTTTTGCATGAAACTCTGCCTCAAGGACAGGAACCATATTATGTAGTTGGCTCGCTTCTGTCACAAAATAATTTTCGTCGACCTCTTTTTCACAATTTTCGTCGTATTGAGTGGAAAAATCCAGTATATAAAAATATTGGTGGAATATCTAGTTACCAGTGCGTCACCTCCGCTTCGCGGAGGTTCGCACTGGCTCCCTATCCGTATGCCTTTCTCATGTTCGCGTGAAAATGGTTTTGAAACTCACCACGCGATGCTGAGCATCACAAATGAATCGTAAACAACTGTTCATTCATGAAGCATCTCCATTTAAGATCGGTAATTTTGAGAAAAAAAACTTTGTTGCAAGCAAACAAATGCGAATTTGAACGGATTACTGAATTTATTTTAGTTTGATAATCGTCATAAGGATAATAGCCACCGTGGGCTACATTTCAGCGCAAAAATCGTTTCAGTTTTTTTCAAATAAAACCTTGTCAAATCGACTACCTACGCACTCATCACTTTTTGGCGCTGTTTTCTCAAAAAAGCAAACTTTTTGAGCACTCTTTGGGCTAGAATCCATGGGGCCCAGACTTACTTGTCAGGCAAATCATAGCTTTGCAAAAAGTCGAATCAGCGACCCAGTTTTGCGTGCCAAAAGGCGCGTGTACCCATTTGACGCGCAAATTTTGAGGGACCCGCTTATCGAACCGGCTCGCCCTTGTGCATGGTGGGCCTACACGCTGGCACGGTATGTTATGCAAAATTGCAGCCCAGTAGCTTAGTTGCAGCTTCCTCTATGAATTTCGTGACAGACAGATTTCCACACAGACACATACACAAAAAAACAGACAGGCTTAGCGCGTTATTATAGTAGGATAGAAACAAAGTGGAATAACTTCGTTCTAACTTGCATTTTGCTCCTATTGAGTATCTTTGAGCAAAGCTGAATGTAATTTTTATTCGATAAATACTTACCGAAGCTTAATTTCAATAAGAAGTCAGCAGGCGGTACAACTGGAGGAACTACAGGAGAGATCTGTCAAACAGGTGAAAGTCATTCTTCCACCTCTCACTAGATTGAGACTTCTCTTAACCAAACTTTCGCGACAAAATGAGGCAAATTTTTGTGGAGGTTAGAGCCATCGAGATAGCGGAAAAGTTTCTATGCTCCTTCTCTTAGACTTCTCATGTTAAGGGCTGCGGAACTGATCTGATCTTTGAAGTGGTAATGATACCATATGTGGTATACGTGCGCACTTTGTCTGCAACTCTCATGTCTTCTCTTGCACTTGTAAGCAAACAAATGAGGATTTTATTTTGGAATTAAGTGAAATCAAGAGCGATCGCTTTTGATCTGTAATACAGTCCTATTCGAAGTAATGGTTTCTCCTGGAAGTTTTCGCTGAGTAAGTAATGTGAAAAACGAGTGACGAAGCCTCCTGCAAAGGAATTAGTGGAGGAATTTGAGTCGAAAGCATATAGAAGGAGAATACTAACTGATTGAAAACGAGGTAGATAACAGGATTAATTCCATTCATAACAACCCATACTAAACAGGAGAAGAAATCAGTTACTGCTGATCTACCGAATATTGGCATCAAGTAAGTCCAATAGACGAACGAAAACAGAAAATACAGTATGACTAGCGATACCTAAATGCTTTTAATAATTGCCTATTTGCTTTCGAGCTCAGTTGGAGAATAACTTTTGAGGCGGTCATCTGAGCATCAACTTTGCCTCCATTGCATTCACTTTACAATCAAATGTAAGCTAACAGCCCGAAACAAGATAAAAATCAACTATTACAGTCCCTGAAAAATTTTCCCAGAAACTAATTTTTATACCTTTGTTTGGTCTACATTCATCCGCCAAAGTCATTTGGATTAATCAAAAGCAATCTTTAAAGGTAAAAGGTCAACATGCAAAAAACCAACTTTACCTGATAAGTAATTCGATATTCTCTAGCACTCATTTTTGCATTGCTCTGTAAAATTAAGTTTGTTCTCTAACAAAGCTAATTTCGAAAAACAACTTACAAAAAATGTGATATAACTAAATATTGCTACGTATGTTGCTATGGACAGAATCACTATGAGCAAAACGAGATAGTTTCCTGCAATAAACACGACTTTTGAAATTTTTGTGACCTCTGATTAACTGAACCTATGGTGATCATCACAACCGAGATTGAACTATCGGTTGGTAGGTAACTCCACGAAAAAGTGTCTGGTGTGAAAAAGTAGTTGCAATCTGGCATCAACTTGAGAATAAACGGTACAACAAAGCATGAATAACATACGGCAAATTGCGACTGTAAATAATAGGATATTGAGTCTCCCTGTGTCAATGATAAGCTTTGGATCACATCAAAAAATTGATCGTACTAGTTTAGCATATTGATTGAGTTAAGGAAAAAGGACAACGTAATTTGCAGAAATCCCTTAGTGTATATCTGTTGTGTTAATGTCTGATCAGTTGTTTTCTCCTATGATTTGCCCTCGCTGAGGCGCCTGCGACCTCAATGCGCGGGAAATGAGCGCTATAAAAGGCGCTCGCTGTTAGCTGTTGTCAGTTCGTCTGTTCACTCATCTGCCTCTCTTATCTTTAACTGTTCTATTATTTTCTAATAAATATTCTTTGTTCCTCGCGTGCTACCTCAGGACGAAGAGTCGACGACGTGTCCGACGCGGAGGACACAACAGTGGCGATCAGGACAGCGGCTACTAGCGAAGAAGTAGCCGTAACGAAGAAACACGCGCCAGGAAGAAGTCGACGAAGAAGCTGAGAAGAGCTTAACGAATTGATCGATCGACATGGCGAAAGTGGACGTCCAGGAGATGATGATGATCTTCAAGGAGATGATCAAAGAAGAGAGGAAGGAGATGATGGAGATGTTCCTGAAACACATCGGAGGCACGAATCAAGGCAGTTCGACGGAGATTCCGAACATGATGTCCGCACTAAGCAATCGGATCGAAAAATTCTACTTCGACCCCGAAGCGGACATGTGCTTCAGCAAATGGTACGCGCGCTACAAGGAAGTCTTCGTCGAAGATGCGAAGCAGCTGACAGAGAATGCCAGAGTGAGGCTTCTCTGCGAAAAGCTGGACAAGGACAGTTTCGAAAAGTACCAGAGGCACGTACTCCCGAAAGAGATAACCGCGATCAAATTCGAAGATACTGTTGAAACCTTGAAGCAGTTGTTCGACGTGAAGATTTCGGAATTCACTATGCGGTACCAGTGTTTGAAGCTGGAAAAGGTGGATTCCGAGGACTACCTCATGTATACGAGCCGAGTGAACGAACTATGCGAGAAAGCGAAGATCCACGACTTGGATAGCGATGGAATCAAATGTCTTCTTTGGATTTTTGGCTTGAAGAGCCAAAAGGAAGCCGAAATCAGGCAGCGACTCATAGCCATACTGGACAAGGCGTGTAAGGCCGGACGAAAAATGTCGCTGCAGGAGTTGTATCTGGAGTGCGAAAACTTCCTTAGTCTCAAGAAGGATAGTGAGATTGTGGCTGGTTGCACGAAGATTGTCGAAGCAACAAGCAAGGAAGAACCCAAGAAGCTGGAATGCTGGAACTGTGGTAAAGCTCACTTTGCCAGGGAATGCAAAGCGAAGCTATGGTTCTGCAAGAAGTGCAAAACGACAGGTCACAAGGAGAAGTATTGCGAACAAGTGGCGGGGACAAAAGCACTTGTTCAGCAAGATTCGAAACGAAGAATCCACAGAAGCAGCGACACCAGTAAGAATAGAAGTTGGACGAAACCGAAACGTCATGTGCACAGCGTAGCGAAGATTGCGAACGCGATGATGGAAGTGAATTCAACTCGCGTATATGGGGAAGCGAAAGTAAATAGCCATCCAGTTAATTTTCTGCTAGATACTGGATCAGACATCACACTGTTAAACGAATCAATTTGGAGAAGCATGGGTGCTCCTCGATTGGAAAACACCAGTGTGGTTGTCAAGAACGCTAGTGGAGGCTCCATGAAAGTCCATGGAAAGCTCTGGTGTAGGTATGAGATCAAAGGATCTAGGAGCGAAGGCTACGCATACGTGACACCTCACAATTCATTGCTAGGACTGGAGTGGATCCAGAAAAACGAAGAAATGTCCTATCACTTGAGCAGGATGGCTGCCGAAGTGAAATTGAAGCAGAACAATGACATCGCTCAGAAGCTGAAAGAAACCTTCCCAGAAGTCTGCAAAGAAGGTTTAGGACGCTGCACAAAGGAAAAAGCTCACATGAGAGTTGTCGAAAATGTTCGCCCAGTGTTCAAAGCTTGCAGGCCTGTCCCCCATGCCGCGCTCGAAGCTGTCGAAAAGGAGCTTGATAGGCTGTTGGAGCTAAACGTCACAAGTCCAGTGACACACAGTGAATGGGCAGCGCCCATCGTATGTGTCAGGAAAGCGAATGGAAAGTTGAGAGTGTGCGCTGATTTTTCAACTGGACTCAACAAAGCGCTGGAGTCGTATAATTACCCGTTGCCATTGCCAGAGGATATATTCGCATCCCTCAATGGAGGCGCGGTGTTTTCGCAGATAGATCTGTCGGACGCCTATCTGCAGATTGAGTTGTCAGACGAAGCGAAGAAAATGGTTGTAATAAATACGCATAGAGGGCTCTACCAGTACAACAGACTGCCTTTTGACATAAAGACGGCACCAGGGATCTTCCAGCAAATCATGAACAAGATGGTGAGCGTATTGCGAGGAGTAGCAACCTACCTGGACGACATCTTGGTCTGTGGACGAACAGAAGAAGAACACATGGAGAATCTGTTAGCTGTGTTTGCAAGAATCGACGAATATGGATTCAAAATTCGTCTAGAGAAGTGTTCTTTCGGTAAGCCAGAGATACGATATCTTGGCTTCATAGTGGATCGAAATGGCAGAAGACCGAACTTAGCGAAGATCGAAGCGATCAAGAGTATGGATGAGCCGAAGAATGTTAGTCAACTGAGGGCTTTTCTTGGCATGGTAACGTACTATGCGGCGTTCATGCCAAAGATCAAGGACCTTCGTGGACCTCTACATGCAATGCTGAAGAAGGATGCGAAGTGGGAATGGACACGAACACATCAAGAAGCATTCGAAAAGCTCAAGGAAACTTTGTCAAGTGAGCTGAACCTTGCTCACTATGATCCGAGGCAGAAGATCGTCGTGGCAGCGGACGCAAGCGACTATGGTATCGGTGTGATATCGCATAGATATGCGGATGGATCCGAAAAACCAATTGCACATGCATCGAGATCTTTAACGAAGGCAGAGAAGAATTATTCGCAGATCGAAAAAGAAGCGTTGGGAATTGTCTTCGCTGTCAAGAAATTCCACAAGTACATATTTGGGCGAAGGTTTCTACTGCTGACGGACCATCAACCACTGCTAGCCATCTTCGGTGATAAGAAAGGAGTTCCAGTCTACTCCGCTAACCGACTCATGAGATGGGCTACAATCTTGCTAGGTTATGACTTCGACATAGAATATGTCAGGACTACGAAGTTCGGACAAGCAGGTGGTTTGTCACGGTTGATGAAGAAGAATCAGAATCCCGAAGAAGACGTCGTAATAGCTGCCGTTGAGAACGACGTAGACTACATGTTGAAGAATTGTATTAGGAAACTACCAGTGACAGTATCAGATGTGCAATCCTACACGAAGAAGGACCCAGTGCTACAAAGAGTAATGACC
Source organism: Cylicocyclus nassatus (assembly GCA_958299035.1). Taxonomy (NCBI): domain Eukaryota; kingdom Metazoa; phylum Nematoda; class Chromadorea; order Rhabditida; family Strongylidae; genus Cylicocyclus; species Cylicocyclus nassatus. The sequence goes on from CATQJL010000001.1 coordinate 69,341,890, forward strand.
TACTTAAAAAGGGCAGTGGCCAGACATGAAAGGAGAACTGGCACATTTTCGAAATCGAAGAGAAACATTGTCAATCGTGGAGCAATGTCTGATGTCAGCCGAAAGAGTTGTGATACCCAAGGAGCTTCGAGGAAATGTTCTGAAGGAACTGCACAGTGGTCATCCAGGAATTGTAAGGATGAAGAAACTGGCTCGAAGTTACGTCTACTGGCCGAACATTGACAAGGATTGCGAAGACTTGGTACGAAGATGCACGAAATGTCAGGAGTTAGCCAAAAATCCGACGAAGGTACCATTAGAAGCGTGGCCGTCCGCGACTCGAGTGTGGCAGAGAATACACATCGACTTTGCTGGACCTATGCAAGGAGTTCTCTACTTGGTCGTGGTAGATGCGTACAGCAAATGGCCTGAAATGATCGAGATGACCAATATCTCGGCTGCGAAGACGGTGAAGGCTTTGAAGAACTTGTTTGCGAGGTATGGATTACCGCAAACAATAGTGAGCGACAACGGTACCCAGTTCACATCGGACTTATTCAAGAAGATGTGCGACGAAGGTGGAATTACCCACATAAGGACTGCTCCATACCACCCTCAATCGAATGGACAGGCAGAGCGTTTCGTTGATACGCTGAAACGCGGAATCAAGAAACTAGAGGGGGAGGAGAGGCTAACAGAAGAGACTCTCAATGTGGTGTTACAAGCGTACAGGACAACACCAAACACGAACTTGAACGACAAGACGCCAGCAGAGTTGTTTCTAGGCAGAAACTTGCGCACAAAATCAAGTCTGTTACTCCCGATGACAGAAGATGCAGAAGACCCACTCGCACGAAGGAGACGGGAGCGCATGAAGGATCAGTTCGACCAGAAGCATGGAGTCGTTCGAAAGGAATTCAAAGCCGGTGACTTAGTGTACGTTAAGCAGTGGAAGCCACCCCACTTCCACTGGGTGAAAGGAACCGTGATGAGACGTATTGGACGTGTCAATTATGAAGTTATGGTTGGTGATGAGATATGCAAGAAGCATGCAAATCAGCTGCGACATCGAAGCAATAGTGAACAAGTCGCCGTGGGACAACAACTTCAACAACAATCCGAAGCTTTGAAGATACTGTTAGATGTTCTGACAGAAGACTACCCACTATCGAGGAATGGCAATGCTGCTGAAGGGAGTTCCGAGCAAGCGATCGCGAGCGATGTGCCGGCACCCGTGGATTCAACGACATCGACGTCGACATCAAGCCACGAGCCCTCCACGCCACCGACAACGCTTCGCAGGTCGAGCAGAACGAGAAGACCGGTACAACGGTTCCAACCTAGTTCATAGTATGTTATTGTATGTTTCATTAGTTTTGTAGTTGTTTGAATTTCTATGTATGTAGTTCAAGCTTTTATCGTAGGCTAGTTTTGTGTAACTACCCTACTGGGGGAGGTGTTGTGTTAATGTCTGATCAGTTGTTTTCTCCTATGATCTGCCCTCGCTGAGGCGCCTGCCACCTCAATGCGCGGGAAATGAGCGCTATAAAAGGCGCTCGCTGTTAGCTGTTGTCAGTTCGTCTGTTCATTCATCTGCCTCTCTTATCTTTAACTGTTCTATTATTTTCTAATAAATATTCTTTGTTCCTCGCGTGCTACCTCAGGACGAAGAGTCGACGTGTCCGACGCGGAGGACACAACAATATCAAGACAACCTAATCTGCTCGAAAATGTTTCATAGGCAAGCAGAAAAGAATTCGGCATTCTCCTTTGATTCTTCCCGCCTTCCATAAAGAATCTGCTCCGATAGGATGCACTATTTACTCGATTCGATATAAATGTTTATAAATTCTGGTTGCTCATATTGAAGAAGAAAGGTAAATTTGCTTTGAGTTTTTTTGAACTCTGTCTTTAGTTCGATGATCCTCTAATGGTACACATTCTAACATTTGGCATAACTCCACTTACATAAGTGAATATGGGAGAAGACAAGAAGGGAAACCATCTTTGCAGCAAGATTATTATGAGACGATTGACGGTGAGAAGCAACGTGAAAGCCAACCAGGAAAACCACAGCCCTGTTAACAAAGCGCCGACTATCTGAAAAGAATTTTCATTCCTATCAGCATCTGAAAAAGATAAGAATCTTTCAGCAAGCACAAAAGCAAAAAGCATGGAAAGTTACAATATCCGATAAATTATCATTTTCGGTTGCTAGCTGCAGCATATCTCTTACACTACAATCCGTCAACTACAAATTCATACCTTATTCATATAACTGTCTACAGCAATATCGGCAATAACGAGCATGCCAGAATATGAATGAACTATAAGCTGAAGTACATCTAATACTCCTACATGCGTCATAATTATGTATGCGCTAACTTTCCGAAATTCTTTATCAACAAGCAAGATCTGAAAAATATGATTAGCTTTCTTTGCTTTCACTGAGTTAATTTCCAAGAACCCATAAAATTCGAATTTTACAGAATGGTGGAACCACATTCTCAGTTTTTCGCAGCAAAAACCACATAGCAATATTTGTTGCGTACGCAATGGCTGAGGTTATGGTGGAAATGACATCAAGTCAAATAGTCCAACGCATTCAGTCCGCTTTCAAATCAAACTCAAAATGGAAATTAAACCATGCATATCTGGAGTGCTACTTGATGTCGTCTAAATTAGTGGAATTTGAAGCGAATCAATTAGCAAATTATCATTCTTTTCTTTGAATGTTAGTATTAGGTTGATGCAAAAATAATGGCCGCTTTGCAAAGTTTCGCTTTCAAATGCTATGATTTTCTTTGGAAAATTTACATTTCTAAATGCGATAAAAGGAACAAATAGACAAATAAGATTTGCAAAAAGTAAAAAATTGAACTTAAAAATTGTCATTTTCCATCATTTTTTCATAGAATGCGAAGTCCCGAATGGAGTTCATTTTGTCTTGTTGCGTACTGAAGCAGCTGAATGTTTTTGCAAAAATTGTTAACAGGATGCGCTACCCTTACGCTTTCAGAAATGAGCAAAGCTTTCGGGATTAGCTTCTTCAGTGGAAATTTACGGGCCGCAGAATAATCAAAACTACTTACGGTGCCAGTAATTCGGCCTGGATCGTCTCTAAAAAATGGTAAAGTGTGCATAATGGAGGCAATTTCTTTTGAAGACAATAGCTGAAGTTTGAAAATGCCGTTCATTCGTGCATGAATTCTGGCCAAAAGAATGAATGCAATGAAATTTTAACTTTGAAGACGGTTACTTGAAGCTTTGCAACTCTTCAATAGATGAGGCTGGAAGCCCGTTTCCACCATCGTTGGATAGAGCATGAAAAGAACTTCTCAATGGTGTGCCGAGAAAGGAAGTATCATGAAAAAAGTTGTCTTGAAAATAAATTTGACGAAACAGACATTATTTTTTGCATGAACCCAATACATGAAAATGTACAGCTATCACAATACTAACACTGGTCAATACATTTCCAGCCATTCTTGACTATTTATTTTGAACCCTTTCTTCCAAACTTACCAACAAGATTGGCAAATACAGTGACAGGCATAACAGAGGCAATGCCAAGATGACAATACCAAATCCGATGCGTGCACGCTGATCCATTGATCTTACTTTAGTTAATTCATGCTCTCTAAAATAGGTCTTCATGATAGAAAATTTTTCAAAATACGGAAACAAGCTAAGAGCATGATAATTACTTCAGATGGCGGCTCCAGAATTATTCGATTTTTTGGAGAGTAATCTTGGGTTTTTTACTCATAATACAGAGATCAACTAGTTCATTGCCTAATTCAAGACTTTTAATGTTGAGATGGAAAGAGAATTGACATTGTGTTTCATTCATAGCGGATGTATCGTAATAATCATCAAGATAATGATCCATTTTTTCGACGGACAACAGCTATTTTTTGCATCAACTGACATTTATTAAATGTTGGATTTTCTTCTGCTAATAAAACCATTCTGGAAATTCTCTCATTCCTCTACAACTTCGCCGTAGCATTGAACCATTGATAGCAGTCAATCTTCACTAGCATCATACAACGCTTGGATGTGTGCCGACAACTAATCGAAAAGTGTAAAGCTCTTGTAGACTGGAACACTGCCGTTACCACCGCAAAGCGCGCCATTGCCGTCTGTGCAATTGCATGGAATTGGCCGTTAAACCTAAGGCATACTTTCCGCGATTCTACATCCGCGCGACTTGGCGAGCTGCAGTTGTATATAGAGACCTGGGCGGGACCCAAACGCATAGATGCGTAGCTGAGGTGGGGTTTCACAAAAGAACCATGTCTGGTCGAAGCGGGTCCTTGCGGTTTTTTTGAAACCTATTGCAGCTGTTGATTGACGTACACAAATTTACAACACTAATTGAAGTCAAGATTTATCTAAACTAATGTGCCAATAGAATATGCCGTTTGAACCAGTATATCCATTTCGGGGGAGGAGTTGCGTAGTGTATGAGGCACCGCTATGACCAGATCGGACGCAGGCTTGATCCCCGCCCTAGGCAAACCAAGCCCTATACCCTCCGGGGCCAGTAAATTGGTACCAGAGTAATTTGGGAGGATGAAAGCACTGACTTGGTAAACGGCTGGTCGCCGTAAATCATTGTATTAGGTTGTCGGATAATTTATGTTACACTTTTTATTTTGATTCTCAAAAACCTCAAAAGCTTTGTAAAGATTTCTTGCTCACGGCGTATGGGCGGGGTCAAAAGGCCTATTCAAGGGTACCATCGCATCCGCGATCCGTGCGCAAAACATCCAATTTGTGGCTAAAAATCCGTTTCTTCCCATTTTTGTAAATGAGCTGGCGTTCTTTCAGGTGATGAGTAATAGACTGGACAATATGGTAATCAGGTAGGGCATAGTCTGTAGCGTTTAGCTAATATGGGGATAACGCAGACATGTCTGCATACGTTTTTCTGAGCGGTGCAAATCTCAGTGTGCGCCATGTTTGCAATCATCGAAATTTTTACGAAGAAAACGTCTTCAAAAAATTTCGAAAAATCACTTCTATGTTTTCTGTGTTCATTTCTATACGATCCAATAAAAAGAAAAATTTTGGAAAGTTTTGGGGGTTTTTTTGGTATTTTTTCACCCCTCGTTTTTGAAAGACTAGAGACACCGGAATGCCTCCATGTAGGAGACAATGCCAAAATAGGTTCTAAAAAATTCTGGAAAACGAAAAGCACAAATAGGTGCAGAGAAAGAGATCAGACAAAAACTGAAAAATTTGACTGCTTTTACAAAACTGCCGTAAACTTGTTGGCCATTAGTGCACTTGCGGCACCAATCATGCTGGTGGGTGTGCTGCTATGTCCTAAGCGTGTTGCAAATTAGGGGTTTTCAGAAAGCTTCTGAAATTTCCTGGAAAATTTAGAATAAAGTGTAATAGAAATTATCCGACAATCTAATAATAGGCTCGCACGCACACAATTGCCTCTTGACTATGAAGTAATGTGCGTTCGGCGCATGCTGGCAGAGGGTATTGAAGACACCGAATCCTTTATCCTTTATATCCTTGAGCCAGCAAGCTAGATGCAAATCCTTTCAACGTTTGATCCAATCATCAATCTTTGTAACTTCGATGAATATATTTAAGAAGATCTGAAGGACAAGTCACGAAGCTACAAAAAATTGCTTTATTTGGCAAAAAGTTTGCCCCGTGTGCTGGCGACCAAAGCTTTCGCAAGATTCTCAGATAAAAGTTCCGAAAATTAGCGGCAAATCTAGACATGGTGAAAACGAAGGGCTGTAATGTTCAGCGATCATTTCAGCACTTTCTCGGCAAATCAAATTGCGGATAGGGCAGCTGGAAAGAGAAATATTCTGCATCGGACACAGCTGAATTGTTTGTTTATTTTTACTATATGGGATTTGAGGGCCATTTTAAGAAACAGTTAGTATGTGAGTAAGCCGACCGAGGTAATAATATTAACAATATTAACATACTAGTGGCACTCGAGAACGGCCGCATTCAACATCCACCTGAGCGGCAGCGGCGGAGCAGGCCTCTAAGGAAGACGAACACGTCGAAACCTTAGGCCGCCACATAAACATCTACTAACCTCGGTCGGCTTTAAAATGGGCCTCATATCGGTCGGCTTAGTCACATACTAACACCTCTACTAACACGCTGAGGTTTACGAAAGAGTAAACTTGAAAGTCACTGCAAAACTTTTGAACTGACCCATTACTTTGAAATAAGCGATGCAAAAAAAGCTGCAGATAAAATTGCCGAACACGGTATAAAATTTTCGTAATTTATATTTTTTCACAAACACACTCAGATTACGATGGAAGATAGTTGCGAGGACAATTACTCAAACGATGCAAATGGCTAATCAGTGACAGTTGATGTGATAGAAGTTGAAAAGGACGTCTATGTACTTACCTGATATTCATGATAAAGCAAGGACTTCCGTGAAATGGCAGCAGACAATGGCAGGTGAACGACAGAAAGATTAGAATGAATCAAGTTGTTTTGGTGCGAGCGATAAAGGGATTTCTATTACCTTTGACTATGCTTACCGCAATCGCTCCTACACCTAATGACGTTCTTGTACGCTTTGTACTTGATTGACGATATATTCGCACCATTACATTTGATTCGTAAAAAGTATATTGGTGCCATAGAACGATTGTATGGGAAATAGTCCATAGTTCGTGACCAGGTGATAATTGCTTAGTATTCGAGCGGAGAATTGTTTACTAGGTGTGTTTTTGCTAGAACTTACAGTGAGACTAGAACAAGAAAGAAGGCATCGAAGCGGGCGAGGGGGGGGGGGTGCTCAAGAACTATAGTAAAAGCTTAATTTGACAACGATTAAAGAAATGACATATAGAAGTTTTCGCGTTATTTGAAAGTAGGCGTTACCTCTAATCTGATCACTTTGTTGCATAACACAGTGCCAAAGTGAGAAAATCGTTGCCTAAAATTGCAAATATGCAAAAGCACAGCCATGATATATGTATATAGTAACTATTGATATTTTGAAAAGAGGAAGCGACCAAAATTTTTTCTCAGGTTGATATTAAGAGCGCTCCATCCTCTAAAATTTGTCGGATATTTTGTTATTTGTTCAAAAGTGCATTTGAGCGTTACAATAACTATAGAATCATCATGCTCTTCAGATATTTTAGACGAGAAAAGAAGAAGAAAATCATCAAAGTCCCGATAGCATCAAATACAAGCTGCTTCTTAGGAAAATGAATAAGAAGGGAAACTACCACGTCTCTGGCTTTTGAAAAATGTTAGCTGAAAATCACTAGTCGAGCTGCTAATGCCTCAAAGAATATGTTTTTTTGCAGCGAAAGCTGTGCGGATAAGCTTTCTGATTCTCAGCTGAGCTTGGATACTGTAAATATAATAAACAGCTGTCTCAAGACGCATCAAAACTTAAACTGTGCGTTTTCTAGTAGGTTTTTAAACTCTAAGAAGTAATGTTGCTCGCTATTACTCTTGGAATGACACGAACTAAATGACAATTTTTATGACTTAATGTACAAAGTGCATTGCAACAAGCGCTCTAACGACCCACTCCATTTTGAGTGACTGGAATGAATATACTAATCAAAGAAGCTGATAAAATATGAATAAACGAATACAGAAAGCTTTTCTACTAAGTCAATACAAGTATTTATCAACAGCTGTTTTAAGGATCATCGCTTTGAATAGAACTAATGAATGTGGAAATCAATAGAAAATAGTAGTAGTGCAAAGTCTGAAAAGTGTCAAGCTTCTAATGAACAGCTTTCTGATAAGTGCAGGTAATGCCCCCATACGCAAACAATTCTGCAAAAAGTGTGCAATATCGAGAGGTTAGGCAGCTAATGACATTCACTGCCAATTTTGTGCGAGAATGCAAAAGGATTGGCAAATGAATAAAAACGAGGATTGCATGAAAGGACGGTTGAAAATTACACTTAAAATATTTCAAACGTACTGGGTGAGGAGAAGAAGGGGGCGAGAGGGATAGTGGACACTTCAACCAGGTCACTCATAACCTCCCGATTTTTTCTCTCGGTAATTTTGTCCTTTTGTATCGTGGTATTATTAGCAAAAAACAAAAAATCACGATTTTGCAGTCTCATGAGTGGGAATACGCCAAAATTTGGAAAAGATTCCAGAATGGATACTAACCCAGCACTTCTAAACGATCACAGATTGAGTACCTTGGATTCATAGCAGTGCTGTTTCCAACTGCCTGACACTAGCTATAAAACAGCCTTATAGGCACAACAACCTCATTTCAGATAGTTCTAGAAATGCCCAGAAAACAAATTTGCAGCTGTCTCAACGAATCACTAGTCTCAACAGTTTTCCCAAACGAAACTGCCTTTCCGGTTGAGCTCTGTACCATTATATATAGAATCAGACGCTCTTTGCGAATCTGCCCTTGATATCTGTTGCACTCCCCTGGACGCCTAATTATGGGTGTCTTTTGGATCGAAAAATGAACGCATAATCTGAGTAAAATCATTCTTTATGGTCCCTCCGGCGCTGATATATATAAAGCAGTGGCGACAGTTAGTATACTATAAAAAGTACATCTTGTATGAAGTATTCTAATACCTAACCCTGGCTGTCAGTAATTTGACATAGCCCAGTTTGGCACACGTGTAATGGAAGTTAGGAACAACAATATGTCATTACCACACATTCGAACCATAGAAAGCAGTAGTTACAATCATGATTATGGTGATTATGGATTACTAAACTACCTTATATATGCATATATGGCTCAGTAAATAGGTGCTCTACTTCTAAGTGTGAGTCTTAATTAAATGAAATAGCGAGCAGAGCCAATATGTTACAGTCGAGTAGATTTCCTGCTTAATATAGTGTCCCTGCAGACGCGACAACGCTGGGGCGTCAATAAATGCCTTGCGAGTTCCCGAGCCAGTGTTTTCCAGTCTTTTCTTTACTTATTTCATGCTTTTTAGTTGACTCGTTGCTGATAAAGAGGAAAAGGATAAGTTAAAGAGTAGATTCTGTTTTCTGAGAAGTTCTATTATCGCATATTCACAGATATCCACATGGAAGCATTTCGCGTCAGCTTTTTGTCTATTTTTTTGTCATTTCCTTTTCTTCTGTCACTTCTTCTTTCAAACCTCCTCCTTCTTGTGAGGCGTTTCTTTGAAAGCTAGTTGGCTTGTCTTGCAGCAACTTCGGCTTTCATCCATAAAAACTAGCATTTTAATCAAGTACTTCATGTGATAAAGAGAATAAGTCAATCGTAAAAACCCCCTAGCGTTCAAAGAATTACCTCACAAGAAGAATGAGACATGAAGTGACAAAAATATAGACAAGAAGCTGACGCGAACTGCTTCCACGTGGATATCTGTGAATATGCGATGATAAAACATTCCAGAAAACAGAAACTACTCTCTAACTTACCCTTTCCTTCTTTATCAGCAACGAATCACCTAAAAAGCATAGAATAAGCAAAGAAAACACTGGAAAACACTAGCTTTGGAACTCGTCAGGCAATTATTGACGCCCCAGCGTTGTCGCATCTGCAGGGACACTATATTAAGCAGGAAATCTACTCGACTGTACATATAGTCGTCAGGCATGCCAGGAAGCAGCTATTATGAAACTACTTTGAACTGAAGTAGCTACTCCAAATGGATCTGAACCACCTGTTCTTAGATTTACCACAACATGTTAAGGAATTCATATCTGATGGGTTTCAGTGTACCATTTTAGAGAACAAAAAGCTTTATATGACGATGTTGTAATTTGCATCAACTCTAATCCATTGGTTCGAAAATAAACTAGGAGATCAAAATGCCCGAGAAATTGAGATAAATTGGAACTCCCTCCGAAAGAAACTCGATGGGGATGTATCAATCCTCCGCTCGGGTAGGGGTTCTCCGCCCGGGTCGTTACCCGACCGGGCACGGGCGCCCACACCTGCGATGCATCATTATGGGAAGTTACTCGGGCAATACTCACTACTCAGGCAATACTTATTACTCGAGCATCATTATGGGACGTTACCCGTTACTCCCGTCTGCCTAGGTTGGGATCAGTGGGATGCTTGCTGACGCTATGTAGTGCCCTTTTTTGCGCATTCTGGTAGTGCGCTGTTCCTTACGTTTCTTTGTTTTTTTTCGCTTAAACTCTGTGCGCATGTTTTTTTCTTATTTTTAACTTGAGATTATCTGTATGCATTGAAAATTTCTGGGTTTGAACATGAAGGTTATTCAAGTATGAATTGTACTATTCACACTATTTGGCACATGAGACTTGTTGCGCTTTTCTTCATAAGTTTTATATCAACATAAATTTTGTTGAATATACCTGCCTCTAATTGTTTCATTCAATGATCTTTAGTGAATCGTTCCTAGTGTCTCATGCTCTACCAGAAAGTTGACAGTTCCACACGTAAATCGCAGCCCTATCCATATATCTATGTATGTAACCTCGATATCAACCCAAATGTCTTCCCTCAACATGACGTGGATTATATGGATTGGCGCCACCTTGCTTCAGGCTTGCGCCACGTTGCGTGCGCATCTTTGGCATGGTATGGTAACAGGAACACGTGGGAAAGCCTGCATCACATTGTTTCCAGCGCCGCGTCTCGCCAAACGATGCGCACCAACGTGGCGCAAACCTGAAGCGAGGTGGCTCCTCGCCAATCCACGTAATCCACGTAATCCACGTCATGATGAAGGAAGACATATGGGATGATATCAAGGATATCCATTGTTGCTATCTATTGTTGATAAAAACGACTGATATGTGGGACTTTGCAGTCTATAGGATCCACGTTTATGAACTTGTTGGACCTTGGTGTTGTAATAATTCTCTCCAATTCTCTCGCTATAAATGCTACGCATATGACCTGCTACGTGTGCACCTTTGCCTGAATCTGCGAGGCAGTTAGCGTGCTCTTGATATACCATTTCGTCGTATAAGACTTACGGAAGGTGGACCTCTGCCTTTTATCGGCTGTCGCAGCACGAAGGACAAAAAACGTTTAGAGCGGTCAATCAAGTAGCTATTGAGAGAACACTGACAATAAAGTAACTTCTAAAAAAAATCCATGGCATTTGACGCTTTTTCTCTCAGATTTTTATAAGCACTTTTGTGACATTGTCTATTTTTCTCGACTTTCCCAAAAACGCAATCAATCTGATTCTTTACCTCGTATTCGTCTTTTGTAGGCGTTATCAAAAATGCCGCGCAGAAAGAGACCGGAGCGCATCTGCTGACAAAAGGCAGGCAGAACCTGATCTTGCGAGATGGGGTGCTACTGGCCGTCCGGGTCGGGCGCCCCTTCTCGGCGGGGCATCATTTTGAATAGGAAATGATCGCTCGCTCTAAACGGGAGATTGATCCCTGGCTAGAAATCAAGAAAGCGAAAACTTTTGTGCTTAGCCACAGCGAGGCTAGGCTGTTCCTACATGAGTAATTTTACCCTACAAAAGAAGCAATAATAAATTTTTAGCCTTTTACAAGCGCTGGTTTTCGAGAAGTATTTATTTTACTGAGGTGATTCATGCTAACATAAATTTTTCTCGAAAATTAGTGCGTGTAGAAAGCTAAAAACTCACGGTTGCACTTTTAAAGTTCCTAGTATACAATCACATTACTCAAGCTTTGTTCAATTTGAGTTAGGTCGCCAAAAGTTTGAAATTACGAAAAAATCCGGAGCGAGCAGTATATAAATCTATAGTCTACCCTTGCAAAGTTTGCCTCAAATGAGTATCATAGTGTAGAGTTATGATCTTTGAGCAAGCAGACAAAACAGCAAATTCAATTTTTTCCGGCAATTTTTTCAAAAATCGTATCTTTTCGGAAAGATGCTCAACTAGCAGAAGCTTAGCACATTTGAAAGAGGTGAATCATAAAATATATGCTACTGCTCGCTCCAAATTTTTTTGACATCCGATTTGAACTTTCAGATTTGTGGCGACTCAAGAAATAACCGAAGCTGAGGCCTTTTTTTGCTTACTTCTGCTTCTATCTCAAAGGCTTGCTCTTATCTACAATACAGCTCACATTTTTTGAAAAAAAGACGCGAATGTATGGACATGTATGGACATGTACGGACATGTCCATACATCAGCGTCGCGTGGCCATATCTCGCTTCAGAGTGGACGAATTCTGAATCCAAAGCTACCATTCGATTCAGCTCGGCGCGGAGGATCTTCTGATATATTGGAAGTGGGGGTACGATAGGCATACGGTAGAAGGTCACTTTACACTGGTACGCCTGAAACTCTGCATGGAGGGCTTTTTCGATGTGCTCATTACAAAAACAACATTTATTTGTTGCGCTTGTGGTACACTGTAGAGTTACAGTAAGTGTACGGTGAGAGACGATTTGCGCATGTATATGTTCGAAAATTTGCTCAGTGGGGCATCAAATGCGCTGATTATAATAAACTGACCCATTCGGCAATGGAGGCGAGTACGGTAGGTGTATGGCAGCCTGCCAGTTTCAACTAATCTTTCCAAATTTCTGCCTGGGTTGGGTTGCATGCGCTGATTACATACACTGACATAGGCAGACATACGGTAGGTATACTAAGAAGGTTACTTTGTGGGATCCGTTTGGAATTTCCCAATTGTCGCAAACATGCCAATGCATGTAATCAGCGCACTGTGCAACCCAACCCAGGCAGAAATTTGGAAAGATTCGTTGAAACTGGCAGACTGCCATACACCTACCGTACTCGCCTCCATTGCCGAATGGGTCAGTTTATTATAATCAGCGCGTTTGATGCCTCACTGAGCAAATTTTCGAACATATACATGCGCAAATCGTCTCTCACCGTACACTTACTGTAACTCTACAGTGTACCACACGTGCAACAAATAAATGTTATTTTTGTGATGAGCACATCGAAAAAGCCCTCCATGCAGAGTTTCAGGCGTACCAGTGTAAAGTGACCTTCTACCGTATGCCTATCGTACCCCCACTTCCAATACATCAGAAGATTCTCCGCGCCGAGCTGAGTCGAATGGTGGCTTTGGATTCAGAATTCGTCCACTCTGAAGCGAGATATGTCCATACATGTATGGACATGTCCATACATTCGCGTCTTTTTGTTCAAAAATGTGAGCGGTATTGTAAAAGCATCAAGGATTCCTCTCTCTAGCAAAAATAAGTTTGTGCAAAATTTGTCGAGAAGCAATAATGAATTTTCAAAAATTGTGTGATGTGACAGAACTGTACCAATTTACCCTAATTTCACGCGCATAAGGCGCGGGGGATTTTCTTTCCAAAATCGACCAGCCCAGACACGCCAAAGGACTTTACAACCAAAGGACACTATAACGTGCTGTCTATTGCTTGAGAGAATCGTGTGATAGGATTTCCTTCCGGAATAAAGTGAAGCGGCTGAGCGGCTCGCTTGAAAATTCGAAAGAGTGCGCCTTATACGCGTGAAATTAGGGTGATATGTGTTTAAGCAAATTAGGATTTTTGCATTTATTTCCGCAGAATTTAATTAGATGGAGTTCCGATTATTTTTCGATTTCCAGGCTTTTACATCCTTTGAGTTTTTCCCTCCTCGAGAAGCACCTTAAACAAATTTTCGTAGTGCATGGCTAACGCCAAGCATACTCCCCCCCCCCCCTCCCGGACGGAAAATTCTGCGATTGTTATAAAAGTTATGTGATAAGTTAATAGTTATCTGTCTACAGTATGATTGCTACAAATGAAACTCTGCAAATGTTCTCGGATTTCGAACTTTTGATTGCCAAGACGACTACAAATATGTTGTTACAAATGGTGTACCGGGGGGGGGGGTGGGCGTGGAGAACGCATGGGAGCGAAATTTTTGAGAAATACGAAATGAGTTATAAAAATGTGCAATGACTTGTTTACACTTGTATTAATTGAAATGATTTTTAAAAAATTTTAAAAATTTATAGGAAAGACAGTTTCTGCTTCTGAGCTGATTTCGCATCCAATTTATCTTACAGCAACTACACGAAAAGAAAAACTCGCATTTTCGCTGATTCATAATCAATTATGGTCTCTTCATAACTAGTGATGAATTTCCCGATGAACTTATTAGCGAATTTTCAATGTGATTTAATTGCCAATGGAAAGTCAAGAAATAAAGATCCAACTTTCCCTGATATATAGGAATGTATGGAGTCACTTCCCTATGTAATATTCCAACTTTTCTTTTGAGCTCCAAATATATGCACAAACTATTCGCTATGAAGTACATTACAGAAGTTTTGAGCAAACTATTGTTATTGTAAAATGTTCTCAAACACTCAAGTGATGCATTTTTTCCTAAAGAATACGTTTTCGGTGCTCAATCAAGCAAGTATTGAATCATTGTTTTGAGGACTATAGAAAAAACGTTGCATAGCGATAATGCTGCAGCGTTTTGAAAAATTAAAGAGGACTTCTGTTTTCCTCAATGGGGAAGCCGAAGCAATTTTCAGGAAAGCGCACTTGCATGAAAATTGGCTTAGATATTCTGATACCGTAATCACTACAGCTCAATTAAGTTAGCGTTTATCAAAGCAAATTCAGCCATTATCACAATTTCGATGTGAAGAAGAATTTGATTTGTAAAAGAAAAGCGTAATATTCGTCATGTGAAATTGAAGCGTCATGTAACTACGATGAAGGAGGAAGTATATCATGAACGCAAACTTTTTTACCTTTCTATAACCATCTTTTGCATTCTATCTTATGTAAGTCACTGCGATGTTTAGAACTTTCTTGAGCTTATGGAAGCATAACATTGGTATTCAGAGTGTTAGCGTTCTTTGCCGGTAGATTTTTTACGCTGGTCTTCTTATCGGCAACTTTTTTTCATCGAGAACTTAGACGCAGAAGAGACGAAGGTGTAGTCTATCTTAAAGTATCGCTTGCAGATAAATCCGCTAAAATTCTGTACTTACAGAGACTGCGAACACATGGCTTTCTGTGACTTTTGAAACCTCTTGGTGTCTTCTTTCTAAGTAAAAATCAATAAGTCCGCAGCTCTCGAAGTGTTCTTTTCAAGCATGTAAATATTATGACAAAATTCATCCTTTACAAGATTTTTTGGAATGATCTTCGCCTTAGCGCATCACAGTTGCGCAAAAAAATTGAAGGCTTTTCTGAACTTTTTTTCGCCAGGCTCGTGCGCTTCAAACTTTCTAGATACACTAAAGAGCTCTTCGAAATCTTTAGAATGGTGTAGAGCTAGCAAGTATTCTTACACTTTCAAGAAACCACATAACCTTGAAGTTAAGATAAGCTCTTGGTGGAATTGACCGTAAGCGCTCCTATCATGTTACAAGATTTGTAGGTAGAAAGTGAAGTTTTAGATCTCGTGGAGGAGAAGCTGTCGAAAGCTAAGGAGTACAATGAGTTCCATCACATGAGCCTAATTTAACAAATTTTGAGAAGATCTAGGTCCGAAAATGAGAACATATATGGATTTGAATCGATTCCCTGCATAGGTACATTGTCCCCTCATCAGGGCTCGGCAAACGTGGTTTTTAAGCAAGGTGGATATCGTTTTTATCGGAACAAAAAGGAAAGTGGACATTTTTGAGGATCCGAAATTAGGTTTTTCGGAGGTGAAAGTACTTGGTAAAATTTTGCGAATAATAGAGGGACTTCGTTTTTTCATCTTCGAAAAGCCACCTCCTGCCGAGCCCGGCCCCTCATGCTTTCGTCTGTTCCTAGTTGTCAGTATGTTCAGTTTCAATTGTTCTTTTCATCATGTTTTCGTTAAGACATATGCGGCACTTCATATTATAGAACAAAGAAAATGTTTTAACAACAATCAGCATACATCGCACTCCAGATTTTTCGAGGTAGCAGCTAACGTCAGGATGTGTTTTTTCATCCCTGCTATATTTTTATACGCCATGTGGCATACTGAGAAAGCTGAGGACATAACATAACGACGAAATACGTTTTCACAAAGAAGCAGAGATCTCAGACTTTTACTTTGCCAATTCAGAAATCTTTTACATGATACAGTACAAAAAATTACCGTTTTTGCTAGTTTACTATGACTAGGTTATCAAGGAGAAGGAACAGTCTCAAGAGCTGTAAATCTATAAATAGCACATTTTAGTCAATATATCAGCTATTAACGAGGCACAGGAATTTTATACTTTACCAAGAAGAACCGAACAAAATTGCAAAATGGTGTTGCTATATGAGGAAATAGTTATTTACGCTCATGGAAAATCCTCTGGTCTTTATGATGGTTGCAGATCAACAAACTCATTACCATAACCTTTTATTCTTAACAAACACATTCCACAGAAACTAATACGATGGAGAACCACTCAAAAACGTTAATAGTTTCTGTTCGTTCACGTTAGGTAGTAATCAAACGTTTTTTTTTAATCTGTACACTGAGCCAACTTATCGCACGTCTAAAATGCAGAATTTTTTAACTTACAGAAAAGGGTGAAGATTTACGTACCTGAGAGTTCTGTGACCAATTGGATTAGAGGTATCCACCACTGCTTTGTCGGGATGCGATGTTCAAAGCAGACTTCTTTCAACAGATCGGATACTGAAGTAAATTTAAGGGTTTTTCCAACGAGACCCAGCACGCAACAGTCGCTTTCGCCCATTTTTTTAGGGTCAAGAAATCCTTGGAAAGCAAAAATTGCTTTTCGTAAGCCCATTTGACGATCGAACGCTGACGGTGGTCCACCCTCTTGCGCATGGCAGAGCTTATCTACTTGTATGGATAACTGCAATGCAACTATTACATTGAAATTTTTTGGTCAGGGGAGGGGGGTACCGTACCCGACTATCGATGTCATATGCGCTAAGTGCGGTCTTCAAACGTTCACAGCTTGTCTCTTCACTTGCTCCTTCGCTTCTTATGATGGTGTAGTGACTTAGACCTGACCTGAGCTTTGTGTAGGCATCCTGAAAAATAAATTTTTCAAAGAAAAATTAGCCTAAAATTTACGATCAACCTTAGCCATCTTCTCGATGTCTTTGTCATTGATTTTTTCTTGAAAAACAAGTACTTTATCTGCGCCTGTAGCTAAAGCAGTCATCGTGGCTAGGTAACCACTTCTTTCACCCATAACCTCAATGATTTGTATCCTGAAAAAAAAAAACTCCTAGCTATATGCATCATAGATTATAAACTTACCCCTTTCTGCTCCCCCTAGTGCCTTGCTCTATGTTGTCAACTTGACGGCAGATTTCGTTCAGGGCGGTATCACTGCCGAGCGAGTTACAAGTCTAGAAAACCAAAAACTCAATTTTTCAAGAGGGTGTAAAAAGTGGCGAAAATCTACCCCAGGGACATTATTCGCCACTGAACATGGTATGACTATTATTGGGATGTTCAATGCAGCATAGCTATTTCGAGCATCTTGGAGTATTTTAGCTGAGTGGAAAGCCTGAAAAGTTAACTTTTCTAAAGTTCAAAAGTTAAATCCTAAACCCATGTTTACTTCGAATCCTCCAACAATGAGTAGGCCTTCAATATTTTGGTCATTCAAAGCCTCAGCAATCTTTTCGACATCAGTTGGCAGCTGACGCTTACATCCTAATTCAGATCCACCTCGAGACATCCATCCAGCTACGTTTCCCCAATTGAGTTCCTAAGAACTCATATTTTAGGTCTTCTTTGAAGATTCTAGAAATTTTATCAATTTCTTTGAATCAAGCGCAGCTTTATAAAGCAGAAATGATATCATTTTTTACTCTTTTGCGAAAATTAGAGGAGGAAATTGCTGGAAAATGCAGAACGAATCTTCAAGAAGCTCAAGAAGAATAAAATTTTACATGAATCCAGATAAACAAGCTTAAACTCTCTAATTTAATAATCAAATCGCTATTATCATATATGAAATTTGATTTACTTTTTTCATGGTTTTTAATTCATACTAATGATCAGCTCGCGTACTTACCACAAACCTTCCTTCCATCAAGCCTTCCCAGCTTTGTTCGATTCCATAAACATTATATTTTGAGTGATTTGCGATGCGCACGAAGGCATGTGTGACTCCGTTCATACCTGAATTGAGATCTTGTGAGCTGCAATCATCAAACTATTTGCACACCGGCCGCTGGAGATCCAACATGAATGACACCGAAATTCTTCGAAAGCCCGAAGAAGAAGTTGGGTGGTTCAGCAATGAGCTTAAAAATAAAGTTGAGAATTTGCTCGTAAAGGCGTGGGGCAGCTGACTTGAACAAAATCCGTTTTTTGCCTAAAATTCCTACCACGGATATCAACAGCTTCACCGTAGTAACCCTTACGAGCTTCTTCTTTAACCTAAAAAGGTATGGTATAGGATAGCATTTAGGTTGTGGGTCACCGAACTAAAATTTTCTACCTTTCTCGTATAACTAGTGACTTTTGACAGAGGAAGTTGAACAATCACATGACCTAAACCAAATTCATTGTCCACACTCAAACTATCTGAGAACTTCTACCTTTCAAGCAGAGCACTTGCGGCGAGGCAGGCTCGCTTCTCAACAAAGCATTTATTGCTTCAGCCCCCATTCGGCAGCCTAGTAACCTATCGAGAAACGATGGGCGACCTCCTCGTTGTAGATGGGCAAGGCGAGAAACACGGACATCGTACTGAAAAGTAGATTACTGGTGTAAGTACAATACCGCTCATAATTCGTCAAAAAAGTCGCCGAACTGCGGCGCACTCCGCCACACTCCGCCACAGTGCGCCGGAGTGTGGCAGAGTGCGGCGGAGTGTGGCAGAGTGCGCCGGAGTGCGGCAGAGTGCGCCACACTCCGCCGCAGTGCGCCGGAATGATCGTCAATTTAGCCATATCTCGCTTCAGAATGGACGAATTCTGAATCCGAGGACACCGTTCGATTCAGCTCGACGAGACGCATCATCCTATATATGAAGCTGAACTTCTGTTTGTCTGTATGTCTGTACGTATGTTCATTTCTGAACCGATCCGGACCAAACTTGGCACACATACACTTCGGGCACCGGCGGATGTCATAGGCTACTTTTCTTCATCGATCGATATAAATTTTATGATTTTTAGCGATTTTTTTGCAGAGTTCACCTATGGGGCTGGGAATTTGCATAGGGGGGTAATCGAGCATGGGGATTCCGAATACAATATTAGTTTTCGATTATCGATTACTTTTATCGATTTTATCGATTTTTTGCAAAGTTTGAGCTACGGGGTGGGAGTTTGCACAATCACAATGGTAATCGAGCATGGGGATTCCGAATACAATATTAGTTTTCAGATTATCGATTATTATTATGATTGAATTCAGTGTGCTGATAACAGTATTACCATTAATCTGTCGCTGATGACACATAGACAGTATACTATAGGAGTATGGTAGAGAGCCGCTCTGATCGAATTTGTTCTAAGATCTGCTCAAGATCACAATACCGCGCACAGAATGTCAAAATTTCCGTGAACTTCGCGGAATTCCGGGATTTCCACCAAAGTGCGTGATAATCCGGGAAGTTCGCGACATTTCAGGATCCGCGAAACCATGCGAATCACGCAGAGAACGCAACGCCATAACATCCTTCGGAATGAATATATTCCGAACCCAGAAGCAGCATTGTGTTCAGATCGTCGAGGCAAATATTTTGATATACAGTATGCTCTCGATATTCCAATTCCAGTTTTTTCGAATTTTTTTCTGTGGAGGTCTTTTCGCAAGGATGTAACGCAGCGTCTGTGTAACATAAAAGATTCCAGTAAGCACTGTTCGATAGTACTGTCCTTGTAGATTATCGTGCGTTTAAGAGTAGCTGCAGACTGTCTCCCAAAAGAGACAGAAGCATTGGTGAATTTTGGAAAAATCACGCGTTTCTAAATTCTACTCGCCGTAACTTCCTTCGGAATGAATATATTCTGAATCCGAAGAGAGCTTTGTGCTCAGTTCATCAAGGCAAATCTTTCGATATACACCATATCCTTGATATTCCGATTTCAATATTCTCAAATCTTTCTGTAGTCGTTTTTTTGTGAAGGTGTAAAGCAGCGCGCATTGCTCCTAGTAGACTCCAGCAAGGACCTTTCGATAGTACTTTTTCTGTAGATTACGCAGCTCTAAAAAGTAGTCACAGGCATCTTTCCATAGGAGTTAGAAGGGCTGGTGAACTCTGGAAAAATCATGTCGTTCTAAATTTTTCTCAACGTAACTCTAAAATATGAAGCTCTCTTGCTAAGCAGATGTGATTTTCGTAATCAGCAGGTCGGATAACCCTTAGAAGCAAGTTTTCCAAGATGTTCGAGTAATTTCATTTTTTCTCGTTTTACGCTCTGAAGCTGCCCGATGGATTTTGGTCAAAATGTTCATGCTCTTAAATTGTAAGGAAACTTCGCTTATAGAGGTTTTAAATACGCTCTTTACGAAAATCGTGGTCTTTGAGGATTACAGGGTCTTCTTGGAGAGATACGGTGAGGTGACTGTAACTGCATCACGAAAGCTCGTAACTTCGCCTCCACCTCTCACGTGTCTGTCAAAGAACCTGCCTGCTTGCTTTACTAGTCAAAGATACTAAGAGATGTGCTATCGAATGGCGCAAGACTCAGGCTCCAGTCTATAAAATTCGCCGAGTTACGAGCCTACGAAAACACGTTCTCATGAATTTTGCTCAAAATGTAAAGATCGCAGATTTCGTCGAAATTCCACCGTGAGTGCTTGTACAATACGCTGATCAAATCTTTTCACATTCTTAATAGATCTTATTGTGAGATTTGGTGATTTGAGCTTTAGCCACAAAACAGCTTTGATATCAATTGCTGAAGCACACGCAAGCACCATATTCAATACGGTGGAGTTATTGAGCGAAGCGAACATAATATCCGCAATGCGAGCGTGATACAAGCACTCACGGTGGAATTTCGACGAAATTTGCGATCTTTACATTTTGAGCAAAATTCATGAGAACGTGTTTTCGTAGGCTCGTAACTCGGCGAATTTTATAGACTGGAGCCTGAGTCTTGCGCCATTCGATAGCACATCTCTTAGTATCTTTGACTAGTAAAGCAAGCAGGCAGGTTCTTTGACAGACACGTGAGAGGTGGAGGCGAAGTTACGAGCTTTCGTGATGCAGTTACAGTCACCTCACCGTATCTCTCCAAGAAGACCCTGTAATCCTCAAAGACCACGATTTTCGTAAAGAGCGTATTTGAAAACCTCTATAAGCGAAGTTTCCTTACAATTTAAGAGCATGAACATTTTGACCAAAATCCATCGGGCAGCTTCAGAGCGTAAAACGAGAAAAAATGAAATTACTCGAACATCTTGGAAAACTTGCTTCTAAGGGTTATCCGACCTGCTGATTACGAAAATCACATCTGCTTAGCAAGAGAGCTTCATATTTTAGAGTTACGTTGAGAAAAATTTAGAACGACATGATTTTTCCAGAGTTCACCAGCCCTTCTAACTCCTATGGAAAGATGCCTGTGACTACTTTTTAGAGCTGCGTAATCTACAGAAAAAGTACTATCGAAAGGTCCTTGCTGGAGTCTACTAGGAGCAATGCGCGCTGCTTTACACCTTCACAAAAAAACGACTACAGAAAGATTTGAGAATATTGAAATCGGAATATCAAGGATATGGTGTATATCGAAAGATTTGCCTTGATGAACTGAGCACAAAGCTCTCTTCGGATTCAGAATATATTCATTCCGAAGGAAGTTACGGCGAGTAGAATTTAGAAACGCGTGATTTTTCCAAAATTCACCAATGCTTCTGTCTCTTTTGGGAGACAGTCTGCAGCTACTCTTAAACGCACGATAATCTACAAGGACAGTACTATCGAACAGTGCTTACTGGAATCTTTTATGTTACACAGACGCTGCGTTACATCCTTGCGAAAAGACCTCCACAGAAAAAAATTCGAAAAAACTGGAATTGGAGTACCGAGAGCATACTGTATATCAAAATATTTGCCTCGACGATCTGAACACAATGCTGCTTCTGGGTTCGGAATATATCCATTCCGAAGGATGTTATGGCGTTGCGTTCTCTGCGTGATTCGCATGGTTTCGCGGATCCTGAAATGTCGCGAACTTCCCGGATTATCACGCTGGTGGAAATCCCGGAATTCCGCGAAGTTCACGGAAATTTTGACATTCTGAGCGCGGTATTGTGATCTTGAGCAGATCTTAGAACAAATTCGATCAGAGCGGCTCTCTACCATACTCCTATAGTATACTGTCTATGTGTCATCAGCGACAGATTAATGGTAATACTGTTATCAGCACACTGAATTCAATCATAATAATAATCGATAATCTGAAAACTAATATTGTATTCGGAATCCCCATGCTCGATTACTGTGATTGTGCAAACTCCCACCCCGTAGCTCAAACTTTGCAAAAAATCGATAAAATCGATAAAAGTAATCGATAATCGAAAACTAATATTATATTCGGAATCCCCATGCTCGATTACCCCCCTATGCAAATTCCCAGCCCCATAGGTGAACTCTGCAAAAAAATCGCTAAAAATCATAAAATCGATATCGATCGACGAAGAAAAGTAGCCTATGACATCCGCCGGTGCCCGAAGTGTATGTGTGCCAAGTTTGGTCCGGATCGGTTCAGAAATGGATTTTTCTATTCGGAACATAGGTACAGACATACAGACAAACAGAAGTTCAGCTTCATATATAGGATGATGCGTCTCGTCGAGCTGAATCGAACGGTGTCCTCGGATCCAGAATTCGTCCATTCTGAAGCGAGATATGGCTAAATTGACGATCATTCCGGCGCACTGCGGCGGAGTGTGGCGCACTCTGCCGCACTCCGGCGCACTCTGCCACACTCCGCCGCACTCTGCCACACTCCGGCGCACTGTGGCGGAGTGTGGCGGAGTGCGCCGCAGTTCGGCGACTTTTTTGACGAATTATGAGCGGTATTGTACAGAAGGAATTCTGTGATTGTTAAGAAAATCTAAAAATCTTATTTTAGCAACTCTTTTTCTAGAAGGCTCAAAAATGCTCAAGCCCAAAAAATTGCAAAGTTCTTTCATTTACTGCTCCGCCTTCAGGAACATTCTTTCCTGGTTTTTCTCTTATACTGCCTAAAAAATTATTCGTGATTTCCACAACGTAGGAAATGGAAAAATGGCAACATGCAGCCCTATGATATTTTGCTTCTATTAAACTCCATATCTCGTCTAAGCGTTCTTCAATAAATTTGGTGCTCATTTTAATAACAACTTTCATGTATATAGTAACTGCACCGCCAATCACAGAATTGATTTCAAAAGAACTAATGAAAGTTTGAATAGCTTTTTTGCGGACATTTTGGCATCACTGATGTATGACATTGAGATTAATGCTCAAGCGAATATTATGCAGATGCTCGTTTCGCTCGACATCACTTCTGGTCGCGTTGTCCGTTTCGCTTTCCGACTCGAATTTCATAGCATAGGATAGTGTGCAAAGAACGTAACAAAATCTGACCTTCAATTTGTCCTCCACAATCTTCTTAATATTGTCAGCAGTAATCGGCTTCTTATCCGAATCAACTGCTCCTTCTGAGACCAAAATGATGTGAAGTCTACTGCCGACCTGTAGCTTTCCATTTATAACCGGTCCATTTGTTGAAGGAAAGAAAGCCTCTACCTTACGCTTCCTTTGAAGATGACCACACAACACTTCAGGCCAATCTTGCGTTGGTGGCACTTCAGGAATGAAGACAAAATCAGCTTCTAGGGCTATCGCGGCAGTGAGCGCAATGGCGCCGCATTCTCTGCTCATAACCTTAAGAAATCACAATTCTTCGAGGAGAAGCTGAATACGTTACTCTAAATTCTTCTTTTCTTATGATTATGATATGCAAAGATGCACCTCGACAACGAAAGTACGCTGCAAACTGTCAGCAGTCGAAGCTAAAGCGTCCACACATTCGATGACCCGCGCCATAGCGGAATCGAAACCAATTGTGCGATCGGTTCCGATAAAGTCATTGTCTATCGTTCTAAAATGGGAAACTTGAAGGGAAATCGGTGTATTTACATTTTGTTTTATAGACAGCATTGGGCAAAAAAAATACGGAAGATTGAGGAATTTTTCTATGTTAAATTTCGTGTTTGTCGGACTGACCCTGCTATACCGACGACGTACAAATGTTTTCCTTTTTCAGCTTGATCTTTTGTTATTTTACCTGAAACTTCACTCATCACATAATTGCTTTGAAATCCACAATTTGTTGGCGTTATAACTGTACATACAAGAATTTAGTGGGAATTCTACTTTACCCTCTTTTAAAAGTTCTGCAGTCAATGACTCCCATTCGTCTCTAAAGAGACCGATTCCTGTCAGAGCACCGTCACCTCCGATGCATATGAGATGGTAAATTTCGTGCGTGTGGAGGGTGATGGCAGCCTGAAACAAAAGACTAGCTCATTTGTAGGCTTGAAGGAGAAAGCGCCACGGTATGGCTTTCCCCCCCCCCCCCCCCAAAGCACACAATATGTGTATTCCGGGGACAGCCTTGCACTGCAGGGGCTTAGGCATATAGGCTACTAGCTGGCTTACCCGGCTCCGCCGTATGTTCCGAATAGAAAATTCCATTTCTTAACCGATCCGGACCAAACTTGGCACACATACCTTTCGGGCCCCGGCGGGTGTCACAGTCCACTTTTCGTTATCGATCGATGTCGATTTTATCGATTTTTTGCAAAATTTAAGCTACGGGGCTGGGATTTGGCACAGGGGGGTAATCGAGCATGCTGATCACCCCCGTGGGGGTGATCAGCATGCTCGTTTACCCCCCCCCCCCTTGCCAAATCCCAGCCCCGTAGCTCAAACTTTGCAAAAAATCGATAAAATCGATAAAGGTAATGCGCGGTTTCGAAAACTAATATTGTATTCGGAATCCCCATGCTCGGTTACCCCCCTGTGCCAAATCCCAGTCCCGTAGCTCAAACTTTGCAAAAAAATCGATAAAATCGATAAAAGTAATGCACGATTCTAAAAACTTATATTGTATTCGGAATCCCCATGCTCGGTTACCCCCCTGTGCCAAATCCCAGCCCCGTAGCTCAAACTTTGCAAAAAATCGATAAAATCGATAAAAGTAATGCACGATTTTAAAAACTAATATTGTATTCGGAATCCCCATGCTCGGTTACCCCCCTGTGCCAAATCCCAGCCCCGTAGCTCAAACTTTGCAAAAAAATCGATAAAATTGATAAAAGTAATGCACGATTTTAAAAACTTATATTGTATTCGGAATCCCCATGCTCGGTTACCCCCCTGTGCCAAATCCCAGCCCCGTAGCTCAAATTTTGCAAAAAATCGATAAAATCGATATCGATCGATGACGAAAAGTAGCCTGTGACACCCGCCGGGGCCCAAAGTGTATGTATGCCAAGTTGGGTCCCGATCGGTTCAGAAATGGAATTTTCCATTCGGAACATACGTACAGACAGACAGACAGACAGACATACAGACATACATACAGACAAACAGACATTCAGCTTTATATATAAGATGTTAGCCAGGGCCGTTCCCGCGCTAATATGCCTTGTTAGGGCGCGCCGCTGCATGCGACGCGCTTTACCACGTAGCAGAGTTCGCGCGCGTCACATCGCCGTCGCAAGTTGCCGCAGGCGCGACGTGGCATAATCGATGCTGGTTGTTACAGCCTAGTGTATATGTGAACGGTCTACAACACTATAATGGCATGATTAGTTCAAGTTTTTTGTGCCAGAGTACTGCTCATTTCCCTCTCTAATACAGCTCGGCATAAGAGCAAACAAATAAGAGGTGCGGCTGGAAGCTTCCAGCTACTATTCTAACCTGTACCTGGGTTTTGATTAGATGAAGTGCGCCAAAAACCATTCCAGCTTCAAGTTTTTAAGTTCACACTAGTTTGCTTCACAAACATCTAGTTATTCGCTCATCACTTCAGCACGGATTTCGTAAATGAGAATCCTCTTGGAATATGAGGACACCAATGATGGCACTGGGATGTTTTCAAGCGTTTAGCTGCGACTGCATCCAAATTAGTTCTACAGGTGGTTCCAAAGATTGAAGGAGCGGAAATCAGCGTCAACTGCTGACTGTTCTCGCCAACTCCGTTCGGGACTCCAGCCTGCGTATGTTTCGTAACCTGCTTGCGATCATCAAACCCTGTTTGCGAAAGCATGCCGTACGTAAGCTGAGCAATTTGTGATCTACTTATCGTTGTTTTGTATATTCATATTTATAAATTTTCTGATATTTTATCTCATTTGTTTCAAGTGGCTTCGCTTTGCTAGAGCAACCAAAATTCCACAGCTACTGTCGCCGTATACTCGTTTGCCGCATCCGAGAAGCGGAATAACTTGTGTTTCAAGGAGCGTAAGTGACTTGGGTTTGCCTTGTAGGTCCACTCACAAATTCGCTCTTTTTCTTCTAATCAATCGTGAGAAAGACTAAGATATCCTACTCAAATTTTGTTTGTATTTCTTATGTGAACGTTCAAAGGATTTAGTGCTTTGACGGATAGCAAGGTGCGTGTATATGCATGGGACAACGAGGTAATCTGCGTAGAAATGAGTGTGTACCACATCTGAGATTCGTGTTTATTTTTCAAACAAATTTACCAGCAATGTCTTTGCGCATCCCAGACTTTGTACAAGATGCGCTGGAGTCGAGTTTGAAGTATTTATCAAAGGGATTTGGATCTTGCGACAATACGCGCAAGCCAACGAGGACAATTTAGGGGTCGCCAGTGCTGTCACGAGTTGCGCGAATTCGCACTAAACCGAGAAGAGCAACAACAAATAATTTAGCCAAGAGAAAATTGGCACTGTGCCACGTCAAGACACCACGTTCATGTTTGGAGAAAATTTAGTTGACAATTGTGTGAAACGTAAGCCTTACTCGAATCTGCGGGACGTCCCAAACGAAACCTCTCTAGGCACTAACCGTGTTATCGAGAAGAATACGAAACAGATTCTATCACAAAACTTACATGTTTCTATTTTCAAAATAGAGCCACGCAAATTGATGGAGTCATTTTCGGACAGCCTCAACGAACGAACGTGCCCAATTTTGGGGAAATCAAAAGTAGGCTCGATGTGGTTTACGATGATATGACGAGCCTACAGCATAAGGAAACCATTAAGAGAAATTAAGAGAAACGATTAAGAGAAACCACAAATTGCAAAAGTAATAAACTCAAAAATATTCGATTCCGTTTCTTCCTGCCGCTAGATGGAAAAGGATATGTGTAAGATCTTCCGGAAATTATCAGTAGTGAGGAAAGGTCGTATCTTTTGGAAAGAACAATGAGACTAACTTCAATCCCCTTTAATTTAAATTCTGATCTCATTCCTTGTGTTCGAACCGATCTCAAACATACGTAATTGAACCAACTTCAAGCGATTATAAAGTAAAAAGAACAGGCAAGCCATCAAATGGAAGGACACGACGAAGCAAGCCGCTCTGATTATAAGATGCCATTCGTCATACCAACATTTATAACGAGTACGCAGACGAAGGCAAAGGCGGACATTTGCGAGAAAAAACGAAGACGATATACACGCACAACTGGACCAAACCGAACGACAGCTCAAGAAGAAGTCACGACAGCACCGTAAAGCAGACAGATTCGATGCTCAGGAAACTGTGCCGCATTGAAGGACTCCTAATTAAAAAGAAGAGGACCAACTAACGCCGGTTGGGATAAAATGCGCAACGTTCCTTTAAGACGTTACGCAGCATTTATCCCAACCGGCGTTAGTTTAAAAAAGGGCCACACGTCGTAAAGAATAAATTGAAGGAATTGAAGCTGCTCATAAACGCGACCATTAATGTAGTAATGCAAATTTCTAACTACTAAGAATTACGTCAGCAAATCCGTCACGAAAACAAATAGCAGAAACACGAACGACGAATAAAGTAGAAGAGGGACGAGCCGTAACCAGGGGCAAAAGGACCACACAATTCGTCAAAATTGGGCTTTTCACAGGAAATTGGAGCATTTCACTGAATTTGACAAACGGATCTATGGCGATGACGCTCTGAGAACTGTCCCATTCCCACATGCATATTCTGCCAGATGAAACACACGGGGATTCTCGTACAGTCGTTCTCAGTGGACAGAATAAGGACGCCGGCGCCTATCAGTCAGAAGTCTGCGTTTTCCACCTTTCGAAGAAAATGCACCAAGCCATGCCCGAACAGGACTGTATGCTA
This sequence comes from Cylicocyclus nassatus, assembly GCA_958299035.1. Classification (NCBI taxonomy): domain Eukaryota; kingdom Metazoa; phylum Nematoda; class Chromadorea; order Rhabditida; family Strongylidae; genus Cylicocyclus; species Cylicocyclus nassatus. The sequence goes on from CATQJL010000001.1 coordinate 69,370,003, forward strand.
CTGCCGAATCAACAATGACCATGCTAGTTTGTGCTATCTGCCTGAGGGACGTGAGCAGTCACAAATGGTCGATAATTTCCGGTTTTGTTGGCCAGCCCGGAGTGTGCTGAGGCCGGTTTGACCGACCGACCTCAGCACTACTTTGATCGATTTTCCCTGATCACAGATATTTAGATCGTAGTCCAGCCAGTATTGTACGACGTCCGCTGAATCCAGAAGATGAAATCGAAAATTTTTCCACCAAATAATAGGTTTATTCTGCTATAATATATTCATATCATCTTTTACCACATTACATTGTTCTTTCGTCATTCATGTTTTTGTTTAAAAACCAAGTTGATTGAGTCAAAATCAAAGTATCCAAGTTCGAGGTGTTGGGGATTACTAGAGTGGTTTTAGCCGCGTTTGCCAACTGTATTTTTGACTCTACGCCAACGAGAAGACGCACGTGGTACGCTAAACAAGAAGTGGCAGCGATAACGAAAGCATCCCAGCACAAATTAAGTTCGGATTGAGTTCGGATTGAATCCAGGAGATGAAATCGAAAAATTTTCCTTTTTATGTTTTCTCAGTTTTTCTTTTCTCTTTTGCTTGTATCAAGGATTGTAACTCCACCTCCCTTTTCGTTAGCCCTTCACCTCAAAATTGGTTGATGACTGGACAGGGCACCTAGGAGGATTGGCGAGAGGAGAGAGAACTAGTGAAGGAACGACTCACATATAGGTCATTGAATGAGATGCGCTATCTCGGTCATTGTTCATTTTGCACTGTTTTGCCATGGCATTCCGAGAAAACGGAGGATAGCGATTGTAGCATCTCGATACCTTCATGCAGAGGCCGGTGTATGACTCGTCGGCCTACTGCAACCAAGGGTTGGTCATGACAGAGCAGCTGTGTCATCCGAACGGAGGTGATGATTAAGCCTACTAACTCAATCATACTAACTCTGACAAAAACCTCACTACGTACTGTTCATTCAATCGCGATCCACAATCACCGACCAGTCAACAGGTCCTCGATTAGTGCCGCTTTGTTATGGGTGTGGGGGGAATGGATGACGAGAATGGACCAAATGCGCCGCGGTGTGCATGATGTGGAGAAACACTTTCAATGCGGGGCACCCTGAATCGTTTCCCTCTTTTTCAGTAGGAGCACATATGTATGGGACGAGATCCACAAAGTGCATCGAGTGCATCGTCAGGATGCTGGCAGGTCCCGCTAGAAGGTTTGATACTAATGTGATTGATCATCATGAAACACTGGAGGACGCCATCCGAAGACCCATCCTGCACGTGTCTCGGAATGAGTCTCCAAGAAGGGAGAATAAAATTCATGAGTGGCAGACCCTGATATTTTTAGAACTGTTTCGAAAGGCTTCAAATACATTACGCTTGCCAGGATAGAAAGAAGAAGGACAAGAATATCAACCTGCCAAGAGACGACAGAAATCTCGGCGCGAAGAGAAGAGAAAACTTACGCGACCCGGTGATGAAGGCCAAGAATAAGGCCCCGGGCAGACTTCACGCGAATTGATCGTCGCGACTCGCGCCGACATTTCCATTCATTTTCATTTCACATTCAAAATTTTCGGGCTGGAAAAGTATCACAACCGAAATGCAAGTTGATCGGCATGGAATGATGTTGTAACAGTTGTTTCGTCGCAATTCAGTCGCCACGATCAAATCGCGTGAAGTCTGTTCGGGGCCTAAGGCATCACATGAAACAAGGAGAGCAGTACTATCGACGATTCTCCTGAAATGACTCTCCTTCGAGGAGCCGGCGTGTGAACATAATAAGAGTGATTGCTATAATTTTTTTGCTGAAATTTGTTTTAGATTGCTGATCTGAATAATGTTATGTCTTGCTTTGCATGTTCGTGTTGGAACCGCTTGCCGTACGAACAGGCTATGATTGTGTGTATATTGTCTTGCTTAAGATGGAACTGGATTTAACGCGCCAGCGTGCGGTCTTTTTCTTCTATTCCCATTATTTTCATTAGGCTGATTCTTACTAATCGTGTTATTGGATGCTGCTGATAGCTCCCAGCTTTGGGTTTGCCGACATTGTCGGCACCTTTTTACAACTTATCCTTTCACACAATACCAGAAGGTCATGCTGCAAGTGTGGCTTACTGCGTCATCTCTCACCTATGTTACCTTACCACGCCTACCATCGGCAGCATTCAACCACTGCTCCATTGCGGGCACGTTAAAAGTCCCGATGCTACTAGAGCCTGTATGTGTTCTACATAGATCAGGGACCACTGACACACTAGGTGTACTCGAATGTCCCACAAGCTAAAGAAAGGGACCTCATATTCTTATTATACTTTTCTCCATTTCAACAAGAACGACGGCTTTTTCCGCATAAAACGGCACATTCACGGCATATTGTATTCCTTAAACACGACAGCACATTCACAGCACATCACATATAAATCATCATGGCTTAGAAATCATTTCGAAACTATAACAGCTTCCTCACAGCATAGAGGCTACCGCTCTACATACACTTCCACTTGGAAGATGATTTCCGATAACAAGTTCATGGTGCCATTTTGTTTGAGGCTATCTCTAAGATAGGTGCGTTGGAAGATTTCCTTTGACTCTAGCCACCATTCCCTTCGAGAATAGTTCAGAAACCTTGGCAAAATTACCTGCTTGCGCTCGTCCCTCTTGCGAAAGCTTTCACTTCTTGAAGCTCCAATCATCGTTCCACCTTTGTGAATGATATTCGAAACGGATTCCCATTTAGCCTCCTCAACTTTGTTGGTGATCAACCCTGGAGGTTTCCTATTACCGACATTTCAACACAAAACTTATGCAGCCCTCCACCACCTTCATAGCCCTCGTAAACGAAGAAAATCCTACAATTTCTTCTTAAACCGTAACGAACGATTGCGCGGATGGCGCTGTTCATCCCTGATGAAAAACATTATGAAGAATCAATTTGAGTAAGTCTTCATTCTACCTTGAGAATCGCTCCCGCTTGTGATGACTGCTATAGATTTCGGCAAGGGCTGCGCCATCCTGTCTGAGTGCAGACAATGCAGCCGTCAATATGAGATTCACGCTTCACCTCGTCGGAGGCCAGATAAGTAAAGAATGAATTCTACTTCCCAACGAGCATTTTGAAGCCGACTGTTAACATCGAGAGTTTGTTAATCATTTTCATATATCATTTTCACAACGGGGCGTCACCGAACGGTGGCAACAGACACTTTATTTACGTATTTCACCGCTGTTGGCGACTATAATACAGTGTGCCCCAATCGGCCGAACCGTGAGCTGAATTTGCGCGTGCGCAGCGCTAGGTGATTTTGCTGCATGTGCGCGCTGTCGCAGAGAGTGAAGAGATCGGGGAGAGCAGACTAGCTAGCCGCAGATGTGGCGCGAAACCTTCGCGGCGCGGACTCCCGCCATGCCGGTTTTGGCCTGGTTAGGATTGGGGCAGACTATATGCCTGAATAATTTTCACCTAGCACCGTTGTTCAACAACGCTCGGTCATTCCTTACCCGGGCTCTATTACCATTTTCGAATTGAACAATAAAATGATGTGACTCACACAGCAGCACCCCTAAAAGATCGGACTGAGTGAACTATTCACCCAGTCGCGCTTCAAAAATGTTGGTTGTCGAGGTAGTTTGCATGGGTTTTCCAAGCTACTAAATCTTCAGAAAACACGACTTATCTGTCTATTCAATGAGTGCGTTCTTCACTTTTGAAGGCAGTGGCTCGGCAAATCTCTTAGTAAAATTTTCGCTTACCTGGGGTTATTCAATACGCTGATCCCGAAAATGCACTTCTGAGAGCTTGAAAACGGCGAAAAAGAGCGTTTTTCATGCCCTTCTTTTTGAAATTGGACGAGTGGAGCAAGGCCGATGACGCTGAATCGTTGCAGAACCCAATAGTTATAGCACTGCGGCGGGCAGCCTCCAATGGTGAGAAGGAACTTGCCAACTCGTCCGGACGCGTGTAAGGTTAGTCTACGCGTGTAAGTTTGAGAGCAACTTCTCAGCAGGGAAGGCATGCTGTGCAACCGGGATTGCACTGCTTTCAAACTTGGGCGATAAGGAACCCACCGAATTGAAATCCTGAGTTGTTGAGTTTTGCCGAACCTGTAGCCTCCAGGCGCCCGGCCTAGGTTTTTTGTCACACTATTAGTCTTGAACCCAACCCATGGGATGTACGAAGCACCATATCTCATGTGTCGGTTCTGAGATGTCTAGTTCGTTCCTCGATAGTTCCTCAACAGTTTCTCGACAGTCACCTATTCACTGTTCTGTAATAGCTCTTCTGTACTACTCTTATTCTCTGTATTTGCATATTAGCTTCTTCTTGTGGTTTGTCATTTTGTGATAAACCATTTATATTTTACCAGTTATTCTGCTAAGTCAGTGGAACCTGCGGTCTAGACCGTCCTACCGCCACTTGGGGGCCGAACCGCTGACTTTGCAGCGACAACTGTGGAAGCGTCGAAGACCTTCCAGAAGAAGCTGAATTTTGGAGCGTCAACAACCTCCAAATCGATTTGAATTGATTGTGATGCGATTGTATCCCGCATAAGCCTATCGCGTCTTAGACCGATAGATTGGGGCACCAGTGGTCCCCATATTGATTGCGGCGGACGTATCCCCGCGTAACCTATCGATCTATTAGTCGATTAGCGTTGACGGTATAGAGCGCGCTTAAGACCGCTTATACGAATTGCAAGAACTACTGCGAGTGCGTAGCATCGCAGAACCATACTTCACGGAAGTTTGGTAGAGCTACTCGGTGCACTGCCGTATGCATTCGAGTTTTACGTCGCTCAGTTGTAGTGTTCGTTCGAGTCCTACAGCCGAACAGAGTTTGTTGTGTAAATATTTGAGTGGCGTGATGAAGGAAGAAGAGGAACATAGACCCCAGCCAAGTACAGATAACGAGGTGATTAGTGAACGGGAAGAAGAGCGAACCCCGTCGATGACAGAGATGTAGAAGTATATGATGGCTTAAACCTCGTAAACATAGAATGCGAAAATAATTGAGCACATTTTTTCGCACAGGTGACAAACGCAGAAAAGCGTTCTTGACAAAGCTAGAAAAGCAAATCGAAACCGCAGAACAGAGATTAAGAGTAATCCTCGAAAGTTCTGTACGCACAAGAGGTGACCTAGGAGGAACGCAGATTGACTCCGAGACATTGGAGATCTTTGCAAAGGCTGGGTTGATGTCACCAGAAAAGCTGGAGCGTTACCTTGATGAATACTTCACTTACTACAGGTTGATTGCAGTCTTGTGTATAGCGCTAATCTGCAGTGAGAAAGACTTAGGAAAAGGTCAAGGAAGTGTCAGGTGAGGTTCACTGCCTCAGGTTAAAGCTCAGAAACTTAAGCAGAGGTTGTGGCTGCCATGGAGCCAGCACGAACCCATCTGACAATAATGCAGATCGGGAAACAGACACTTCAGAAGGCAACTCTGATCATATAGTTCGACGCAAATACCAAAGATTTGCGAACCTAAATAAGGAAGGTAACATACTTTTATCGGATCGCCAAGTGCCGACAGTGCAGAATGCGCAAGATAGTGCACTGAAGACCTCCTCGCATAGGCACAGGTTAGAGTTGGACAGAAGCAATCGACAACAGTTGGACACGAATGTGCATAATGTCCGATTGCAAGATGCGTCACAAAATTCCAATTTCAAGTTTACCATGAGAGAATTCATGTTGGTGTCTACAAATTCCAATTTCAAGTTTACCATGAGAGAATTCATGTTGGCGTCTACAGTGCCAGACGTAAAACCTTTTCATGGTAAAGCAAATGAGAGTTTCAGCAACTTTTTGGAATCATTCCTGTTGAAGTACCCAAGGAAGCATTGGGATGATGAAATTCTCAAAAGTTTTCTGAAAAGGGAAGCCCTAAATCTATTTGAGACACTACCGCAAAGTGTAAAAGAAGGTTCCTTCGACGGCGTAGTCCAGACGATGAGTGAAAGGTTAGCTGAAGGAGGCAACACTTCTCGTGTAAAAGCCTTGGCTACACTGAGGAATCTGAGAATGAAAAGAAATCAGACAGTAAGTGATTTCTGCTATGTATTGGAGAGGACGTGCAGTCAAGCCTACCCTAATGACGAAAGAGGGGATGGGGTCTCACTCCAGAAAGCCCAGTTAGCTAATTGGGAAGGGAGCTATATCTTGGCTGAAGCGATTGAGACTAGCCCGCGAGATGTCGTTTATGACAAAGTAAAAGAAGCAGCGCTGAGGCTGGAGAGAAACCTGCATAGAAAGGAAGTCAAGCAGGGCAGCGATATGCATGGCAAAAAGCTTTATGGCAATCAAGCTTCACCGAGACAATGGTCTGATTCGGAGTCGGCCGTTGATCATGGTGAAAGTAGAGAAAGATTGACCGTAAAAGACAAGGAGAGAAGTAGTTGCTTCGAATGTGGCAAATCAGGGCATAAAGCACGACAGTGCATGCTGCAGAACGCCACAAAGGGCAACGCAGAAAGAACTGAACGATACAAGGCATCTTCGTTCTCCACTGCTCTTGATAGGTGGTTATGCGCTACCACAGGTGTCAGGAAGAGTGCTGAAGAATTTGTCGGTAAGAAGGTAGCCGTGCCGGCAAAAGTAATGTGGAAGTAAACGCACTTATAGACACTGGATCCGAGGTGTCCATAGCATCATTAAAGGTGTTCACGAGGGCCAAAGAAGCTCGAAGAAGCCAAAGAAAGGAGTCGATCTAGATACTTATGTGGAGAGAATCTCAGGAGCTGTATCTCATGCTGTGATACGCGACGCTTTTGGGAACAGAATAGAAATCTTGGACGCAATCAAGATGCCTTTGGAATTGTTTGGCAAATCCAAGAAGATTCCGGTATATGTCGCCAGATCGTTAGAAAATGAGCTGATCTTGGGGACAAATGTTCTGTGCAATTTTAGTGTCAAAGTGATTCGAAGTGATACCAATAGAGACTTGCTCAGGTATTCAGTCAGAGATCCCTCGAATGTAGTGAAAGATCGGAGTGATAGACTACTTGGAGGAAACAAGACGAAGCCAAAAGTAGGAAGGAGACTTTCAAAAGGCCTAGAAAGCAAAGAAGAAACAAAGCGCACAAAGGGCGGAAAGATGAGGCAAGATTCCAAGAATCAAAGCGGAATCTTGGACGAACCATTGACCAATATGAATCGACAAAAGCTGTGAAGATGACATGCTGAAAAAGAAGCAGCCAAAGAATAGATCAGCCGATGTCAAACGGGTAAGCGTGGAACAGCAAGATGAAGGTGATTCCAACGCATCAGGAAACAAGAATGTTGAGAAACTCAAGAGTGTCAATGCGAGGTATGGGAATTTGCAGATATACCGGATACCCTCGCGCATTTTGGGATTTTCTTGAAATGGTCGAATATGTCAGAGCACATCCCTGCCGAACTAGTCGCACAAGTGGAAAGACACAACAAAATCAAACAGAAAGGAGTGAACACTTATTGCGGTGTCAGAAATTTGGAAGAAGATCGCTTGGACAAGGATCGCATGGACAAGGATCGCATGGACAAGGATCGCATGGACAAGGATCGCAACAAGAATCGCTTGGACAAGGACCGTTTGGAGAACGACCACAAGGAGAAACAAGGAAGAAGAAATCAAGATTGTAACCGTGTTGTCATTTTTTTGGTATACGGTAGTATTGTGTTTCCTTTATATTGTTGTGTTGTTACTGTGTAATTAATGTTGAGTTTTTTTCCAATTCTGGGGGGCTAGGTTAGGTGTTGTTAAGTGTCGGGACGAATTTACGATAAGGGGGGACGTTAGCCTCCAGGCGCCCGGCCCAGGTTTTTTGTCACACTATTAGTCTTGAACCCAACCCATTGGATGTACGAAGCACCATATCTCGTGTGTCGGTTCTGAGATGTCTAGTTCGTTCCTCAAGTTCCTCAACAAACTTTCTCGACAGTCACCTATTCATTGTTCTGTATTAGCTCTTCCGTACTACTCTTATTTTCTGTATTTGCATATTAGCTTCTTCTTGTGGTTTGTCATTTTGTGATAAACCATTAACATTTTACCAGTTGTTCTGCTAAGTCAGTGGAACCTGCGGTCTAGACCTTCCTACCGCCACTAACCACTGCCTTTAAAGAAAGTTTGTTACAAACAAAATAGTGATTACTATGTGTTAAGCATTGTGATCAAGGAGGAAGGACGGTTCCAGTCACTCCATCTTTTTTGAAACTTGTCTTATTTATAAAAACTTGCTGTCATCAATCGCTTCCAAGTAAAGCGAAAAAATTTCTCCGCTTATAATTCTGTAAAACTATCGTATCTGGCAAAAAACTGTCTTCTGCAGGTATCCTAATTTCGAAGCCGTCTCACAAGAAAATCCGTTCCAATAGAACGTCTTCTGTGGGTCTTGTTCGATGTACGCAGATCAAATTGTACCATCGGCTCCCCGATTGCTGCGAGGGCGATCGCGATGGTCAACCGATAATCAGTTTATCAGCTATGTTGTAACACAGTCTAACCGCATCGCCGATACGCTCGCCCAGGTCTGCCCTCGCGGCAATTGGGGAGCCGATGGTACATGTTTACTGCTGCAACTTTCGTAACTTCGAGTAGTTTTGCTTTGTCGAGATTTTGCAATCCGTGTCGCGAAGATACCCTTTTTCTCCTATTTACATAATATTTCGCAAAGGGCGACACTGACGAGAGTACTCCTTTGGATGGAGAACACGACAATGTTATGATCACATTTTGACATTTCCAGCAGTAGCGACTGTTGCATTTATAGTCGTCCTCCCCCCACTAGACACTCAGTGGACGAATTTGAATTTGAGCAGGAGCAAACGACTAGCGTCGGAGCGCGGCAGACGCCGCCCCAGCCAAAGTGTGCGCATACGCTGTTTTTTCATTTTTCTTCATGTTTCTTTGTTGTTATTCTTAGATTCGAGATTTTGCTACCGGTGATCGTTGTTTCATGCTGTTAATATCGTTTGCCTTACATTTTTTCAGGTAATTCTTGATGGGATGTCGCTTATCGCCTTTTCCGGTGTACAGGAACATGCACAAGCGTTGCTTTTGTGAATTGTGAATCAAATTCTCAATTGGGTGTGCTCTTCATACTTTTTTCAGACCTGAATCTTTTCAAGAAGTGTTGGTGAGTTTTTTGGATGATGCATATTTGTTCTGTGTGGCAATATCCGTGCCATATGTATATCCTTAATTGCACGTAAGCGTAAGTTTGTTTGTTTAGCGCTTCCCTTCTCTGTGAGAAAGTGAATTTCTAGCCCCTAGTCTTTACTGCGTCGCATTTCGCGCTTTACCTGGAAAAAATATAAGGCAAACGATAATAACAGCATGAAACAACGATCACCGGTAGCAAAATCTCGAATCTAATATGACACATTGTCGCAATACGAGTAACAACAAAGAAACACGGAGAGAAATGGAAAAACAGCATATGCGCACACTTTGACCGGGGCGGCGTCTGCCGCGCTCTGACGCTAGCCGTTTGCTCCTGCTCAAATTCAAATTCGTCCACTGAGTGTCTAGTGGGGGGAGGACGACTAGGCTCCACGTCAGGACTCACGCCGCGCGCCGCGCGCTTCGCCGCGAACGTCGCGTCTAAATTTTGTACCCCACAAAACTGCGCGGTGCTACAGTGGTACGGCGCCAGTCTAGGGGGGTGGGGGGTGGGGGCAGATGCATGGCTCGTGTCATAAGTAAGACTGCTCCAGGAGTGCTGGCTTCTGTTTTGCTGACATCGCTTGCGGCATCGCTTCGCGAAAAATTCGCGCCGACCGTGACTCCTGACCGTTCCCCGGACGACTATACCACACTTATTCGTAAGTCAGTACATCACGAAATAATCCTGCTTTTTCCAGATAACTTCTTTAGAGATTAGATATTGTCGACTCCCCAACCTTGGCGAGGCGGAATCGTGATCTTCGCCAAAGATCGATGGATCAGGCATGCCTCAGCACAGGGCAACCGCAACGCAAGGCACGCTTGCGCAGCTCTGCCTCGCCAAAGTTGTGGAGCCGCTCATAGGTGCCAGACTTCGCGGACTAGCCGCTTCAGCGGAATGCGACGCAATTACTGTCATTTGGCGTCACGTTGGAGGAAAATCAAATGGGTGTCCGCGATTTCGCTATAACAAAAATTTTCCTCTAGCAAGACCTTTTCATCATTTCTAATAGTCTGCGAGGCCTTTTCGTCATCCCCTCAAATCCACTATTGGTAGACCATCGCAGACGCCACCACTAGAAGAACTTAAATACTGCGAAATGGCCGTTGTCATTGGAGCGCGTTTTCATCTCAGAACTTAGCGCTGTGCTCCATTTTCGTAACATGTGTTCTTTTCTTGCTTGAATCGTGGACCTTTCCTCTTTTAGATGTTCTGTACTGTCTCGGTTTTGCTCGTTATTTGTCATTCTGTGATTGTTTCATATTGTTCACCTTCCAGAGTGCAATTCTTGTGAAAAAATGTCCGGTGGAAGCGGTGTTCCTCTGTCGGATCGGCTAAACATGGAGAAAAACAAGCTGGACAAGAGCATCAGAGACTACCGGTATGTTAATTTGTCTTTTTGTCGAAAAAGTGGCAAGATATGACCAGTTCTTGGCGCTGTTGCTCAGTCTATCGGAGGTGTTGACCATGCTGGTCGAAACATTATGCTTTAAAAATGTCATTGGGTGTTTACGATGGTGTACGATGAGAGGCTCAATTAGGAGTTGGTGTTTTCGACTTTCTTTTACATCACCTGACCACCATTCTCACATGCTAGACTTGTCATCATAGCTTTTTGCAAAAAAATGTTGTTGGAAAATAGCAAGTTGAATGTATTCGAAACCGAATTTTGGCTTATCACTGCCGAAACTCGGTTTCAATTGAACCTCGATATTCCTGAATTTTTGTCCAAAACTTTGTCGTTGTTGTTGAGAGTTTTGTCCAAGTTTCTGACTTCATTGCTACGGTAAAGTTACGGTCACCACCAAGGATGACGTGTTGAGCAGAAAACGTAGGTATCCATGATAATGTCGAACAACCCTCCCAGACAAGAATTAGCCAAATCGTAGTTTTGAGCCATTAGCGTCCCCATCGGAACCACCGAATCTGATGACGCTGTGCAAAAAGAGTGCGATATACGTGGTCAGCAGGTTGATGATCCCCTGGACCGAGTTTGGGCGAAATATACTCTTTGGAGTTTTTGAGACCCTGAGGGAACAGCGCCCATTTTGTATTTGTATTCCCTTCATCTTCAAAACTTTGTGTTTTTCTAGCTCAAAAGATTATTAAAGCATCTTTCGTTCAGCGCTTTTTCTTTTTAGTTTACTCAACGAGTGAATCCAGCATATTGCCGCAGTTTTCGATGGTAACAACAAATGCTGCTGGACGCACCGCAATGTTGGTGTCTCTGTTACAAAGTTATTCTAGTTCTCTCAGCTCAATCCTTTAGGCATAAAATGAACGGAGGCGGTCATGCTGAAACGAATGAAGGCGAATTGAGCCGGATCTGGCTTACTTTCCATGCATTGAAAAGGATTGCAAGTACATAGGGATAAACGCCGCACCACTTCACAAGCGCTGTAAAAGATGCGACCCAGGATTGTTGGTTTTTTCACTTTATATCAAACGTTTGGTCATCATCTCTTCAAGGCGCCACACTGCCATGATCTATTAGGCTGAGTTGCTCTTTTTTCTTGGTCGAACGTACTCATCATGTTTATGGACATTGACTTGCTATGCTACGAGGTGTTCTAGATCACGAGTTTTTTTCATGCCATTCATATTCTAGGACATATTGAATTTTTGTCTAGTTTCAGTTGTTGTCCGTTCGTTTTCGAATTGAATAGTAGAAATTAAGGAGTAAACATTTCTTCGATCATCCTTTTATTATTCGTACACAGACATATGATATAAGGTGAATGGTACCATCACTAGACGAGGAATTTAGGAGACATGACTCTGAAAGAAGGGGGCACTGTTCTACTTTATACAGTTTTACTTTATACAACCCAGAAATCCATTATCTCAAAAATTCGGTGAAACTTCACAAGAGGGTAGGGAACTATCTGACGAATTGAACACGAATATCATGTCAACTTCGCGCGGTACGGTTTTTTTTTCAAATCTAACACCCCTAAAATAACACATTTGTGCGTTGCACTTATGTATGCGCTTTCTGATTGAGCAAATCACTCCTTCAATGCGTGTCGATGTCAAAGTCGAGGACAGCATGTTGGAGTACCTCCCCTCCTCCCTAACAAAATCTACCATATATCTCAGCAACCTTTCCAGAAAAGCCCTCTTTTGCGAATAATTATCCTTTTCGTTCAGCAAGTCGACTATGCTAGCCTTCTACAGCCCGTCGTATTCGAAATGTAAGCGAAACTCCCCATCGTATTCAAAATGTGAACGAAACTCAAGTCCCAAGTCGAAAACGCGCTCCAGTGATAACGGTCATTTCGCAGTATTTAAGTTCTTCTGACGCCACTTCGATTTTTGTCCAACGCGACGCCAAATGACATTGACTTATGTGCCGCATCCTGCTCAAGCAGCTAATCGGTTGATCTGGCGCCCACGGGTAGAGGTACGAACGCCTCAATTAGGCGCCGCTTCTGCGGGCTGCTGGTCCTTTCGTCTTACTGTTGTACATCGTGTTGGGACCAGTAGTCCGCGGAGGCGGTGCCAAATTGAGGCGTTCGTTCCTCCACCCGGCGCCCACCTTAGCATAAAGTTCTTTGAAAGCATGCAGGGATGTTTATAATTTTTGATGTGTTACTGCAACAACTCATGCTTTGTGGAAATTGAACAGTGATGTCAGAAATGGACTCAGCAAGCTCATCTAAGCCTTCGATTTATCCTGTACACCTATCTCTTATCTACAAAGCATTTCTTTGAGCAATACCATCAAATAAACCTTTATTGTACAATAATACTGCGACAATTATATGGGAAATTAAAGGTATACGGAAGACATTTACACTAAGCATGAACACTAAACGAATCACTATCATGAATCAAGATGCTCGTCAACATGACAAAATTAATGCAGATTACCGGGAAGTCAAAGTTAGGTACAAAAAGCTACTCATACCACGATTATTACATAATTGCAATTCCCCTCCCTTCCCTCCCTATCTTTTCTCCTTACCTGCTTGATAAACATAACAATCTGTGTTTAACTGACTTGCACTATCACACAGAGAATGAAGTTTTTAAAACTTATCAAGGTACAAATGAAATTCAAAGATAATTCGAGGTAAGCGTTTTCAAATCAAAGAAATTGAGGCAGGATCCAGAAGATTTGGTGAGTCGGTTCGAGGTACTGGTGAGTCCATTTCAGACACTGAATTACTCTCTCATTCAAAGAATGTCATAGTGAAAATGAAGGGCTCACCAGGTTTGACTGGTAGACGTGGCTCCTTGAATGATCCTGACAACAGTTGGCGTTCCTCTGGTCTGGTTGTCTTTTCGATGCCGGCTCTGAATAGTCATAGCTGCTTATAAGAAAGTGCATCGCATGAACGTACTTTTTCAGCAGACTCTGGAAATTTGAGCGAACGCTGTCTAGTGACGATATAGGTAGTGGTGATGGCGAAGTTTCTCTAGGAATCGGTGATTGTAGAGGAGTGCCAGACCTGGTTTGAATGTAAACAGTAACGGCGATACAAAAACCACACATCGCTAGAACATTGAATAGAAAAAGTATAAGATATACAACAAACTCACAACTTCTTCTTCCGAACAGCTCCCTCATCCTTGGGTTTCTTGCTTGCTTGAGCGGCTTTTTCACTATAACAAATTTTATATGTTTCCAATCTAACGATGTCAACGGATGGAGAAACAAATAGATAGATAAAATATGTAATACAGTATGAAGTAAACCAAAATATGAGCAAGTTTCTCACTCAAGCTTCAACTGCGTCAAGTCGACTTTGAATATATCATTCAGCGGCATGGGCACAAGACGAGAACGTTCGCGTTTCGTCCACTCCATTCCCAAAAAGTCGCAGATTTGCTCCTGAATATGAGAAAGAAGGTACATTTGCTCACCACATATCTGTTTCAAGAGACGACGTTTTACATAGACTAGACATAGAAAAACTAGAAACTCGATTAAGAGTGACTTCTTACCACTATACACCTATTGACAACTTTCTGGGTGATACGAAGACGTGATAACGTAGAGCAAGAAACAAGCAAGTTGTTATTGGCATGGCCGATGACAACAAGTCCAGATGGCACTGGAGATTCAGATAAAATGATTCATCATAATCAAAACAGAAACTGGAACATCGGCAACAGAAAGCAATACTCACTTATCATACTCGAGCGCATCATTTTCATTGCAGCCGGGTGATAGTCGCAAGCCTGCGCTCCAACCACGAAAAGGGATGGACAGTAAGTAAGCAAAATGTCGTCATCGGGTTCCTAAAAAACATTTTTTGGTGACAGAGGGCGATACTCACCAAATCGAGAGGAACTAAGGGAACAGGATGGAAGGACAACATTAACTTACTCCTCGTGGGCCATCAAGCGAAAGCACGGGGAATGCAAGATCGATGATTGCTGAAACGCCGGGAACAGCGCTCAGCACCTAAATTAATTTTCAGATTTCCGCGGATCAAACCAATAATCGATGCTCACCATGTGGTTAAAACAACATGTTGTGCTCCATCCTACAAGCACTATTCGCTTCTGCCTGTGTTCCCTGACCATCTTTGTCACCTAAACCAGATTTAATTATAATAGCACTGGTCCACTTAGAAAAAACTTCGCCTTACCAAACGAGAGATCATATTGACGGCTGTTAGTACCATCTCGCCAACAGCAGTTGAGTAATTCTCATCGATTTTGATTTTGAGAATGGTAGAAGAAGGATGACCAATTTCGCGCAGCCATCTAAAATAGAATCGCTTGAAAATCAGCAATTAAGAAAAGAAGGAACAACCGTTATCGAAAGAAAGCAATCCTTACTTGAATACGGAGTCATAGAAACGATCTCTAACGGAGAAATCTCCAACAGTAACATTCGGAGCAACCAATACAAAAACCACGTCAGAGAGCGAAGCGGGCTGCAAGCAGTGGTGGTAATTTGGACCGTCAACAATTTTCTCAGACAATTTACGAATATTTATTGTTACATAGGGTTAGTCTCCAACGAGTACATAATATACAGTGCTTGAGAGAATGAACTGCAAAAGCAGATCACTTCATGAGAAGAGCATATTTCTAACAAATAATATGATTGGTGAAAGAGATCTTATGTGAATAATACTAAAGGAGTTATGAACAATATAGCTATAAACAAAGAAGCTCTGAGCTACCCACAGCGATTGTTCGCTCCAAATCGGCAGCATCTGGTTCCACTACGTTCTCTTCCACATATTTTCCTATGATTTTTGTAACCTCTGGCCATGGACTAGACTCATTTTGTGTGCTGCGTACGATTGACTTTACTTGACAGTTCTAAAAGCATGTGTCTTTTAAGATAAAAGTGGACTAAAAGACGATGTCTGACATACCAGCAGCCTTGTGTGGCGCAGAAGGAAAAGATATGAAGCTAGAAGCTCAACAGGCAACATCTCAATCAGATATCGGTGCATCCAGAAAACAGCTTCTTCTCGCTCCTGGATATAAGTTTTGAATATAAACAACAAAATCGCATCCACTACAAGCACTATCAATTTCTACTGCTACATTCCACCACATCAAAATCACCTCATATGCATTTTCCTCAAACAGAAACTGATAAAACAGTATGCAAGAAACGACAACAAGTCCAAACTCACCCTACTGAACATGCAAATGACATCGCGCATCTTACTCGCTTGGTGTGTGACTGTATTGTAAACGACAATGGCTGCTTCGCGTCCACAGGCAGAGAGACGAGCCACATGCAAAGCAGATATGCAGTCTATGGCCATACTCAATAAAGTTCGTCGGAGTTCTGGCTGTTCAAGAGCTCTGAAGAAAATCAGCAAATAGTCGGCATATCAAAAACTGTTCTTGCAGAACTCGAAGTTGAACAAATAATATAATATAATAAAATAAGAAGCATGATTTCAGTCTCACTTTTCATATAAGTACGAAATCCCATCTTCTTCAGCATAGAGACTAGGTCTGAGAAGAAGTTGCTCGACCTGAGTCGCTACTGGTTCGGCACTTTCATCCAAAACGGGTGGAGCAACATAATCATCGAATTTGGGAATGTGAACAGCTTCAATAGTCGTCACATCCAGACTGTCTTCTACATCCATGTCGAAATCATTCCACCTGTCAAGATAGCAATTATTTTCTTTCAAAAAACGTGATACAAAAACTAACGTGTCCTCTACAGCTTCTGCGGGAGAGTTGTATTCACATAAGAGTTCTCGATAAAAGTGATCGGCAACAGGGGCCCTATCGCTAATGCGCTGAGGTTGAAGAAGTGGTTGAGCAACAAGAACTGATGTTTTCGATGAGAGGAAGGTATTGAATGAAATCTAAACATAAAAGATGGTCAAAAAGGGAATAAGAGCTAATTTCTACAACAAACCGGCATGGTCAGTCGTTTCTGTCTCTCGCGTTCTTCTGCTTCCAAACGAAGGCGCTCTTCTTTCTGAGGATCAAACGGAGAGGGCTCCCTTGGTCGCGGAATCTTCGCAGGAACTGGAACAAAGTGTTTCGGGGACATGATAGGGAATTTTCAATCATACCAGCTTTACTAGGAGCAGATCCTCGTCGGGCCATTACTGGCCTTTCTGCTTCATCATAAGTTGATTCAGCCAGCTGGCTCATCACCCTACGTGAACGTGCTTTTCTCAGCTCCTCCTTCTAAAAAAGCAAATTAATAAATTTCTCATAGAGTTGAGCACTCAGATTTTGACTAAATGGCTCTTCTGAAAAATGAGAAGGATCAAGAAAAGTGTATGCGAAGGCAGGAATTGAAAAATATACAGTTTTGGCACCAACTAAACAAAGTGTTTTGTTCAAAAATGAGCTCAACGTGAATGACAACACAAGGCGCGAATTTGAAAATTGCAAAATACCGTCTAGCTTTGCTTGAAGGGGAAAACTCGAGTGATTGAATTTAGACGAGGAGCAAAAGCGAAACTCGCAAAAATGAGACCTTTTTCTTTTCTGCCTTTGTACCACGCTTTAGCGATGGGTATAGGAAATCTTTTTGGAGAAGGCCACCACGATGGCGTGGACCTAGCTCATGCCTTGGAGATTCGGCTCTGAAGAACATCACTTCATGTCTTCTAAATGATTTATATGACGATACTTTAGAAGATAGATAGATGAATCAGCACTACTTACCTTGGTTCAATATGATGCGAGGCTTTCTGTTGTCTCATGACCCAGCCCTGCGCTTCACGTTCTTCTTTTTCTTTCTTCAAACGAGCAACACGTTCACGAGCCTTTTCGATATTTCTGCAATGTAAATTCGCAAATTATTTGACCTCAGTCCTCCTGCAGACTATTTACCTTCTCCTTTTCTCGCGTTTGTTGACAATCGCTGAATGTCTGGTTATCCCGTCTTTGCACACTTCGAGCAGGAGCCGATCCATGACGGCATTGACGGAAACTCCTAACTTTTCCACCGTACCTACAAGACCTTTTACTTGATAAAATCATTCTCAATGCACTACTCACCATCGCTGTAGTAGACGTTTCCAAGCACAGGTTTCACTGACGGTACATAATGGGACCACGGAGAGATGTACCTCTTTGCGGGTTTCTTCACGATCGCCACTGGAGCTGGAGCAGGTGGCTGAAAATCTTGTATATAAACTGAATGTCTGTTTGTCTGTCTGTCTGTCTGTCTGTATGTAAGTATGTTGAAATTTTTATTTCTGAACCGATCCTGACCAAACTTGGCACACATACACTTCGGGGCGGGGCGGGTGTCGTAGGCTACTTTTCGTCATCGGTTGATATCGATTTTATCGATTTTTATCGATTTTTTCGAGTTCACCTACGGGGCTGGGAGTTGGCACAGGAGGGGGGGGGGTAATCGAGTATGCTGATTACGAATACAATATTAGTTTCTATAATTATCCATTACTTTTATCGATTTTATCGATTTTCAAAGTTTGAGCTACGGGGCCGGGAGGTGGCATTGGCAGGGGGTAATCGAGCATGCTGATTACGAACACAGTACTAGTTTTTTAAATCATCTACTAATTCTATCGATTATATCAATTTTCTAGCAAAGTTTGAGCTATGGGGCTGGGAGTTGGCACAAGAGGTAGGCATGCTGATTAGGAAAACAAAACGGAGATAGGGAACTGGCATGTAGAAGTGGGTACAGGGAAAGCTTGTACAAGATAGGGATAGTGAGACTTATCATAGTGTGTTGAAAGGGCCGGGCGGAGCCGGGTATGCCAGCTAGTTCAAAATAAAATGCTTTCCAGCACATTTCTGGTTTGAGTAAGAAGCAAAAAATCAGCTCCGGAACTTGCATTGTTGAACATAGTTCGAGTATGAGCTCAAAATAGGGTCACGTCAAAGTAAGGATGTGTTTGAAAAAAAAGAAAAGCAGGCCAACCTTTTGTTATTAACGCGATTTTAACAAATCCGGAAAACTCTACATGACGAGCTGCTTGAAATTCAATCTCTTATCAAAAAACGCAAATCACTTTAGATCTACGTTAAATTCTTGCTCTTCCAAAGGAGAGATTATTTGAAAACGCTCTTAGGTTTTTTGAGCACATATTTACAAACAGATTCTCTACAGCAAGAGATCAACAAATCAATTACATCACTGACTTTCAAAACCAACCTTGCTCGTCTCTGGCTCATCTGCTTTAACATCGCTTCCTGTGTTGACAGCGATAACTCTAGGGAAACAACCAAGTCTGAGCTTGATCTTAATCGGTCGCGTTTTCTTCAGTGATCGCCTAGAGTGTATTATATGATAAGAGTAATTCTGAAAGGTATTACAACGATACCTTCTCGTTTCCATAGTATGGACAGGGGTCACAACTGGTGTTGGTTTCAAAGTCTTTTCTGAAGAGGTTGTGGGAGCAGGTTCTTCGGGGGGATGAGTTGCAGCAATAGGACTGGTATATTCAGGCTTTTCTACAGGCGACATTACAGGCTCTTCCAACGAAATAGTCACAGCAGCTTTTGAATCTTTCCTTTTGGCTGTAGGCTAAATAAATTACGATTTGACAGAGACGGGAGGAAAATTCAACGCGACCGACCTCGACTTTGGGCCCCGTCGAGCTGCTGGACTTTCTTCGTCGTATTGGCGAAACAAAGTCTGGATTGACGAACCGAGAAGACGGGCGAACAACGCGAGAAGATCGACCAGCTAAAGACAATTCATTTGAACAGGAAAGCGAAAATCGGATAAAAACATACTTGTCACCGTCGTGGCTTCTTCAGTGTGGGAAACCTGTAAACCATTGCATTTTATTCACGAAAAAAGCCGACGAGACAATGTTATGTTCGAGGCTGTCAAAAACCACCTTGGGACTAGGCTGTACAGGAGATATTGTTTTTTCTTTAGGTTCAGCAGCTTGTGTCTCGGGTACCAATGGGACCGAAGCAACCGTAATGACGGTAGTGGTACTCGCAAGTTCTTCGGGTTTCTTCTCGGTTACTTCAGGTTTCGAATCCGCGAGTGGTATGACATCAACACTTCCTTTAGCGTCTCGGGATGAAGAAGCATTTCCTAGATAATTTTAGGCTCGATAACAAGATCGCTGTTGAATACAACATTACCTTTTTCAGTGGATAATTCAACAGCGTCCGCACTTTGAACATCCTTTTCGACAGGTTTTTCCGCTTCAGGAGCACTCTCAGCAGTCAGTGGAGCCGTAGTTTTGATCTCTTTTGTTGGTTCAGAAGGATGAGGAAGAACGGTAGGCATCGGTTGAGGTGATGGAGATCGTATAGGACGTGTAAACCTGTAAAAGATAACGAGTTGAGCAAAAAAGGCAATAACAGGCCTATATACTGAAATCAAAAGAGAAGTCGAGTAGTAAGAAGCTCACAATACCTTGAAACTCTTTGCAAGATACCCAGAGCAGAATTTGGATCGACGGGTTTGGAGATGGTTGGGGTTGCTAGGCCAGTCTTCAGCACGATATCCGAATCGAGCATCTTCTTTGTCAGCGTGTGGCTACGTGAAGACCTGAAAGACCTTATTACTGAAGTATCGTATGCATCCGAAAAAGCCGCGAACCTTCGGACGCTTAGTAGGCTAGGAGACTTCGATGTTACTGATGCGCTCTCTACAACTGATGAAGAAATCCGCACTTTTCCAGCTCCAGCAGCCTTCACAGTTACAGATGAATGTTTCCTGGTAACTCTAGAAGGGAAGGTGTTGATGATTACTCAAAACAAAAGGTATTTTGAGCCATAAAATGTACACTTGAGGAAACAAAAAACAGTGATAACATACTTGACTTCGGTGGATGATCTCGAAGTCGATGGGTCACTGGGCTCTTTAATGCTGTCATTACTCTCGGGGGTCACACTCAAACTAGAACAAAAAGAAATGCCATTCGTGCTTGTTAACACATTGACGACAGCGTGACCCACATGGTGGGTCATGCAAGTGACCCACATGGTGGGTCATGCAATGACTGCCACGTGGGACAATGTGACCCACATGGTGGGTCACAGCTAAAATTTTGTTGAAATGACTGCTACCTTGGACTACAATCGTTTCAAAAGTTCTCTTACGCTCGATCCTAGAAAATACTTTTGCGTTTCTCATCCGCTTCATAAGATTACAGTAGGTATACTGTAGCTGACGATCTGCATGATTTTAGCTCAAAATTTTTGACTTATCCGTGACAGGCATTGTCCCACGAGGCAGACAACTAAAAACGCGCGCTGTCGTCAACGTGTTAATAGGAGCCTTCCAAACAATAAAATCGTCCAACTAATGGAATTCTTAATCCACACCTCGGTTTTTCATCGATACTCTCTTTTCTACCATCAGTACTAGTTCGTATTCGTGCAGGTAGTCGAGCAGACTTTGCCGTGTCAATTGTAGAATGGTCTTCTTTCCCGACTAATGCTGTATGCTGCGGTACTGGCCGGATGGGTGATGCTCCTCGGCTATCTGATGAAGGGACGTACTCGGACGTTGTGGAACTAGTTGATGGAGTCTCCTAAAATCGACTATATAGCAAGCATCATTTGAAACCTACAAGCTTACGATAAGTGACACCCGCTTAGTAGCAGATCTTTTACCCAATACTTTCCGTCTCTCCAAAACCTTAACACATGCGAAAAATGCGGATGCGAAAAATGGGTCAAATGAAGTCAAGAATTACCTCTGCCATCAAGTCAGCAGTTTCTTCAGTAGAAATGCGCTTCGGGCGTTTAGCAGAAGGAATCGCACGGGAAACATCCGTAGATTTTGACGGTTCTGTTGACGGACATATTAGCATAATCTTGGACATTCGAAATTGAAATGTACCGCTTTCAAGAACAGAAGGATCAGACAAGCGTCTTCGTTTGCCTTTCGCGCGGGTATTTCCTTTGGGTTGACTAACAGCAGCAGATGTACTTTCAATCGGAGCCTAGATCACAATGCTAGTAAGTTTCAGCAAAATTAGCAGGACCAAAACTGACTAACCTTCTCCACTGATGCATCCTTAGATGTGCTTTCACTAGGAACTCCCGCATCTATCATGGGTATTTCGACCGGAACGGCAATAGGTACTATAGTATGACGTCTTCCCTAAACGAAAAACCTTTGCGTACACGTGACGTTACTAACAAGTTGTAAATTCACATGCTAACCTTCTTAGGCTCAGTAGTGGGCTTCGAAGCAGCCGCTGGTCGTTCTGACAAAAAGAATGAAGATGTAAGGAGAGAAGTATCAGATGCGTCTGCATTCTCTACGCGTTTTGATGGTCGTCTTCGACGCTGTAATTAGCGTTGTTCAAGAGCTTGTAGCAAGGTAGTAAACATTACAGGTAAAAGCTTCTGTGAAACGTTTCTCACTTTGCAGAAGAAAAGTAAAACTGCGAAAAAGGTGTCAAAGCAATAACGGAGTTGGCGAAAAAGGTGTCAAAGCAATAACAGAGTTGACATGGAAAAAAACTGGAAGAGATGGAGGAGATAAGTACAAAAAGGGAAGGCTATCCTATCATGACAAAAAAAAATAAAGAGAAGAATGAATGGATATACAAAGAACATATTTATCGCCAAGTTTCGGAAAAACCAGCTGCGTCCTTCAAACTTTGGTCACAATCTTTGAGCGAGTCCTTACCTTCTCGGGCACCAACGGTGCGCTGATGGCATCTTCAGCGGAGCTTACGGATGCAGTAGAAGACTTTTCAGACATATCCATCCTAATTGGAATATCTATGGTTTTTCTTCTGGGAAGCTGAAACAGCACAATAGAGCATTACTGCAGATGTTTCGTAAGCTATCTCTAGCTCACTTTGATTACCGGAGCTGACGATTTGGGCTTCCTTCGAGGTTTTGCGACGATCGCAGGAGTTGATGTCACCACGGGTGCAGGTGTAAAAGGAGCAGCTCCGATGTCAGCCATTCTCACGACGGGCTGCACTACTTCTTTGTCTTCTTCATCTGCAATAGGAAACTATCGACAGCAGTCAAGCCTAACAGCAACTACATACCGTCCGATGATTGCACACTCAGTACTTCTTCTTTTACGACTGGTTCCTTGCGCGCTTTGGCAGACAGTCGAGAAGCGGTGGCCGTCTGAAGGTGGATTATACAAGAAGAAAATAGCAGTGCCATGAAACAACAAAACAGATAATATAAGATGAAAGTCAGAGAAAAAATCAGACCTTAGCCTTGGTGGCAGTAACTAGTGGAGGCTGGAAACTGGGTGGAGATTGGAGGATGGATGGAGGGTCTACGACCGGTAATTCCTGCGGAACAACGGCAGCCTCACGTATCCTTTTCTCAATTCCACGAGGTAGTTGAAAATCAATGGGTTCAAAACGCAAGTTTCCAAGCAAAATTATGGAGATGGAGTCGTAATCCGTTGGTAGTTTCGTCAAAGCAAATTCCTGAAGTATGGTTGTGTTTGTCAAAAAATACTTTGGGCAGAAAAGTTTGATTCATAAGAATTGCGGTGAAAAGCAAGCATTGACAAACAGAAAAGAAGACGTGACGCAATTTGGACTGCCAACAACGCAATGTCACAGAAATGCGTTTTTGTGCACGAGCTCAGCCTTCAATGAACAGTCATGGTGATTTCAGACTTTCGAAACGGCAGCTCAAGTTGCAGTCAAAAAATAAATAAATAAATAAAACTCGTTACACTTCACTATCCGATGATCTAAGTGGAATACGAAATAAAAACACAGATTCGAAAAAGCCTATAATATACCAATTTCTTCTTTCCCTGCTTCTCTTTGTCATGTATCCTTCCTTGCTTTTCCTTTTCTTGAAGCTTGGCAACAAGGTTTTTCAATTTCGCACCGGGACGAGTGTCCGGTGATGGAGAATATCTCAAATTACCAGATTAAAGAAAATTCTTCTTCATTCCGCACTCACCTTCTAGATACCAAGTGACGTGTACGGGTAGAAGATGTAGGTTTCGCAAACATAGGTGAATCACTTTCCACAGACATTTGACGCGATTTGCGACGACGTTTCTGCGAAGACCTGAAAATATTTAATGGTAGAACAAAAAACATGTCGAATCTGAGCTAAAGAATGAATTGCTTCAACTCACTGGTCAGAATCGGCTTCAGAAGGTTCCACAGACTGTTTACCTGAAGAGGGATTCGAGTTGATTGAGGAACGGCGTGTTACACTCTGTTTTCGCCCTCAAATTATCACAGTCATTTGGCTAAGAGAGGAGAAATTTTATATCTCTATCTGCCGTACAACAGAATGGGTCCGCAAAACTGAAACCTACCGGTTACTGTTGGAGTCAAATCCTGCGCACTAACACTTGTTTCAGGTAACATGTTTGAAGCCCTGTAAACTCCGACATTCTGACAATACTGGAAAGCTTTCGTAAACAAATCACTGACCTTTCGGTAGCGGAAAGTTTCCGAACAACGGAAGATCTCCCCAATGACTTAGACGAATCAAGTTCAACCTCCAAGTCCATTTCTGTAAACAAGCAGATGAAAAGGTTGATGAAAAGGAGAGGATTTGAACACGAAAAGGTGAGTGACATTCCAACATATGCTTAGCTTACAAAGAGGTATTTCAAGCTATGAACATATGAGCTGGGAAAACTACAAGATAACGACTGGCTTATTTCGAAGTGCGTAGACAAGACAAAGTCCAGGAGGAGCTATATAGATTCTCCATGGCCCTTCGACAGTTTTTTCAACCTCTTCAACGGGCCAACAAGCCTTGAGAAAACTAATTTTGATAGATGCAAATCCCATAAGGACTTCTACTCATCTTCAACTAGTTGTTTTGAGAAGTTCCTTCATTATAGTTTGCAAAGATAATGCAGCTTCATACCTTGCAATCTATACATGCAAATCTTTGTTTACGGACATACTAACCATCTTGTGCAAGATAATATATAGCGGCATGATTTTCACGAAGCTTCAATATCATAGATAACGGAGCATGGAATGAGTTTGCGAGACGGTCAGTTGGGCACCTTCGAGTGCAATATAGGGGTACCAAGGAAGCTGCACTACCGGTATAGTTCTTAGCCCCGAAACCGGATAGTGTAAAATTAGAAACAAAACATTGTAGTGAACTTCTTGGTTGTCTTTATTGATTCAACGCTAAACTTTCACATTTTTCCATATAGGTCATACTATGTTACTTAAATGGTTCAGGTTTGATGATTGATCCCAAACAGTCGCTCAAAAGTGCCCAAATGAGCTAAAAAGCGGACGAATTTCTCTAACCTCTCTTCGAAGCATGAATTTGCGAAAGCCTGGACAAGTCCCAATCTGGGTAAAATAAATGCGATGACATAAGATTTGCACGCTTTTGTGCAGAAGATTAGAAAAAAATGCCAAGGCGTCTCACTTAAACAAGCATGCTTCTATCTTCCAAACTTTGGGCGAAGTCTGTCAAGGCGAATTTATGGCTCCTACACTTTCCAGGTTCTAGCACAAAAGAGTCGTGTGATATGGCATAAGATTGCATTATCTAACGGAGCTGGAAGAAGCTTTCGTAAACTGGTTGCATGAAGTTTATATGCGAGAATTTACTGCTCAAAAAGAAAGAAAAGCTGTACCAAAAACATTTTAGGGTGCAACAAACGAGAAAACTCTCAGCGACTGAATGAAATTGCCAAGTGCATAGAAAGGAGTGTCCAAAACGCACGAAAAATGAGAATGAGCATTTGGAACGTTAACAACCTCGTTGATAAAAGATTGTATTGTTGTAAATTCTCTGGTCATACTACGACAGAGATTATCGAGGTAAATCACAACCAACAATTACGACTCAAGTACAAATGCACAATGTAAGAGCAAAATAGTGACGCACAGGGCGGGAAAGATCGATAAACCAACGATAAGAAACCGAATATACATGTGTGTATAAAATTTGCTCCTTTTTGCATACTTTTTGTTCTCAATAACATGATGACAACTGAACTATGAGTTTACGTGAGTGGATTTTCCGACATAATATCTACAAGTCTATGAAAGGATAAAGACAGGAATTTCGGAAAATGACTCAAAAACCTGGAACATAAGCAGTGATGCCAGTTTCAGCACAAACGTCAGCAGAATTCTGCTGCATCAAAACAGTCACTCAAAACTAAAAAAAATGCACAAGCAGGTAAGGACAGCTTAATCACAAACTATTTCAAACTCAAAACCTAAAGGTAAAATCGAGAGCGAAAGGTAATGGTGAACGATGAAGTTAAGAAAAATGAAAGCCGCATCGAGTATAATAAGAAAAAATGGAAGCCGCATTGAGTACAATCGCTCGAATAACTAGTTACATAAACGTGTTTCGAAAACACCACAGCAAAGTAGACGATCCACGTACACAAAAACCCACAACTGGAAAAAAGGGTACGCAACATAAGAATCCTTCTGGCGAGAAACACAGAAAGCACCAACGCTCCTTGGACACAAAAATCAATTTCGAAGATTGCCGCACGCCAACGCTTTCAAACGACGTCGTCGAGATAACGCGCTCCAACAGCAGTCCGCATTTTGCACTTCGTCATCTATCACAAATGCACGGCAAATATTGTGAGATAGTACGCCAAAAGCGTAGTGCACAGAGAAACACATATTGCGTTCTTGGCGCAGGATGAGCTGGAATTTTGCCAATTTGGCAAAGCTTCAAACAAAATCTAGGTGGAGCTTTCGCTGTATGGAATGGAGCAAGTGTTGTTAACTTCGAAACTGGTTGTATGGCGATTTTGTATGGGTTCCGTTGTAATAAAAATAAACCGAATTGGAGCGCTGAATCTTGTTGGTTTGTGAGGCATTAAGCACAGATTTTACTCGCTTCTGTTCTCGTCCTCTCCTTCTGTACTTCTTCGTCGTATATTTAGCATGCCATTTTTCTTTTCGATCTTTGAACCCTTCTGCTTATAGCCTCTGTCTCAGGTAAAACCCATCTTAAGATGGCTCCTCCAGGAGCTTTCGAGAGCCAGAAGAACAAGGAGCATCGAAGTTAGTTTGTGCTTCATATTATAGACAGGTTTCCCTCAGGCCTTGGACATGGTTCACGCGCTTTCATCGCCTCGCGATTCTCTCGACAAGTCAACAGTTAGGCTTTGGCCATACTTTATCCGTGTTATCGGTGTTACCAGTGTTACTCGTGCTACTCGTTACTAGTAGTGTTACCGCTTTTATTGCCGTTGAATAGTGAAATGATCACAATAGGGAACGGCCATAGGTTGTCGGTGTTGTCGATGTTGTCGGTGTTGTCGGTGTTGTCGATGTTGTCGTTGTTGTCGGTGTTGTCGGTGTTGTCGGGTTGCCGAGGTTGCCGGTCGTTGTAGGACCTCATGGTAGCCTCCACTTTTCGCGCGCTCTCTAAACTGTCTCTGACCCCGACAACACCGACAACACCGACAACACCGACAACTCCGACAACACCGACAACATCGACAACATCGACAACACCGACAACACCGACAACACCGACAACTCCGACAACACCGACAACATCGACAACATCGACAACATCGACAACACCGACAACATCGACAACCTATGGCCGTTCCCATATAGTCTCATTTTGATACGCAGTAACACTCTGGTGAGTAACACGGGTAACACTTGTAACACGGGTAATACGAGTAACACGAGTAAGACTAGTAGCCCGGTAACAAGCACGGGCAAAGTATAGCCAAAGGCTTACGAGTCCATTGCAGTGATGTTAGTACGATTGGTCATGTCAAAAAACTACCACAACCGAAATGCAGGAAGATCGGTATCGTCGATCATGTAACGGTTGCCTTGTTGGGAAATCGCGAGGCGAAGAAATCGCCTGAACTGTACCCGAGGCCTTACCTGTTTTCTGAATGCACTTCATAACACAAGTCTATTCGATGCTTAACAGCGTGTTATTGCAGCCCATAAAACTGGAGGAAAAGCAACGAAGATCAAAGAAAAGAATAAAGTGAAGGGTAACAATGCCAAAGCATTCACCTTCAAATCTGCCGTTGCCGCAGGGAAAGCGATCAGGAGGTGAGGGGAATGGTATTTATTATTTGAAGCGTTTCTCTTCTCAAATATTCATCTATACACTCATATTTGATCTTTGTCTAATTTCTTTGATCTGCTTTTTACTTACGAATGTGAGATGAAATTAGGGCAGCGGACATAAATGAGAAGAAGAAGCATATCTTGTATATGGACCGGAAGCCGGTCGTTCCACCTCCAATTATTGTTGCTATCGTCGGGCCTAGTAAGGTACGGTGATCTTTATTTCGATGTATGCCTCGTGAATCTATGTATTTTTAGGTCGGCAAAACAACACTACTACGTGGTCTTGTGAAGTACTATCTTAAAAGTGGTTTTGAAGAGTTGAAAGGTTTGCCATTTACTGTAAAAAGTCCGCATGTCTAGAAAAGTTATCAATTTCAGGGCCCGTCACCATTGTTACTGGAAAGAAGCGAAGAGTGCAGTTCATAGAAGTCAAGAATGATATCAACCATATGATAGATGTGGCAAAGATTGCTGATTTGGTGAGATTCGTAGAGCCTCCTGAAATTTTCACGTCGGCCAACTGATCGCCTTTCAGGTCCTGCTGATGGTAGACGCATCATATGGATTTGAGATGGAGACTTTTGAATTCCTAAACATTTGTCAAGTTCATGGTATGCCACGAGTTCTCGGTATTCTCAACCATTTGGATTGCTTGAAGGGTCTGAGTAAAGTAAGTCTTCATTATACTGCTTCATGCATCCCTTATCGTCGTTTTTCTCTGACTATCTGCCTTTTTTGTTTGACTTTTCTACTTTTTTCGCTCCTTTTTCTGTTGCTTTCGCTTGTTTCTCTGCTGTTCATATCAATTCATTTTCCTCTAGGTGAATAAGACAAAGAAAATTATGAAGCATAGGTTTTGGACGGAAATTTATCAGGTAAGCGCGAATCTGATGCCTTAAAGAAGTTATAGATCATACTTATAGGGAGCCAAGTTATTTTATCTTACGGGAATGATTCACAACGAGTACAAAAAGAATGAGCTGCATAATCTGGTTCGCTTCATATCAGTTACCAAATTTCGTCCTCTTATCTGGAGGGATGCTCACCCTTACGTTCTCTGTGATCGATACGAGGATATAACTGATGCTGAGGTTAGTTTCTGAAAAGCTTCTCCATTCATCATATTTCGAACTTCCAGCTTTTGCGTGAGCATCCTAAAGCGGATAGAACCATTTGTCTTTATGGCTGGGTTCATGGAGCACATTTCAAGAACCACTCAGCAGTACATATTCCCGGCGTGGGCGATCTTCGCGTGAAAGACGTGAGCAGTTTCTGTCTTCAGTATTTTTCATTGGCGCTACTGTGATTATTTTGCTAGCAAATTAGGAAATGATAACATTGTGTGTGTGTAGCTTGGCTCGTGGAGGCAGGGATTTTAGAATTTTCATAGATACAGCCTGTTTGCAATACAGATTCTCTTTCTAGGTTAGCAGCATCCCTGATCCATGTCCTCTACCGGAACAGTTGAAGAGAAGAGCGCTCAATCAGCAAGTATGTATTATCACGGAACACTTACTTTTTGAAATTCTTAAAGTTTTTGTATTGAAGTGTTCTTTAATTTTTAGTAGCTGATTTTCCGCATAATACCATTTACAGGAACGCATGGTGTATGCGCCGTTTTCTGGACTTGGCGGTATTGTTTACGACAAAGATGCTATATACATTGAATCGAAAGCTCACAAAAATATGGAGGTGAGCTTATCGTTCAAAACTGTTTTTTGGATGCTGTAATTTACTTCTCTAGAATAAACGGCACGAATTAGTGGAATCTTTGGAGAATGTGAAAGCTACTATCAACGAGAAACTCAGCGGAGCTAAGTTGAGATTGTTGGGAGACTCCGTACCTGTAGAGGAGGATGATGAGGTATATCTCTTCTATTAGCCATTTTGGTCTTCAGTTGAGGTAAAAAATCTCTAGGATGAAGAGGAATCCGAAGCAGGAGATGAAGAGATGGAAGTATCGGAGAACGAGCTGGCTTCCGGGTCAGACCAGGACTTCGAGGAACACATGGATGAGGATGATGGTGAGGAGTCGCATCCCTTTGGCAGTGGCGACGATGATGAGGTAGGCAGGCTAAGTCAAACTTTTTCGAAGTTTGTTATAAAAAAAAATTCTCGTAGGACATGGAGGACGATGATGAGTATGAGGATGAGCACTTTGGGCATCGAAGTGTTCGACCATCAAATGACTGGGGTGGCTTAGCTCGAAAAGCTCTTGAACAATTCCGTCCAGATGAGCAAGTGCGATTGAATTGGATGAAAGTAGTTTATGGCGAAGGTAGGTAAAATATTTTACATTCATCAGTTATCGAGACACCTAGTTGTGTGGTAATCAAACATTTGATGTAGTTCACAGTATTCTCATGAAGTCGAATTAGCCTCAAAGTGTTTATTTTCAGAAGATGAAGCCCCTGTTGTGAAAGAAGAAGATATTGCTGATGGTTTATTCAAAGTTAGAAAAGCTACGACAATGCCGTTATGGCAGCAGGTAGTTGAGATTTCCTTTTATTTCCTTTTTACCTTTTTTCTTCTAGCTAAAGCATAGTTTTAGGAAGATGGCATGTTGTGGCATCAGTGCGCATCCACGTCTTATTCGGCTCCGGATTGGACTAATGAAGAAACGAGAATGTCGATAGCGGACTGCTTTGTGACTGGCAATTGGACTGAGGACGACGAAGAAGAGAAAGAGCTGAGAGGTTTGTGCCTTTCCACAAGGGGTTAAGTACCTGATTGTTCGAAAATCAAGTTTTATCTTCTTATGCTATACCTCTCTTTTTCCAGAAAATATGGACGAAGAGATGGACGATGAGCCTGATATCAAAGAGGAAGAAGAAGATGGTGAGAACATAGGTTTGACATCATTCCCTCGATAAATTTATTTGGATATATAGAAGACGGAGACAAGAAAATGTCTGCTGTCGAACGAGCCGAGGCGGCAGCTCATGAAAGGCGAGCAGAGGAAAAAATAAAACTAAAGCAGCGATTTAATGATGACTACGACGAAACGTGCAAGCATTATAACAATTTGAAGGCAAGAAATCTTTTATCTATCTAACATCCTGAGTCTCGACTCTTCTTTCTCTTACAGAATGAAATGGAGGAGCAAGCACAACTCAATAAAAGCATTTTTGAAGGCATGGATGAAGCTGAAAGAGAGAAGCTGGAAGGTAAGCGGTGAATTTACTGTTGACCTCGGAGTTATCTCTCATTTCTCGCAGGTTTCCGGGCAGGCCGTTACGTCCGCATAGAATTCGAAGAAATCTCTTGCGAGTTTGTGGAACACTTTGATCCAACTTCTCCTTACATTGTGGGAGGTCTTTTGACAGGAGAACAGAATATGGGAGTTGTGCAGGTACCTTTCACTGCTTTAGTTGTAAAGCTTTTTTGAGAACGTGATTCTTCGTTATTCTCAGGTCCGCATAAAGAGGCACAGATGGTTTGAAAGAACCTTGAAGTCGCGAGATCCGTTGATTATCAGCTGTGGTTGGCGAAGGTTCCAGAGCCTAGTCATATACTCAATGCAGGTATCGCAGCATCTGTGGTTCTAATTTCCCTGCTACGAAATTACATGACTCCAGGATCATAATATGCGGCAACGATTTTTAAAATACACGCCTGAGCATATGCATTGTCATGCTCAATTTTGGGGACCTATCGTTGCACAAAATACGGGTTTTGTAGCTGTTCAGTCAGTAGCTGACAAGACGGTGAGTTTACTTTCCCCAGGAAGATTGCCGCTCATGTCATGTTTCCATTTCCAGCCAGGCTACCGAATAGTCGCCACTGGTGTTGTGCTAGATCTCGAAAAAGCCACTCAAGTGGTCAAGAAATTGAAACTTGTTGGTACACCTGAAAAGGTGTTCAAAAATTCGGCTTTCATAAAGGTTTGTATTTTAGAGTCGCTGTGGTGTACGTTGAACTTTCTTTCGTATTAGGGTATGTTCAATACACAAATGGAAGTCGCAAAGTTCGAAGGTGCAACCATTAGGACAGTTTCTGGCATAAGAGGACAAATCAAGAAAGGGTTGCACGAGCCAGCAGGAGTTTTTCGAGCAACATTTGAGGATAAAATTCTGATGAGAGGTAAGCAGTTTCCCAAGTTTATGCGCTTTTTTCATTTACTTTTCTCGCCTTTTCGTTTGTTTCAAATATAGAATTTTACTTTTGTACCTTGCTTCGGGACTGGGAAAATATACTCTGTATTTAATGTCTGTCCTAGTAATCTGTTTGCCGATATGGTATCCTATATATCCATTGCACTTTTATGAGATTTTGCATTGCCTTTTCTTTGCGATTGACACAGTTCATGGATATGAGGTTTTGACACATGATTGTCCTCTATATAATTTTTGTTTTTTAGACATTGTTTTCCTGAGAACGTGGATTTCGGTGCCTATACCTCGCTTCTATGCCCCGGTTATTGATCATCTTTTACCTCCTGGAGAGCCATGGGTTGGAATGCGTACTGTGGGGAAGATTCGTTTTGAACTTGGAATCAAACCAGAACAACGGGAGGACTCGCTCTATAAGGTCAGTCTGGTGTCGGGCTTGATGTCAGCTTTTATTTAATTGTATTCCAGCCCGTAGAGCGTGAAGAAATGGAGTCAGCTCCCTTGGTCGTCCCAAGTAAGCTTCAACAGAGTCTTCCATTCAAATTGAAACCAACTTATGAGGAGAAAACTAAGGAGGTAGGTTTTAATAGATGAAATTAACGTTTCAAGATTGTAACACTCGTGTTGCAGCCTAAGGAGGGTGTGATAGCTCGAAACACTGCGCTGATACTGGAACCTGAAGAGGCTAAGAGAAAGAGGATGATGGATATGCTCAGAGTCATCAACAAGTGGGTGTTTGGTAGAATTTCTGTCCAATTTTGTTTATGGAATTGAAACATTCGTTCAGAGATATCGTCAAGAAACATGAGGCGGCTCGCCAAAAACATGCGGCCGAGAAGGCCAAGGAGGTGAGTGCCATAAAAACTAGTGGAATCGTTAAGTGTTAGGTCGTCAGCCCTAATCAAGCACCTCTTTTAGGAAGCAGAGTTTGAAGCCAAACGAGAAAAGAACATCAAAGCTAGGAAAAAGGCAATCTCTCGAGTTCTAACAAAACGCGAGCAATACAAACTGAAGAAGGCCCTGGGACAGGCAGCCGCAAGCAGCAGTTGATTGTTTGACATATGCTTTGCAGACACCATCTAATCTGTTATTATTGCTAGTAAAATATATATTTGTAGTTTGATGAGAACGCGAAATAGTTATTTATCTACGCATGGAAAAATACCCTATTTTCCGGCGTATAAGCCGCAATTACTTTCGTCGCGCGCGGGCTGATGTGCGATGATCGTCGCGATGTGCGAAGCCGCGCAAGCAGCCACTACCACCTATTTTACCTAGTAGCCTGATTGTAACTTTCAGCTTTCGCTTTTTCTTGTGAAAGCATTGAAAGCACCATTGAAACGTCAACATCATCAACAATCATTGAAATCAAATGAAATAGCAGCAGCTTTAACCTCAGCAACATCTTTGAAAACAAAAAAAAAACACCGTCACCTCCATTGTATCCTTGAGGAAAAAACACAACCCAAACACCCCAAAATCGTCCGAATCTTTGGAAAGAATAAAGAAATACCTGAAAACGTGAACATGCGCAATGAAAAGCAGTCACAAAATGCAGCGAGTTTTCAGTTTGTTAGATCAAGAACTTTCTTTTCGAAGGCTCTTTCGCGCCATTGTTCGCGGCGGCGGGTGCGGCTTATCAGCCGGAAAATAGGGTAATTGACATTATCGTTTCACTTGTTATTGTTATTGTTGCTGTATGTGAACTGTTGAGTTTGGTCATAAAAATTGGAGAAATAGCAACGTCGAATGGAGGAGTGGTCAAAACCAATCATTCGTGTTTATTTTTTGTGTGTTACATAATCGAGTATTCTCTTAGCAGTGACCTATGTCAAGGCTGTGGTTCACCAAGTCAGTGCAAATTAGAATTTGTGCAGTTGAGAGATTTGAAAAGTCTGATAATCAAAAACAAAAGATGTGAGGTTTGGTAAAATTGGCAAACGAAAACGGAGAAGTGTAGTTTTCTTCTTTCAGCTCATCATATTGATTTTTGTCTTCTTGTAATTCTGGGTGAATTGCAAAATATAAAGAACTTTTCTGAATAAATTTTTCCATGTTTCGTTTAGTAGTTGGTGAAAAACTGGAGATGTCTATTATGCTAGTCAATTAACTAAGTTCTATGACAGAATCAACTTGCTTCTCAAGGTACTTCCATTTCCTATGTAACGAGATCCTCTCTCCCTTTCCTTCCATTCACTAATTTTGATTATTGGCTAAATCTTCTTGTTAGAATTTTCTCATCAGTTGTGCTAGTAACTTTCCATTTCAGATAGGGAACCATAAGTTCGAGGCTATATGATCGGTCTTGAGTCATGGTTCCACAACTTCTCGCAATTCGTCTATTCAGCCAACACCCCCGAATCTTTAGCTGACATTCCGCGACCTTATGTAGAGTACTGTATCTGGGGATTGTGCAAGGGAGCTGAGATTACCAGCGTTCTTGGTATATTCCAGTTAATGCTTTTTCTGTGGGTTGATGATTTCGCGTTTAGGAGGATGTATAGCTCATCCAATCTATAGATGGTATCTGCATCGACAGCTGAAGCCAGAGAATACTACTCCAAATTCCGGCAAGATCATCAGGAGTACTTGTAGGCGATTGCAGGTTTGTCAGTTGACTAAAGCGGGATGGTATGGGAGGGGAGGGGGGCGGGGGGGGGGGGGGGAAATATTATCCTTTGTATTCACGAGACGTTTAGCAAGCAATTTGCTGCAAACGCTCGCATGATTTAAATTTTTCACATTTCTGAGGGCCACTGTGCACAAATTTCATAAACACCGGAGCATTCTGTAAAATATTAGGGTCGGTAGTAATCTAGTCGAAACTCCGAGTTTAAAGCTCCGCGTTAACTCAGAGATAACTCTGAGTTCCGTTTTTGAAACTCTGAGTTACGCTTATTGAAACTCTGAGTTCCGCTTTCGTAATTCCGAATTTCAACTCTCAAGCTCGGAGTTTTGCTTTGAGGAGCTGTTAAGCACTTTGCTGCAAAAGCGACGTTAAAGTAGGGACTCGAACCTATATGGTCTAGCGTAAAGATCCTATCACTAAACCGCTAGACCATGACACACCCATGAACCCTAAAATTGCTTTGCCATAATGTACTCACTCATTCCATTTACACTTAGCAGGTCAAAACAAGTTATACCAAAGCCTCACTCATTCCATTTCTATCGGGCAGTGATGGAGTGTAAGTGTAAGCTGTGGACTTTGAAATACACTGATTCGCAGAGGCTCGCTGTGTCCTACTCTGTACGCCTTACTCATTCATGCCTTGTGATGGCATTGAAACTCACCGGACGATGCCGAATATCACGAATAAAATGTAAACAACTACTCATTCCAAAAGCTTTTCCATGTGAGAACGGTAATTTTGAGAGGATGAAATTTTTCGCAGAAGAACAAATGCAAATTTGAATAGGTTTTTGAACTTTTTTCTGGTTAGGCACTTGCTATAAGGACAATAACACTCTGAGCCACATCTCTTTGCAAAAATCTTCTCAAATGCTCAATTAAAACCTTGGCAAATCGACCATCGAGCAACCAATACTTTTCGGCGTCGTTTTTGTAAAGTAGTAGACTTTTGATCCCTTTTTTGGAGCAAAGCCCATGGCTTGCACATTGAGATGCTAAGCACATCCACGACTTTGCAAAAAGTGGTGATATGGATCCGATATGCGAGCCGAAAGCCAATTGGACCCGGCTGACGCGCAATTTCTGAGGGATCCACTTAACAAATCCGCTCGTGCTTTCGCATTTTGGACTTTTATACTGGTAGCATGCGCTATGCAAGATTTGGGCTCAGCACGTTGGCTGGAACTCGCGCTATGAATTTCGTGACAGACAGACATTCAGACACACACACACACAAAAAACGTAAACACCCTTAGCGCGTTATTATAGTAGGATTTCGAATCATTCTATAACAGAAAAATAGCAACGTATTGATTAGCACTTTTTGCACAGGCCTTTAAAGTCGTTGCGTGAGCCCGATTACCGTACCCCATTCCCTCTTGTGTTTGATGAAAAAAAAGGCGATTGACGCGCATAAACTGCAGTGTAATGTGGTCTCCATGGTCTAGTGGCTAAGGGGTGCGACTCTCAGCTGCCAGACTCGGGTTCGATTCCCCACTCAGAAATTCCTTTTTGCCACTAACACTGGCTCCAAAAAACAGCTGATTTCTCCACAGATCACTCTATAACAGAAAAATAGCAACGTATTGATTAGCACTTTTTACACCGGCCTTTGAATTCGTTGCGTGAGCCCGATTACCGTACCCCAATTCCCTCTTGTGTTTGATGAAAAAAAGGCCATTGACGCGCATAAACTGCAGATGCAATGTAGTCTCCATGGTCTAGTGGCTAAGGGGTGCGACTCTCAGCTGCTGTAGCCCACTATGTTTATTGTCCTTACGGCGACTACCAATCCATAAAAATTCCGAAAGCCTATTCGAATTTGCATCTGTTCTTCTAAGAAAGATTTTATCCATGCGAAAATACCGACCTCACATGGAAAACCTCTACGAATGAGTAGTTGTTTACGAATTATTCGTGATAACCTAAGCCTACATAGCGCGGTGAGTTTCAATGTCATTATTATGCGGGAATGAGTAACGCGTACAGAAAATAGGGCCAGTGCGAGCCTCTGCGAAGCAGAGGTAACGCACTGGTTTCTATATAAAGGTGGAAAGTGCACCGTTGCTCCATAATCAGGTTACCCCAAAAGTAAACTCCTTTTCTAAATGAATCAAACTGTTTTTCTCTTAGTAGATTTAGGGTACCACTTGATAGAGCGGAGCGAGCTCTACAAATGACTACTAAGGATTCGTGTAAGTCGTAATCTAGGTAAAGTTTAGAGCTAAAATGAAGAAAAGTTTACAAGCGTAAATTGTTTTTTTTTGCAAAAAAAAATCCTACCTTCCAACTTGCTCGTATAATGGTCACATAGTAGTACTTGAAAATGCCTTTACTGGATCTTTTACGCGCTTGAAAGAAGACAAGTAAAAAATGGCAATTCGCCCTTAGTCGCTCCCACATTTGTCATTATATACTGCAAGCCTTACTTAGTATAACCTTAAAATTTTACTTCCGTATGTGCCGTGGTAATCGAGAACTACCAAGTTCACAACAAAACTCGAGTGAATTTCTTACATTTTTGGGCTACTTTATCTCTTAATTTTTAGACCCAAAAAAATCCGTGAAATGCATTTTTGAGTTTTACAATGTCTATTATATAACGATCAAGTTGAAGGTTCGTAAAAGTTCTCTGGAAAGAGATCCGATTTTTAGGGTAGTTGAAAATTTTGTTTTTTGGCTTCAATTTTCATCTGGATTACGACTTAGGCGGATCTTTGGTGATCATTTTGTCTACCTGTTTCGCTCTCATGTTGCCCTAAGAGTCTGCCAGGAAAACAACAGCTTGATTTATTAGAAAGGGGTTTGCTGGGACTTATTAAAGAACTTTTTAACCTATAAAAGAACTTTTTTCTTGTATCGATCCTCAAAAGAAACAATGTTGAGCTGTAAATTTTCCTGATGTTGTAAGCTTTCTGACTCTTGAATTTTAGGGTCGGTTTCTCCTTTTCGGTTTGTTCGCTGGTCCTTCTCTTGCTCTTCTTCATGCCTATAGCATGGGTGTGTACCTTAAGATTCGATTACTCATATGCACTTCCTCTTTCTTGTGAATTGCAGGTGACGAAAATTTGGTACGAAAGCGATGCTATAAAATTCGCTGCGATACATTCCCGTTATCGATAGTGAGTCGTACGAATTCATTGATAATTCTTCGCACTTCTTTATCCGTTCAAGGATCGCTGCGCTGTTATGCTTGGCTTTGTGGGATGGTACTGGAAGAGATTCCAGGGTGCTGTAGACGGAATCAACATAGGAATAGCTTATGCAATTTTCAATGAAAAAGTTAGTCCCACCATTCACTGTTCAACCAGTAAGGCTATAATGGTTGCAGATCATTGCTCCAAGAACATCGCCGTTGTTCAAAGATCGAGTATTACCTGAGCAGCGGTACGAAGACGTGGTAAATGCCTCAGAAAGTCGAAGTAAATTGAGGAAATTCTTGGCCGAAGAAGATAGGCGGAAGACTAGCGAAGTGCAAAGAATTGGTATAGAGGAACATAGTTCATGATAGATAATAAACTAGGTCTTGATATCGTTTTTCGAGGAAGACAAGAATGAGTAAAGATGAAACCGTGCAAAGGTTGGCTAAAATTGACCTCATCAAAATTTTATCGTATATATCTTAGTACTTTTTCTACGAATTCTTGCAAAGGAGATGGTGAGCTGTTTGTAGGTAAGCTGCCTCTTTGAATGGAGCAAGCTGATACGATTATTAGGTTTGGCTGCAAATTTCAATATGCTTATAGTTAGTATCTTGAGATCGAAGTGTCAGAGGCAGCGTCTTGGCAAATTTAAAACCATGAGATTTTAAACTGGTTTGTCGCCTAACTAAGCTATTGCCCAAGCGGTAAATCAAATGTTATAATTAGAAAGAGATGCTATCTCCAAACTGTCCAATACCATACTTTCTCTCCAGCGAACCAATCAGCGTCCCGAATACGGTGTCGGGAGAGGCTAGAGTTTTTTCCCGACCGCGGAATCAAATGACATGTCGCTTGGGTAGTGTTTTGACTAGGATTCTTCGAACAGTTTCAACACCAGGACATTAAATACCAGAATTTGCGAAAGTTTGATTTCAAGAGTAAGTGAGAGCGAACAGACATAGTTTTTGGCTCGTACGGGTTTAGTGGCTGCAGTAATTTATTGTTACAAGAAATACCATGCGACCTAAAAAGATACCCTTTTGAGAGAGCTATGTGAAGTTTTTGTGGCTAAGTAATGGTCCGTTTGTCTTCCTGGCTTGTCCTCAAAAGCATAAGATAGGGTAACACATGTCGAAGCAAAATAACTTTATTCAAAAATGAGTAATTTTAGGATGATCTTGATATTCAGGAAAAACAGAAACGTAGCTGTAAGTGATGAAGGTTTGCGACATGTCATTCAAATCTTCGCACTGCTCGGACGCGAACGCTGTGTGCTAGTTGTGCTAAAATGCCCTTCGGCACTCGATGAAGCGCCGGTTTGCCGAGGTCGCTCAGAAGATCCTGGTCTAGCTTCTTTAGGGTGGTGTAGCTGACTTCTGAGCGATATCAGGTTTTTCAAATCTCTCATGGTACTTATATGCGATACGGCTTTTGCACGGCTACCTTCTTCGGGTTTCGGCTGTTTTATAACACTGAATACTTGTGTCGGAGCGTCTTCCCATTGACTTGATCTTTCTTTGAGATGTAAGGCTTGTTTGTTTGCTTGTTCTTGCAGCTGTACGCTCAACGATATCATTGGTTTTTCCCTGCCA
This sequence comes from Cylicocyclus nassatus, assembly GCA_958299035.1. Lineage (NCBI taxonomy): Eukaryota > Metazoa > Nematoda > Chromadorea > Rhabditida > Strongylidae > Cylicocyclus > Cylicocyclus nassatus. The sequence goes on from CATQJL010000001.1 coordinate 69,409,058, forward strand.
CTTGCTTTTCCAACACCAAGTTTCCCAGTGAATTTTCCGCGTCGTTCCGAAGTGGAAACATGTTCTGCTTCTTCTGGAGGAGGACTGTACATTCTGCGTACAGATTCTGCAGCTTTTGTTTTGCGCTTATTTTTCTTTGCTTCTCTGAAGTTATGCAATACATTCATTTTTTGTGAAGAAATGTTTAGAGGCAGCGTTTAGCCAGATCTAAGTGCCTTGACTTCTTTTATGGACGCTGCTTGGGAGGCCTCGTTAGGCCATTGCCCAAGGTGCACCTCATATTGCTTATCTGTGACCGTGAAATTTTGGCTTAAACTCTCGTCCATACCGTACCTTTTCCACGCGGACCAGTGATATACGACTAAAATTTCGAGGCCACAAATGAATTGTATGAGAAACGGCTTGGGCAACGGGGTTAATCGAGGCCTCTCAATCAGATTCTGAGGAAGAATGTCAGGAAGCCATATCTGCCCAGACACTGCCTTTGAATTATCAACACTGTACTTCTTCTTCTTTGACGGTTGTTCCTAAAAGGAATTTTTCTCACTGAACTACAAATGCGTTTGGTTGACAAAGTCCCAAGTACTACCTTTGGAGGTTCTGGAATTTCTTCAAACTTCAATGGGATTGGGCATGGCTTGTTAATTATCATACGTTTCGCTTCTTCTTTTGTTTTCCCCTAAAAATCATCTACATTATATCCGACAATAAAAGCGTTTTCATAATGCTTGCCATCAACTCCCACGACGCCTCTCTTTTCTTCTCTACAGCCCAAGTGCACCAACCCGGAAAACGTTTGAAAATCAGAGACACATCTGGAAGGTTATATGAGTTTGCTATGAAGAGAGTGATATTTAGCTCAAACCTTTAGCTGGGTCCGTAGGCATCCCTGTGTATTCTAAGCAAACTCGTAATTTTTCATAGCACCCCTCATGATGAAAGAGGGCCGCTGGTGGAATGTTGAATGAAAACACCGATGCCAGCAGAATGAATAATTTGTCCTTGCGAGGTCTATAAGGGGATAAAGTTCAAAAAGAAATAAATCAATTCTGAAAATAATGTGTAAGATCGCGGTTTTCATCAAACAATACAATAATTTGCGTACACATCAAATATCAAAACAAATTTACGTGTTCCAGTGAGAAGGCTGTTGCTCATCGCAAAAGCAATTGTAAGGTCGTCTATTTACTTGCAGTGTGAACTGATTCGGGGCACGGACATGTGGAATTGCATGAAGGTGACGTCCAGGGATAATTCCGAATGCCTCAAAGAAAAATAGTTTGAGTTGGCAGGAAGATTTATGCGCAATTCGAGCGAAATTTGGTAGCATTTTCAACTCTAAACCTACTTTTTGCTTTTCTAAAATTAGCAGAAGGTTTGTGCTTTACAAATAAGCTTAAGTTCACAAAGCTTGCAAAGAGGTCTCAAATTTTGCTAAACGAGTTTTTGCCAAAAAATTGGCACACTTCATGCTCGAACACTTTATCCACTTCTTTCACTCTATCGGTCGAACTGGCCATTAGCGAAGTAGTTAAAGCGGATCAAGAAGGTAATGTGAATTGAGCATGGGGAATCTCTCACATATTGCTAGTTTATATGATACTATAGCACGTTTAAGTATCGTGTGAAAATGTGGGCATGAAAATGCAAAAATACAAGATTCGTTTTGAATCTGTCGTTTTACCGGAAAATCATCTTATTATTGCACTTTTTCAGCAAAGATGCCAAAAAAACATTAATATATACAGGGTGGAGGACATTAGGTCGCCGAAATTGGAAGAGTCCCGCGCGGATTCCCTGCAGGAACGCATGTCCGCGCATGTACGAGGGTGCGTGTTTGTCGCAAATGACCGCGGGGACCGCCCTTTTTCGGCGACCTAATGTCCCCCACCCATATATACACCTCAAACGAAAACTGTTTTTCAATATAAAATCCCTTGGAAAATGTGGTCTGCTAATTTTAATTTCAATCTAGTCGTTAACAACATTATCAGCTCACATACGTGTTTCTCTGTTTTATATCACTGTTTGTTGGATAGCGAACTGTTGGAGGTTAAGGCATATCAGGTATTGCGGGTACTAGAGACTCTTGGGCGGTTTTGCCCGTAACGAGAATACAAGTACAAAAGACGGTGGTTCAGGATTTATTAACGAGAGTTAACAAGAGTGCAGCGAGTATGCGAGCAGGAGAACAATACCTTTCTGTTCCACGGTAATTATGCAAGTGAAGAGAGGGGAGTAAGTTCGGCCACGCCTATCTCGGCGTGACCTAAGGTCGCGGCGGAGCATCATCATCGGCTCGATGATACTCCCGCCGTGAGGGAGACAGCCAAAACACAGCATATGAAATACAAAAACAACAATTTGATATCACATGTCGCGTCCTTGATCTTGCTGGAGCAGGACTGAGCTGGGCATTGAGCAGACAGTGGACACGGTGATGGAGTCGGCTAGAGACGGGCTGTTGATGGCTGGGGGACGGCTGGAGCTGGGCTGCTGCTGGACCGACAACGCTGGTGGTGTTGAACTTCTTGGGCTGAGGCGGGCTGGAGGCAGGTGACGTTGGACTTCTCGGGCTGAGGCGGGCTGGAGACGTTGTGACGTTGGACTTCTTGGGCTGAGGCGGGCTGGAGGCGTTGTGGCGTTGGACTTCTTGGGCTGAGGCGGGCTGGAGGCAGGTGACGTTGGACTTCTCGGGCTGAGGCGGGCTGGAGGTGTTGTGGCGTTGGACTTCTTGGGCTGAGGCGGGCTGGAGGCAGAAGTTCAGTGCCGCGGACGTTTCGGTGCGTTATGTGGGGCTCGCCTGCTGGAGCAAAGGAGGAAATTGTGGCCAAGGCCACAATTTCCACACTTTACCCCGCAGTCATCTTCATGCGCTGCTTTCAGGCAGCGCAGGCAGAGCCCCATCGTCGCGGCTTGTGCGGCCTTCTCGACGGGATCCCTGAAACGAACGCACCTACCGGAAAAATGGTTGTCTCGGTTCTCCTCCACACTGCAAAATACGCAGTTGGATCTGGGTGAGGTGCGTTCCAGAATCCGTTTGTTCTGCTCCACAATCTGGGCGTTCGACTCGAGGATTCTGCCGTTCTGCTCGACAATGGTTCTGCACAGCATCTCCAACGCGGCCAGCTTGGGTGCCAGGTGGGTGTCGTCGTAGCGGTCCAAGTCCTCCAAGGCTTCTTGTAGCTCCGCCGTGAGTGACATCGTTGGATGGTCGTCTTCACCATCCGCAGATATTTATAGGAGAAGGGAGGTTGTGAGGCTTATCTTATCGAAGCTAACATGAATCATTGTGTTTTCAATTACTGCTTTTACGATTCTTCAATGGAGTTTTACGACAGCTTGATAATATTAGACGAGTTAGGTGTGAGAGTTACATATTACCGATTTGAGGTGCGAGGAGGGACAACGAGGTCATCACTAATTACGACATTTTGGGGGCACCAGTTTTGAGGTGTGAAGTCGCCTGCAGAGCAATGATGATTACGAGGTGTACGAGGGTATGTTTCTGAGGTGCGATGATGTATGTTTTGAGGTGCGAAGGAGGAGTTAGTGCTCTAGGGTAGGTGAAAGCATACTTAAGGGCAGAGCTGTTACATTTTCTATGTACATTGCACTCTTTTCTTCTTTGCTTCATATTTTTTTTATATATTTGGATCATTTTCTTTACTCTCCTTCTTCTTACAAATGAGATGATAAGCTAGTGTTAGTACTTTTTTGCATGGGTAGAGCACAATTTTCAGTAGCATGACTAGCAGCATAGGGCCGCATAAATATGTTAGTCCTGCGAGAGTGAATGTTGAAGCGAGTATGAATGTTGCCATTTTCCAGTGGTTTCGTATTGTTTGAATTAGTGGGGTGATGTCTGGGATAGAAAAATCCGTTAACCACTGATGTTTAATAGAGAGCGTGTGCTCAGAGGTTCCAATGTTATAGTTTTTGTGAGGAATGTGATAGTGAAGATGTGCTTGCAATCTGTGCTCACTTTCTGATGCTAAGCAATCTGATTTGCACGATTCGTCAATAAGGGCATATTCGAATGCTAGTAAGTGATAGGTTCTAACATTAAGTGGTCCGCATTCAACCGTGAATTCGTGACTTTCGCAAATGACCGTTATTTCCATGCGTGTGTGGGAGTGGCATAGGGTCGTAAGCTTAGCTCCTTCCTCACAATCGTAGCATCCTGTTAGATTGACAAACTGTAGCTTGCATTCATTTTTGTCGACAATTTGTGAGTTGTTCATAAGCGATCGTGACTCTAACGTTATGACAAATTCTCCATCATCTGTAAATGCGGCTATAGTCTCGTCAGTCTGTTCGAGTTTCACATTAGGATTTGCATGGGGTAACGTGTAGCTTGAATTCTGTAGTGAGACTAGGGAATCCTCGGGGCACTGGCAATAGGCTGTGCCGTCACAGTGGCATTGAACTGTATTTCTGCATGTTTGAAACTCCTTTTCTGCTTGAATTCTACTTGCGCATTCAACTGGGATTGAGAATTGTGACGGTAGTAGGAAAGCTTCACCTTCTGCTAGTGCAAATCTTTGGTTCAGCAGTGGTGTTGTGGGCTTTTGGACCGAAACCGCTGTTATGTTGAATCCACTGAACGACTCCTTAATGTAGGGTTTGATGTGCAGATTCGCCGAATCCTCGCCATTCATTCTGGTTATTGTAACATCAATTTCTATGGATGGTGTCCATTCGGTGCACCTAACTACTTCGTAGACTGTTCGTGATGTTGGTTGATTTGCCACTCTGTAGAAGCGACAGGCTGGGAGTGGTAGGAGGCATCCACATGGTAGTCCCCCGCAAATGGATGTGCATCCAGAGTAACCCGGATATCCACTGTACTTCTTTAGTTCGCTTATCGTCTCATTTGGTCTCACAGTTTGACATTTTGTGGGGGTACATGTTCCTGCCTCCGCGCACCTTTCCACGTAGTATACATGTGTTAGTGTGCTCCTAGTGAAGGTCTCTATAGCTTTCAGGCATCTCATTTTCATCGTTTTTTTGACTACTTTCACTAATGCGATTGTCTTATTGGCATGATGAATTTCGATGCAAGTTTCGTGAATCAGTCGATTAAATAGTAGTTCTTTACTATAGTGGTAATTGCAGGATGATTCTTCGCAAAGAAGATTCGCTGATTGGCGGGTATAACCACTTTGACAGGCGGCTGCGGACCCTATAAGCATGAGCGCAAGGCTCAAGGCGACAGTGCTGTATGGCAAGGGCGCCGGAAAGAAACGCTGAAGCGGAGTGGTCCGAGGAGCGTTGGAAGATGCTGGTGTTCTTTCCGCATGTGCAGCTAAGTTTTTTCTCGTTCTTGTTAATATGCCAATGGTCGCTACTAGTATTAGGACCAGGACGTAAATGAGAACTGCTAGTGTGGCGATTGCCGCAATGGGGGAGCATTGTGGGTTGCCTAGCAGGCTTTTTGATAGGAAATAGTTGTAATCGCAGAAGTTTGGTCTTGTGCAATATTTGTCAAACTTGAGGCTACTATTCGCTGTCAAGCTGATTTTAACTTTGACTCTCTCGTTGTGTGGGGCAATGGGGATGGCATAGGAGTTGGCACGCGTTGAGTTCTCAAGTGTTGTGCACTTGCCATTGAGACATATTTGAAAAGAAGTGTTCTGAGGTGGGATGTAAATTTTTCCGTTATAGCACGAGATTTTTGAGGGTGTTATGATCCCATGGGCTGAGGCGGTGGATAACACGGATAAGACAAGGAAGATTAGCTGAAGTGGGGACCGCAATAGTATATTTTGATGCGTCAATCTTGCTTCAAAATCCCTTATGACATCATATGCCCTTGTTTTTGAAGCGCGCGCCAAATGCGATCTGTCTTTTTGAGCAACACAATTAACAGCTTTTGCTCCCGTTTGTTTTGTCTCATCAGCGTCGGGAATTCTTTCCACTGGAACATTTTTGTCGGGAAGACTTCGTACCTCTAGCGGAAACAGCTTGTTTAGGGGGCGCTGAATGATTTTGCGGTTTGGTAGCATCACTTTAGCCGATCTGCACAAATCATCTGCACTTTTAATAATTTCAACGACTTTTCCGTATGACCAACTACCTCTAGGGAGTAGGTCTTCTTCAATTAAAACTACCTCGCCTTCGATTGGAATCATTCTGGTTAAGTGGCGTGGTTGTTTGAGATTAGATTTTTGCGATTCTCTCAATGCGCTGAGGTATTCCGTGCTCCACCTTACCCAAAACGTGTTAGCTATACTTTCTGAGGTGTTATAAGCCTCGATAGCTTGTCGCTCTGATTGGATGAGGTCAGGATCATAATTTGGGTCGGCGCTGGTATCGATAAACTCGTCATTTGGTAATGAAAATCGAAAGTTGCCTCGCAGGAAATCTACTGGCCTCAACGGAATTTCTGTTAAATCGGTAGAGTTTAGCTTGGTAAGTGGTCGCGTATTGAGGATCGCTTCAATACGACATGTAACCGTACACATTTCTGTGAAAGTAAGTCTCTTCCTACCAATGGACTTGTAAAATGCCTTTTTTGTGAGACCGACCAGTCTTTCCCATGCACCTCCCATCCAAGGGGCACCTGGGGGGTTGAAAAACCATTTTATCCTTGCGTTGGCGCAGTAGGACATCAAAGATTGGCCTGAGGTTTCGTTACAAGTGAACATTTTGTCTATAATGTACTGCCCAAGCTTGAAGTTAGTTCCGCAGTCGGTGCGCACAACTTTTGGTATCCCTCTGCGAGATATGAACCTGACGAAGCAATTTAAAAATGCCCCAGCGGACAGATTTTCTACCACTTCAAGGTGGACCGCTCTAGTTGTAAGGCAGGTATATAGACAGATGTACATTTTCTCAAGCGTCTTGGATGTGAAGGGACCCATGAAGTCGCATCCAACGTTCTCAAACGGTCTTGAGGATATGACTCTGTCTTTGGGTAGAGGGGGCATGGCTGGCGCTCCGAATGGCAAACCTTGATATCTTTTGCAAATAATGCAGTTTTTTACATATTTTCGGTGTAGCTGCGATGGCTTTGGTATCCAGAAACGCTGCCTTGCAATTGAAAAGGTGTGTTCTTTTCCGCAATGCCCGTTTTTAATGTGTATATCAAGGACAATTAGCCTTGCTAGTTCGGAATCCTCGGGTATGTATATAGGTGACTTGGTGTCCTCTGGAATGGCTGCATTTTGTAGTCTTGAAAAGTGGCGAATTATGCCATTTGAATCTCGGACTATTTGCTTGTCCCGGAAACGTTTCTGCAAGATACTTAAGTCGATATTTTTGTGCTCGAACGTTAGAAGAGTTCGTTCTGCTGCACTTATATCGCCTGCAGTGATATTGGTTTCATCTTCGAATTTATTTTGATTTTGGAGTACAATATTTGTATTTCTATGGCGATTGGTTCTTGTTGCCCATTTTAGTAGAGCCTTTGCTACTAGCGCTGTTACGCGTAGAGCTGTGTCAAACTTTGAAAAACGCGATAGATCTATAAAATGCTCTCTTTTTGGCATTTTACTCGTATCTTCCAAAGCAGCCGTAATGACTACGCTAGGCTCGTCAGTTTCATAATTAGCGATAGTATCAATAGATTTGATTGGCCACTCATCTGCGGGTTTTTGAAGCCAGAGAGGTCCTCTGACCCAAGCATGGTTGGTTATTTCTGCGGCAGTTAGCCCTCTGGTTCCTGCGTCAGCAGGATTATGATCAGTGGCGACGTGAAAGAAGTTTGTTGATATGCCAAGAGAGTCTAGTCGTTTCTTGATGATTATGATCTTTTCTCGCTGATTGCTAACGAATACGGGTAGTTTTTTTGTTGATTTGACCCAGAATAGGGCAATCTCGCTATCGGAAACTATATGCAGTTCCGTGATACTCTGTGGAGTTGATGAGATGATGCTGTTTCCCAGTCTCGCCGCTATGAGTATTCCGAGTAATTCTAACCTCGGAATCGTTTGTCTACATTTTTTAGGTGTAAGCTTAGTTTTGCCGCTGATTAATGTAGACACTGTATTTGAAGGCAGGTGTTGAATATAGGCGCATGACGCAATTGCTTCCGTGCTGGCGTCCGCGAAAACCCATAGACGTCTTTTCTCAGTTTTGGGTATGCTGAAGCATCTGGGTATAGATATTTTGGCCTGATCGACTTCGCTGCAGAGTTTCAGCCATTGCAAGCATGTTTTGTGAGGTAGTGGAGTCTTCCAGTCTATGTTCGTGTTGAAGATTTCACGCATCATAGTTTTCAGCCTAACGAGCAGAGGTCCGGTAAGTCCTATAGGATCGAATATCGAGTTTATCTGACTTACGACGTCCCGTTTTGTTATCTGAACTTTCTGAGGGAACTTTGTTTCGACTGTGAAACTATCAGTAACGGCGTCAAAGTTTACTCCGAGTAACTTTATAGCTGTGTTGTTCAGCCTGTCGCGAGCTGGGATCTTCTCATTCACTTCATGAGAATTGGAGATATACTCGCGTAAATTCATGCCGACTTTGTTAAATAAGGATTTCGACGCTGTGTACTTGTTGTAAGCTTGTTCCACTGTTTCTGCTTGCAGTAAAATGTTATCCACGTATAGGTTATTGGAGATTTCTCTCGCTAAATCCGTATCTTGCTGCGATAAGTAGGCGGTTATAGCCATGTTTAGAATGCTAGGTGACGCTGTAATGCCGAATGGCAATCTTTTAAATCGAAATTCCACGATGTTGTCTTTGGTAGGTGGATGATTAGTGTTTTTAAGCCACAAAAATCGGCAGAGATCCTTGTGCGCGTCGACTAGGCGGATCTGCGTAAACGCGGCTTCAATATCACACAGTAGAATGATATTTTTGAACCGTGTAGACACGAGAATGTCATGGATTTTCTTGACAAATGATTCTCCTTTATGAATGACATCATTGAGAGAGAGTTGTCCCTTTTTACTAGATGATGCATCAAATACGATTCTCAGTGGAACATTTTTGTGAGGTTTCCACACTCCAGAATGCGGCATATAGTAAATTCCTGCGGCATTCGGTTCGGGCATGCGGAATTCTTCTATTATTCCATCTGCTAAGTATCTCTGTATGATCTCGCAGTACCACTGTTTTTGGTTTGGATTACTTTGTAGTAGTCTTTGAGTTGACTGCAATCGTTTTATTGCTACCGTGTAGTTGTTGTCAAGAGTTGTAACGCTTTCCTTCAATGGAAATGGAGCGGTTATGACACTATTTTCAAAAGAAATACTTTTTGCATAGTTTTCGAAGTATTTCTGCACTTTTTCGTCTGTTTGGCAGTCTTCTGGTGCAATGCCAAGGCCGTCGAGCTCAAACATTTTTTGCAAAATTTCCTCTTCCTTGTGCGTGTGTATTGCAGTAAGACTGTGAGACACTGATTCAGAGTTGCCTTGTTTAGTAATGCCGCGACCATAAATTGTCGGCCCAAAAATGGTTTTCGCAATGTGAAATCCGCTAGGAGTTTTTATGCCATGTGCAGGGTCAGTTACTAGTTCGTGGTAGTAGTCAAGACCCACAAGTACATGCGGAGTTTGGAGCTCGCCTCGAATTTTTGAGTTCGCCAAGCAAATGCTATTTGATTTCAGGAATTCCACATCGCTAGGATCGAGTTTGACCGAAGGAAAGCCGTTTGTGATTACAGGTTTTGTTTGAACTGTCATATTCACTTCTTCTCCGTATGCTGTCCCCAGTTTTATTGGAACTGTGTGGCTTTGGAAACATTCTATATGACCGCCAATGCCGGACATAGTGCAGAGCTCAGTGGTTTGTTTTTTAAGACCAAGACGATCGGCGAGGCCTTCCTGGATGACGGTTTTTTGCGCTCCAGAGTCGAAGAAGAAGAGAACCTTTTCATAAATTTGTTTATCGGCATTCCATATGTTACCTTCAGCTGTCATCAATATCAGTTGTTTATTCGCAGCGCTGTTATCGACGATATCTTTGCTGTTATTTTGCGTTTCTGCGAACATTTGTGTGTTTGGTTGGTTCACTTTCTGTTTTTCGAAACGTTTGTAGTTGCTTCTTTGGTCTGAGTGCCGATTTCTATCGTTTCTATGGTTGTTTTGATTTTGATTCGCATTTTTGGGCCTGCTATCGTACGTAGGGTTGATGCGAGGCTCATCTTTCTTATAGCATAAACTAACGTGGTGTTTTTGGCCGCATAGGCCACAGTCTGTGTTTTGGCAATCGAAACTAGTATGGATGGGAGAGCAACATTTCCAGCAACGATTTTGCTCTCTCAAAATTTTTCGACGAGTACTCTGCTCAGTGACTGTCCGACAGTAAAGGGATGGGTGATTGCCCTTCTGGCAGAATACACACCCTCCGTCTTGATTGGGTCGTGGATTGATAGGTCTTGTTTTTGATTGAGTGACCTTATTGGTGGTCTGGTGACCTAATCTGTTTTCCACGTATGCTTTGGCGTCTACTTCTGTTTTGAGTATGCCCATGAGGTCATCTATTGTTTGCTTTTCATGTGACCGACTGGCTATCAAGACTGATCGGACAATGTCTTGGGGGAATTTAGACAGAATTGTTTCTCCCCACATGGGATCGCAAGTGCTACTCACGTTGTAGCCTGCGGAAATCATCTGATTGGTTAACATTCGGATTTGAGCGAAAGTGTGGATGCAGGATTCTGGTGTATTTCCTGCCGCTCTCATATTGACGAGTTTTTGTACAATTTGCGATCTGTTCGTAGGATGATTGCAAAAAGTTTCCTTGAGGGTTTTTATGAGCCACTCATAGTTTTCTGGAACGAGTTTGATTCCTTTGATGGCTGTGTGTGCTTTACCCTTTAAGCATTCCATCAAATGGAGGATTTTCTCCATTACATCGATTTCTTGGTTATTGTGAACTAGAGTTTCGAATACGGACCAGAATTCTGAAAAACCTTCTGGGTCACCGTAAAACTTTGGTAACGAAATTTGTGGAGGTTTTATTAGTTTGTTTGTCCTCCTAACTGGAAACTCGAGATTTGGGTCTGTTACTGAGGGTTGTGATGAGCTTGGATTCGCCTCATTTTGGAGACTAGGCTGGGATGAGACTGGATTTGTTTCGTCCTGAATACCATTTTGTTCTGGATCTTCATGGTGTACGCCTTCAGCACTGTGTTCTCCGCTGTCTAGGCCTTCATCTCTCTGCACTCTGATGGCAGAGTATCCCAATTTTATCTCCATATTTTCTCTAATGCTTTTGGACTCGTCTAGTCGTGCTGTAATTACATAGACCAAGTCGTTAGCTTCAGCGATAGCACCTTGCAGCTGAGATTCTTCTTCTATCTGCTCAATCTCTATCATTATCTCTTTTCTATCTGTTTTGCTTTTACAATTCTTGTATTCTTCGCGAATTTCGTTGTAAAGCGTCTGAAGGCTCTCTCTCGCTTCCTTCAGCTGTTTGATGCTACTCTGCAAGAGCGCAATCGTCGACCTGCATTTCTGGTAGTTTTCTTCGTCTACCGTAGGATAATTTACTGCTTTGCTGTACTCGCTGTACCTTGACACTAGTGTTTTCAAGGTGTTTGCGCTAAGAATGATCGGCGTTTTGTGGAAGTGAAGCGCCATTTTGATCTAAACTAGCGATTTATGTTCGAGTTGTCCGCGTTCAACTGAATTGCAGCGGTCTGTCAGATTTATTTTGCTGACAACACCCGATTTGTTATGTGGGTGACTTCTTCCCTTTTTTGTTTCTTTTCGGGATGAAGATTTACGGCTTTTATTATGCCGAGTGGTTGCTTAGCAGCTAGTCTCGACTCCTGGCTATCACAGATGTCACTCTGAGATGCGGGAGTAAGTGGCAACTTTGGCCGATGCACCAAGCTATTGCGGGTACTAGAGACTCTTGGGCGGTTTTGCCCGTAACGAGAATACAAGTACAAAAGACGGTGGTTCAGGATTTATTAACGAGAGTTAACAAGAGTGCAGCGAGTATGCGAGCAGGAGAACAATACCTTTCTGTTCCACGGTAATTATGCAAGTGAAGAGAGGGGAGTAAGTTCGGCCACGCCTATCTCGGCGTGACCTAAGGTCGCGGCGGAGCATCATCATCGGCTCGATGATATCAGGGTCCAAGATTTGAACTTTATAATCTAAACCTTTTAATTCTCGAATCAGATTGAAAAGAGTAAGCGTTTGATTTCCATGTGGCATTACTAATGAATGATAGCGTTTCTAAGTTGTTATGCTTTGACTTCATCCCGATTCGCGCAAGGGCCGTTCTGGCACCGCTCCAGCATTGCGTCGGAACCGCGGTCGACGAAGACGAGGCGCGCCCACGTAAATTTCAACTTTGCGCTGAAATAACCTTAGGGTGGCACTGGCAACAGCACCGGCACGGGCAATTTGAAATGACAGATTTTTTCGAGTGCAAACATTTTTCCTACTATCGACATCCTCGTGCAAGAATCCACTCATTGAATCATTAAAGAGCACTTGAAGATTTGAAAGAAGATTTAGAGATAGTGGCTCGGAAAAGTTGTGACTGCGGGCTTTCCACACCTACATGGCCTTTTGAATACGTTGAGTCCAGTGTGTGCGTAAAATTGTCAGAAAAGTGCTTCTTGTGGCTTTTTTACCCTGGAGATAGCTGGAGGGGATGGGCGAGGGATTCCCGCCAACATCGCAACTGGCTGCCTAAAACGATCAGCCAATTATCCCCAAAATGGATGGAGTTACAGTCTCCTGCAGCCAGTCGCTGATTATAGTGGAAATCCCTCGCCCATCCCCTCCAGCTATTTCCACAGTAGGAAAACGCCATGGGAGACGGCCCTTCTGAACCGTTAGCATTAGCAGCCTGATTACTGCGCGCCTCTGATTGGTCGGCGCTGATGCGGCGCTTGGGCGGACGAGAGCTATGCTGCCGTTAGACACGTCTGAACTGGACTGCAAAGGCATTTTCATGATAAAAAGAATTAAACAAGAGGAGTTTCCCATGAAACTCAAAAATGTTATACGTGGGTGGCTTAGGTAAATTCTTCAGCTTACGCGTGCAGACTTCATGATGTTTTGAGAAGTGTATAGGGCGAAGAATCACGAAAGGCCAGTAAAAAACATGCAACTTTTCTGATTTTTTGTCTCCGTAATTTAAGCATCGTCACTATCATTAATCGTGTGCCTCGCTTGCTTTGAGATGCTCAGAAATATTTGAAAACTCTGATAGATTATATGAAAGGCGGAGTAATCAGCGCCGCCCGGGCGTAATTAGCGCTAGGACGAAGGAGTTTAGAAGGGCATACACCCAAACGCCATAAAAACATTTTTTTGACTTCTTAAGCACATCACTAGACTCAGCGCATCCGGAAGGCCATGTAGGTGTGGGAAGCTCGCAGTCGCAATTTTCCCGCGCTACTGCCTTTAAAGGCACAAACAGTTTTGCAAAACTTCTGTTTAGTTTGCAAAAAGTGAGCCATGCTGTAAGAACTATACACACCTGATTCACAAAATACGCATAATTATCCGTGGTCATTACTTTGAATGCTACCGGATGCTCTCCATGGTTGACTATAGTCAGTTGGTGATTTAGTGGAGGCCGACCAAGCTAAATCAAGAGCAGCAATACTATGGAAAACCTTTTCCTTTTTTCAACCTTTCTGCCATAGACAAGATAATTCCGATTGATGGAGACGAGTATTCTTGGTTCGATCAATTCAAGGTCTGGATCGATATTTGTCCAAATGTGAGCATCATTTGAGTTATATGGGAGACTGATCTAAATTCATGCATGGTGGTTTGAGTGGTTTTTCATGTGAGCTCAAATGAACCGACCGTATTCATAGCCAGCGGAATAAAAAGTGATTCTCTCGTTTACGTTTGAAAGTGAAGGTAATCATTACATGGAAGAAATGGAGTAACATTGAATCGTACCAGAGCAATAAAATCTTTTTCAAATCATGCTGTTTTTCATAGCGAGAGAGTACGAAAACCAATGCTTCCAGTGCGTCACGTCTGCTTCGCAGAGGTTCGCAGTGGCTATACTATCTATGTGCCTTACTCATCCTCGTAAAATCGTGGCACTAGAACTCACCGCGCTAAGCCGACTACCACGAATAAAATGTAAACAACCACTCATTTAGAAAGTCTTTTCATGAGATCGGTGATTTCGCATGGATGAAACTTTTCGCAGGAAGAAAACGCAAATTTGAATAGGTTTTTGGATATGTCATGGCTTGGTAGTCGCCAGAAAGGTAATAGTAACCGTGAGGCACATCTCTGTGCGAAAATCTTCTCAAACGCTTAGCTAGAACCTTGGCAAATTGACCATTTACACAACCAATTCGTTTTGGCGCCGTTTTCGTTATGTAGTAAGCTTTCGACCACTTTTCTGGCTAAACTCCATCGCTTGCACATTTGCTTACCGAACTCATCCACGAATTTGCAAAAAGTGGTGATACGGACCGAATTTTGCGGTACAGATGCCAGGTGGATCCTTTTGACGCGCAATTTCTGAGGGATCCACTCAACGAATCTACTCGTGCTTTTGCATGTTGGACTTCCATGAAGGTAGCATGCGCTATACAAAATTTGGGCTTAGAACGCTGGCTGGACCACGCTCCACGAATTTCGTAACAGACGCACACACACAAGTCACGTAAACATCCTTAGCCCGTTATTATAAGTTACTAGTTGGCTTCCCCGGTCCAGCCCGGGCTATTGTTCATAGGGGAGGAGATAGATGCTACCGCTTTTAGCAAAATTACTGCACTGCGCAAAGATGCTACCGCTTCCAGCAAAATTACTGCACTGCGCAACCCTTTCCCCCTTTTCCATGTTATGGATGACTTACCTTGCGATCCGCTTCAATTCACCGCATCCTCGTGAATCTGAGTGAAAATGAACTTCACCGCCCTCCTTCACATGATTATGAGAAAATGCTTAGTTAAACATGATAAGCCTTCAATTCCTTAGAAAACGTAAACAATTCAATAAATCAATGGAGGGACCCGACGATTTGCCACAAAAAGTAGCCTATAAACTGCGCAGGGATCGAATACATGTGTGTGTGCAAAGTTTCAGCTCAATTGGTTGAATTCCGCTCGTTTCTATAACGCACATACCCTCCAAACTGACAATTTTTGAGTTTTACATATATATAGATGATAACTGGAGGATTGCCGAGATTACGCAGAGTCGAGCGTGGGATGTGGCATGCCACATCTGGAGGGTCGTATTGAGGGGTCAGGGAGGGAGGGGGGGGGTTTCGTTATCGAGCTGAGCTGATGTCAGGGATAACATGATATTCGCTAACAATGTCAAATAGGCACTGTGTAAAGCACTAGCACATTGATGTTTTGGCCTACTATCGTATACGTACAGTAAGCATAACAAAAGAGCACCACAAAAATAAGAGCGTCATTTTCGTAACCATAATGCCAAATAACCTCTGTGAGCCAAGTTTCAGCGAATTCTGAGGTTTCCAAATCTTGAGAGATCCAAGTAATATAGTCATTTTCAAACATGTTACCGTCATTTCAGTGATGAGTTAACTACTTCTTTCTGCACTTAGTATAGAGAACTATTACTTCTTTGCCCACATTAGGAATTTCACTCCGAATAACATCCAGACTATGAACTACGAACAAGCCAAAATCTCATTTGTTTCATTTTCCGCTTTCGATACTCAGATTAGAGAGGACCAGTCCTGCTCAAATCACATTCAATTTGAGGCTTAGTCTATCAAAATTTGTCCTTGTCGCCTTCTTTCGCGATTTACACAGTAACGCAGACTAGGCATTTTACGTAACCCAATATTTTCGCAGCATTTTCCATTTGTATATATAAGGGAAAACATCTATATCTTTCCCTAGAACAAACGATTTCAAACGATTTTTATACTGTTTGAAGAAGAAGGTTGAGCAAACATAAAAACGCAAATATTTGATTAGTTTGAAGGTAAGTCAATGGGGTGTGGCATAATCCCTAAAAAGCTGTGGCCGCCACACCTCATTAATTTACCTCAAAAGAGAAATTTAGGAAACAGATCAGGTACATTTCGATAGCAAAAATCTCATGGTTTTGTAGAAGTGATGAGAGCTGAATTCATTTTCTTTCGTTTGAGTAATAGTTGCTGAAAACACAACCACTGCAAGCGATTGTACAGACGAAATTTTGGCTGGCTCATAATTCCATACTTTGTGGTTATTGGAAGCAGGATTCATGTTATAGGCGAATAGGAATTAGTGCTTCGTTTTGAATACAAAAAAAGAGGTAGCTAGTTCGCTTTTGAAATAAATTATAGTTAATCATGTTCGAAAATTGCCACTTCACTTTAGTGGCCCAGTTATGGGAAACCGCAGACTCTGCTAAAACTTGGCTCACAGGGATTCTCTGATATGATATACAAATGTGTTACTAACTGTGCTCAGTAAAGCCTTTATGTCATGCCTGTGGCAGGAATACACTGAAAATGGGGTGGGTGGGGGGGGGGGAGGATATCGAGGGAGGACTAAGGGTGGGGGGGGGGGGTCGTATCCGGCGGTTGTGTGCCACACCTCTTGTTCGACCCTGATTATACGTCATCAAAAAAGTCGCGACTGGCTCATATACGAAGAAAAAAGGAACGAACACCTCAATTAGACACCGCCTCCGCGGCCCGCTGGTCCTTTCGTCCTACTGCTGTGCATCGTGCTAGGACCATCAGTCCGCGGAGGCGGTGCCCAAGCGAGGTGCCCGTCCCCCCACCCACACACGAACCCGGGAGCCACCCACATCCACAAGAGATGTTGGGTGTTACGTAGATGCTCACCCACAGTGATGATATTGCACCTTACCACTGACTCTCTGTGTCCAGCTATTCCGAAGATGCCAGCGTGTGAAGGGTCTAAAATTCCTCACAGCTTATTGCGAAATCGCACCAAGGAGATGCTCTTGAAGCAGTGGCACACCGAGTTTTTAAACTGTCTTAAAGATATGAGAGAGTACATCAAACGTCAGTGTGATTATCGGATGTGGTCAATCAGCTCTAAAAATTCATTTGCAGTCGCTGTACGAGATAGGTCTCGAAAACAACTGTGCATATGAAAATCAAGCCATTTTGATTGTTTCAGATTGCATCTTGAATTCTTTGCTCCGGTACAGCTGTAACAATGGAATGTGTAAATGAGTGATTTGCAGGATTCGTGGATTGCCGGGATTTGCGAGATTTAGCAATAATTTCTCCAAAACAAAGCTATTAAAAATTTGCAAGAAGATTTGGCTTCAGCTTGATGAGAGAATCTTTTGGTATATGTTAATATTCCGTGATCCATGGTGTTAAGGTAGACTTATGATAATACTTTGTTATTTTTTATGATGACGCTGCTATGAAGATGTATCTCAGCGTGCGATTAATAGATTTGGTATGAAAATTCAATTATCGAAAATTTTCGCAAAACATCAAACCGTTTTATCCACCTATATCTCTATAAATATAAAACTCAAAAATTGTCTGTTTGGAGGGTATGTGAGTTATAGAAACGCGCGCCGCTCAACCGATTGGGCTGAAAGTTTGCATACAGATGTTTCCGACCCCGGAGACGGTTTTAGGCTACTTTTTGCGGCGATTCACTGGGTCCTTCTAACGATTTACTGATTTGTTTACGTTTTTCTAAGGAGTTGAGGGGTTATCATGTCTAATCAAGCATTTTGCCATAGTCATGTAAACGAAGGCGACGAAGCTCATTTTCGCCTCAGGATCACGGGATGCGGTTTCGAAGCGGATGTTCCAGAGTAAGTTATCCATAACATATAAAAGGGGGAGGGGTGGGCTCGCAGTGCAAGAGAACAATGGCCCGGTCTGGACCGGGAAAGCCAACTAGTCAATAATAGTATCATTTTATCATATATCACTTATGATATCAACTTTGATCATTTTGGTATATGTTAAGAAAATTGCCGTAGGAAACGCTGTGCGATTGCTCTATCCCTCAAGAAAAGTGAGCTGCAGGCTACTTTGGTTTGACTGCACATCCTTGTTAACAATACACTGATTGCTCATTATGCGCACGCCACCGCTCTCCCTTCGAAAATCTATAAGTTTATATATTGCGAACAGTCGAAAGTACAGTACAGTCGAAATCAATACTTTTGTTTTACATTGCTCAGTTGCTATCAGTATGAGTTCTTCATACTTATCCTGATGCCTGCCCAAGACACCTGCCAACAAGAGATCCAACAATGAAATAGATGTTTCTCTGCAGACAATCTCGCTCATGGACACTCAAACACATTTACCGGCCGACGACCGCGCGACGACCGTCTAGAGCAACTTCGTCATTTGCCGAGCCGGTGCCGACGTCAACCAGTCAGACATCCGCACTGGCTGGCAGCAGTGCCACCTCCGGCTGGTTTGTCGAACATATACTACAAGTGCGTCACCTCTGCTTCGCAGAGGCTCGCACTGGCCCTACTTTATCTATGCCTTACTCATTCCCGCATAATAATTGCATTGAAACTCACTGCGCTGTGTAGGCTATTACGAATGATTCGTAAACAACTACTCATTCTTAGAGGTTTTTCGTGTGAGATCGGTATTTTCGCGTAGATGAAACCTGTTCCAGAAGAATAGAGCAAATTTAATAGGTTTTTGGAATTTTTATGGCTTCGTAGTCGCCATAAGGACAGTAAACATCGTGGGCTACATCTCTGTGCAAAAATCTTCTCAAATGATCAGGTAAACGCTTGAAAAATTGACCGTTTACACAGCCAATGCTTTTTGGCGCTGTTTTCGTGAAGTAGTAGACTTTTCATCACTTCTTTAGGCTAACGTCCATGGCTTGCACATTAACTTCAAATATATCCATAACTCTGCAAAAAGTGGTACTACGGACCCAAATTTGCTGGCCAGAAGCCAAGTGCATCCGTTTGAAGCGCAATTTTCAACGGATCCACTCAACGGATCCGCTCATATTTTTGTATAGTGAGCTTTCATGCTGGTAGTTAGCGCTGTGCAAAATTTGGGCTCAGAACGTTGGCTGGAACACGCTCTACGAATTTTGTAATGGACAGACACACACACACACATGGACATACACACAAAAAGACGCAAACATCCTTAGCCGCTTATTATAAGTCATGATAGCCACAAGATGCAATGCGAAGAAACATGACAAAAACGATGGACAAGTTCATAAAAAATAGAGCTATACAAAACCGGTTCAAATAATGTTGGACAACCGTTCCGAATGCTCCGGTAGGTCAAGGATGTTCTTTTTTCTTTCAAATACCACATCATCAATAATGCTGTATTCGATAACCTGAATGAAACAAACTATTGACAATTCTTAACTGGAAGGTAAACTTACTTGCAATGCATAGAGTTGCGATAATGTCTTTTAGTAGAGCAATACCAAAAACATAAGCATTCACAGTAGACGGTTGGAATGGATGTATCAGTCTCTAAAAACAGTTAGCCTAAATTTCAGTGATACTTAGAGGCAGCAGGAATTCTCACGTTTAAAGTAATTTTGAGGTCCCAATTAGGATAATCCTCAGGCGGCAGCTCAGATGATTTACTCACTGCTGAGATATTCCTCCTCCAAAATAGACCCCTGCATCGTATAATCGGAAGACCATTCCGCGTGGGACTCTACGCGAAAGGCATGCAAGCAGGATGCAATCTCCGTTGAACTCGTGAGAATTCCATGTGTCCAAATTTGCTTGGACGCTGCCTTTAAGAAGAAGTTAATCTCTCAAAGTGCGTTCAACAGCCGTAAGTATCAGATTAGCAGAAATGCGGTAGAATAGCAGCTAGCTTCCGCACTAAATATGTTGCCAACATAGCAGAACCGGCAAATCAACGATATCCAGATTTTTAGAGCGCTTATAAAGCAGAAATAGTTTAAAAATTCAAGTAATGGAAAGATATAAAGAACCATTGGGAGCCATACTCGATACAATAACAGTGTTAAAAGACAGCAGTCAATCATTCACTAGAGTTCCATCAGAGAAGCAAAAACGCAAACGAACACTAACGATGGGTTACAACTTGCATACTCGGGCCCCAAACTTCTCAAATGACATCAAAAAATGATTATTATTCTCACTGCCAGAGTTATAAACATGTCGCAACCGTAATGGAAAATGTCAACTGTAATAAAGGAACTAACAACAATAAGAATGATGGGGAATAAGCAAAGACGCCTGGTATATATTTTATCATTAGCACCTTCGCGAACGATGCACGTGCATGAGCCATCTCCTTCGTTTTGGAGTAGCTTTTGAACTTTCCTGTGCTGTACCCAGTTTGTTGCTATCTACGTTCATTTTCTTTGCATTCATGTGAAAGAGCTGACTAGGATTGAACTGGTAAGATTTGCTGCTGAATTACACAGTTTAGTTTGTTGAGTTTGCTAAATTTCGGGCGATTGGCAATTTGGACCCCTGTACTTTTTGCATTTCATTCATATCCCGCAAATATTTCTCTGCTTGTATAGTCGGACTAGCTAGTAGCAAACAAGGCCGATGTGCTAACACAATGGTGTCCAGCCAATATGCTAAGAAGTGCTTGAAGGTGGTCTCGACAGTTGCTGTCTTCGACTGCTGCAACCTGAGTTTTACGCGTTGCTTCGCAACAGAATGTTCCCGCCCTGCTGTCAGGCCTTGAGCGATAAACAGTTTTGTTTAAGTGGCGCAAATGTTTGAATGCAAGCGCTGACCAGCATTTTACGCTTTCCCAATTCCTGCCAAGAAGTCTACTTCTATGTGCATCATAATTCGGTAAACAGTCCTTATCACTCGTAACAATTTCAAATGGAAATTCCCTTTTTGTGATTTTCGTATGTGGGACCAAAGATGCAGATGTCGAAAACGCCATTTTTTGCTAGATAAAAACTTTGCTTTAAGCAGTTACAAAACGAAGATCATTAGGTTTCTTCGAAAGTAAAACGCAACTTTGTAGAGCAAGATTGGCTCTTTCGGATTGACACCTTTGCCAGAAAAAGACGACAAAAATAAAAACGCCACGAACTTGTGAAACGACGAAATATCTGGCCAAGTTTGAACTGATTTTTTTTATAAAGTGCCCTACGATACCGCTCACAGAACGTGCAATATTTTCGAGAATGCTGCAAGATTTCGCGGCATTCCGGTAGTCGCGCCATTCCGGCGATCGTTTAACTTAAACTCCCTGAGACACGAACCTTGCTAAATACGCATCGCCATAATTGCCTTTGGACTGAATATATTTTGGATCCAAAAGAAGTTTGTGCTTAGCTCATCAACGCGGACTCTTCAGATATACCGCGTTACCTTGATTATCTTTTTTTCAGTTTTCACAATTTCTTTTGCGAACATCTTCTAGCATCAATCGCCAAAAAATGCAAAATTTTGAAAAAGAGACAGTAGGACTGATAAATTTCAGAGAAGCCAAGTTCCTGATCTCACTCACAACTGCTCTATACATTGTAAACGTGGAGTGTACGGGCGTCATGACCTTACCTAATCAATACAAGTTCACCTCATATTGCTCAAGCCTACCTACGCACATAAACTTGCCACTACCTGCTTTGGTACTGTCATTTTGTTTATTGAATTCCATATAGAAATTATAGGAAACTTTACGCCCGCATGGAATACTCAGGTTGTTTTTGGAAAGATCAATTATAATAAATCGCTGATAACAAGCTTTTAGTTTCTTTCAACAAGTGGCTATACTGCTGTAATGGTGCAAGAGTTGGAGATGAAATGGATACTATTGCACTTGCCCTCAAACGCTAATTCCGCATGTTTCTCTAAGGAAGTTACGAAGGTTTTCGCGCCAAATTTGCCCGCCCGAGATATGTTAGGCTGCGTTCATACTGATCCCGAAGTCCGAAAACAGTTTCAGCACAGTGCTCGAACTGAGCGCTGTGCTGCAACTGTTTCCGGATAGGGATCAGTATGAACGCAGTCTTAGGAACGCCAACGCCGTCTGTAGTTGGGGTTAATAACTAGTGCGATAGCCTCACAAGTTGATGCAAGTGTAGGTTCAGGTCCTTTTGCATGTTTCCGTTTTGCATTGTCTCAGTTGAGCTTCTTTTTGAGAGTTAAGTTTCCTTGAGGTAAATGTGTCTCCTTACAGCTTTGGAATTTAAGAATCATTTTTCCATGAGTGTTTCCTACACTTATTTCAAAAGATGCCTATAAAGATGAAAATGAACGGACAATGGATGCATGTGAACATGTTACCACGTTGATGTTCCTATCGTATCTGCGTCGCGTCGCCGAACTTAGCACGAACATTTTTCATAACTTCTTTCAGAGAAAGCAGAAAGCAGAAACGGAAGTCAAACTCGGAATCAGCGTTTTAAGACAAGTGTAATGGTATACATTTCATTCCAAAAGGCCACGGACACTAAGTATCGTTCTCCTCAGACGCTGCAAACTTTGGATATCTCCGAATCATTTCCTTCATGCCACCGGTAAAGCCTATCCATGATGAAGCTGCACAGATTTTCTGTGCTCTTGCATTGCAGGGGGAGCATCAGGCATTCACGAGCAGTTCCCGCTTTGACGTTCCATTTTTCAGACGGGACTTGTTTTCCGCGGTATGACAACAGTTCTAGTATTATTTTGAACTTGAGCGCATACTTGCACAGTCAATCAAGACCAAAGGCTGTAGCACCATCGTCTTCTACAAAGGCCTAGAAATAATTCTGTCATCTGCGATACATCGACCAACGCCTTTGATCCAGCTACATCCTTCCTTCAATTATACTATACTGCATTTGAAGAGCTAACTTACCATAAGACCACCCCCATGCTTAAGGTCAGCTTAAGAGTAGGTGGTCGAGTCATTTAGCTCGCGTGTGCATTGTCCATGGCATGTAGCGCTGGTCGCATTAGCAGCAGTCAAGTTGTTTTTCGGTTTTTCTAGCTTGGGTCGGCCAGCCAGTCTTGATTCGTGTGTCGCGATTTTCGGCTCCATAGCCCAATTGCATCTAGATATTTATTCCGACGATGTCACGTTACGGTGAGGCTCGTTGTCCTTAGGTGGTAAAGTGGCAATATGGTGGATGCCCTAAGCGTCACGTTATCGACGGATAGTTTACGTAGACAGTATTCTCCGGCGTGCACGCTTTTTGCAGTAGTTGCACTCATGATCGGATTCTTGCATCTTTTGGTCCAATAGTTCCTCGCTTCGCCGTGTACGCATGGAAGATCTGCACTAGGCTTGCAACCGGTAAACGGTTTCCTCGTCTCCTCTTGCCCAGCATTGACTTGAGGGTTCTCATTCATCCGAATCACGTTCCCTTGTCCGATCATCTGATGTGAGAATCCAGCCTCAAATAGTGTCACTTCTCGTTGGATTTTTGTTGATTCCACATCTAAACCATAAATTCTTGCTTGTGTGTTTACGACACCATGATTTGTTTAATCAGAAAGTGTGTTGGTTTCATGTCCAGGCTTGAGCCGGAGATTGATCGTCGCTGTTGTGTTTACTATGCCATGTCCGAAAAGACGATTGGAGAGTCTCTTACTTGAGGACACGAAGCAACGGATGAAACGTATTCACTAGCAGTGCTTTATATAGGTACTATCACAAACAGCAAGACTACATATAAAATATAACCTTCATTCTTCTTCATAACTCTTTCCTTCTTCGGCCACACTGGAACTCTCCTTGGTTTTGCCAGCGATCCTCTACCATAGTGGAAAGCACCTTAAAAAACTGGTCGCGTTTAGATGTCAAAGCAGGAGAAAAGCAGAAGGATTACGGTATCATCCAGCCTTGTCAGCGTGGAGACGTGGAAAGGATCGATGTAGAATCAAAAAAACAAATCTTGTAAACTTGTTTACTTAGTTGCTGCGTTTTCGGACTTTTTCCACGATAATGACTGCTTTATTTATTTTGTGAAAGTCGAAAGTGTACAATTTTGCACTATCAGATCTGATTGCCCCTTTCTCTTCCTTCAACTGTTCGTTCATAATGGAGCAAGAAAGTTCAAATCATTGAATTCATTTATTCTCATACAAAACTTCCAAATGCTTCTTGCATTCGAAAAATGCCTTCAACAAAATATAAATTTCTATCATTTTATTGAGAACGTTGTTCCAACGCGTTGGTCGGCTTGCATCCAGCTGCTCTGTTCTTTTCCTCAGGTTGATTTGTCAAGCTGTCATCACCGCAAGCACCAGTCGATGAGTTTTTATCAACAGTAAGAAGAGGTTTTCAGTTCACAATGTGTAAATAACCAAAAGGCTCCGTTTTGTTCTTGTCCTTAGACGGAGTAAAAGTATTTGCAAAGCTCCTCAAATCACCCACACCAAATTTTATACGTGCATGCATATGTAAGTTAGTATAAGTCATAGGTCATAGGCCGTAGGTCCTATTTTAAATAATAAAGAAATAAATAAATAGTTTTCGTATTAGTGTCTTCCCTTTCTCGCCGATAATCTGGGCTTCATCATTTCGTCGGCAATCGGCGTCTTTCTTTTTCTAATCTAGTAAAGTTTGAATAACCAAAGTACTAGCACAACATGACAAAATTAGCAGATAATAATTATAATTATAACATTACAACCTGAGAACTCCGTTTCTTTCCTATCCCTAGACGGAATATTGTGTTTTTTCTCTGTCATCCCCGGAACTCTTCAGTAAGGAAGGTTGACGATAGTTAAACATCTTACTCACCTCGACAATCATTTTTCTATATGAAATCGATAATAGAATTTGTAATTCAAACATTTAGTTTCATTCATTTGATTTTTGATGATTTTTGATTGGTTTCAACTAGGTTAATCCTAAGAGCTTAGTGAAGGAGATAATTTCTATCAATTCTTCAAAGTTAGTGGCTTATCTGTGTCCGTTTCATCAATTGACTTTTTCTTGAACTTCTGTGTGCTTTCGTTTACTACGATTTTCACGTTGAATTTCTTTATCCTTGGATCCACTTGTCTTGATGCAGGATAGCTCCATCGTGATTTTAGTTCATAAAATGAATCTTCTCAAACGTGTCATATTTGTTATTGGATGAATCATTCATAATCATTATAGAAGGGGTTTCAACTTATTCCAACGTTTGGCAAGTGAATGGTGTGGAAAGGTGAATGTGGTTTGGTTTGTCAGTGCCTGGTCTCCATCTAAATACAAGTGCCAGACACAGAGAGTGCATGCATGGGCACGTAAAGAGGGTTGGACATTCAAGATACCCTTTGAGTTTTTGGTATTTGGATCTTTTTAAATCTTGGTGGGCCCTAAGACCCGTAACATATGTATCCCGCTCGGGAGGGGAGAGTAACTGAGAGGGCACGCATTAATCCCTTCTAACTACTTTTATTTCTTAACTTCCATGTTTCCTCCTTTCTTAACCTCGGCATAGTTAATTGTAATGTGGTGAGTAGTTAGTATGCCAGCACGAGGTTAGTAGATTTATTGTTAGTAGGCCTAGGCCGCCACTACTAACAATAAATCTACTAACCTCGTGCTGGCATACTAACTACTCACCACTTTTATTTCTATCCATCTATTCTCTGTGAAGGTTATCATACCATTGCCTGATGATAGATGACAGAACATCATCGCCGAGCCAGATCAACCATGTAACTAAGAATATGTAGTAGTTTGTTGTTGACAAACGTAACTGCCGGTCACCTCTTAATGTTCTTTTGGCATACTACCAGGTTAATGGAATCTGATTCTTTTACTGACAGTCATTTCCTTCAGATTGAGTTAGTTGCAATCATATAAAAGATTATTGGAAAATTCTCTGAACGATGTCTCATTCTAAACACATGAAATTATCTATGCAACTCAAGACATCCAAATCCTTCTCCAACTTCGGCATATTTGAAATACTGTTATTGATTTGAATAAATTAATCACCAAGGTGGTAAGATTGAAGCGATGGAAAAACAGCTTAGCAATTAAAATCTACTTACTCAAATCCAAATCACATAAAACTTAAGTCTCTTAATATATGTAAACTATGTTATTATAAAATCTTTTTAATGATCGATTAGGCTATTTTTTGTTTCCGTGTAATTCAATCACTGCAGTTTTCCCGAGCAATTTTTTGCAGCGATTCGTAGGGTCCTTATGTCGATTTATTGATTTGCCTATTTTCATCTGAACAAAAAGCTATCGGTGGCACTAAATCATTTTTTGAGCTACTGCAAGTAAAACTGTATGTCTCATTCTGAGTTTCAAAGCAAAGCGTGGTGAGAAAAGGGTGTTCGTAATGTGCGTTGTACACGCGCAGTTACTCAATAGTAAGTGCAAAGTGTTCGCAAATTTATGTACTGCCACGATTTTACAAATGCTCAAGCCTTTTTTCGCATCGAAGACGCTAGGTCTACTATTGCAACGTTTGATTACTGTACAGAGATAATTCATGATACTCGCTTTGAGGAAAGGATTAGGTTAGCTTACTTCAGTGACAGTCAGCTTTCTAGAGATGTTTGTAAAATCAAACCAAAACTTGCTACTTTGCTAAGGAAATTTTTCCAGCAAGTTTTCAGAAAGCTCCATCTAGCTTTTTCTCTTGGATTTCAGTCCACAATCCTTTTTCACTCAATCAGCACATTTCTATTATCTCAGTCTTGGAAATGTTAACCTATATTTTGCTTGCTTCTTCCCATCTTTATGCAGTAGGCCACTGCATTAGTGGGTAAAGTGTTTTCGTAAAAGTGCAGGTAAAATAAAAGTTTTACAGCTTCTATCGCTTCCAACTTCTCTAAAATGTGCAAAGACGACTAAATAGACTGATGACGAGTTTGTCTTCACCT
The DNA here is from genome assembly GCA_958299035.1 of Cylicocyclus nassatus. Taxonomy (NCBI): domain Eukaryota; kingdom Metazoa; phylum Nematoda; class Chromadorea; order Rhabditida; family Strongylidae; genus Cylicocyclus; species Cylicocyclus nassatus. The sequence goes on from CATQJL010000001.1 coordinate 69,435,706, forward strand.
GTCTATCCAGAGCTTGCATGGACTATACGAAGAATGTACTCGAATGAGTTGCAGTTGTAGGAATGAAACATTAGGTATTTACATCGAAACATACATTGGGATACACTACGGTTTGTTGAATGCGAAGCGAAAAGTATGGTTAAGCAACCGTTCTCGTTTATCATCGAATTATGAAAGAACGAACAAAAAGGGTGGAGATTTCTGCTCCAAACTCACCTGACATGGTTGCAGAGAGAGTAAAATTGGAAGTAGAGATAGATGAATAGTTTATTCTATACATGGTTGCATATATGTCGGAAGATATGGCCTTGGAGGATCCAGCTTTTCACAAACCAGCAGGTCGGAATAGCTGTTACACACCGTTTGCGGATGGCAGCAAAATGAGAACGATTTGAATTTTGCTTCCAACCTCCTTTTTTCTTCTTTTCAATTTTACTATTCAGTGGTTTGCCGCATGCACCAAATAATGATTTCATCGAAGCAATTATGTTCAAATTCAATTTAGTTTTTTTTTACCAACCCAATACTGTTACCAATTGAAAGGTTTTGCGTGGTTCTTGATTGATGCCTATCAAATTCGACTGCCGCTTAGCCTCAGCATTCCACATAGATACTTCTTTGTGTTGAAATCAAAAAACGTAAAGCGCTACCCTGTTTAACGTTCCGTCTCTTCCATAAGATTAGTTTGATCACTAGGCCCCACTCGGAACTCCTCAGTAAGGAATGAAGGTTTAGAATGAATAGTGAACGTTGAGGGAGATTTTAAATCCTCTACTTTTCCTGTTCGTGAACGGCGGTGGTAAAAAGAGGAAACAAAGTTGTTTATCAAATTGGTCTCCGTTTTATCCTTCCTTTAGACGAAGTTTCGCTTTGGAAAATCCTTTTTGAGACTCCTTGGAAGGAAAAAGTTTAGCTTAATTTATGAAAAATCATTAGATTTATTTTTATGTTTTGATTCTTCTTCTGGCAAATGTTCTTCTGTATTGCAAAGTAAGAATGGGCTTTCTTAACTTATTTCTTTTTGTAGTTTTTAACCTGCCAAAGCAGCATTCATGTTAAATTGGGCTTACGCGATTCGACGTGATCGTCTTTTTCAGAGCCCAAAATCAATTTGTTAGCACCATGGGGAACGACTCACAGCGGGTACTCCCTGCTCCGAGGAAAGGGAAGGAACGGTAAGAATGATCCAACATAAATCGTTTGTTGTTAAGTAACTTTTACTTATATATTTAATACTCAAGGTGCATCAAGATAGAAAACGCAAAAAGAATCTAGCTCTCACTGTATCGGTTCAACCTTTTTGAGATAAAAACAGTGAAAATCTAGAGGCCTGGTTATATTACTCAGCTAATTGAGATTAGTAAATTTGTCGGCAGTGGCGGTCTGACGTTTCAACCGTTCGTCGTTTTCAAAGGCCTAAAGTGGAAGGGGATTTGAGATTTTATGTTTAGTCTATTAGTCTTCCCCATCTTGTCCAGCTTCGACCCAGAATTTTTCAATCATGTAATAAATGCGAACCAACCTCTCCATCTTCAGCGAACAGATGTTAGTGTGCGGCCCCACTGTCATTAGAAGTCAGAGAATTTGGAAATTACTGAATTCTTTAAAGAAGATAGGTAATCTGTATACGCAACAGCCAAATGGCGGAGATATAAGAAAGATCAAAGACAATACGTGTAAAAACATGTACCAATCTTCATAAATTATTGAAATTCTTACCGAATGAGCTGAAGTTTACACACGATGTCTTCAACTTCGAAGGATGTTTGAGGCTACTTACCGAAGTGAATTGCTGGACCCTTCTATCGATTTGGTCGTTTTCAACATATTGTAATGAATGTGACTCTTATCAACCCTCTCACCTTACTCCCAGTTTCGCAGAAACTATGCAGTGAAACTCATTTCCACTTCGTGGTGAGAACTACGGTGAGTCTTGAGGCTAATCATGTAGCAGGTGAGCCTTCGATGATATTGGGCTCTGCTAGGCCGTGGCAGTTGTAGGGTGTTGACGCAGTACGCCAACATACTTTATCAGACTCTCTTTTCGTTCCCCCTTTTAGAATTCAGGTGTAGCTTCCCAACATAAAAAAATTATACGAAAGTATTCGAGTAATTGACGCCTGGATGTGCACATCAGCCGCGCAGATGCGACTTTCACGATCTGCAAGAGCCCTCCACATAGCAACACCGTACGGAAATCTTCGAGGAGAATTAAGGGCCAGTGGAATAGCTTGATGTGCAGAGTAAAGGTACAGCCAGGGATGGGGAAATAAAGCAGTATTGCCAGTAAATAAGCACTTTTTGCTTGAATGTCAGCTAGTGAATGCGAAAATGACAGGGCCTGTATAAACCGAATAGCGGTAAGTCACTTCAGCGTGACTCGAGTGAGACATTAACCATTTACTCAGAATCGAACTCGAGAAAGCCACGTGGCATGTGGAATGTACGAAACATTGCCTTACCTCAACTTACGTGGCTCGGCTTTTTCCATTGAACGCGTTAAGATTGCCACGAGTCAGAGCGATACGAAGATGAAAAGTCTGCAATTTAGTTTCTCATCAGTATGCTACGCAATGTTGCTCCAACCGTCGCAACTTATATAACTCGCAAACATTTGCTGTATCTTTTTGGTATCCCCCATTCTTTGCTCCTGTCGAAGTTCACTTTATGTCACGACCGGCGAATTTGCAGGCGAGGCCTTAATCATTAGCTTGCCTAACATTTTCAAATGTAGCGTTATGGCATATTTCCGATCTCTATCTTGTACCTCTAAGTTCGTGTTTGTATTGCGCCTAATTGGCAAAATGAGTCCAACATTTGATCCTCTCCTGTTCCTAGTGCTCCATAGATGAATATTGAAGCGCTTTACTAATGCGAAACAGAACTGTTTCAGAGTGTCTCTATGTTTCTTGATTGAGTGTGTTCCGGAACTGTTCTCGTACAGTACCCGCACAGTTCACGCATTGTGGTGGAACTGTTCCGAAACTGTACTGCATGCGCTAAAGCCCGTCCCGCACGCACTTTGAACGGCGGGAGTTGGAGAGCTTTGACAGTTTTCAACGTTTTTCTTCCAGATTTCTCTCATTTTGCCCTTATTCCTCTACCCCGCTTCCCTTTTTGATCAGCAGAACTTCGAACTCGAAGCGGACTTAAAGAATGAGCGTTTTCCGCTCTGCGTGTACGACAAGACGTGTGCTTTTGTGCTGTCCATATTCTCGTAGCCCTCTTTTTACTCAGACCTATTCATTTTCCAGAAAGCCGCTGCGTAGTTTCCGCAGCCATCTACCATGAATTAGGGAGTGCGTATTGCATAAATTGGGACCTTTTCCTTGTTTTTTGATGAGTTTCGTTTTCGGGCATTTCAGCCCTTTTCCCTTTTCCATATCGTTGTTTCTCCGTTCTTTCTTCTACCTCGCTGCTCCTTCCGATGAGAAAAGCTGCGAAATTAAAGCGGGGTTGAAGAAATAACCTTGTTCTGTTTTCCATGTATTCGGGCAGATTGGTCTTCGTGCACTCGCCCGTTTTCTCTTCCATTTTTGTTCAAGCCTATTTCGTTAGTTCTAAAGACCTGTCTATGTCCTTTCAACACAGATGCGAGACTACGCAACGCCTTTCCAAAACACATGAAGTAAGTCTGAACAAAGTAGCGAAGAGAGAATGGACGAGAGCACGAAGGACCATCTTCCCGGATGCATAGAGCAGAACAGCGTTCAGCCCTCAACCCCGCTTTGAGTTCACAGCTTTTCTCATCACAAGGAGAAGTGGGGTAGAAAAAAAGAACGATATGGAAAAAAGAAAGGAGCCGAGAATGCCCATAAACGAAACTCGCCATTAGAAAGCAAGAGAAGAGTCTCATTTTATGCGATTTCAGAAATGGCACTTCTTAATTCTTAGCAGATGGCTATAACTACAGGGTTGGCCATAATTATAGCGAGAAGACTTAATGCAGTTAGCGCACTATTCTATCGCGCACATAGCGCGCCAGTTTTATCGATTTTTTATTCTCACCATTTTTTCTAACTCCTGTTGAAATTTGGTTAAATTTGGTCCATTTATAGTGAAATGGTGAAGCCTTCTCCTGATCGTTCTGCTATCCTTCGTCTGCGCAAAGCCGGCCGCCCACCCGCCACGATCGCTATGTAAGCACCTTGGTATCCATCGCAGCGTCGTGTATCGCACACTCCAACGTTCTCGAGACCTTGGTGGACTCCAAGACCGCCGAAGAAGTGGAAGACCCCGTACTGCTCGCACGCCGAAGGTCGTCGAGGGGCCGTCCGAAGGTCGTCCCAGCCGTCACTCGTCGACCCCAGCGTCAAAATCGACAAAGATTACTACCTGAAGACGATTTTGGAAGATGCTCTATTCCCGTGGGCGAATTCCCACTTCAACGGCCGCCCGTGGACATTCCAGCAAAATTCGGCGCCCGCCCACAAGGCCAAGGTCGTCCAAGCGTGGTGCAAGAGCGAACTCTCCGACTTCATCCCGGCAGAAGAATGGCCGGCATCGTTACCGGATTTGAACCCACTGGACTACATCTTGTGGTCCTACCTTGAGAGCAAGGCCTGCGCCACTCCCCACCCTAATTTGGATTCTCTGAAGGCAGCGCTCATCCGAGAATGGGACGAAATCGACGAGGCACTCCTGCGTCCGGTCATCGACGCCTTTCCCAAGCGACTTCGCCCTGTCGTCCGTGCCAAAGGTGCCCGAATCGAGATGTAACTTATGATTGTTAATGTACCAGTTGTTACTTGATAAATATTATGTTCATGACTCGTTTGTACTTCTCCTTTCTGAGATAAAGGGTGAACACCTTGTCGCTATATTTATGGCCAACCCTGTACGCAGCGACTTCTTGGATTAAGTGGAATAGGTCTGAGTAAAAATAAAGCGAGGAAAAATGGACGAGCAGAACAGAGTTCTGTCGCATATGCAAAACAGAAAAGCGCTCATTCTTCAACCCCGCTCCAAGTTCGAATTTCCGCTGATCAAAATGGGAAGCGGGTAGAGGAAATAGAGTCAAAATGAGAGAAATCTGGAAGAAAAAACGTTGAAAACGGCTGAAGCGCCCCAAATTCCGCCGTTTAAATCGTGCGGTGCTGTTGCAGCGCATGCAGCACAGTTCCGGAACATGGAAATTAGTATGAACCCAGCCTTGAAGGCAGTAGCTCGGCAAAATTGTACATCTCGGAATTCTGATATCGTAAGTTCTCACAACCCAGATATGAAAACAGAGCAAGTCCGAGCGCAAGCATGCAGCCCCTGCCAGGAAAACTGCCTTCAAACCCATGCGCGCGAGCCATTACTACACGCGCTCGGAGGAGCTCGCGATTTCCCTCCCCCAGTGGAGTCGGCATGCAGCAATGTTATAAACATGTGTGTTCCGCAACTACTCTGCGACTCTAAGCACGGCGTGAACTGTTGCACTCGTCCGCATTCAAAATCAGGGGCCTTAGAAATTTTTGGAATCAGCGCGTATTACCCTAAGTAAGCAAAAGAATCCCGAGTTGAGGAATTGTCGAGCAATAGCCTTTAACAACTCTCCTTCTTCAATGTCTTTTGTCGATTTTTAGGTACCATACTGTAGAGCTGGCTACAACCTAGACTTACAGTAGGCAGCGAATCTGCTCTTCCTCTTCGCTACGTAAAATTACGGGAGGAATTTTGTAGAGGGTTTCAAGCCGTTGAGAGTTGCATTTTGCCCATGAAGGGAAATCGGACAAACCAAAAACTCTTACACTGCGCTAATCGGAGCTGCTGATTTTGGATATGATATTCACGCATAACGTATGCTTGCTTCATAAGTTATTCCACTAAAATCGCAGCAACTGCTCTTTCAAAGTACTTTAAAGATGTGATTACACCAGTAAAAAGGTCATAAGTCTGTAGAAAATTGTGCAATGAAGTCATCATGCTTAAAGACCCTGCTATACAATCTATCAGATGTTTTTGGAGTTTTCTCGTTAAGCAGCCTATTTCGAAGATGAAGTTTCACACCGTAAACATGCAGTAACAAAGAGATATCGGAGATTTGTTTCATACTGTAGATCTAAGCTGAAGCATGCTCTACAAGTGCTAACAGATCGGCGAAATAGGTAGAGAGAGCGAGTTATTGCCGATTTAACGATGTGTATAGTCTTTGGGACATCCTGCATAATCCTCGAATCTCAAAATTCGGTTCTATCTGGTAGAAGAGTTATCTATGCCTGTTATTCCATTATACTAGATTAAAATTCAGCATTTTAGTCATTTCGAAAAATCTTACTAACTGGAAAGTCCGTTCACACACAAGTCCGTTTTATTTCAAGATAAAAGCAAAATGCGCGTTGTCGAGGGTTTTATTTAGCGGACTCTGTAGATTAGACTTATCATCAAGGAGGCGGTTTATCTACGGAAAGGCTTATATTTTTCATTTTTGGGGTGACTCAGAAAATTTCGACGACCTTCAAAGCATGCGAGAGAAGTCGCAAGTTCAGCTGAGACTCATCAACTTACAAGCTTAATGAACGGTCTTTGCATTCGCCGATTCTCTCTCTCTTTCTTATGATCTCTTTATCAAAGATCCACTACTGTCTCGGGTTTGATCGTAGGACTTATAAGTAACCAGGTAACACCAGGTAATGTGCATAAAATAAGTGGCGGCCAATAAATGTGATAAGCAGAGGGATGGAAGCTTCTCTACAATGTAGATAATCTAAAAATAAGAAGAGAGGTCATCTCAGTATCGAAATCTCTGATTATGCACATTTCGTTGATAGATGACACGAACATAAGTGAGCTGTCGCTAAAACTGTTGAGGATATATTCTTCGGCGTTTTTTATGTTTCGGCGTCACTGCCTTCTTTGAACCTTGTAACGTCCTTGGTGTTTGTAACTTATCCTCACCATGCTCTACTTCTATCACTCGATAAAGCCTAAAGCTGACAAAGCCAGAAATAAAGGAGGACTGTGGCGCAATCCCTCCTCTTTCATTTTGGTTTTTGACAGTGCCTAAAATGGATGTTGGGCTGTACAAGGATTGTACAGTGTTTCCTTTGGATTCGAAAACCAGGGAACTATTGCTTAACAAAAACATAACAAATAAACCTAATTGAGGGCAAAGCCCAATGCCAAAAGGTAGATTTAAAGACTTTGAGAAGTTTATCGTAAATCTACTTTCCCAAAATATAATGAACAATCATATAAGCTACAACTACTACTACAAGGCTACTGCATGACGAAGGCGCAGGAGGAGTATTAGCTGAGTGGGCGCGAAGTAGCGCGCGTATCCTCACTGTTGTAAATCCTGAGCCTCATGAGCTCTGCGGCTAATAAAGCAGCGTTCGCGCCCAAAGATTTTGCGCCTTCGTCATGGCAGCCTATACATGAATATTATTTGCATTGATAATAATGTTAGTAATAAGGTGAACGGTAAAAATGGGACCCTTAGGAAATAACTGTATGTAGACTTCTCAAGAAAGAGAACTAACTGGACTTTCCAATTTTGATGAGTATTAGAACATATTAATTTCTTTCAGGCAATATCTATATAAGGTCATTCGCAAACCTAATAATTTTTAATACTTGCTGAAATGCAAAGTTAATCATTTTGACAAACTGTGATCTTCGAGCAGTTCTGCGCAGTGGAACTTTTGAGAACATTCGAGTACCACTGCTGCAATATGTGAAGGTACAGTCATTAAACTTACGACGTCTTGGTACGGTACGGTTGCTGAACGCCCAAAGGGAGGCATGGTCATTACAAGTTTCAAGGACGAAGATGCGTGTTGCTTATCTCAGTAAATGCATGTTCTTCGACTAGCAAATGATAAAGCTCTTTACGGTGTGTCCTCATAAGCAGTTTACCCTTATTTTTATCTATTTTTAAAAAATATAAGTTTTAACATGGTTTTTTGGTTTTTGTTGCGCCAGAAAACTGCAATCATTCAAGTTTTTTGCATTTTTACCTCAAATAAAAAGAAATCCTACATGTTCATCACGCCGTTCGAAAGAGCATGAAGAGCTTTCGAATGGTATGTCCCTTGCTTTATGACTTTACGGTACAGCAGGGAAAGAATGAGAGATGTTCAAAAACCTGCCCGAGTTTTTCATATCTGAGCGATGTTTGAGTCGCAGCCTGGTTGCTGTTTACCAAAATAAAAAGATTTCAAGATGTAATTGAGATGAAGCTGTCCCATTTCACCCAAATAATTTGATAATATCACTTTGAGCAACAACCCATGCAACAAATGGTGGCTCAAACTGTTCCACTCCTGTCAAAACTCTTCTTTCAAAATTCTGGACCGGATCTGGTCAAGAGCTCCTACGTCTGCACTGTTTACGAATGTATACTGATGGAAGACATCATACATATAAATCTTTATGCACACTCTTGATTTTGTCAAGAGAAATCAGAACAAATCGACAGTCATGTAGATATGCACCGTTGCAGTAAGTCTAGATACAAGCGGAAGGCCCTGAAGACAGCGTATGTGCAATTATTAAAAGAAAAGGGAGTGTTACTCAACCTTAGTAGTCAATATGCATAGTCTCCCGTTCTATTGGCATGTTGAAGAACATCCGCATTCGATAAATACCTCAAAATGTGTGAATTTTTAAGGAATGATAATTGGGAATCACGTTCTTACCCTCAATGAGTTCTTTTTTGTCACAGCTAAATACAAGTCGCATCCATCCTGGTTGCTGGCATAGCATATGTTGTCCAGGAGTCAACATCACTCCTTTGTCACATAGGGATTGGAACAGTGACAATTCATCCGCAAATGTTTGTGATCGCAGATGCTATAAAGGTTAGATCTGTGATATTATAAGAAAACGCTACTACAATCACTGTAAAATGTGTTGTGACCTTTGAGCCAAGATAGCCGCGGAACGAAATGTCAAGATGGTACTGACATTATAAATTTGAGCTGCGTTTTTTTTGTTTTTTTTTTCTTTCTTATTCAAGTCACTTACGGAGGTTGTATACAGATAAAGTTCTAACATCGCTCAGAGCACATTAATCATATTCAATCAGTGATAGATGTTGCGAGTCGTTTTGATAGTTGTTGCGTAAGTTCATAGCAGGGCTCGGCAAGAGGTGACCTTTCGAAAATACAAAAAACGAAGTCCCTTTTGACTTTCACAAAAAAACGAAGTCTTCTCTAACCTCTAAACGTAACACACCCTCAAAAACGAAACGTCGACTAAAAATTGTAACCTAAGCTGTGTTTTTCAGCCACAAAAACGACATCCTCTGCTTTTTGTCACAAAAAACAATACTCAGCTTGCTTATAAGCCATCTGTGCCGAGCCCTCGTTCATGACAAACTCAATTTCTTCCTCATTTCTTCAAGTAGTAGTTGCATCGCGGCAAAATTTGCAAATCCTTGAAAAAAGCTGATCATGTTCTTTGATATATATTATGATATCGGTGTGAAGCTGGTCTACTTCGTTTTCAGCTTTCAAAAACGGAAACTATAAAAGGCAAAAGGAAGCACCCACTTACAGAAAGAAGCGTTCCTGCACAGATTAGCTGATAATAATGGAATCTAGTGTTACACTCCGATACGAATTGGCTTGCATAGTTGAGGTAATGCTAAGGAATTGTGCACCGAAAACTGCGACACAAGAAAACTACAACTAAACTACTACAAGTCTACTTAAACAAGGTTGTAAGGGTCCAGCAAGATTTGCCGGAAGGTTACTGGTATTTTGAGGCTGGAGGGCATACCTTTCTGAAATCGATCATGACGAAGCAGCCGGCTACAGCTGGAGTAAAGGGCAAGCCCATTTCGCGAAGTTGATTTTCCACAAATTTATAATGGGCTGACAACCTTGCTAGCTTGGTTTCATTAAATTTCCGCAGCCAGTCTAAAATTATATATCGTATGTTTTGTAGACCGAAGAAACAAGGAGGGTGAAAGGATTGATTCCTGGAGGAAAAGCTCTGGGCTGGGCTCGGTACGAGCTGACACCAGGGAACTTTCAAAACGAAATCTGCTTGATTTTCGCTAAGTTCTACGAAGTCCCCTTTGACCCTAAACCCTAATCGTAAAAAAACCCCCAAAACAAAACGTCGACTATAAAAGTCGCAATTTGTTTACAAAAACGGTATCCCCTTTGCTTTTTGTCCCAAAAACGATATCCAGCTTGCCCCGTGCTAGCTGGTACCAGGCCCTGACTCCGGACAATTTTTCTTTGTTTTTATTCCAGAACGTAAAGCTGACATACCGAAATCGGAAAGAATCGCTGTAGCAACATCATGTGCCAAGCCGGACACGGGATGGATGAGCTCAAGCGTTGAAAGAGATTGGGCCAACTTTTTGTACGGAGTGTGAACCACGGATATTTTCAGGCCCGGTACTCCAAAATCCTTGAAAAATATCATTTTTGGCAATTCTACGTAAATTGCAAAATCTGCTTACTTTGCTTAGACTCCAGAAATACATGACACTCTCTAGCCTCTCTATTCGACTTCTATAGCTGAGAAAACTCTTAAAGGGTGAATTCGGCGCGAATACACATGAAGTGAAAGATTCGTCGATAAGAACAATTAGATTGTTACTGAAACAGAGATTTGTAGACTAATGATTGTGCTGGAACTCAAAAGAGGTCTAACCAACCTAGTAGCCCAATTACATAGTTTTATTACATCTTCAGGCGGAAATACAGCTCCTAGCGGATTGTGAGGGTTAATGATCAGAATCGCTCTGACGGCAGCACCCTAAATAATTTTTCTTGTTCAAAGCAAACAATTCTTGAGAAGCAATACAGTAAAGGATAAATTTTCTCTGAAAAATTAATTCTTACCCTAGCGCTGTAATCGTCCAGTGCTCTCTGATATACATCAACATCTAGCCGAGGTGATTCCATGTTTATCTGAAGAAAAAGTTCTATGGCTAGCATTTTTCCATTTTATTTTCTTCAAGAAGATGAGATAGAAAAAAATAAGATGTAGTGTTAGGAAGTATAAAACAAAGAGCAGTAAAGCAGCTCGGGAGGCTCGCCATGAAAAAGGGGATCAAATGTTGACCATCAAGGTTGAGTTAAGGGCCGGGCATACTTCAACGGCCGCGATTTCAGTCGCAACGCGATTTGGCAGTCCGCCAGAAGTCTTCAGATCCAACACTGGTAAATTTCACATGCATAGTGTGCATAACTTACAAGGATTGATAAAATGATCTATCTTGTGTACATCAAAATTATGCTTACAGTGAGTTATGGACGGTTGGAATATTGCCAAATCGCGTGGCGACTGAAATCGCGTGAAATGCCCGGCACTTTACACGAATATACTTCTTTTCCTCTTTTGCATCTTTCCTCCTTTCCTCACTTCCCTCTCCCTCCCTCCCCAGTTATCCTCCCCAGTGCCGGCCGTACATATTATGCATGGAAATGCACATGGATTTATCTAGATAAGTTTTTTTGCTAAAAAGAAATGCTTTATTACTCTTTCCTTCTTTCCCATAAATTATCATTCCAGGACAGGGCCCGGCATGAATCCGTTTCTAGTCCTTTTGAAAACGAAGCCCTCTTGACGTTCGCCAAAATTCACAAAGCCCCCTTTGACCCCAAACCTCTGTAAAAAAACCTTAAAAAAGACCAAAAACGTTCCAATTTTTTTGCGTCTTTTCGGCCACAAAAACGATATCCCCTATCCCCTTCGCTTTTTCGCCCCAAGAAGTCCAGCATGTTTCCATACGATCTGTGCCGGACCCTGTTCCAGGCGTCTCCCGAACTACTTTTGTAAGCTTCTCAGATTTTTTGCAAGTAAGACTGCTCGTTTTGAAGCCTTTTCACAAAGCTGATCTGATTGTTGTTCAAATTGATTGATAACAGTTTTTTTTATTGGCAACTTTGATCAATATAATTGCGAAAAATTATAAAGTCACTTTGAAAAACATCCAACGGCAGCAAGCATTTTTCAAATGTTTTGAAATCACTTCTAAATTCATCTTCTCCTCTCCCTACAACGTTTGCCTCAAGCTCTGAGTAATCTTACTCACCTCAATAGGTCTTATCCGACATTCAGCTCTAGAACCACAATTCCTCACAGATGCCGCATAAGTTGGAGCACTTGTTAGCACAAGATCTACAACCAAATTACATTTTCTAAGAAATTGCAAATTTTTGAAAGAAGAAAATACCTTCGGCTTCACACGTGCAATGACACAGCATATCATAAGCAGAAGTTGAGGACGGTAAAATTATCAGGTCGTCTTCACGAACATTGGCTGACATAAATTCAGCCATGTATCGAGCAATAGCTTGTTTGGTGCTGGAATGAGAAAACTAGATGAAAGCAAAAAGGTTTATATCTCATTTATAATTTGTAGTCTTTGCATTTATATCTATTATAAGTTGCCATGAAAGAAGAATATTTTTTATCGAGATCTTAAAAATAGCGCAGTTTTACCCACTTTCCCCCTCCTTACCTGCGCTCATCTACTGCCATTTTTCCGAATTGTACGTCTAAAAAAATTCACTCTGTAATTTCACTTGGAATCTTTACCTTTGACCCCTTCCTCCTCTTCCCTCACTTTCTCCGATTCACAGCGCCCAAATCAGTAAACATTTTGCTCAACGAGTTAAATAAGAAAAACCAACAAAATTTGCTCTTTTTGATTTCTAATCAATTTTCTACCAAAAATTTCGCATCCTACAAAGATCAATGCCGCACGACAGTCAAGAATCAGCAGGATCCCAAGTATATTTTTTCAGCACTTCGAGTGACTGCTCACTCAAGAGGAGATTTTTTATTATGCACGAAGCGATCGGACAGCTACGTGTAAACAAATCGAGATCCTGCATGACTTCTTGAAAATTTTGCAAAAAGTCAAAATTTGCTCAGTCTAGAGTAACGGGGAAGGCTTGACATTCACGATGTGGAAAATGTGGAAAATTTGATGTGGAAAATGTGGGCCTTCTGGACAAGTAAAAAGTAAAACTGAAGTGAAAATAAGCTAAACATTTGAAAAAAAGGGAATTGAATCATGATATCCAAACTCTTTTATCTGGTGAGAAAACAACACAATCTTTCAAAGGGCTATGGAGTAACTCTAAATTTCATGGAAAATTCCACAAATTTTTTCAAAAATCTTATTTTGCCTTGTGACTGTGGTTTGAAAAAAGTGCGTTGAAAAATTTCTTAAGTGCAAGTCCGTTTTTGCAGAGTTCTGAAATTATGTTCACCAATAAAAGGAAAGCACTTGCATACTTTTTGATCCAAGTGAGCCTTCTACGTTCCTGTCCCATTTTGCCCCCCCCCCTCTGCGTTCAACCCTCTACCCCGTTCTTGCCCGGTCCCCTGCTGACACAGAATTGCAGCATCAGTAAGCTCTTTTATTCATTTTGTAAATAGTAAAGTAAAATGCTCGAGAAAAAGGACAGTAACAGATCCCTTATTGCTAATTTTTGTGCATAACTTAATCGAATTTTTTTCAAAGATGAGTACAATTTTACTCCTGTAATCTGTACCTTGGATGCCCTCCAGCTGGTGGATAATTCACAAGATGTGACTCTACCGGAGAATACCCCTTGCTTTTCAACAGCGTCATCATTTCTTCCGCGCACACGTTGTTCTCCGCTGTGCAAAAATTGACGTTACCCTGAATATAATACTTTCTGTGTCAACACTTGTCTAGCTTAACATCTAAAATACTGGATTTTATAGAAGAAGCTCGGCTCTCACCTCCGGATTAGTTTCAGCGTTGTAGCGGTTCTTTTTCATCATTGTGTAAACGATATCCGAAACATCTTCGTCAGTGAGAAGGTTTCGAGCTCGAGACGATATCATGTCAGCTAAAAAACTGACAGATTCGATTTCACGTTTTAAAGCCTTTAAGTCTCTATTTACTGTACACAAAACGTAAAAGTGAATTGTACAAGGCTTGTTTTCAATGGCCTTCCTCTCCGACTTTTACTAGATCTTCATAATCCAAGCAATATTCTATGAATTTACACCTAGCGATTACAAGGGGCAGTAGATGGTGCAAAAATAGTTGGACTATTTGAATGGCAGTTATAGGAGGAGATACCAGACAAAAAGTTGCTGACTCTTAGACCTTCGTAACTTATTCTAGTAGTAGTTGATGTGATCTGTTATACTTGGATTTGAATCCTAAAAAGTGTAGACAAAAAAGAAGAAAAATAAATTCTGTAGAAAATGTTTACGAACCATGTCAACAGAGTTTCAGAGTCAACAAACTGAATTTATTATAATTCATTTTTTTGATAATTTGCCTTTAATTTTTATTCAAACTATTTGCTGAAAAAAGCAAAGTGCAATTGCAAAATTCAAGCCAAACTTTCAGTTATTATTATGTAGACACAGCAAAGTGACTTCGAAAGCAGGAATGGGTCACGAAAAAAGGGACTCGAGGATTCAAAAGCTCTTATGCAAGGGGAACTCAAGAATTTCTAAGCAGCGTCTAGAAGAATTTTTCATAGAAGTCTTTTTATACGCAGTTCTCGGATTTATGCCGAATCTCCGTTAGTGCAAGTCTGAATTAATGACAATCTCTGTAATTTTTCAAATTAGTACACTTTTCCAAAATTTTGGAAATCGAGAAAAGAATATTTGAAGAAATCAAGAGAATGATGCTTTTTGTTTATGAACAAGTATGCGATATATATGATTACAGCAAAATTTTTGGAACATGAAAAGAAACAAAGTAAAAAGACGAAGAAAATTTCGGCACAAAACCTCTTTTGTGTAACCTTGAAAGGAAGAGTGGGGAAGGGAGGGGGGGAGTATTTTTGTAGCTATTGACAATTCAAAGTGGTCAAAATGGATGTCTTGTGTTTAGAAAAAAATCACCTCCATTCAAAGGTGGTCGATTCTTCTCCTTGAAGCATTGAATTAGCATCCTTCGCAACTTTGGAGCTATGGAGAAATCCATCGAAGATGCGGATCCCTTGGCATGCACTTCAGAAAGTAGTTCTCCCAAAGGATCACCCTAGAAAAACCAGTTAAAGTTATTTAAAATTTTCATGGGATGGCAAGTAACCTTATGGATGACCAAAGAGTAGCTTCCTTTGATGTGAAAATATCCAGGAAAGACTTCGATCTCAAGAAGTTCCTCATCAGCTCTACCAGAGTCGTTCTCCATTGATGAAAGGGAACGATTATCAACCTAAAGATACAGAAAGTTAGTCGAGGGTTAGGCGAATGAGAAGGGAGAGATTGTCCACAAGAATTTTTTGAAGCTCAGGATCAGAGAAAGCCACCGGCTCCGGCTTCTCGTCCAATGTTTGAGCTACAGAGAGCGTACGGCTACCGTTATCTAACGTACGCTTGCGATAAAAGCCATCATCGAAGAGAGTGGTTGTAAACGAAAAGTTTATCGTGGAATCTCACTTTTGTTTACTCTAGCTTTTCGACTACTATTGATTCATTCCATAGAAAAACAAAACAGTAGCTCGATTTGAGATGCGGGTGCGCGCTCGCATCGAGAGAATGTAAACTCTGCGGCTCTCTGCAGGCAAAAAGTGCAAGTTTCGCTTGACTAACAAGCCGTTTTACTCAGCGATTACAAGTGGATTAACACCGAATTTACGCTGATTTAGTATAGTTGGTGGTGAAGATGCCAATTAGTCGAGATATTGTTCCAGGGAAGTGTGTGGAAAAAATCTACGGAGGCAGTTTCTATGGAAGGTATTATAACAACAAATTTTGCGTTTTTTGGCTAGTAAAAGATATCTGATGAAATCTAGCTAACAATATCAGAAATTTAATCCTTTTTTGTACGTTATTTTTTTTACAATATCCGGTTTCGGGGCTTGGTACTATACCGGTATGCAGCTTCCTTGGTGCCCTTCATCTAGTTCCCATGGGAATTTCAAAATTAGCAAAAGTTAGTCTGACTTTCTTTTTACAAATACATTTTGTGAAACATTTTTATGAAGGATTAGTAAACAATGAGTAGACAGCGCTTTGCTACAGAAGTCGGACGCAAATCACTAATCTGGAATGATTTTCAATATCAATTTCAAGTATTTTCGAACAAGAATTATTGTGATTGCAATGATAACATGCAATAATAAACTTTTGCAAAATCAGCCGAGTAGTGCCAAAGAAAATCAACATCGAAAAAAAGTAAGCAAATTCAACATGCGTTATAAAGCAAGTCTTTCTATGAGTACAAGTCGTCTTTTCGTTCAAAGGTCTCTTTTGTTTCTTCACTCAAGGTCTTGTAAGGTCCACCTGCGTAAATAAGGACACTGTTAGTTTTTAGGTCATGTAAAAACATTGAAAATTATACTCACTGGAAGCACACTGTTTTTCTTTGGAAGCATGATAAAACTAATATTTTTTCTGCACACTGGAACAGATTCTCCGATAAGGTGAAGCTAGAAAAAGCTCAAAAAGTGATAGTTTCCAACTCTCGCAAATTGTCGTTACGTTATAGGCTCTATTTTTTTGACTACTATCTTGACACGTCCACTCTTCCTTTATAGATGCTTGAAATGGTTCCTTTGGAAAATATTCACTATTCACTTATTCACTTTGCTGCTAGCAATAAAAATGGGAGTAATTTTTGGACCGTCGCCAATTTTTTCAAGCGAAAGATAGTCATGTGTAACATACACAAACTTTGTTTAACCAAGAGTCTTTCATTAGTATCGAAAATCCATACAAAAATAGTAACTCAATTATTTAGAGGATTGCACCATAATACACCGCTCTCTATAATCTGTTACAAGTAGCTCAAAACGAAACCCAATTTGGCACAAACTCATTGTGGAGTGATCGGCTTTTATACAGTCTATATATTGATCGATTATTTGTCCTAGATAATATTGTTTATTTGTAGGTTAGCATGCTGTTAATAGTTTTTTTCAACTACTGCAGTGCATAAATATTCTTTGAAGGCAATATCGCAGAACCTCTTGAAACCTTCTCCGGTTCAGTAGGTTAGTCGCCACCAATAACCGTCCATCAAACTCACACAGATGAGAAGCCAGTCCTATTTTTTAGCGAATTTATTACTACTTTCACCATTTGCAGCTATAAACTACTCTCGCACAAGCAGCTTCCATGTTTTGTAATGATAAGTGTAAGGCAGGTGACCGTTAGAAAGAGCTTTGACTAGAGATGATCATTCATGGAGATAATGAGGATTACACCTATCGACGAGCGTAATCGTAAAAAAGCAAAATTGTTAACATCTGACGGGACATGAGCAATGCAGAGGAAAGAAAAAGTTATCCATTCATGCGCTTTCATTTCCTAAGAAAAAGGATCACCTATTAGATGATGCACAATTTCTACACAAAAAAATGGAAAACAATTTTTTTGGTGCTTAAACAGACTAATTAAAACTTACAGAGTATGCTTATTGTTATGTTTATTGAGGATCGTATTTGATAGTACATTAAACAAAATAATTCAATTTGAAAAAATCGAATTTTGTGAGTATTCGCAGAGGCACATTTCAATAATTTTGGTGCAAAAATTATGCATCAACCTAATAAATATTTATCACGGATTTGATAGTAGACTGCCAACGACTCTGATTCAAAAAATTGATTTTTGCTCACTCTTCAGCACCTCCACAAGAAAAATTCTCCAAACTGAGAATCTAAGCAGGACGAGTTCTGCCAAAAATTTGGTGGTGAAGCATAGCATCGAGCTGTAGCAGTAAAACAGCTTTTTATAAAAGCGCCTAGCTAATTATTCCAACCATCAATCACTATAGAGAGAACTTGAAGAATTCCAGTTAGCAGACGTAAAGCGCTTTCAAGTAACCGGGAACAAAATGTAGCGCTTGATATCTGATTTATATTCCTAGATATCTAGGAAAAATCGAGGAGGAATCTATCATGTGTAAAGTAAACGTTGTCTTGGATTGTGAATCTTGTATCGAGTGCTTTTGTAAGAACTATTAAGCAGTTGTGAGATAAGATACTAATGTTATATCTTGAAAATCAATGATCTTAATTTTATTGTTAGTCATGAATCTCAAAAAGAATACTCTTGGGTTATTCTCCTCAGCAAAGCTCTCGAACAAAACTCGAAGTCCTAGATAACGTTTACTTTGGAAGTGGTAGATTTTTCTAGACTAAGATTTTTCTATGATAGTCTAAACTCACATCTCTCTCATATATAAATGTCTGAAGCATTACATTTTATTCTCAGCTACAGCTTACTTCTGCTTATTAGAATTCTTTCACCTTCTCTCTGTATTGAATGATCAGCGATTAGTAAGATTCCTTTTATGCCACACTCTCCCTTTGATTCAACTGGCTTTGCGGCTGGAAGGCGGGGCTTCGTGACCTAATTGAAGCTAGATAATGACCAGAGAGCACGCGCGCGAGGGAGACGCAGACAGCGTCTCCCTCGCGCGGAGGCGAGCAGCCTTGATTAGGTCACAAAGCCCCGCCTTTCAACCGCCAAACCGGTTGAATTAAAGGCTATCCATAAGTATAAAATGATTTTTGAGGCTTAGCCTTCCTTTCCTCCTTTCAAATTGCTCCCTAGTAGGGAAATATGTACTTAAAAGTTGAAAATAATCAATGTGTGGAAGAGGAAAGATCCGG
Source organism: Cylicocyclus nassatus (assembly GCA_958299035.1). Lineage (NCBI taxonomy): Eukaryota > Metazoa > Nematoda > Chromadorea > Rhabditida > Strongylidae > Cylicocyclus > Cylicocyclus nassatus. The sequence goes on from CATQJL010000001.1 coordinate 69,454,224, forward strand.
AAACGCACAACCCAATAGTCACATTGAAAAAAACAAGATACGTATTCAGCGCAGGAAATAGCAGAAAAACTTTATTAGCTTGCTGCTTAACCAACGAAAATTAGCAATTATTCGTGCAGAATATTCTGGAAATATTCAGCATCCACTTGACTCGTTATTGCAAGCGTAGAAAGGAAATGTTGAAAAAAGTGGAAAAAGTGAAAAATCTAGCAAAAGCTGATGGATTAAGGAGCCATATTCTCTTATTCTCTGAGAAAAAATATTGTTAACAGTCAGTCCATTATTTGACTAATCTAGTCCAAAGAGATGTCTTCTATCAGCAACAGATAAATTCCTTGGAACTCAAGAATTCAACAAAAAACTTCATTTCCTCACATTTTGTATCCAAGCAAAGAAATAAGAAAATCTTTATTATGAAAATTTCCAACAAGACCATATTTAAAGGAAAATCCACACTTCTATAAGATCTCTATCCCAAATGCGTTCCCAAAAAATGGCAAGAGTTCCACCTGACGTTCCAGTAGCAACAAATGTAAGTAGAGAGGATGAGAATCCTTTGCTAATGAAAACACTAGAAAAGCAATGAGCGTTAAAAAAGTGCATATAGAGAAAGAGTATAAGTAAACAAAATAAGTAAGTTTTCTAGAAGCTAACAAGATGCTCATGCGATTAATGAAGCATCATGATCACTTGCTTATCAGAATGTTTGTGACTGCAAAAAATAACTGAAAAAATAATGAAGGGAGTAAAAACTAGATAAATTAAGGAAAACATATTTCCAGACCTTTGAAACAATCTCTTTCAATTTATTTTTCATTTTTCAGCAATAAATGCTCACCTCAGAATTCACCGTACTGTTCACCATTTCACTTGGTAACTCATCGTACGTGCTGCTTTGCTTTATTGTTCTCTGGACTCGTTCCAGCGGTGTGTCCGCAATCACGGGACCCGCCGGCGCTTCTTCGTTTTTCTCGGAAAAGACCAATTTCATGATGTAATCCTCGTCAAAATCACCTTCCGAAGACGAATGGGTGTCGTTCATTAATACGCTAGCGCTAGACACATACATTTCGCCTTGGGGTGGAGGTTGGGGAAGGGAAGAGTTTGGGGGGAAGAAAACTTCAGAATCGTCGATGGTTCGACCAGCTCCAGGGGTGGTGACGGAGGAAGTGACTCGGGAGGAGGCGGTGGAAGCTGGGTAGGAGATTACAGATTCCATGAGTTGTTCTTTGTCGATGGTGGAGGTGAATACAGCTTCGATTAGAGGGTCTTTAGATTTGAGGTCCCCTGTGCCTTCGGATGAGGTGGAGTCTAGGCTCTGCTGGGCTTGGGAATTCTTCCGATCCACGGAGGTATCAGTATGGTTCGGAATCCCTCTCAGCTCCTTCCTCACCTCATCCTTGTCCTGTAACCTCCTCGAAGCAGAGAATATCGCCTCATCCATTGACTGATTCAGCATCTCCTCCACATAGTCCTTCACCTCGTTCTCTTCCGAAGGCGGTGCAGTCGGATTATCATACCAGTCATCAAAACTCGAGTTCGGCTTACCGTTCTCCATCAATTCGGCGCCAACGCACTTCTCCTCGACCGCCGGACGATCACCGGGCAGAGTTTGCGACGACGAGGAGGCGGTGGTGGCTGCGGCGAGGCTCGTCATCTCGCTCGACTCACCCTCGAACACCGGGCTGAACATTGCGTCGACAAGCGCCTCATCGCTCATTGTCCTGTGTCCCAGTGGTGCGCCAGTGTCACATGAGCCGTCCGGTTCGTCTTGGTAGAACGTGGGTCGCAAGTCGCGCTGTTCTAGCCGCCCGCCAGCTGACTGTTCGTCTTCAGCTACTCCCTTCTGCTCCGAGTTCGGATCCATCTCATCCAGTCCCAGCTCGCTCTTTAGCTGCGTAAGACGTTGCATATAGGCCTTGGAAACATCGCTGATCGGCGACAGGTGGTCTGTAATGATATGCCGAACGTTTAACTCGAAGCGAAATGTGAGAACGCGCATACGGAACATACCTATGTTAAAAGAAGTCTCCTCAAGGACACTGGGTTTTCGAAGAACTTCGCCGACGAGAAGCGTACGACCCGGTGGGAAGTGAATCGCTTCGGGATCGACTGGTTCCGAAGGTTCCGAAGCATTCTCCAGTCTCTCATTGACGGTTTCAGGCACATTCTCTTTCCCAACGTCTTCATCAAGCCCCGCTCCAACTTCCACGCCTGAAAAACAACAATAAATTTCGCTTCCTACCCAGTTTTTCCCAAAACCCATTAAGCTATTCGGTTTTACACTACGTTCCCGACACTAAATCACGCAATTACAATGATATAGTGCGTTTGAAACGTTTGACAATGCCGTATTCGCAGAATTCCCTTACCCTTCACGAGAACTTCAAATATTTGAAGTGCACTTTCGCTCCAAGAACTTGATAATGTCAACATGGTGAAGCGAAGAACACAAAAGAGACACAAACCTGTGGTTTTTTGCCGTTTTGGTTCCTGTACAGATGGCGTATTGGGGGGCGTTGGTTGAGTGGATGGACTTTCCGAACGTCGGAGCATCTTAATGAATTAGTTGGGTCATGGAAAAAAAAGGAGTAATTTTTACAAAATTATAAATATGAAATTGAATGCTAAACTAGTGGAAGAAGTAGATAGCGAAAAAATTCAAAAAAATCGTTTAGTGAAAAATCTAAAAATACATGCTCAACAGAGCCTTTCAAGCCTTTTTCAAAAGATTATTCTCGAAGTTCTAAGCATTTTCACAGCAGCACTTTTTCATCCTTTTCCCAACGAATCTACGTACAATCGAAAAAATGCCAGCTTTTCTCAAAGATTTTTACGAGAACTTCTGAAATGTACAGTAATTTTACTTGAAATTTTTTTTGAACAATTCTGACACTTTGAAAAAGCGAGTTTTTACAGAATCAAGCTCAAAACTCTCGGCTTCATGTACAAGAAATTTACTTTCTCTACAGATTTTTATATGTTACCTTCCCACTTCAGTAGATTGTTTTGTTTGTTAAAAATGCTCTTTTAATCTCAAATAACAAGGAAGGTAAGACAAACCGGTATTGAAAAGAAAGAAGTCATGTTCTGTATAGTGCCATGTTTGCTCTTTTGACGCATAATACCTGAGGTTGCTGGACCGGGTCTGGCCAATTTCTTTTAGATATTGATCACTGGTCATTTGATCATGTTTTGGGGACTTTTTTATTTGTAATTGATCTATTATACGATGATTCCTAAGCAAGAAAGATCAAAAAGTGAAACCGTTTGGTGATTTCGGCCATAAATTTGAAAAAACTTTCGGAGTCCATTCCATGAACAATTTTGCATGATCGACTTATCCGTTCAACATATTGCAAAAAGGTTTTCTACAGTTTTCATTTGAAAGTGGTAAACCTAACTTTTTTGTGTTTAAGTTGGCGAAAAATTTACCTGAGCGGATAAAATGAGGTCAGAAATGACTAGCTGCCGCTTTTACATTCGCGCTGATACAAGAAAGAAAATTTATGAGGTCTTGCGCATTTCACGCGGTTTCTACGGAGTTCACATTCAGTGACCTATAAACTACACAGTGATTCGGAATTATGCTTCGATAACTAGTTTATGACAAAACTCAGGAATTTAGGGTCACGGTGGCACAGGAAAAAATGTATCAACTAATTGCAAAAAAATTTTTATAGACTCATTCACAAATAAAAACTAGAACAGGACTTGAGACTTGCTTAAAAGACTTTATAAGAAGAAAGAAATTTTTTCCGAAAACGATTGAGCGCCATGATGCTTTTCTATAGACCAAATTTATAGTTTCTGTACATTTTTAGTTTATTATTTGTGATTTTGCAAAATCACATATAAAGCAAAGTAAGATAATGCAGCGCTCGATTTGAAAATTTGCAGAAGAAGTCACTCCTTGTGGGATAAATTGCAGTATGTATTTTGTTCCTAAGTTTTTCTAAACAGTTATGAACAAAAATTCTTTCTGAAGCAGTTTTCGAGTAAGTTTATGCGGAAATCTAGCAAAAATTTCTACAAACCAAAGAACATCGAACTGGTCCGTGATGCTGCACTTCAACTTGCACGTTCTCTAATATTTTGGAAAATGAAAAGGAAATTTCTGAGAAGTCTGTTATTTAGTGAAAAAGCTTTATTGTCAGACATATTTGAATAGAACAAGTTTCTACAATAGCGGAAACAAATTATAACTCATATATAGCAACCTGTTCATCCGAAATTCTTCATAGATTTTACGCCACAACAACTAACAATCTAAAAGGAAAAGAATGAATTTTGAAGTAGAAACTTTATTAAATGGCACGCGTAAAATGAAAGAGATAGGAAAGGAGGGAAAACCATCAAAGTTTATTTTCTAGTAATTTATATTCAGAGAAAAATCTTAGCCTATAGGGGCTGATCACACCATTCACTCTTCATCTGCCTCTCTTTGATACAGTATTTTTCTTCCACAGAAACAGTCTCCGGAATAGAAAAAAGAAAATAATCTCATAAATAAACATCTGCGGTATCATAAGCGAATAATCAAATAGACACCTCTTCTTTCTTGGCTAAACGTCGTTTTCGTTCGGCTGGCACCGGTGTGGAGGTGGTGGCATCGGTTTCACAAGCAGCACAACAGCATTTCTTTGAATTTTTAGCGTTCGGGTCATCTTCTCGGTCAAAAACCTTGTGAATTAGGTCATTTATTGGCTCTGGAGCAGGTGCTGGAGTGACTCTGGTTTCTTCGATGTTCGTGGGTGTCCCTTTGGTGATTTTTTGATCTATGGGCTCCTTGGTTGTTGTTGTGGGATGCTCTGATGTCACTAGAGACCGTAACCAGTCATCCGCTCCAGATTCTTTATGCCCATTGGGCAGTTTCTCAGATGTTGCCATTGGCCCTTGGGTTACGGTAGGCTTTCTAAAGGCAAGGATATCCCTTTCGTTGGCTCCAATATCGTAAAGAATGCTTTTCTCCTCAACTTTTCTGACCTCCTTCGACCCGTTCTCACTACCCACAAGGGAAGCTACCCAGTCCAGGTTAGTTTCCACAGGGGCTGAAGAGGAGCGCGATTCTTTCTTCATATTTTCTTGAAAAGGCTTAAGACTTCCATGTTCTTGCAGGGACCCTCTAGGCTGCTCAGCATCTTTCCTTATTGGGTAAATCTCATCCATATCTATGTCTGAGCAGTTTTGCCGCGAACTTTGAAACGATATAGTCTCTCTTTCCAGATAGGAGCCAGATTTTCTAGAATTTTCATGGTTTTCTGCCGTTCTTTGCGTATCCGAACTTCTTGAAGGTCTAGTAGGTTCCTCATCATTGCTCATTCTAACTACATGAATTGGCGAGGTCCTTTTAGGATTGAATACATCTTCCAGAGAAATATTCACAGCTGGAGTGCTATTTGCAGAGTTCGACGGGCTACGGTTGCTCTCTTCTCTTCGCAGGACCCTCATCGGCTTTGGTGGTGGGACCATCGCTGCCCTCTCCTCATCGCTGAGCTTTGTAAGATTACAAGCGTTGCATTTGCATTCTTTTGTATTGCTGCTCTTTCCTCTGTTAACGCAGAAAACTTCTTCGAGATTGATTTCGCTTGTTTTTGGTGGAATCTCCGTGGAGGTCCTGAAAAGAAAATTTTGTGAGTTCAAGAAGAAAGAAGAGCCTTTTGAACTTACTTGGCATGGCTATGTTCGCCTACTGCTTCAGCTTCTCGCATTACATCCACGTCTGAATTTGAGGGCGATTTTGGAGGTGTTGGCTCCTAAAATGACCCAGAAATAAAGTTGAAGATCAAGGAAGATCAATGTTCAACGAACACTCCGTCAGAATTTTTTTTCCAAAAAAATGAAACCTTTTCGAGCTGAGCATTGAACCGCATAAAAAGAACCACAAAAAGATTTAGAACATTTTTGGCGTAATTGGATAAGCGCATTTCCTTGATGTGAGACAGTTTTTGCTCGAAACTTGATGGAATTTTCAGAAACTCCCATTTTTATCGAACTTTTTTGAGGGATAATTTTCTAATATGTCAAAAAAATCATGAAAATCTGCACAAAAGTCTGGAATATAACATAATCTGTAATTATGCGATGACATGCATAAAATCAATATCTTAATAAATAATAATTCAATAAATAATTCAATATTTCAATGATTTTTTATACTTCATAAAATGTCAACAGTGGCGGACCGACCCCCCCCCCCCCGAGAATGGGTCGCGAATTTTTTAAAAGTTATTACATGAGTTATAAAAATGTGCAAATGATTCCTTTATACTTCCAAATAATAGAAATAATTTTTTAATTTCAAAGATTCAAGCTCAGAAGGGAGCACCGGTAACTACCTCTGTTAAGCTATAGAAAACAGGGTTGAGCTTTCTAAATTGGAGTTCCAAAGTTCTCTAAGCTAGAAAAACTAACAGACTTTTCGCAAAAATTTTTTCTTTGAAGATTTTGACTAGTTTGCAACAATCATTACTTATATTTATCTCAATTTTGTTTTCAAAAAACTGACAGCTAACCATGAAAATAACAAATAGGGTTAATATTGATACAGTGCCAGAATTATAGCATCGGGCACATCAGGAAAGAAGTCATTCTGAAGGTAAGAATTACTTTGTACGTGAAATTTTACTTATATATCTAGTAAGAGACATCAACAATAAGAATACAAAAAGTATCCATAAACTTTGCCATTTATGAAAAACCTACTTTCTAGTTTCATAAAACGGTCATTTCTCTGCTGAAAAGCAATTATTCATGTCATTCAAGATCTTATTACGATGTACACCTTAACTTTTGTATTCGACTTTGTCAAGAAGATCGATAGCAATGTTCTGCAGTTATGTTACTTCTTTAGTGCGCGTAAAGCGAAAAAGGAGACTACAGCAGCAGACATTGTGATTGATCATAATGATAACTTTATTACCGACCCTTCAGGATCAATTTCGTCACAGTCATCGAGAAAGATCGAGAGTGTTTTGAGATCTATAACCGAACATCAAAAAGAGTCAATGAGACACTGTAAAAAAGGCACCCCAAAAAGACTTTGAGAGTTGAAATAAAATTAATTCATAGGAAATAGATATAGAACTTATCTCAAGACGTCGTAAGTGATAAACCTGAACCGTAATTTAAAAAAAAAACTGAAAGAAACCGCTAGGCATGTTAATTCATTCAAATTATTCATTATTCTTTGCATTTCTCCCAAAAATTATTTTGGGTTTGCTTCTCTTGTAAGTCATCTCAATATTTCTTTGTCAAAAAATCTTATCGCTTAATATCTAGATTTTTTCTGAAGTCCGTCACGATGATTAAAGCAACGGTCATCAAAGTTCTTCTATCTATAATCGCATCAAATATAGTCCAACTCTAGTTCTTGAAGGTCAACCCATAGGTTACAAGGAAGAAAAAAATCAAGCTGCAGGGCAAGTTTATTCTAATTTATTCTAACAAATTTACGAAAATATTGTTTGAAGACTGAATGCCCCTAAACCTACTTAATTTATTCTGATCTGGACAATCTGGTTGATTCTGGACAGCAATATGTGGTATTATTTCAATGAGCTACTTATTCTTCTTCTTAATTGTTTTTGACTAAATGAATGCGCTTTAGAACCAGAGGAAGGGATAGGGAGAGGAGATTTATGTCGATGCATTCGTTCTTTGTGTTTGTGCTCGTGATCGCTCTTTGTATCTGTATTTGTGTGATCTTTGTGGCTGATCAAGCTGTTTACTGAACAACGTTTGTAGCTAGGTCGCACTTCGATTATGATCTGGTTTCACCACTTCTAACGCTGTAGAGGGAATTGCTTCTCCAAAAAATGATAAAAGTAAAAAGTTATCTCTTGCTGTAAACTAATTACGTTATATAGAATTCCACAATAGAAGAAATGTAGCAATAGAATCTCTAGTAGAACTTTTTGACAGCAAAATTACAGGGGTTAAATGGGAAAGTCACCCTTTAAATGATAATGCAGCCATAAAATCGCTTCTTACGCTGCCAACTTTTGAAGGAAGCAATAATTTGATTATGGACTAGACCTCTTGAGACATGGTAACAGACTGAACAGCGCGAATCAAGGGTTCAATAACTTCAGTTTAATGCCCTTATTAGTTTGAAGTAATCTATCAGCATTCTTAAAAGATTGGAAATTTTGGGAAACATGCTTGTAGTAAAGAGTAGTTTGGATGCAAAGGAACACGGCTGAGACGATGTGAAAGATCGCGGAGTAAGTTTACTCCGCAACGCTGAGCTTAAAGCGAAAGAGTAAATAATGGAACACGAGTTTGAACTGAAAAAAATGCTAAAACTATAAATGGAAGGAAGGGAGCAGCAAACAAGGTGCGACCTATGACACCTACTAGGAATGACCATAAGTAAACAAGATTCTATCCCAGTCCCCTTAGGGGCCTACCAATACAAGAAAGTCGCCCTAATTGGATGTAAAGCCCAACGAATGTCTTCAGGAAAGTTTCTAAATTTTTAGCTTACTACGAATGGAAATACCGATAACTTCATAGTGTGCAGCGACTCAAAGGCATATGCATCAAAAAAAAGTAAAAACCATAAACTAAACCATTAATTTGTTGCTGCTCTTACAAGCGATGTAACAAAAATGTTTTATGCATTTGATAAATAAACTAATAGACACATACAAGAGAGTCTTAGAATTTTTCTCTTAAGTTTTTGAACACTATCCGGCTGCGGGGCTAAGAGCTATATCGGTAGTGCAGTTTTCCTGGTGCCCCTCCTCAGCAGTTCCCAAGGAAGCCTCAAAATCAAAGTGAAAAATGCTTTGAATTAGTTTGTGTGTAAATCGACAAGACAATATTCAGATAAAGAAGATCTGAATGTATCTGCGGATTTCATTCCTCAATTAGGCTGAAAACATTTGGGATATGATGAATCAAGCAAATCATTTGAATGACAAAGTTCTCCTAGCGTGGAACCGCATTCACTAATTGAAAAGTTGCTAATGTTGGCACATTGAAAATGTTATAAATAAAGGGACGTTTCTTTTTTTTCGCAATAATTTAGTCGAAGGTCGGGATCGGAGAAAATGGGACACGTCACCACCAATTTATGGCTCATTAACGAATCTACTCAGATTATCTTCTCAACTTCATAATTGTACGGCTCAAAACTAGAAATCCCAAATCAAAGCAAATCTACTTCGCGTCCACGGAATCATTGAGCCGAGCAACATCTAGATAAACTACGCCGTATTTGATATAATGACAAGATACATTAAATTTCATCTAGAATCGTCAAACTACAAGATAATCAATCTTTGCTCATAAAAATTAACAACCAGTAAGCCATAGACACTACAAAGAGCATAGAAAAACCTGCTGCACAAAAAGTCAGAATTCCTTGACATTCTGAGAAATTTCGGCGAAAGTGTTAGAGGATTGGCGAAAAGCGTGTTAAAAGTGCATATTTCTCAAATTCTTCAGTAAGTATCGTTAACGGCCTTTGAAGTATTATGATGGATTGGCTGACCCTGCCGATATTACTATAAGTCTTCAAAAGCACAGCGTATCTCGTCACTGTGATCTCAGAAATTTTTTTCAAATAGTTAAGAACCAGAAAGACTTCCGCAAGCGCTTTCCACTCAAAATGAGAGGATTTTTGCGAATTTTTGATTACGCAGTCAGTCTCACATTTATTTTAGAGAAGTCCCATAGAGTCACAGAGCGACATATTGACGATAATCACAGTTTATCATCTTAACAATGAACGAATTCCAAATCAAAGTCACAATTCAGCTGTGATCGAGGTGCATCTGCTAGTTTATGGAATGACTGTCTATGTTCGGTAAGTTTACGGTAGGCGCCACTAATTTTTTAGTATTCAAGGATCTGTTCAGGTTTCTTGCTAACGGTATCTGCTCAGTGTGCTGAATATGTCAAAGGATGCGCCTCCTCAAGCTGAGTTTGGTTCTCTAAAATTCAGAATTCCTCCACATCGAACTGAGATATGGCGATATGACGCCTATTATGGCAAAGAGTCCGGAGGAACCGCGAGAGTATTCTAGTGTAACATTTCTCGCATAGGAAAATAATTATGAGATGCAACTCTTTTTTCGTATGGAATAATTGAGAGACGCCAAAAAGCAGCACGAAGTAAAGCACTACTTTCTCACCGTAGATGAAAATTTTTAAATAATCGCATGTTCCAACAGCCATTCTAGTTAAAGTTGCAGGTAAACAAAAGAATTTGAGTAGCTTGTCTCGTCTTGATTTCTCTATGAATGATGTAAAAATTAGTGTCGCCCACAACTTCACATAAATGTGTGCTTCTTGCCATTATTCACCTATTCTACAAATAGGAATCATCAAGAACGTGGAAAAAAGTTTTTGACATAAGATTTTTTGGCTAATTTTGCAAAAAACCACTTTTGCTCACTAGTTTGTTGCGTTTAACACTGGTCGTACATCTCACTTTATGAGGAAAGTTACATTTAGTAACTGCTTGATTTTATATTCATGAACGGCACCAAGTTACGTGATCCTCCAAACAAAATGTGTACATCCTGAACAACTCAAAATGTAGAGTCAATTTCTACTTGACCCTCTTAAGTAGCGCAGAGTATACCTTTAGGAGTAAAATGAGCTTTCTCCTAATTAGTTTCGCTTTTTTCGAGGATGACAGAAACATGTTCAATGGTGCTTTGCTATTACTGAGGCACTTTATCCCCATAAGTCTCCCATAATGGAAAAGTCAGAACTAATATGGCTCAAATAAGATCAGTAACAATAAAAACAGTTTTCATTCTAGAAAATCCGCCTCTAAAGAGTATTCGCCACACTCAATAACCTTTGCTTTCCAGCTTGAATAAAAAATTTTGAAGGTGTGAGCTGAATGTAACGAAAATCAATCATTACGAGGAACTATGATTCGATTGGTGAAACAGGATCAAAAGCGAGTTCAGCCGTCAACTTTGCGTTATTTTTACTGCACCAAAGAAAGAGCGATGTCAGATCAATTTGCTATTCTATGTTATATTCGAGCAGTGAGCGGTCAATGTTGTGATTTGCACTTTTAGGTTTTTTTTCCTTTAAGAAACTTATCCATTCAGAAAACCGTCACTTGTGTTTATGATATCAGACAGTAAGCGGCGAATGTTTCTTGCCACTAGATCCAGTGAATGGGTCACGAAATTTTTTTTATGAATGTACATTTAATTTAGTTCTCGAAATACTTTTTCTCAAAAAATTACTAGCATTTTGAAAGCATTTTTTGGAAATGGCCAACGCGGCGTCCCTTCATTCGGTAAAAGTTCTCTTGCTTCCTTCCATCCATTTTCATCTTATACAATAATTTGGTGTTTTCAAAATCACTCGAAAATTGCAAAAATGCAAATTCTTAGCACATTTTCTCAAGTATTAAAGAATGGAAGAGAACAAACTATAATACTTGGAAATACGTGTGCAGACGTTAGTATAGTTCACTGACGATTCAGGACTTGCGTACTAAAATCCACTTCGCTAAGTGTAACTTCCTTCGAAAAATGTCCAGTTTTTAAATGAAGGAAAGGACTCTTTAAATTGGCGCGCAAACATATTTTTCTGCGATGCAAAAGTCACAATATGGCCAATAATTATTTTTTAGCTACTTTTTCCTGCCGAAAATGATCATAGAAAAGTGCGGATTTTTTTCGTTTTTTTTTAAACAAATTCGTGCAAATTCACTTCGAGGCAAATGTAATCTGTTTTCTGCGTACGCTCGATTTTTTTGATAATCCAGCTGGTTGATACATTATAGACAAGAAAGAACTTCGACGCAGTTACCTAATAAGTTATAGACAACTTTATTTCGTTTTGTTTACATTGAAGAATGCAGTAAACTATTTTTGTAAAACCAAATGGTTAATCCACGATGTTTAGGACGTGAAAATATGAGAGAACGAGAGAGGGGAGAAAAGGAGGGGGAAGCCCTACACTAGAAGAAATTTGCAATTAGAACCGCAACCCCGGCGATACTTGAGTCTGTACGTTAATTTCCCTATAGTTGCTAAATTTCCCTGTACTAGCAGTCTTTCCTTGAAGCCACCGAATCTGTACCCTTTGATTCAACTGGGTTGGCGGCTGGAAGGCGGGGCTTCGTGACCTAGTTAAGTCTAGAGGATGATCAAAGAGCACTTCCGCGAGAGAAACGCAGAATGCGTCGCGGGCAGGGCGATCTCCCTCCAGCCGCCAACCTTTTGAATCAGAGGGTATTTAGATCCACATTCGTCGTATCACAAGTACTGACCAAAGAAATTGCGTGCTGCTTCATACATACTCATTTTGAAACAGGAAAAATTGATAAATTTGGAGTCGGATGATTTTTCTCCGGAAAAAAGATGAAAAAAGAAAAATATGTGCTAGATAAAAACAATTATCGATTTCTATCTTACGACTTATAACTACCTTATAAGTAGTGAAGTAAAACTAGAAGTGAAAATCGGAAAATGGATAGGGGGTGATTTTTTCTATGCTAATACCGTTGCAATGATTTCAGCGCCATGCTAACGCACATACGTGTGCAAAGGGGGAACATGGCCTTTCCAGAGTGAAGGGGGTCATAGGGGTCCCGCCTCTCCGGGGTGAAGGGGGTATGAGGGCCGTTGGGGGGGGGGGGGGAGAGCGGCCGCGGCTGTGGAGGTGCGTTGACCGGGGGGGGGGCAATGTTCGTCATCATTGCTTCTCATGTTCTTTTCATTCACATGCATCAAATGAAATTGTAGCCAAGCCGGGTCAAAGTCGAATATTGGGTTCTATCCGCTTAAATTCGAAGAAGAAAAACTGGAATAAGTGAGACTAAGAAATCAACATTTTAAGCAAAATTGTAAAACTATCGGCATCATTAAAGTCAAATTTAGTGACATGTTGATTCTGAATATTATTATTATGATTGTCAAAACTTACTTGCAGGCTCACTGAGAAGTGCATCGGAAATTTGCCGCCTATTGTTTACTTCTAGAGAACGATGAAAAAGCCTGTAGAAAAATTTAGTGTGAAGCCTTTGTGTATATACGTCAATGAAATTATTACTCACGTATTTGCTGAAATAATAAGTGAAATAATAAATAAACTTTGATGATCGGTGCGCAGTTAAATTGCATTCTTTTTATGAGGTATAAATTTTCTAAGCAGATGGCGGAATCCGTGTAAAGTCATTGAATGATTCCTTAAAGAGTCATTGTTCCAACTTTTATTATTATTTCTAAACTCCGAAAGAGATCGTAACATTTGCTAGAGAAGCAGGTGCAACAGAGGCACCTATTACATTGAAGAGTTGGTGTAATCAGGGTTAGAAAGTTGGAACAATGACTCTTTAAGGAATCATTCAATGACTTTACACGGATTCCGCCATCTGCTTAGAAAATTTATACCTTATAAAAAGAATGCAATTTAACTGCGCACCGATCATCAAAGTTCATTTATTATTTCACTTATTTTGACTTATTGTCAAAATGTTATAGCTACGAGGATCGTGGAGTTCTACAATCCGCCTACTTGGACGATGATAGGGATGAAGCAGCCAGAGATGCATTTTTCCACCTTGGAGCACTATACAAGAGGAGAAGGACAATCGTATATGATCACTGCGTGATTATTCTAAAAAAATTCATCGAAGAGGATTAGGAAATATAAAAGATCTTAGAAGGAGAACTCAGTCATAATCAGCCTACTCTAGTTTAGAAGTCTACTTTCCATCCGCTTTCAGAAAACATACAGCTTGCCAGGAAAAAGAGGGTTTTTTCTGCTAAACAGAAATAGTTTTAGTCATTTTTTCAAAATTGTAGAATTTCTCTATAAAAAATTGTAGATTTTTGATATGAGAAGACAAGAGAGTCTCTAGCCATACATTGAATTACTCTTGCTGAAAGCTTTCAGAAAATATATAGCTTACCAAGGAAGAAAGGATTTTCCTATATTGTGAAGGTGGTCGCAATTGTTTTTCTAAAATTAAGGAAATTTTTTTTATAAATCATAACTTTACTATACGAAAAGCTAGAAGAGTGCTTTGCACTCTGTTGAAATCCGCTCGTCGTCCGCTTTCAGGAAATATACAGTTTGCCAGAAAAAAAGGGGATTTTCCTATCGGGTGAAAGGGGTCGCAGTCTATTTTCCGGATTTAAGCCAATTTTTAACTTAAAAAAATCATAACAAATTTATATGAGAAGCTGGGAGAGTGATTAGGTGTTTGTTGAATTCCTCTCGTCGTCCGCTTTCAGAAAATATATAGCTTGTAGGGAGAGGGATGCTAAAAGCACGTGGTGAAAGGGGAGGGAACATGGTATAATGGAAATCTTCCTTTCTGTACTCAAAAAGCGTCGTTTTAAGGAGCTAAAGGAACATGCCCATTATACCATGTTCCCTCCCCTTTCACCACGTGCTTTTAGCATCCCTCTCCCTACAAGCTATATATTTTCTGAAAGCGGACGACGAGAGGAATTCAACAAACACCTAATCACTCTCCCAGCTTCTCATATAAATTTGTTATGATTTTTTTAAGTTAAAAATTGGCTTAATTCCGGAAAATAGACTGCGACCCCTTTCACCCGATAGGAAAATCCCCTTTTTTTTCTGGCAAACTGTATATTTCCTGAAAGCGGACGACGAGGGGATTCCAACAGAGTGCAAAGCACTCTTCTAGCTTTTCGTATAGTAAAGTTATGATTTATAAAAAAAATTTCCTTAATTTTAGAAAAACAATTGCGACCACCTTCACAATACAGGAAAATCCTTTCTTCCTTGGTAAGCTATATATTTTCTGAAAGCTTCAGCAAGAGTAATTCAATGTATGGCTAGAGACTCTCTTGTCTCTTGTCTTCTGGCAAGCTGTATGTTTTCTGAAAGCGGATGGAAAGTAGACTTCTAAACTAGAGTAGGCTGATTATGACTGAGTTCTCCTTCTAAGATCTTTTATATTTCCTAATCCTCTTCGATGAATTTTTTTAGAATAATCACGCAGTGATCATATACGATTGTCCTTCTCCTCTTGTATAGTGCTCCAAGGTGGAAAAATGCATCTCTGGCTGCTTCATCCCTATCATCGTCCAAGTAGGCGGATTGTAGAACTCCACGATCCTCGTAGCTATAACATTTTGACAGTAAGTCTAACCCTGATTACACCAACTCTTCAATGTAATAGGTGCCTCTGTTGCACCTGCTTCTCTAGCAAATGTTACGATCTCTTTCGGAGTTTAGAAATAATAATAAAAGTTGGAACAATGACTCTTTAAGGAATCATTCAATGACTTTACACGGATTCCGCCATCTGCTTAGAAAATTTATACCTCATAAAAAGAATGCAATTTAACTGCGCACCGATCATCAAAGTTCATTTATTATTTCACTTATTATTTCAGCAAATACGTGAGTAATAATTTCATTGACGTATATACACAAAGGCTTCACACTAAATTTTTCTACAGGCTTTTTCATCGTTCTCTAGAAGTAAACAATAGGCGGCAAATTTCCGATGCACTTCTCAGTGAGCCTGCAAATAGGTTTTTGATGATCATATTGATGATATTAGGAATTAAAATATTACTAAATTTAATTTTAATAATGTGGATAGTTTTATAATTTTGCTTAAAATGTTAATGTCTTAGTCTCACTTTTTCCACTTCCTCATCGGCCCTGGGTGAAGGGGGGTCAGCTGGGTTCCGCCCCTGGGGTGAAGGGGGTAGAAACACATTATCGCCTTTTCACATGTATGCTAACGCAGTGTGATGCCGCACCGGAAAACACCGACAACACGCTGCGTGTTCCGGCACGACACTTGCACGGCGCTGGCTTGACGCTGGAGCCGCACTGGCACCGCATTGGCACGGCGTCGACACGGCGCCGGCACACATATAACCATAGACTCTTCTTGTGCATGATATCCGATTCACTTCGCTGTATGCAAAATTACCTCTATATCGATGGAAAACTCAAAAATCATCATTACGAAAAAAAACAAATACTCACCTTCATATTGAACGCAGCAAACCAATCAATATCATTAACGGATTTTCGTGATTGTTTTCGCTCTCCATCCAACGTATCTTCACTGCTATTCTTTCGACTTTTATTGATGACAACGATCGGAGACGATGGGACACGAGGTGGCAACGGTGGTAACAATGCACCTTTGCCGTCACCTTCGTTTTCATTTGCAGTCTGCAAAAAAAAATAACCTCTACAGGTTTTTCGGCTCCCACAGCGAAGAGGGTGGAACGCGATGAAAAAGTATGCGCTTCATGAAGAAGAATGAAAAAAAGGAAAAAATCAATAGTAAAAAAATATTGTAAATATTAACGAACCAGACTAGTAAAGACTTCGTCTAACTTTTTATCAACTTGAACTTTCGGAAATGAATGGGATTGCCTCAGCTCTCGGCCATCACTGATCAGCTCCATTTGAGACCTGCAAAGAAAACATAAAAAAATAAAATTTAAAAGTTTGTAAGCATCAACCAAGTGAATTCCAGCCAGAAAACATCAGACCCTACAAGGAAAAGATGTATTTATAGCTTAGATGGCCTCAAAAGATGGCTCTGCGTGTCTTTTCATCGAAAACTTCTCTCGCAGAAAAGGCAACATTGAGCTGGAAAACTAAGAGGATTCATTTTTGTAGATGAAATGCGATAGAGGGAAATTTGATATAAGATTATAGGCTCCCAAATGATTTTGCCGTAATCTTTCGGAAAATTCATGAAAATCAAATAAACCAGTCTCGCCATGAAGAGGCAGTATTTGATTTGAGTGATTTAGATTAGAACCTTTCAAATAAGATTTATTCATATAAGAAAAAAACAAGGTCCTTGTCAAAATAAATCAAATTTGAGTCAAATTATACACTCAATCGCATTTTAATTTCAAAATAAAAAATAGAACTAATAAAGTGACGGATTCATAATATGTAGATCTGAGCGACAGCTAAGCATATTCTGGTAAATTTTACTGACTAAGAGAACGGATACGAAACTTTTTAGGAGAGTAAAAATTCCAAATTTAATTGATTAGAAAAATAAAGGTTGAAATAGTAATCAAATCAATTTTTTAGGATAAAACTGAGTAAACTTGTAACCTTTCACAACTTTTATACCCTCTAAAAATGAGCAATACAAATTTTCGCAAAAAAGGGAAGACACTTTAGCTTTGAAAAGGCCTTGAGCTTGAGATATAAAGAAATACAAAGAAAAAGCACATGGAAAGTGAACCAAAACTCAAAAAAATGAAAACAGTACTTTGGAAGCTTCAACTCATCTCAGACTTTACTCCTAATATACAAAAATCTCTCGAGAACTTACCTCAAAACTCGATGAAGCGCATAACTAATAGATTGGAAGAAACTTGAGAAGCAGTTGAAAAATTGCAGCTTCATGAGAGTAGAATGTAAGTATGTGAGAAGCTTAACTACTATAGTGCAACAGACCAGGTGACTCTAGGCTTTGACACTACCCATAAATCATACAGATTCATCCCTACATTCCTCAAACTAATTGCTATTTGCTGTGCAGAATCCTCGCCTTTTACTTTGTATTTATAATCCCGATATTGCGAAAATCAAAGGTGATATGCATTAAGGGCATTTGCTATATGATCTTTGTTCATCAACAAGATCCTAGGTTAATTCTAAGCCTCTGAACTTTCCCCAGATCAAATTTCACTGAAGAAGAGGATCACGAAGGATAAGTTACACATTTGCACTTGTCAAATTGACGTCTTAACAGTCGGAGTTCTTATAGTTTGTTTTGATCGAAGGTGGAGAATTGAATAAAAGTTTTACATGCACTTTAAAGTTTGTAATATTTGCTTTAACATTTTCAGTAATTTTTCGTCTTTGTGCTTTTTGCTCTGAATCATTTTTCTTGTTTGCTTGCTCTCAATCACTGATGATCATGTACTTGGCAGAAAAGAGTTGGCGTTTCTTCCATCAGTCATTTTTCTGACGCACTGAGGAAAGTCTCACATCGAGGGTAAAGTGAGCATAATTATATTCATGGATGCTTGCCCTTGATGACGCTATTAAGATTGATATCGTAAATAGCTAAAGGGCCGGGCATACTTCACGCGATTTGGCAATCCGCCAGAAGTTTTCAGATCCAACACTAGTGAACTGCACATGCATAGCGTGTCTTTCTTGGATTGATGAAATTCCCTATCTTCTCTACATTTAAAATATGCTTACAGTGTATGGACAGTTGGAATATTGCCAAATCGCGTCGCGACTGAAATCGCGTGAAGTATGCCCGGTCCTCAGGGTGGAACTAGTATGGCCTTAGCTGACAATTACGATAAATGAGCTTCGTGTGAGCGGGAGATACCGTATACCTACAGTATTAATAGATCAGCTGACGTCGGATTTTTGAAAAATGTTAAGCTAGTGCCCATGCTCTCAAACGAATCAAAGATTACTGAGCTCTCTATTCTGGATAGGGTATTCTTCGTATGTTGGCCTAAGCAAAATTCAAAAGATTATTTTTCGTGCATTCTTTTTTTGCAGTAGAATGAGGGAAGAAGGAGAGTTCCTGAGTATTGATGAAACAGGTGATTCTCATGGGAAACCCAGTTTTTAAAAATTGGGATCCCCTGAAAAGGAACAGGTACGACTTACAATTGGAAATGGCCGCTTAACACATCAAACTTTTTCAGTTGATTATCACCATATTGTTCTATCGCAATCACAATATACATAATTCCTGAAATAACATTTCATTCTCATGAATGCGCTTTGTAAAAAAAACAGTAGGTAAAAGGATCTATTTAGAAGTCAGAAACTGACGCTTCTCATATTTACCAGAAGCTTGCTGAACATTTGCACATGGTCTGTCAGCTGCACGCATCACTTTTTTCTGTAATTGGTACTCGAACAACAAGCTTTAGACTAGCAAACAATCTGAGAAACTTTTCCATATGTTTTGATTTTTAATAGCAGTTTCTACTTCTGTTTTGGTCAAAGTGATGAGCGCTATGCTCAAAATGCGATTTGTCCTATTTTTTTCTATTGGGAGGACTTGAAAAAGGAGGAAAGGCTAGTTGAAAAAAATATTGAAACACTAGGCTTGAAATTAGGCGCGACATGTCTATTAATAATTAATAATTAGTAAATAATAATAAAATAATTGTTTTGGAAAATTGGTCAAAAATTTTAAGCTGTAGATCTTAAAAGCAGAAAGAATCAGTAGCTACAAGTTCAGTTGAATTCTACCCGCTCAATATGTAGTTAGCAGTGGCGGACCGAGGGGGAGGGGGCAGAAATTTTTGATATTACTTGTATGGGTTATGAAGAAGTTATAAAAAAATGACTTGTAAACAACGACGCAAACACCTTGTAAACAACTGAAATAATTTTTTAAAAATTACTAAAAATTCGAATTAACCTTGTAAAATTTTTTTTCGGGGGCGTGACTGACGCCATGTCCCCTTTTTCTCGAGTTTAGGGGTTGGGAACCCGCAAAAATTATGAGAAGCACCCTAAAAAATTTTTCGGAGCGTGTTAACGTCACGCACCTTCATTAAAAGAATTTTTTTGCCTCCCTTCCCCCCCCCCCCCCTCTATGGACGGAAATCCTGGGACCGCCACTGGTAGTTAGTGGTTTTTTCAAAAACTTTGAAAAAATTCTAGAAAACTTTAAAAGATTTTGTTTGGAGCTTGCTTAGAGTTAGTAATCCGCTAAGTTAGAGGAAAGGTCGAAACGGCCGAAAAGATAAGGAAGGTCAATGAAAAAAATGAAAAAATAGAAGCGGAAGTGAAAAATGGAGTTGTTTTTAGCCGATTCAAATAAACTGACCTCTCCTACGCACGAAGAAGTATGATCAGCTGTACATCTTTCCCGCAACCTGATCTTTTCTATCTCGCCACTGCACTTGTTTGCACTTTTCAAAATGGAGCTATTTCATTGTGTAAAACTTTTCAATAACATAAAATAGCAGATCAAAATAAATTAAAATGTGGGTGGTTTTACGCACATTGACAATATGACCAGAGCATGTGAGAGCGTCATTCTGTGAGTAAATTTCAAATTCAACCCGCTTTAATACATAGGCTGGTAATTTGATCTACCCTATTTTTCAGGTGTATAAGCCGCACCCTTTTCGCTCTAAACGCGAGCAGACCCAGGCGTGCCGCCGCGCATATGCCGTCGCGAAGCGGTCGCCTTATCGCATACTGCTCTCACTCAACGCGCTCCATGAGTCATTCTTTTGGCGTGCTCGTCTTTAGAGCGAAAAGGGTGCGGCTTGTACACCTGAAATAGGGCAGGTAAAACGAGCTTTTTTGGCTCTTCGAAGGTAAGCTCAACCCCCAGGGCGTAAGCTATATCCCTATAAGAAGAAAGAAATTTGGAATCAATTACATCAAACACTCACTTACTTTGATCCCGCTATTTAGTATGTAGGGCTGTTTTTGCATTAGGCAGTTTTTTTTGGGGGGGGGGGGTTGTAGGTTGTGAAAATTGACGAGACTGTACGCAATATTGTACCAGGCATTGTCTAGTGTATTTTTTCATAGTTATGCGCAAATCGTATAGGCAACTGAAGAGAGCTGGTAAAAGAACTCCAATAATCGAACCGACCGAAAAATTTAAGCCATAGATTTCTCATTCAGAAAATTTATACGAAGAAAACTGAATTCTGGCTTTGATTGATTCTTACCCTTAAACAGCGGGATTGGCGGCTGGGAGTCGGGGCTTGGAAGCCCAATCAAGGATAGGGGATGATCAGAGAGCACGCGGGCGAGAGCGACGCAGACTACGTCGCGGGAGCGAACGGTCGCCTTCCAGCCGCCAATCCTGTTGAACCAAAGGGTAACTTGTATCATTTTAGCTCATGGGATTTACTCTAATTAACCATAAAATAGATAAGAAATACATGTAAAAAAACAAGCATGCTTCATACTTCCAAAACTACTATTACTGCATTGGAAAATACAAATGTGCTAAACTACTCTCATTATTTTTAGCAGTAAAATGGAGTAGAGAAGTAAAGAAGGCGTGACCAGAGTGCACTAAATTTTTGGTTTGTGTGCTTTCGTAAGAGATGAATGATGGCGCCAATTTAATGAGCAGCTGTCTTCACTACCTTAATTTATTTACATGCAAGGGTAGAATTACTGAGCTTGCTGTAAAATCATGTGTTTAAGAAGGAAAAGCCAGGATGGACAGGATAGGCCCAGTTGTGAAGGGTGGGCAGAGATAAGTGCGTATAGACAAATTTACTTTTTACATTCCTAAAAATGAGAATACGTTATAGAGTTGACCTATTTATGCAAATGAAACTTCATCGAGCTTCATTCTGAAGACAAAGTTCTACTGACCATAATTTGAGGTGATTTACTAATGCCAGGGTAAAGACCATAATTCACCTAGAGCCTTTTCAATTCAGCATAAAAGCCTATAATCGTCTTTCAAGGACTCTAACCTTGACGCAACCTATTCTTCAGTAATCCCAAGATCAACTTTTCGTTACTTATCCAAACTTTGCTTTAGCTAAGATTAAAAAGTTTGTTGGCAAAAAATCGCGCAAAAAAGCCAAATCCCCTTCAAAAAAATTTTTAATTTACAAAGATGTATGAGTAACGGAGATCGTCTAAAGTGTTAAATCACTTGGTTTTTTGCTGCTGTTGATTTATTGCCTTAAAGTTGAGCTCACATTTGTAAGCAAATGGTCCAGTAAATAATTTCATTGCTTATTTATTCACCGCTGAATCTTTTTGGGGAAAAAACACACCTTAGTTTGCTCGAAGTCAAAATCTGGTGAAAAAATATTACTGTTTATGTGATCCATAATGCGTTTATTTCGAATAATGTTAGACTACCAACAATAAGCTGGATGTTCCCTGCTTTGCAAAAATCTTAGAATCGAAAGCAGGTAGCACAGGGCATAGCTGATCCACGTCATCCACTTCGCTATTGGTCAAAACAGTGAATTAACCAATAATGAAGTTGAAAGTCCGCACCACTTCGGTCAATTTATTGATCTGATCACTAGCGAAGTCGGTGAAGTTGATGGAGTGGACCAAGCTGACCAAGTATGACCCATAGCTAGGTTACCAAGGTGGCTCAGAACAGGGCTCGGCACGAGGTGGCTAGATGAAAATGGAAAAAACGAAGTCCCCCTTGACTTTTGGGAATTTTTACGAAGTCTCCTTTGACCCTGAACCAAATTTCTTCCAAAAACCTGAAAAATTCCCGAAAATTCCCCAAAAAACGAAACGTCGACTAAAAAAAAGGTCGCCGTCGTCAATTTTCCGTATGTCTTCGATCACAAAAACGAAACCCCCTTTGCTTTTCGTCCCAAAAACGATATCCAGCTTGCTTGTAAGCCACCTGTGCCGAGCCCTGGCTCAGAATTATCGAGGAATAAAAATGAGACATCAAGCAGCACCCTATCAAATCTCTTAAGACGACAATTTGAAACAGCGAATTTTGCACAAAAATTTTTGCGCCAAAATCATATGACAAATTGGGAATGTAAAACATGTACGAGTAACCTTGATTTAAATATAAAAGTTGCCATATGAGGGTGGAGCGGGGGGGGGGGAATCAAGCACTACAAAGTGCGGTTGCACTTATCAATAGAAAAAGTCGCTCACAATGCAAAATAAAACATTACAGAGAATTTTTTGAAATTTTTTTGAGAAAGAAAACGCTGTTTCAAACCGTAAGTAAAATGAACCAATGCGCTCCATGCAACTGGTTAGTTGCGAGTACTAGGTCTTGCTGTTTCAAGACAATTAGTGGAGTAAAGAGTGCTTCATGGTGATGAATGCTTCATGCCTAACTCCGCCCATTGCCACTCCCACTTTTGGGCTTGAGCTACTGCCACGCCCCAAAATCCTTTGCGATTAGAGAAGAGAGTCAAAGAAAAGCCAAAGAAAACTTCAAAAAATTTATTATAAATGGATTATGAAACGGTAAAAAATAAGCATTTACATGAATTTTATTTTTGCAACGATATCTTTCTTAAAACTAGCTGAATTTCCTACAATATTCCTACAAAATTTTTTGTCTTGCACTTTTTCGCGCTCCATTCACTTCCTCCTTTCTCTCATGATGCTTTTAGCTGACAAAAATTTCCTTCCTTGGCAAATTACAGCAGAAATGTGTCAGTATTCATTACATAGAGAATTCATCATAGAAGCGGAACTCTTTTTTGGCCCCCCCCCCCCAATTAACCCTGCAGGCATCGCTACCCCAATATTCTTCGTTCTCACGCATGCATACTCTGCATCACGCAACTGAACAGATGTTTCTGCAAAGATTCTCAAAAACACACAAATCAAGAGCAGAAGCCTTGACAGCCAAACTATGGGTGTTTATCTGAATGGTTTTTCAAATTTTTCGATGATTTGTGGCGATGGGGTAGCCCGAAGTCATTGATAGAATCGCTGTAAGGTGACGAAAAAAAACCTCTTCTCCTCCTCCCCTCCTCGATTTTGGTCGCTAAATTCTTGAGTGATTTATGTGAGTTATAAGTTGATAAATCAACTTATTCAACTGTTGATCTGGTCTCAATTTTTTCTCCAAAATTTTTGGAAAATAGCAATTTAGTTGTAACATATTCGTTCAATTCTATAATGGTTAGAAAGAGAAGATTATGCATTTTCAAAATGTGCTACAAAAACTGCTAGCCAGCTGGTTCTGCGAAGTGCAGCCAAAAAACCAAAAAAATTCTGCAGTTTTTTGCTTGAGGGAGTGATAAGTTTGCCTTTAAAAAAGCTGAAATGAGTTTTGTATGCATTAGACAAGTGAAAATGATTGAATGCATGTGCGTATGAATAATCAAAGAGAAGTTTTTAATGGACAAGGAGATGAAGAACTTCGCAAACTCGGGAGGGGGGAGCACTCCTGGAGAAAAAGAGAAGGGAATTCCAAGGAAAACCTTAAGGTTGCTAACCCAGCACCCCGCAGCACCCAGCAGCCCTCCATAGCACGATACGATAATGGTGCAAAGGGACCATCGAGACACTAATTTGGAACTGATGCAACAAGTCAAAAGAATTTTTTTCATAAAAAAAACAAGACAGCCTTCACTCTTAATCTGAAACATTTAAAAGCTTGTCAGCTGTAGCATATAAGAGATAAAGACACTTCTTATAAGCATAAAGAATGAAAAAGCAGCAGATACCACATCCCATTCCTTCTCCCTAAACCCATCTTATACAATTTTGAAGAAAGTATAAAAAAAGAAAAATGCGTGAAATTTTGGAAGAAGTTCGTTGTTTTCACAAAAGCCAGAGTGGAAGAAGTCCTTAAGTATAAATAATTTGTTAAGGCTCATTGATTCACGAAAGGGCAAAGTCTATGCTTGAGTGAGCAGATGTGGATAGAGCGCTTTTTTTTAGTGACATAGTAAATTCTCAATAGATTACAGTTATTTGTCCTCGTATTTCGATCGTGCAGGTAACAAAATTTGTAGTTAACAATTTGTTCTCGGATCACAATAGTGATTTAATTCAAGCAGCTAAACAAAAATTAGAACATTGAGAAAACTCAGATATGAATATTCCAAGTCAAGAGGAATCTTTTACTTATCAGCATTCAGTACTGCAAAAATAGAAAAGTTCAAATTTACTTTAAAATATGACATTCGCTTTATATTGTTCATATAGAAAAAGTACTACGAATCTAAGCTTCCACCCAAGAGTTTTTTTTGGAGTCTGAGGGCTGTATTTTTCCCAATCTTGTAAGGCGGGTTTTGTGTTAGCCAAGCACCTCAAAAATTCTTTTGGGGCACTTCCCACAATTTTTGCGAGCCCATGACCCCAAAGTTTCGGAAAAGGAGGGCGTGGCGGCAACCACGTCTCGAACAATTTTTTACAGTGCTAGTAAGAGTTTTTCAAAATTTTTGAAATCACTCCAATTATTCGTAAGTGTTAACAAGTCTTCTGTGCATTTTTATAACTCATGTAAGTAACTAACGAAAATTGCGCGACAAATTCTCGGGGGATAGACCGTTAAACTTTGAGGTGGACTTTTTGCAACCATTGCAACTCTAATTTGTTTTGATCTAGAAAATTGAAATTTGAGTTATTTTCTTCTTCGGCTTTGATTTCTGGCGGTTATTTTAGGTTGTTACATAAGTTTTGTTACACTTTCTTCGTCTTCCCCCGAAAAACTCTAGAAAATTCGACAAGTGTCGCGGCTCGCGATCGACCGCTCCTCACAGCATGTGGCCGGGAGCACCGTGCTGCCGCGCGTCTCGGTCGTGAGCACGGTCGCCGCGCTTTACGGCGGCTACCTTGTTCGCTCCGAGACCACACCACGTAGGCACGCCCCCAGCCACCGCTATAAATAGCGCGTACGCGCGCCATTGCGGCTCTCTCGTCTTGTCATCTTACTATTATCGTCGTGCCGCCTTTATTATTGATTGGTTGGGTTTCTACGATATCGCCGTCGTGTCTACGTCCCCGTGCCTCGCGCGATTGGATGGATCGTTGATGGATTGTTTGGATGTATGCGCGAGGATAGAATTCCAGAATTATGAACATCACGAAGCGCCTTGGTCGCGCAGGACTCGTTGGGAGCTTGGTTCGATGCTGTTGGTTAACATCATGGGGTCGGTGTTGCCGTGCCGTAGCTGCTGCCTTGGCGGCGCGCGGCCGGCCTGTGGGTAGCTCCCTTGGATGCCGGGAGAGAGTGAGAGTGTGTTAGTGTGTGAGTGTGAGTAAGCCAGAGTCCCCATCGGTAGCCCGGGGTAGAGCTTAACTCTCCCCGTGGTATGTATATTTACATTTGTTTATATCGTATATTTTTGTCGTGTATATTTATTTAGTAAATTTTATGTATGTTATTTGTTTCGTGTTCGTGTAGGCGTGACGCGCCGTTGTGGGCAGGGCCCACCCGCAACCGCGGAAGTCCTTCGGGGACAGGAGCTGTGGCGCATGGCAGTCGAGCGCAAGGTGAGGGGGCGCAGAGCCCACCGAGCCGCAACATGGTGCATCGATGCCGAGCGCATGGTGGATGGCGTCGCCGCCCGCGGATGGGTTAGTCGCGCAAGTTGGAGCAGAGTCATGTGTCATCGGTGTGTTACGTCGTTGCTGCGTTGTTGAAGGAACGCGCTATCCCATCCATCATGCGTGCGTAACGAGCCCGAAGCTACCACGCTCAGCGCCCCAGTAGGAAGTCCTGGCAAACAGAGAGGCAGAGTTGAATACCTACGTAGCCAGTAGCAAGAGTGCCGGAAGGTAGCCAGGGTGCGAAGCATGGCGTGTCAGCGCGGGGGGATAGTCGGGAAGACTGTGGCAACTTGCCAACTAGAACCCCAATCGGCCGAGCGACCACGTCATGCGATACCTGGTAAGCCTGTCGCGCTTGGAAAGTACTGCCCAGGTGGAGGGCCGGTGTCGTTGTCGGCGGGCTCGATAGGGGGTACCGAAGAGTACCAGCGGCCGCACAAGTCGAGTCTTGGGATTCGGAACGAAGGATTGGGGGAAGCAAGTAGGAAGAGTCGCTGGATGGATGCCTTGATGGAGACGAACGATGGAAGATGGATGGCAGACAGACGGAGGAGGATGAAGATGGTGAACAGGAAGATTAGGACGATCGCGAGCGCGCCTGAGCGGTATCGTTGCACGTGCATTTAGTGTTGTATCGTCGAGCACGTTGCGCGCAGAAGTCAAGATCGTGGAGGCGCGAAGCAGAGTTGTATCGTTGTACGCGCATTTCAGGATTGTATCGGAGGACGCGAGAGAGCTGTATCGGAGTACGCGCCAGGAGAGTTTCGACGCCGGATTGTTGTTCGAGAGGGAAGATGGCATGGAGATGGACAGCTGGAAGACGGACGGATGGAAGTCAAGAAGCGCGATTTAGAGCTGTATCGTCGCACGCGTATTCAGTGTTGTACCGTTGAACACGCTTTAGTATTGTATCGTCGTACGTGCACATAGTGTTGTATCGTCGAACGCGTTCCAGTACTGTATCGTTGTACGCGCTGGTTCGAAGGCGAAGGATGAGCGACGGACAGGAGGAATCGAGAGAGGGGTATGGAGCTGCGTAGAGCTGTATCGGTGGACGCGCGAAGGTGGAGCAGTATCAAGACGCGCGAAGAACCGCAGCTGGGGATCGACACCGTCCTATATTCACATATAGGAGCTTGGACCATAGCCGGGGAGACGGGATTCGGGTTCTTTTTTGTAAGTTGGGGCTTTATAGTAAGTATTTTGCGTTTTATAGTTTTTTACTATGGGGGTTTTAAGTAAAAGTTTAAGTTTGGGGGTTAGCTGTGAGTTTGGATGGGTACTAGGGGTCCTTGGATCCGTCTCCTGTTAGTTTTTCTTTCACACCACCTTCTTTTCTTTCGCTCTACTGTAGTTTAGTTTTCCCACAAACCGTATTAGCGTCCCCGTAGTATTCTCCCCTGTTCTTTTTTAATCGTTATCAATAATTCGTAGTCGCCTTTGGCTCCCGTCGTAGTGTAACATGGGGTACCATTAGGTAAGTTTCGTTCGCGCAAATAAGCGCACTTGCGCGTTCGTTTCTGTGCCCCCTTAGTTTGCCCACCACCCCTAGTACAAGCGGAGAGCAGCCGTGCTAGAAGGATAGGAATTGCCGAGCAAGACGCTGGAAGGTACCATCAGCAGGATGACGACGAAAGAGGCAATTGGCACGAAGCACGGTTTTTAGCAGGATATGGTCCAAGTGCCCACGGGTCATCAGTGATGGCCTCTCCGTTCGCCGACAGGAGCCCTGAGCAGTTTCCAGACCGGCCTCCGACAGGATAACCTTTCCCGTACCTTGTTATACGCGCGCCACTTAGTGCCGCGCAGGCTCTTCAGTGACACTCTGTCGTTATTCATGCTCTGTGTTTGCCTTACGTCCTTTGAATACCCCACGGTTACGTACTACACTTCTTTTTTGCTTTTCCTTCTGTGGTGTAGGTTGGGCAAGTTGAGAGGGTTTAGTAGGGTCATTCGTTGGCATGGGTAGTAGGGAGTGTGTTCTGTGTTTCTCTATTTATAATTATATGTTTTTCTTTAGGTTACCGATGGGTGTGAGTGTTGCCCCCTAGCGCGCCGCGCTTCGTTTAGGCATGGAACATCTTCGATGTCGTTGGTCACATGACGGATAATATGACAGAGAGAGCCATTGGAAACAGGCAGAATTTCTTACCGTTCTCCATCCAGGTACCGAGCCTCTGTTCCCCTTTTTCCTTTGTTCTGATTTGTCTGGTGCCAGGCCGTTGTCGAGCTCTACGCTCTGTTTTCATTATCAGGCCAGATGTTATGTTTTTGCGGCGGAATGCCTTTCTTTCTGTAATTTTTCTCCCCTATTTCCCCACTTTTTCTTCAGTTGGGTCCTCAAACGATTGTTGTGAGCGCGCACTTTAGGCGGCGTGTACCCCACCTTCTTGTGCATATTGATCGACCATCAGATCTCTTGCGCTTTTTCCCTTGTTCCCTATGTTTTGTTTATTGTGTCCGGAGCAGTAAGCAACCATAGCCCCCTTTGCGTTTCTGTAATTTTGGTGAATGCGCGACCCAACTACTCATTCGCGCAAATCTTATCTTTTTGGCCTCAGAGCGTCGGTTAGAGCAGTAGACTCTGTACTTCTCGCTAAGTATTCTATCTTTTTGGTGTATAGCGAATTTGTTCCATCCGTACAATTGCTATCGTCTACCGCGTTGTAGCCTGTGTCCCAGCCAAATCAGTATTCTTGTCTCTCTTGCGACTTCGCGAGCCGTGAGCTTATCACCACCTTTTGTGCTCATTGCAGAACCTTCTGCACGTTCCATCTTGGGTTCATCTTGTATCCCTGCAGTTGTTTTTGTGAGTGCTCTGCGTAGTTGCAATTTTTGTTTCATCCTTGGCTACCTGCAAGACTATATTTACTCGGCTGTGGCTTAGACTCGGTTTTTTCTTTACGCGCGTTCAGTACATCGTTCGTGTGCCAGCACGATCCGCGCTTTTTTGGATATCCCTTGTACTGCGCGTCAATCCTTGTATTTGTTGTGTTACATCCTGTGAGCGCGCCCTTGGTGGTATGTCATCCCCTGTTGGCGCAATGTAGATTTTTTTTCTCATTGCCTATTCCATCTACAGGCTTCTTCTTGCGCGTGAGTACTCTCAGTAGTGTCGCGCCTTTGCTCTTGTTGTGCGCTCCATCTGCACCTCGACCTCATGCTAAGTTTATGTGATTACATCTTCGGCAAGTGAAGCACTTATCTACCATCTACGTTGGCACCGTCGTATTCCCTGCGTTGTATCGTTGCTCGACGAAGTATCGCGCTTAGCGCGCCAGCCGTGCTTCATGGATATTTTTTGCCCGTAGTAGCTTGGTTCAATCATTGCGCTTAGGGTTAGTGTGTCTCGTTTATTCACAGTTGCCGCCATCTTGTTCGTACATTTAACTTGCCTGGCCGGCTAGTGTAACTACGACCACCACTGTGTATTGGCAAGCACATCCTGGAAGTGCATCTGTTTTTTGGATCTAGACTTACCTGACGCGCGATTCGTAGACACGTTTATACTAACTTGTCTGTAGACGGCGTCAGGGACCCGTAGCCATTAACACCGGCGTAGTTACACGCGCGGCTTTCGCCGTTGCTTTGTCGGATTTACCTTTTTTTTACTCGGATTGGCTTATACTTGGACTTACTCCTCGTCTGCATTGCTGTTTTGTTGTGTCATTTCTTCACCAGCTGTTTGGACACTCTCGGTATGCAGCGTAACCCGATTCCGAACGTTGGAATGGTCCTGCGGGTAGCACCTACTCCCGTACCTGCTATAGCGTCTCGTTGGCAGTCCGGTTTGAGTTCCATCATCGGTCATGATTATACTCAGCGCGTACATAATGGTTCCACTTATCTCTGAACATCGATGCGCGAATATATATATTGTTACGCGCCGAATAAGTGGACTGAAAGAGTAACATCATTTCAGTTGTCATAAGCAGTATTAGTCATGTCCGCACCATCCGGCTTATCGTCAGAACATCCAGAGGAAAGTTCCAGCGCGCTTCATGGACGCGCTAATCAACAACCAGGAACATCCCAGGACGATGATTTGCCAGTTTTTAATTTCAACGCATTTCTTCGTTTTTTCGCAGGGCGAGACCCCTTCGACGACCAGGTCATGTCCGCGCGTTTCCGTGAGGAATTCAGGAGGGCATCGGAGGGCGATCGAATTCTTCGTTGGCCTAAAGCTATACCATCTATTCTTGCAGACTTCGAGGATGATGAGGCCATCGATGAATCGGGAGTAGAAGGAAGTTCGACGCGCGTGTCCGAAGATGTCATCTGGCGGGAGTTGATGGAAGTTCGTGGAGGAGTACTTATGGAGAATCCACAAGACGCGCAGGCGGACGCGCAACCGGGTGATATTGTGGACTCGAACGGTACTAGTAGGCAACACTAATTCTAAATTTTGTTTTCTATTTTCCTTTTTTACAGTTTATACTCCTAAATTTACTAACGTTTTGCATCTGCGCGTCAGTCAATCCTCACATTGTAACATCCTTGTGACTGTCGCGCCTCTAAAATTTTATTTTTATACTTTGCCTACTTACCGTGTAACATCTGTCGCGCTACTTAACCCGCTAGTTAACACCATCTGGCGCACTTGTGGAGCGCGTTAACATCTATCGCGCCATGTAAAGTCCCGCGTAACATCTTAGTTTTTCAGCTCCTTACCAGTTATACTTCCTATTGTAGTGGCGCGTTAACATCATTCAAATTTTCCGCTAATTATTCTAACTTGTTTATTGTTGTTACTCGGTCGAGCAGCCTAGCGGTGAAGTCTACTTTAGGAAGTTGCAGCCGTCACCGGACGCGCCGTCTTATTTGTCTAAGTCCCGACCATAGAGCCATTGCGAGCAGTCCACCAGGCTCCTGTAACATCTGCTCTATAGATTGGGCCGTCTTTTCTTGAACAGACCCACAGTGCTGCACCCCCGGATCCTTGAGTTGCGTGGTCGATCCCCTCGTCGAGGCATTTCGTCCTCGGCGGGAGGCTGGACCTTCGTCCAATTCGGTCCGGATGGGTGCTAGATGCGCAAATTTGGAGATGTTTCGGGAAAGACGTAGTACCTTTTTTTGTCTGGAAGCCAACACCCTCTATCTATATTGTTCCATTTTGTGCCTTTTTTATCGTAAATCAATTCAAAATTAAGAGAGGGTGGAGGTTTCCTTTGTTTCAGGGGTGCGTTCCAGGACGCGCGACATGTAGGTTCGCAGGTGGTAAGTTTTGTTTCGGGCATTACGCTCCCTCGATGATGAACGTATGAGTGTATTTAGAGTGGTTAGATGTGATGGTACGAGGGACGTGATGCGGTTTGGATGCGCAGCAAGATCAGCGCTGGTCGATGGTGATGGATGGTGAGATGGCGAGATGGAGCGATGGTGATGCTATGGGCTGGGACGTCTATCTTGAAACGGTGTAAATAGTCTGGTAGCCGTAGAAGTGTTTTTTAGCTATGTCCATATTTATTTGGTAAGCGCCTTGAGCGCCAAGGTTTATTCTAGTAGTCACCTGCGCGTCATAGCGCCTGTAGTTTGTGTTTATTTTAGTGTTTTACCACGGGGCGGGTCATTGCCTGTTCCCTCGCTACCGATGCCGTATGCTCCTTTTTTTCTATCATCGTCCAAATTTTTTAGGTTAAGGCAGTTGCCCCAGGTCACGGTGCTATCACGTAACCACCTATTCGCAACGCCCAATGCCTTTCGTTGTGGGGGGAGTGTCGCGGCTCGCGATCGACCGCTCCTCACAGCATGTGGCCGGGAGCACCGTGCTGCCGCGCGTCTCGGTCGTGAGCACGGTCGCCGCGCTTTACGGCGGCTACCTTGTTCGCTCCGAGACCACACCACGTAGGCACGCCCCCAGCCACCGCTATAAATAGCGCGTACGCGCGCCATTGCGGCTCTCTCGTCTTGTCATCTTACTATTATCGTCGTGCCGCCTTTATTATTGATTGGTTGGGTTTCTACGATATCGCCGTCGTGTCTACGTCCCCGTGCCTCGCGCGATTGGATGGATCGTTGATGGATTGTTTGGATGTATGCGCGAGGATAGAATTCCAGAATTATGAACATCACGAAGCGCCTTGGTCGCGCAGGACTCGTTGGGAGCTTGGTTCGATGCTGTTGGTTAACATCATGGGGTCGGTGTTGCCGTGCCGTAGCTGCTGCCTTGGCGGCGCGCGGCCGGCCTGTGGGTAGCTCCCTTGGATGCCGGGAGAGAGTGAGAGTGTGTTAGTGTGTGAGTGTGAGTAAGCCAGAGTCCCCATCGGTAGCCCGGGGTAGAGCTTAACTCTCCCCGTGGTATGTATATTTACATTTGTTTATATCGTATATTTTTGTCGTGTATATTTATTTAGTAAATTTTATGTATGTTATTTGTTTCGTGTTCGTGTAGGCGTGACGCGCCGTTGTGGGCAGGGCCCACCCGCAACCGCGGAAGTCCTTCGGGGACAGGAGCTGTGGCGCATGGCAGTCGAGCGCAAGGTGAGGGGGCGCAGAGCCCACCGAGCCGCAACAACAAGTTCTCATATTTGGCAAATATGGGGAAGGAATAAAGGGCTATCCGCTGGTGCCATCTATGCCCTCACAACATAACTTACAGTAATTATGAAGGCAACTTTATGAGGGCACTCCAACCTCCTTATTTTTCTTTTCTATCTTTTTAGATTCTTTATGGACTTCTGGGAGCATTGGTACTAATACTGAAGAAGTTAGAAAGTCTAAGCTCGTCAACGAGTAAAGTTGGAAATTTGCCAAGATTGATTCGAAAAAATTCCAAAAAAATTCTAAAATTTGATTTTTCATGTGTGACACGTATATATCAAAAATCTACGACACCACGCATAATTTGGAGGTAAGGAAAATCATTTGGCAAAGTTATGAGGATTTTTTCAGTCGAGTGTAACAAAACTTATGTAACAACCTAAATTTGTAGGAAACAGTTCAAAATTATTACAGAGCGCTTGATTTCCCTTTCAACAATTTGAATCATGCCAATTCGCTAGAACGTCAGGGATGTATTTTTTGAAAATTGCTGCGGCGAAACTTTCAGCCTGAATCATTGCTCTAATGCACGGAATTGCTCATCAAAGAGGTTTTTGATGGATCGGATTATCATTACATATCAGGCTTAACTTCGTCCTAATGGCATTTCCAGTACAAATGCAAAGGAAAAAGCACATGCAAAGCACATTATCTTTGAGAATGTGAGTCATCTTCACGAAGAACCGAAAAGTAGCACGACGAAGAACGGCGTATCAGCTTTTGCGATTAATGACGTATGCAGCTCATGCAAAACTCTCTCAACCGAAGCGGAAAACTTGCAAACGAGATTAATATGGAAATGCCATAGAAGACGAGGCTCTACTCAGTAAAGTAGAAGAGGCATGATATGGAAGTAACGTTGTGAAAATAAGGTTAAACGAATATAAAGCTGTAATAAGGTGATACTGATTTGAATAGGAGTTTAGCGATGGCTGCGGGTAAACAGCTTTGAAAACACCTTAATAATATTAGGCTGGCTATTAACCCATTGACGACGATGTGGACCAGCGGTGGCCCACGCACTTTTCGCCGCTAGGGACGATGTGGACCACCGGTGGCCTATACACCTTGCAAAATCATATCCTTTCTAGGTCTAGTATTTTTTACAGAGTTCACCATTTTTTCCAGTTCTTTGCATTATTGGAATCTATAGACTTCGTCGTCCAAGAAGATGGCTGTAGTTGCTTACAAAACATTTTTTTTCGTAAAAAATCACAAAACTTTCCCGCGCCGCAAATGTTTGCAAAATCGCGTCGTCCCACGCAAAATTAGGCGTCGTCGTCAATGGGTTAAGTAATTTCGGTCGCTTTTGCGGCCATTAAATGCTGTGGACAATTTTTTCTCCAAGTGTATCTCGGGAAAGAGTCTTTGAAGAAAATTAGCTCACAAATTCTGTTTGGTAGAATCTATATGTAACGAATCGGTTGCATCTATTCAAATAGGGTAAAATTGCGGGAAACCGCGTGGCTCCCGCAGCGAAAGCGCCTGCAAATCTTGCACCTTTACAATTACTGGTTCACTAGTTTATTTTCTATGGATGAAACCCGCAAACAGTGAGAAATCCCAATTTTTTTAATAAGCGCAAATATGAACTTGTTTTTTTTTTTTCGTCAAAGAGTTTTGAATTGTTACCAGATACAATTTTTATTTAATTCGCTAACCAGGAGAAACTTGTATGTATCCAAATACCAAATTAATTTTCTCCACATCCATTAGTTACAGCATTAAAACAAATTTTAGAAAGTTTAAAATTCGAGCATATGGAATTTTAGCCTGTCGGGGTTTAATTGTCCGACTTATGATAGAAAATCCTGAATGATTGAAATGCGATAGAAAAAATCAAACTACTCTCTCAGGAAAAACTGTTGGTAAGAAGCAACTTGAAAAAGTTTTTATGAAAATTTCATGCAAAAACAATTTGTTTTTTTTAGCCAACCTGATAGAATCACATCCGTGAGCAGTCAGTATGTCGCATGAACTCGAGCTAGAGATCTTATAAGCAAAAGTGCTACATATATTATTTCCGCTATTCAAGGTCAAAGTCAGTGCTACTGCTCCTTCGCTCCTTTCCAAATTACCTACATTAGAATATAAGACTTCGTTAAGTGCAAGCTGGCATTAAAAGAGAATTTTAAACGCAAAAATTGAATACTTCGTCTATTATTTAACTTGGAGAAAAATGATCTTTTATGAAACCAGAAAGGGTGGAGCTTTCTCCATGGTAGACTAAGAAAAACAAATAATGCAAGATTGATAACTAGGAATGATGACGAAAAATCTTGCCAAGCCTATTAGAAAGTAAGGAGATAAAAACAAAAAGCTGATTTTGCCAAAGACTAGATGGAGAAAAATTATCAGTGAAATAAACGAGGGCCAATCGTTCTCTCTTCGTTTCGTTTCTCCTTTAACAAAAGCAGAAAAATACAAATTCTTTTGTGGAAGCTCCCCGATAAAATATAAGCCCTATAGAACAAAAGTGCAATTTATTGAAGCGCAAAGGTTTGAAATTGCATTTAACCTAAGAATTGAAAGAGCATGGAAATCAGCTCTCCCTACCTTGCGAACTCCTCAGTGAGGAAATAAGCAATGTAGATTTTTAAGAAGAAGCAACATCTATGGTCCGGCATAAAGATTTGTAAAATTGCAATTAGCGTATAGAAAATAAAGTAGCCTGGGCCCCGGGGACTAGTTCTCGCGCACCACCACTGCCTTCTTTATAAAGCCAAGAAAATGGAAAAAATTTTGTATTTAGAATAATTTCAGCAAGAAGATCATGGGACTCTTCTTGAAACCCCTGTCATATGAATATACGAATTGAATCAGCAATGATATCATTATGCGATGATGCACAAAACTTGAATGATGTCATTCTTAGCAGAAAATGAGAGAGAAATGCATTTGACACTGGGTTTTTAGCTGTGTCTGGAGAAGGGAGTGAGTCACAAGCGTGAGAAAGCGCATTTCATCCGCTTCCTGCTTGAATAAAGAAATCTATTCTAACTCCAAAAAAGGAAATTTTTAGGCCCCAATTCGTCCATTTTTGAGCGATATTTGCGGCCCCAAAAAGGACTAGATTGATAGGATCGATAGGAAAATAGCGAAGGAATGATATCAAATTGGAAAACAACACAATTGTAATATACTGTGCGTTCCATTAATCAGACAATTTACCGGAACTTCCGCAGGACAAGCAGAATTTGCAGCAGTTCCGCAGCACTTTTCTGAATAATGAGATTGTGTACGCTCCGAAATGCCGGGTTTCCGCAGGGAATTGATCAGAGCCAAGGAAAACCGGAACTTCCGCAGTACTTTCCTTAAAGCGCTGCGGAACTGCTGTGAAAACTATAATTTGCCTAAAAACTATAGTTTTTACGCGCTTGGGGATAGGGATGAATCACAGGAGTGAGAAAGCCCACGTCATTCGCGTTGCAAAAAAAGACCTTTTCTCGCCACCCAAGACTTCGCTAACCCCAAAAAAGGAATTTTTGCTTAGACGCAATAGGATCGATAAGATGGGAAGTAGGAAATGTCATCAAATGAGAAAAACAACAAAATTTGCTGTAATATGCTGGACCTGTCTTTCCGCTCGAGACTAGTGTACGGTGTTGACGTCATTCTTGGCGGAGGTGTGGAGCGTCGTCTTGCATAGAGAGAAAATTCTTTGGGTTTATCGCTTTCCACGTCGCGGGGACTAGTTTTCGTGAAAGCATCACTGAAAAATCAGTCAATATATTCAATCAATAAAATCGATAAATATCTCCTACTTTGCAGCAAATGAACTGCTTTCACTAGTGGCGTCTCCTGAAGGCGTTAAAGCGGTACGTGCCGGTTTTGGTGGTACTTCACCATTATCTTTCGGTTCAGATGATGTTGAACGATTAAAAATCGCATGTCCATTCGTTTTCGAAGTGCCAGGGATCTAGAATATTCCAAAAATTACGTGGTGAACTTGTCAAAAGCGGACGAGTTGTCTTGGCACCTGTTCATCGTCGCTTCGGCTATGCACAAGTATTTCGGCACTTCCCGTCGCACCATTCATTTGACAACGAGTAATTCTTGGATTTTTCACATAACGATGTTTCTTGTACATAGGGTCGAATTCAGCGTAGATCCAACGAATTGTTGGCTCACGATAGAAACTAAAATGCAAGACATTAGTTCCTTTACTGAAAGGTTGCAGAATGGACAAAATTCCTGTCAAAAATCGTAAAACGCTCATTTCTAGCACAGGCAAAACTCTCCGAGTGAAAACGAAGTTCGTTCGACCAGGAAGTGTCCGTAAAATAGAATTTTGAGAACTTTAATAGAATGACGAATCATTTAATCCCAAAAGCAATCCTATAGATCCGCAGAAAAAAGAACTCTAGAAGAAATGACTCAGAAAGGAATGAAATTTTGCATGTACATAGTCAAGCGCATAATGCTTACGTAAACAATAGCCAGTGGAAGAAAGAGCTTAGAATGTTAAGAACATAAGCTCTAAAATCGTATTCTTATATTCAACAAAAAATTGCGAACATGCCACTTGCTATAGTTTTCGGAATTTTTAGTCTCTTTCAAACTTAGTTTTTTACTCAGACTGACAAATTCTGATTTAGGATGAGTTGAGAACAAATTTCATTTTTGGGAAAGTTGTGTGGAGCTGCTAAATAGTACCAAATTTGTCAAATCTCAGCGAATTACCCACAGAATCAAAATTAAGTTAAGTGAGATAGATTTGGAAAATCTAGGAAAAATCTTTTGCTACGTTTCGTTGAAGTCATATCAAGGCCTTAGTGATTAGGGAAAAAATTTAGCAGAGAGCGCTTGTGAATTCTTACCCCAATGACGATGATGTGATTCATCAATCCATATTCATATTAGGAAAGCATTTTTTATAATAATGAGATTAGGCATGAAGAGTTGTGCAAAATCCCGTAATCCATAATGGACCCGGTGATAGAACATCAATAATAATCAACAGAGTGGAAACCAGGCAATGTCAGAGTAAATAAATCTTCCAGAAGAGATGCGAAATGATTTTTATACCCAGACATCAATATGGTCACGCCCAAGGTCTAGACGCTTGCTAAACACCATGTCCAGCAGAACATCTTTTTCTATGGGATCAACCAATAATCGAATGTTATAGAAACAGGACTACCTACATTCCAGCCTCTTTTTTCCCGGTGACAATGTATTCGGGTCGTTTCTTCGGAGCACTGTCGTCACCAGACCATTCGGTGGCCACTCCACCGTCGCTCTCCGACTTCTCCAGCGCTTTCGACTTCGTGGCGCTGAACTTTCGAGTTTTGATCTCGTAGGGCTTCGAAGTCTTTTTAAAGGGGAAAGGGGATTTGCTTCTCTATGAAATGTAATAGAATTTTTGACGCAAATCGGATTTTCAAGATGTCATAGAGTAAAATGCATAAAGAAAATTTCCGGAAAAAAGAAAACTTTGTAAAGAGTCACTTCCGTGTTAAACATAATGGGACTTCGGTTAGCATACAGAAATTCGCAGAATTCAAGTTCTTTTTTTTGGGGGGGGGGGGGGGGTAAAAAGAAGGAGGGATGATCTTTGTACTGTGGAAATCAATAAGATCTTCATAGGATAAATGTGATAGTACAATGGGATAGATAAGTAGCATGAGGATATTCTCAAAGACGAAAGAAGATCGAAAGAGGATGATGGAAAAAAATTTCAAAACGACATTAGCACGGTGATATGATTTTATCGCGTTGAATGCCAAAGACTTCTTGAGAAAGAGAATTAAAAAAAACAGCTTATCGAAATGGCATCTCCGTTAGATGAATTTTTTAGGATCAAATTGACAGCCACTGTATGAAAAAAATTGGAAGAAAATTTCACAAGGAAGCGATTCCAAATTAAGGCGGCGAACTGGAATAAGCCGCATATCGCTAGATTCGTCTTGAAGCTGATTCCAAATCTAACTTCCATATCTGCGATGCCGTTCTTTGGACAAAATTATGAGCGTTCAAATGTCCAAATCTGGCAAAAATTCAACTCCACACCCTCAAGAATTATTAGTCGAAAAACACTTTGCATTTCCGGTGAAAGCGAGCATTCTTTGGATTCAGTGGACTCATTATTTTGCTTGTCAAGCACCTTCAAGCTGTATTTTTACATTGTGCAAAACCCATTGCTTTCACATATTCAAAAGCAAGTGAAGTGTGTAGCAGTTGGGTTTTGATGCATAATGTTATAAAAGTCCAACCTTGGAAGTGCATGACAAGCATGATATTGAGCCCACCGATGCCAACAAATGCTCAATTTTACCGAAAAGACAAAAAGGGTTTTTCAGCTACTTATTTCTTCGGGGGTGTGGAATTGAATGTTTGACAGATTTGGACATTTGAACGCTCATAACTTTGTCCAAAGAACGGCATCGCAGATATGGCAGGTAGATTTGAAATCTCATCAGGACGAATCTAACGATATGCTGTTCATTCCAATTCGCCACCATAAGTTGGGATCGTTTCTGTTAAGTAAGTTTAAGCACGAGTAATTCTCACATTAAGCTGTCAAAGATCTCATAGAAGTCGAAAGAAGAATTTTTTGAGACATTTCTAATCCATGGTACGATAAAAGTAATTCTCGCATTGAGCTAGCAAGGATTTCAAGAGATAGAAAATATTAGGGAACAATTTTTTCATAAGAAAGACATTTTCAAGACGGTGTCAAATTCGAATTACTTCCGCATTGATTGCGAAAGTTAAAGACAAAGACATAGAGCATTTTTTGAGAGTTAATTTCCAAAATGGCTTTCCAGGACAAGGTTAAGTGTGATTTTAGCGCATCAAGCTGTGAAAGATTCCATAAAAATAAAATGAGGATTTTCTCAGCCAGAGCATACAACTCCCAAAATGAGAATGAAACTGGCGCGATCGCATAGTCCAACTGCGTAGATTGATGTGGAGAATGTGACACATGATAAATTGACAGCGGATGGCGAGATGAAACAAACAATCAGCAACCACTCCTCTTTAGTCAGATTCACTTTAACTAACTAAGTGAGACTGCAAATAAATCGTTAGTGAGTATTAGTGAGTAGTAATGTAATTAAGTTAACGGATGATCTCTGATTAGCGAAGAATAGTCGAAGGAAATCCAATAACAGTTAGTAAGTGTCAGCTACGGCAATTCTTGGGAGATAATAGTAGTTCGGATATAAAATACGATATGACTGATTATAACGGTGTTTCTTTCATTTCCTTTTGCAGATGAAAAGAAATAAACTCAAAAGAAGAGCAGAAACCCACATAACATATGTAAAAAAAGCTATAATTATAAAACAGAAGCTAAATAAGTCAAGAAGTTCATACAAGAGAGAGAATGGGAAGTTCCTTTTAAGATAGTGATTTCAGCGATTCTCCAGTAAAATTTTCCAAAATAGGATTGATTTCTTGAAGAAATCAGAGACTTTACTGACAAGACTGTAAGACTGTAACGAGTTGGAAGAAGAAGGAGTTTCTCTTTCCAAGATGTTTCCAGAAAGTTTGCCCCTCCTGTTTCAAACAAAACTGTCCAAATTGGATTCGTAACAAAAAACTGTCGTTCAAACAGCAAATGGTACTCTACCTACGTTTATAGACTTATCTCATGATAAAAAATTACAAAAAGTATTTGCAAATTCAAAAGAAAACGAAGAGCAGCGAAAACGTCCTCGTTTGGATCCATCAAAATATATAATCACAGTTTTCATTGCAATTTCCATGTGATAATAGGCGTCAAAAAAATTTTTCTCAAATGCATTTGATTTTCAGTTATTAGGCTTTTTGTTGCACATCATTCAGATTCCTAAAAACTATCAGGTTCTTGAAATTGATTTCACACGCACTGATTTCGAGGATTAGACGAAGTGAAAATGCGTGTAAAAAGTGCGCACGAAATGAGCCTGAATATTTGACGAAAAAATGACGTAAATATTGAAAAAAGCCTTACTGAGTAAAAATGACAGCAATCTTCATGTTGTTGGCAGCAATAGAACGAGAGTGTAATGCAAAGCAGCAATGAAAACAAAGCTACTTGCCATCAACGCAAGTTAGAAAACTTGTTGGAAACTCGAACTGATAAACAAGTGGGTGAAAGTGGAACAAACTAAATCAAACACAAATTATGGTAAAAAGCGTCTTAGTGAAAAGTCAAGTTGATGTTTGGGTCTTTAGAAAAGCCTCCTTAAGGTAAGTATTAGATTGGCCAAAAATTGGTGCAGGTTAGTGCATTTTCAAGCCAACCTGTTTCTGTAGATAATCCTCTTGGGACCAACTTTGCATGCTAACTAAAATCGCTATTCTGTTCCCTCTAATATGTTCTGCTGTAATTGTTAGCTTTATCTATTTTTATTTTCCAAGCCTCCATAGAGGAAAGTTCAAGCACAAGACTTTTTTGTTCACTTTTTCAAGTTCATTCGGCAAAAAAGGTATCTCATTATAACATATCTGAAAAAAAAATGCTAAATGTGGACCCAGCAAATACTGATTGAGATTTTCTTCTGGCTATCGCGAGAGCTGGAATATTGAGGTCCAAACAAGACAGTGCCCCGGCCCATTAATGGCTGTGAATCTCTTCTGATTGAAGCAATCGTAAACTTTCTGTGCACTGATAGCGAGATCAGAGCTCTCAGCTGCCGTTCAAGATGGACCCCCTCTCCTTTTAACAGAAGCAAAAGATCCAGAATTTTTGGTTTTTTCAAGTGGGCAATTTTGAATTTGCAGGTTTTTTGCATTGCAAAAATGCCCTAAAAATCTATGCGTAACAACCTTTTGATTCAACTGGCTTGGCGGCTGGAAGGCGGGGCTTCGTGACCTATTGAAGGCTATGTCATGACCAAAGAGCACGCGCGCGGGAGAGACGCAGACTACGTTGTGGGCGCGAGCGATCTCGATTAGCTCACAAAGCCCCGGCCAAGCCAGTTGAACCAAGGTACTATCTTATTGGGAAAAAAATACTCAATCAACGTGGTTCGGCCTTTGGTCGACGAAATATGCGCTCTATATCTACAAAATCATAATCTGTAAGGGGTTCTACTCCACATTTTTTAATATCAAATTTGGGCCTGAGATTTGGCATGTTCATGGTTTCATTTTCGAATAAACATGAAAGTTGCCTGCCAATAATTTTTCGTGACATAAATGCGAAGAAAAAGTTCACATTCTTGCACTGAATCGTCTCGCAAGTCAGCAAAACAAAATTGCATAAAGGCCCATCTGCCTAAATATTCGGTATGCTTGCACTCATCAAGCATCACTTCCTTGTTTGATGGAAAGAATTTTTGATTTTAATACCAAAGGGAAATGCTCAGAGTCATCAGCTTCTCTTCAAATGAGTTCCAATTCTAAATTGAAAAATGCACTACAGAATGTTTCAGCTTGCAATTAAATATTTCATAAGCCCACAGCACTCTGAGAAATTTTTTTAGAAAAGGCTCTGTTTGGATTAATTCATGTAAGCAGCAGTACCATCCAAGCATGGACCATTAGCTCTACAGCACTCAAGAAATTTATGATAATCAAAGGAAGCATAACTTCTGATTCAACTGGCTTGGCTGCTGGAAGGCGGGGCCTTGTGACCTGATTAAGGCCGCTCGCGCCCGCAACGCAGTCTGCGTCTCTCTCGCGCGCGGGCTCTCTGATCATTACCTGGCCTTAATTATGTCACGAATCTCCGGCTTCCAGCCGCCAAGCCACTTGAATCATAAAGTACGAACCGAATTATAGCGTGAACCTTCCCTAACCTCGACTTTCTTCCCTATCTTTTCGTTGATATGATAATTGAGGAAATGAAGACGAAGATAAGAATATATTGAAGAAATTGTACGACTAAGGAATCCTACTGATTTCCTCATTTGAGCGAAATAAATCAACAAAAGGATAAAAAGGATAGGTTTGCGGGAAGTGATCTTGGAAAACAAAATAATAATTTCACTTGAATAGAAGTTTTGAGCAAACTGAGCGATTGAGAGGAGAAGAAAAA
Organism: Cylicocyclus nassatus; assembly: GCA_958299035.1. NCBI lineage: Eukaryota > Metazoa > Nematoda > Chromadorea > Rhabditida > Strongylidae > Cylicocyclus > Cylicocyclus nassatus. The sequence goes on from CATQJL010000001.1 coordinate 69,496,678, forward strand.
TTGTCTATCTCATTCTATACTGTCAATATTTTTTCAAGACACAAAACCTGCACAACTTGATGGATTATTTGCTTAAAAAATACATCAAAGGTCAGTAGTGACTTCAAGGACAACGTCGGTTACTTGCATCGCGAGAAATTTCAGGAATTTCTTCCTTCAAAGAGGGTTTTTCTCAAAATGGAATGCCTTGATTTTTTGCACAGATGGCCACGTGTTGATTTTGTACGATGAAATCAAAAAGGAAGAATTTTCAGCGCAAAAGGCGCGAGTGATGAATGTGGGAGCAGCACTGTGACGACAGGGTCAAAGTTACATTTCTATAAACAGCGATAGCCGAATCTTTTTCGCTGATGATGCGATCGGCGAAGGAAAACAGATATCGAGCGAAGAAATCAAACATTCGGAGATTATACGATCAAATTAGAACCTAAACGGGTTCTCTCTATTCTTGCGTTTTTTATGATTTAGAGGGTTCGATTTCTGCAACAAAAGGTGGAGAAAAAGTTTCTACTGGCGAGGAAAGATAAAATTAGCCATCAATGACCTATAAATTTCCAAATGAACACTATCGAATTTTTCATTTCTTTTGATTTTGGTGGGACCATAACCATAAGTATGAGACTGATGTAAAACAGCGCAGTAGGGCGGTCCCAGATTTCCGTTCAAGAAGGAGCGCTGGGGAGGGGGGATGGGGGAAGAGGACAAAAATATTCTTCGAACGAAGGGGCATACGTTAGTCACGCACTCCAAAATCTTTTTAGGATGCTTCTCAACATTTTAGGGCCAATAACCCCGAAATTTTGAAAAAGAAGGCGTAGCTTCAGCCACACTCCGAAAAATTTATTAAAAGGCTAATCTAGATTTCTAAAAAAGTTTTAAAACCATTTTATTTATTTAAAAGCCCGAATAAGTCCCCTTGCACATTTTGATTACTCATTTACTTGAGTAATTTTCAAAAATTTCGAAACTTCTCATGGAGGGGGGGGGGGGGAGAGAAGTACGCCATAGTAATTTTCAAGTCCACATATTTCCGAATGTCTTTAGTCCAAGGAACACCTTGACCTTTTCCCAATTTTGTATAAAAAAGTGTTCCCTATCGAAACAGTCATTTTGTAAGTGATTCTTTTGGCAAATATCTTTGCGAGAAGAAGTGAAAAATGAAAACAAACAATGCATAACAAATGCTGTTCACAGAAAAGGAAGTTCGAATTTTGATTGGAAGGACTACACCCATGTCAGTGAGAGAGAAAAAGAAAGATTAAAGGCTACGGTAATGCTTTCTGGAATGTTTTAAATGTCATCAGTTGTCGAATGTTTCAGAAGGCAATCAAATTAATTTAATCCTATATGAAAGTGATGCAGGACAGACATCGTTGAACATTGAGAGATCACAGAGCAGATTTTAGTTTGCTAAAATAGCTTGCTAAAAAGATTAACCATGTCTGAAAAATACAGAGTTCTGATGGTTCTGCGCGCCAATTCAGTGGGCAACATTTTGTTAAAGAAAAGAAGAACAACGGTCTTATTCCGTTATCGCATGATCTCTTTCATACTAAAGTGCAATTTAGATGGTTTTTGCGAAATCATAAACCCAATTCGCTAAGAGGTCGATCTGCTAATCGGAAGAAAAACTTTAGTAGCTGGTAAAAGGTGGCCGATAATAATGTCTCTGGTTTTAGCTGGAAGATTTCAACGAGCTTTCAAAATAGAGAGAACATGCAATTGCAATTGAAAAGAGTGAGTATTGGCCTTGAAAAGAAAATATGAAAAAAGTTGAACAAACTTGTGTTTAGAAACAGAAATTGCTTTTACGGATGGCTACAGTACTTATTGAATGATTTCGAGATTTTCTTCTATTTTTCAAACAATATGGTAGGAATTTTAAATCACAGAAGCAGGAGTAAATAAGAAAAAGAGGAAAATTCCAAAAATTTTTTAAAAATATTGAATGCTGTACTCGAAACTTACATCAGTCCCATTTCACACCTATACCAATATCGAATTTCACTCTGAACCAGTGAACTAGATCTCATTACTCTGTGATTACTCGGATTATTCTGTGGAAAACGGAGATTATACATCATCATCACTGTCAAGGTAGGTTCCCGAAATTTTATTCCGAAAGCGCAAGGGAGGCGGGGGAGGGGGAGGGGTAGGGGGACGGGGGCAAAGAGAGTGACATGAGAAGAGTTTTAGTATAACTGATTCTCGTACTAACCACATATTCCACGGAACAATGTCATGACACGAACAGGGACTACCTGCTGCTTTGGAATTATACATCCGTTGAAACGGGAAAGAATCATGGTTTTGAGGTTGCTCTTATGAATTTGCTTTCAAAAATTCCTGGAGTTCTGCGAGAAACCTGTTCCATAACGATCGCTGAATTGACTGAAGTCAATGAAAGAAACTCGGGGGGGGGGGGGAAGAGAAGAAGAACGCCCCCCCCTTCCTTCAAAAAACCCGAAATTTTTCAAGATGATTTACCTCAGCCATAGAATTATAAATAATCACTTATTACTATATAGTTGAAATGATTCCATAAATTTAATACCATTGAAAAGTTTTTGCGTTCATAAGTCCTCAAAAATTTCAGATAGCGCTCCGAAGTCAAAAAAAATTTCTGTTACTTGCCCAAAAAATCGTGGGATTGGCATTCTTCGGAAGTATGGGAGAAGGTGGAGGGGGAGGGGAGGGCGGGAGGAGGGGGGAGGGATGGTGACAAAGGAGACATCATTACTTGAAAAATCATGGCAGTAATAATGAAAATTATATCCATATAGTTCCTTTCTCCACCCTCTCCTCCCCCCCCCCTTTCCTCCTCATTTTCTGCATTTTTGTCAGTGGAAATAAAGTTTGGTGAATTTTTAGAAAACAAGAACAAGAAAGAAGACACGTAGATTCGACCAAACTATGAATGAAAAATTTTTACAAAGGCCAAAGAAACTGAAAATAACATAGTTTACACAGCATCAATACGAGAGATTGGTTGTGCACAAAAAGATCGGGGAGAGGGAAGGGGGAGGAGTACGGCGTTTATAACATAAAGAGATCTCAAGTAAGGTAACGGAGATGAAAAACAAGAAGTAGGCGCAGAAATACCTTACCTGTCTGGAAAGCTAGTAAAATATCCTTGGGCTGACGATGCTCGTCCACGAGGACGCGCATCAGCATAGACAATGACGCTACCGTCACTGGATATGTTGCTGGCCATGGATCCAAGCTGAAATTAAAAAAACTTATTTGTAGTCAGATTGGTTGAATAGAGATGTGTGCAATTGCACACCATATGTACTTGGAAATTCAAAGCAATTTGCCTCATTGTCGTTAATAAAAACCTCCAATAAAAACAATAAAATAACCCAAACAACTTACGACAATTCATTAATTTTCAAGTAACCAAGTTCCACACATTTGTGCTAAAGGATATGTTGACTTTCTATAAAATGGTTGTTACTGACTGAAAATGTTTGTAATTTTTGATTAAGCTTCAAAAACTCTACATTGTAGATTCTCAGTGTCAAAACATACAGGACAGTAATTGGAATTTTGAAATCTCACCCTTTACAGCCTGAGTTAACTCAAAAAATGTTTCTATTTCTTCAGAATCACAAATATTTGAAACACTTGGAACTGGAGGAACAGTAAGCTTCATGTTTAGTCCATAGCACTAAGATCACCCAAAACATTTTTTCGGTCGTTTTCATTTTTTTTCTTTTGTAAATATCTCTACTATATTGCAACTTCTCTGACCAAGTCCGGCGCCGCTGCTTACACTCCCCTTGGGTAAACTTTGTGGGAGCAAAAACATCAAACCGTTTTACAGTTTTATGTGCACACTGCTAGTTTGAACATATAAGCTACAAATCATTTACAGCGCTAACCGGACAAACATACATAGCGGGTAAACGGGCATCGTTTCGAATGAAGAAGTGGTAGCAAACTTTTTGTAATAGTGCATTTTTGGTCGAATTACGCCCTCATAATCAAATGTGTATAATAGACAAGAACTATTTTCGCATTGTCTTATGCCATGTGGAAATTTTATTTACCATTACTATATAACTTTAATCCGAAAAAGGCAGTATTGCAAATGCTTCGGACATGAGAAAAGCACAAAAATTGCTCAAAAGTCAAAATTTGTTCAAAAAATCTTACCGAATCTGTATACAAAATCGTTCGAAGAAATAAACATTTAAGGTGATTTAAGGCGAGGAGATCGTCACGATCAGTAAATTTGTTAATTCGCATGTAGAGAAAGCAGCCTCTGTTTGATTAATGACCATTTGAGAAAAATATATGTGATAGAGGGAATGTTAGTATAGCGACAGAAATCATCATATCAAATTTCTGGCAAAAGATACGATACGATTTAGCAACAGATGATTTGTGATGATTTCTATTAGGTTGCTCCACACGCCTTGCACCAAAAAATGCTAAAAATTCACCTAAAAACATCTCAAAAGTTTCAAATTGTGTCTTATATTTAAGTGCTCTAGTCGACTATACATATTGAAAGTCTTTTTCGCAGCAAAGTCGAAATGTCGAGTTTAAAAAAATTCGAAAATCATTACTGTTAGTAGAAACATGCTACAGATTTTTCGCAGCTAACAGGAATAAATCGTAGAACCATAACGAAAAATGAAATTAGATTTTTTAGACCTTTTGGAAGCTTTAGAGGCTAAAAATCAAAAGATGCAATTATAGTGTTTCTCTTAACTAATTTGTAATATGTGATATGCTCTTAATGAGTTCTGCTTTGAGCAATGTTAGAAAGCGCAGAATTTCCTCTTTTTAAATATGTTGAAATAAACAAATTTGTTGGAAACACAAAAGCTCACAACTTTTCAGAATATTGAGGCAAGACTTGTGGACCAAACTAATAGATTTAACTTAAACTATTCATTATTCTGAAATTCAAGGATACTTTCTAAAAAATTACTAACATCAGTTTCGTCCACAACAGAACTTCTTGGTAGCGCAGTAGGCTGGGCAGCGGCCGTAACCGAAGTAGCAGAAGCAGCAGCTGTAGGAGGTGGAGAGGAAATAGTAGCCTTAGTAACACCAGTTTCCTCTAACAAGCCATCCGATCCGGAAAAACTCTGATAATAGAGCGAATGTATTGGTCCACTCGTATACATGGTTTTATCATTAGCAGCACTAGCAGTCGGTTGCCGTGTCGATGACTTGGGCTGTTTATCGGCTTCTTCGATCAGAACAGGTTGAGTGAACTGTAGATCTATGATGTTGTCTGATCGAAGGTTGAAGGTGGTCGTAACTGGGGGATTTTTGCGCCGAATGCGCTCAATTTTGGATTCCTGCTCTTGTATAATTTTCGTGGTCCCGGTAGCTGGGTGCCGGATAGCATCCCAGGTCTGCTCCTCGATGTGCACCTCGGGGGTTTGAGTACCGGTTTCATTATGGTCAAGACGCTTTCCTTCATGCATATGACTGATTTTTACCGAAACCGGGTGAGAAGTATCCGACTCCAAGTTTGTAATTGTCACTTCACAAGCTCTTGGATGCTTGCCAGCGCCATGATTGACAATTTCGGTAACTGTCACTGTCTTTGTCACTTCCAAAATCTGCTCCCGAACTCTCCTCGGCATTGTTACCTCCTCTTCCAAATCCGGATATAGTAAATGTTCAGCTAGAAGTAGCGCAGCAGCCGGAAGTGTACTCAATAGCAGAACTTCCGAACCAGTCCGGAACTTCTCCGGTCCTTCCGCGACCGAATAGCAGTTTTCGTCAAGGCTTGAACAGTCGTCACTCTGAGTCCAATTGCCCAAACTTGAACCGTCCTTTTCGCCTTCGGTTTCGCTAAAGCACAGGTTGCCATTCATAGTAAAGAAAGAGATGAGCGTGACGACGAAGGTAGCGATTGTGATTGTTCTATGCTTCGTAGTCCGTGAAAAAGAGACCACTAGCCATTAATCACTCACACTTCTGGTTCCGCCTTTCGGTAATGAGCGGTAACTGTGTGGGAAAGGAAAAGCTATGAGAGAAAAAATCGACTTCAAAGAAATGAAAAGCGTATAAAAATGGCACCAAAGGGTGGAAAGCGTTTTTACGTGTGTCTGAAGATTCCATAAAAAAATGAGTGAAATTACTGATGGCATTACATACTCGTGAGTGAATGAGATGAGATGAAATGAGATGAATGAGTGAATGACAAAGGAATGAATAAGTGTGCGAATGATTATACGTGCGTTTCATAACTATACGACACCCCCCAAGATTTGAATTTCCGGATTTACAGAAGCGATCGTGTACTCCAGTCAGTGCCTATTTGATCTACGTATGATACCGAATAAAATGACATCTCAATCAATATGTCAGCTCTCTTGCTTTTCTACAGGTAAAGACATGTCTATCTTTCCCTGTTTCATAACTATACGACACCTTTGAGCAGGACACTTTCTCCGAGGAAAAGAAAACGCAAAAAAGAGATTTTTATGACTAATAAGGCCAAAAGACCTTTCTACCCTCCATCAAATCTATTAGAGATGCTTCTAACAAATTCATGCATGTCTTCGGTCCAATGTTGTCACATGCGCCCATAACAAACTGCTCCAACTTTTTCAATGTTTCGTACTGTTGGTATCTGCTCAGAAACGCGGAGCAAGTATTCATCAGAGATTTTTTGAAGAAATTAAGACAAGGCAGTGTGGTCACCCTTACAGAAGCTGCTCGCAATGCTGGCGGAGAGCGGCGGTAAGTGACCCGCGTGCATGTTCAGTGCGTTGTGCTGCTTCGAAATGTAGTGCTGTCACCGGAGCTTGTAGAAAGAGAACAGTTGTTGTATTTTCAATACTTCTTGGCAATCTGCATGCAAATTTTCCCATATGAATTTAGGCTTTTGAACCACGCAAAACGCTCCCAGTTAATAAAGTAATCCCCGCCAGAGTTTCCCTAGCTAAAATGAAGTGGACTTTGCTTACATCCAGCCAGTCGGTCCTCTTGCCGTCACAGTCGCCCAAACTAAACCTTTTTGATTAGATTTCACCACCAAATCATCGGCTCATTCTTTCTGTCATCTTCTTAACAAAGCGTCAGTGGCAGCACTACGTTTCGAAGCAGCACAACGCACTGGACATGCACGAGGGTCACTTACCCCGCTCTCCGCCAGCATTGCGAGCAGCTTCTGTAAGGGTGACCACACTGCCTTGTCTTGATTTCTTCAAAAAATCTCTGATGAATACTTGCTCCGCGTTTCTGAGCAGATACCAACAGTACGAAATATTGAAAAAGTTGGAGCAGTTCGTTATGGGCGCATGTGACAACATTGGACCGAAGACATGCATGAATTTGTTAGAAGCATCTCTAATAGATTTGATGGAGTGGTAGAAAGGTCTCTTGGCCTTACTAGTCATAAAAATCTCTTTTTCGCGTTTTCTTTTCCTCGGAGAAAGTGTCCTGCTCAAAGGTGTCGTATAGTTATGAAACAGGGAAAGATAGACATGTCTTTACCTGTAGAAAAGCAAGAGAGTTGACATATTGATTGAGATGTCATTTTATTCGGTATCATACGTAGATCACATAGGCACTGACTGGAGTACACGATCACTTCTGTAAATCCGGAAATTCAAATTTTGGGGGGTGTCGTATAGTTATGAAACGCACTATATAAACAAGAAAGGCCTGAAAACGTATGAGTGAATTGTAGAAAGGATACTAGATGAAGGAAAGATAAAATGCCGAGGATGGTATACATATATGGTGATTTTAGTCTATCTCAATGTATACGACATCAAACTTTTAATATTATATTAGTGGCATCGAGAGAGAGAGGATACTACTTCCAAATTAAAGCACACCGAAAACAGAAGATCATGCAGTAATCTATGCTTATGTGAGGACTTTTCAAATAACTCTAATCAGCTTGGTGAAAAAATTTTAAAGGTCGTTCAACATCTACAAGTTTGCTGATAGCCCGTAATGCGTCTCTTTTAGGCTTACTTCATCAACGATTTCATCTTCAGACCTTGCACTATTCTTCCCCTATATAAAATCTTCGAGCTTGCTGAATAAACGGAAAGCATCAAAGTGGGAGGAATCTTTTTATTGACAATTTGAAATTTGTGCGCCCCAAGGATAAATGCCAAAGTCTGCGACACAAAAGTTTCATAATTTTCAACATTTCTTTAAACTCTCAACTCCTTCTACACCTAGGAGGGTATGCTATTCTTCATTAACCCACATGACCAACGCATTGTTTGGAATGATTGACTATGTACTTGATATCGTAGGAATGGTGCTGAACACAGACGGTGAAAAACAGCCAGTCATTATTCACTCTAAGGGCGGTGTCCAGCCAAGTGCATGAAGTACGTTATTTTCATACGTAAAAATTCCGCTCAGTTCAATTGTCACATGTTGCGAAGTGCGCGTGCCATATGTATGTAGACGATCCTTATCGTGACTTGTTGTCTCCAACTAAGTGCTAAATTATTTTGTAGCCGTATCTTTATGCGCGGAGATGAAAAAAATAGAATGAATGATAGAAAAATAGAAGAGTTCAATTAAAGAAATTTTTGAGGGTTTCGTAGGTCAAGTTTCCATATAAAGCAAACTCATTCAAGACTTGTAATAGAAATTTGCAAATTTTATCGCATTAAATAATATCGAAAACTGGTAGTATTACTTTCTAACAGCAATTTCTATGATCTAGTGATTTTGAGTAGGGCTCGGCACAGAGGGCTTATAAGCAAGCTGGATATCGTTTTTGGGACAAAAAGCGAAGAGGGTTTCGTTTTCTTGGCCGAAAAGAAACAAAATTTGCGACGTTTCTTTATTTGGTAGATGTTTCATTACCTGGGGATTCCTAAAGGATTATGGTCTATAGTCAAAGAGGACTTCGTAAAAATTCGCAAAAGTCAAGGGGGACTTCGGTTTTTGCATTTTCAACTAGCCACCTCGAGCCGAGCCCTGATATTGAGACTTAGGAATATTCTCTATATTTCGTTTTTTCTATCTTAAGTTTACCGATATCAGATCTGTACATTGTTGCCGATATTACTCAGGCTCAACAAAAGTTGAAAATAAGAAGGAATATACAAAATAAATATCAATCCCATAACAAGAAAAAGGTAGATAAGTTTCTATGAGTATACATACATCACCGCGAGTCAATAAAATGTGTTATTGTGGCTAGGGACTACTCCTTTTTGCTCGAAATGCAAAAAGATTGTTTTTTTCTGTCTTTAAAACTAGATAAATGACACTAACGTCATTTTTTGTCGAAATGAAGTGGATAACTTGCAACAAAGGTGAAAGGATTCTAGGTTCTCTAAGGGCAATTGGTGTCTAGACGGAAGATTTTATCAATTTTCGTGGTGTACAGTGATTGTCAACTCTAACAACTCATTCCCTTATTTTACTATTACAGTCGCAATCTATCATATTTACAACTTTGCAACGTAATATCACAATAATTGCCCAGAAACCGGTTTCGATCCATTGTGTGGTGCGAGCCTCATCAGCACAAAAACTGTCCACTATGAAGAGAGTGATTGAACTACTCTGTTGTTATTCTGTATAAAACTGTACAGTTATTTTAGAGTTTGATGAAATTACCCAACAGAGTGTTCTTTGGAGGCAAAAATGGTCGTAGCAAGACATGGTAAAATGCCCTTTTGGTAAATGACTGATTATTTGTGGCAGCTGTAATTCGAAGGAACTCAAGTTTTTTTTTGAGAAGTCTCAATTAGTACATACTGCCTCGTGTGCAGAATTAATTCCGTCTGACAACCTCTTCATTTCACTTAGTTTAGCAAGCCACCGTAGTTGCAGAATGAATAGAGAAGAAAAAGTTGCAAGAAAATATCCCAAGCTGCTGCAAAACTGATAGAAACAAGTAGCTTGTGGGGAAAATTCAGAAAGACAGGTGTCAAATCTTACGAATGGTAATTACAGAAACAATTACAATTGATTACAGACCATTCAAAGTATTTGCACATATTAAAAAGATACTGGAGTTTATTTGGACTTCATGTATTTCTGCTTTCCTCTCCATCGTTAATTACAGGAAAAATCGGTGTTCTAGGTTCTGATCAATTTCTATGAATTACTTCATTCGGTGCCTGTTTCGTTGTTAAAAGGTTAAGAAAACATTTTTAGGTGCATATTGATTTCTATGTCATATTGAAGGTAGATGGGAGGTTTCAGAAGATTTTTTGGACGCTGAGAAAGAAACTTCGTAAGGGAAGTGATCATTGAACAATAGATTGGACCGAAATTGGTGGTTCTGTAGCAGTGCCTTTTCATAAAAAGTTTAGATTACGCCACACACTGTTACTCATCCTCAGAAAAACACTTTTTTGAAGTACTGCAACATAGATTGCAAAAAAGTGGTAATTGGTAAGATAGGACTAGTTCACAAAGCACCATAGTTTTCATTGCTTTCTTGTGCTTACATCTTTTTCTGTAGCTGAAAGGGCCCTAAGAATTTCACGGCAATCGATGAGTATAGGAATTATGGTTGTATAAAAAGCTTGAGATGCATTGTTCTTAGCATCTTATTACTTTGGAACAGACTTTATTATTGCGACTGTTGATTTGCGTAGCAGTGCTAGTCTTTTTGTTTATAAATTTGGTAATTGTTTTGCCTGGCACCGTTCTTTTGACGAAAACTGTCTGCAAGATAATATATTTTCTTTCTTTTTTTTTCAAGTGAAAGGGCCTAAAGCTCAGACAAAACCAACAAAGACGTGCAAGACATCGAGATGAAGGTTTCGTGCTTTTGCATCTGCCTAAAGCTATTCGCGAATAACTCCACCTACAAAAGAAGGTCCTCATGCGCAATATATCTTTTTTTGATGACGGTTCATTAGTGGTTATAGCGTACTCGCATTAATGGAATCCGGCGATAGATACATTTTGGGATACAGATGAGAAAAATAATTGCAAGCCGATTGTGGTTGAAACAGTTTAGCCACGAAACCATGTCGTTACAGAACGACATGCGATTCAGTTCGAGTGCAATGAAGCCTGGTTGAGATCCGTTTCGGTTTCGTTTCGCCAAGTCCTTGCAAAAAGTATAAATGACATAGTTCCATTATCTAGAGGTATATTTCAGTAGTATTGTTGATACGAGTCTTCTAAACAATACACGAGAAAATCTCCTTGGAAAATTTAGAAAAAAACCCTCACTTTTACTTTCCGTTATTTAGTAAAAATAAATGTTCTGCTTTACTACGTATTGTAATAAATTTCGCTCAAAACTACCAAAATACGACAAAAAACTTCAACATTACATTCATTGTATACACTTCCGATCCAAGACATTTTTCTAGTCATAAGAGTTTGTGAAACTATAGCAAACTTAAATGTATTTCGTTGGAAGTGCAAAAATTTGATAGAGAAAGATTTAGATTTTTCCTTTATGAGTTTGTCAACAGCGATTTTTGATCTCAGCACTCTTGAAAAGCGGAAAATCCCAATCTCTCAATCATATTGATGTGAGCAAGTTTTTTAGATCTGAAAGAGTGTGACGACTTCTAAAAAATCTCGCGCAGATTTTTCAGAGACCTCATATTTTTTTAAAGTCAAAGAAAACAGTTCTCAATAATTCAATAGGATCACTTGCATATAAACAAAGATAGATTACAGCAGTAAGGAAAGAATCTAGAATAAGAATATTCAAGTTTTCTTGAACCCAATAAATGCGTGAGAAGTCGGCCTTTTGCGATCAGTTACGTAGTAGCTGAGAATTAACCAAAAGAAAAAGACAATGTCTAGCAACGCCTATTTTCAAAAACAATGCTCTTCCGTTCAGCAGCGTAAGCAGTAGAGGTGTAACGACCTAGTAACTGCCGCTTCCTATTAGCAAACGCTACCGGAAATTGGCAAGTGTAATTTTGTTTTTTACTAAGTGGTTGTTGTTACGTTGATGCAGAAGTGAAGTTCATTGACGAAGTGAAATGCAGTTATCGAATAAAAGTACACCTGATGTTTCCCTTCGAAGAACGCTACTTTAGCAGAATTTTAAACTTGAGGAAGTAGATCAACAGGTGTACTTCGAGTGGCCACTATGTGAAAGTCAAGTGAGCTAAGCAAATCTGAGATTAAAGTTAGTGGTAGGAATGCTACAAAGTAAACTAGAATGCTGATTTTGCCGAAGTGAAAGAGCAATTCTTACAGAAAATGTCAATAATGTTATTGATTCTGGTTCTTCGTAAATGTCGAGATTTTCAAATTCCATCAGAAGAACGAAAAGACACATCCATGGAGGAGAAGGAGTATTTTGTATAACCCTGCTTGCTTGTTACTAATTGTTTTTTCTGCATAATTTGATCATTCCATTGGGTCTGAAATTTTGATTCTGACATTTACGGGTGTCTTTCGGATCGACGCAACCACTCAATTCTCAGCATGATAGCTTATAGAATTGAAATTTATTATCATAGTATTCTGAAGCAAATAGTTCAATTCTAAGCAGATGACTGTTTGAGTCAAAATTGGACTAAAGAGTTAGAAAACGAATTCCGCCATGCAAGATAATAAAGTCTCTACCCTGGCTGAAAATTTGCAGCGAAATCTGGCCTCGTAATACCGTATACTTACCGTAATTCTACAAAAGGCGACTATTTGCGACATTATTTGCGGACACCTGCCGATATGTTCTCCCATACTAAGTTTCAGTTAATTGTGAGTCTCCTAATTTTTGCTCGCCCAATACCGTACTCGCTAGATCAAACAGTATTATAGGATACTTGTTGTTGACAAGAGCACGCAATAGGCGAAATTCCATATTGGATTTCTTGATTGCGAACAAATCTTGCGAGACCGCTTAAGCAATGGCTGAGCTATATCAGAATCAGTCCGTATAAAATCCACTCAGTGAAATTTGGCACTGCCTTCAAAATTGCGGAATAATTACTTGAGGGAGATCAAATTTCAGTGGAACTAGGCTCGATGAAAATGAAAGCAACTATGATCACTAGCTCCGCAAAAGTCAACAAAACGCTAGCATTAGTACAGAAGCACAAACAGATGAGAATGAGATTGAAACCGCCTTGGACGAGTTTGTCGATTTTTACACCTCAACCAGAGCCGGACGTTTGTCATTTCGGCACAGCATTCACACAATAAAGCAATAAAATTCTCATAAAGTGTGCGCTAGTTGCGCAAAAACGCCCTCTGCCAGTCTCATCGCCGTTTTCGCTAACTGACATACGATCGCTTTAGGACTCACTAAGAGGGTGGTAGTAATATCGTTAGATCTTAAAGTCTTAAAGCAGCGAAATGATGGTGCTGGTGGAGCATAAAGGTTAGTGGCGCGCAAGAGATGTTTTCGCTTAACTAGTCTAATTTAGCTACGATTCGTAAAGCGGTCGTTAGGTCAGGCCATCAATCTTTTTGGAAACTATTACGAGGACGAACATTTAACATTGAGAAGTTTTTCAAGCAAGGCTTATTAGTGGCTGACCGGACAAATCTGGCACACTTGGGCGCAATCAAGGTTGCGAAATCATGCGAAATTAACGACTTCATTCACTTGTTTTGAAATTCCCGGAGAGAATGGTCATATGGCGCAGAAAAAGAGAATTTTACGACTTCAATTTTGAGAAAACACGACGATGGCGTGATTGTAGCAATGACATTGACGAAAATTTGAGCGACACCCCTCTGCGCTTGGAATTGCAATTGCTCAAATAAAAACGTTTTTATGTCTCTAGTGTGTCTCTCATCCATTGGAGAATCCAACGCAGGCATTTGTTTTTGCATGGAGTTAGAGCAATGATCGTCATTGCCCTAACTCCATGCCAAAAAAAACATGCCAGGAAACATTAGCAAACAAACACCATACCAAGCATTCACTCCGAAAAGCCCTAGGTCCAAAAAAAGCTAATAAAGTATTCTGGTAGCTTTTGCGCACCTACAGATACTGCGGACAATATTTGTCCAGTGATTAGTATTTTAGAAAGAACACTCTAACGATAACTCAAACATAAATTTGTTGAATAGAAGTTCTTTACGGAATGGATCAAATACTGTTGAAGTGGCTCTCATCTTACCTTCAAAACAGAGGTATGACAGTACGGGTTGGAAGTAGCTTTTCTAAACGTTTCCACTGCAGTAGCGGTGTGCCGCAGGGAGGCATACTCTCTCCCCTCCTATTCCTTACCTACACAGCAGAATTGCCAAAATTTTTGAAGACACATCCAGATGTTAAAGTGCAGGTTTTTGCAGATGACGTCAAAATATATATTTGCTATGAAGAGGACAAACAAAACATAGCCTATGAAGCAATTTCTACTTCTATACAAAGAATGATTGACTGGGCTAGAGAGTGGGATCTACCTGTAAATGCACACAAATCCAAGGTTATGCATCTTGGCAACTTCCATCCGCGCACTTACCTCTGTGATGGTGTGGAGCTGGAGCTCTGCAGTGTTACCAAGGACTTAGGAGTTTTCATTGATCACCAGCTCAAGTTTACCACTCATTATGATTCAATTACAAGAAAAGCATTATCAGTTCTTTTTGTGATTTTGAGAAGCATATATAGCAGTGACCCATTTCTCCTGGTCCGCGTTTACAAGACCTACGTTTTACCAATTTTGGAATACGCTTCTCCACTTTGGAGTCCACATCTCAAGAGAGACATTGAAAAATTGGAAAGGGTGCAAAAAACATTTACTAGAACCGTCTATTACAGATGCTACCCGAGGCCTGATTACCCTCTATCATTACCTTCTTACAAATCAAGGCTCATGGTCTTAGGGCTGCGCAGCCTAAAATACAGACGGGTCTTCAACGACCTAGTCTTTTGTTTTCGCATCCTTAGACTAGAAACAAGGTTAAGACCCAGTGATTATTGGGTATTCAGACCTTGCGGAACTCGGACAGGAGCCTTTGGGTTAGTTATGGTATCGGAAATTAGACAAAAAGAAATTTTCCCTTGCCTTCAATTCCTTTGTATGTCGAACTGCTAGATGGATCGAACGACTACCAAAAGAAATTACTGCTTGCAATACCTCAACAAAATTTCGCAAAAATTTAGCCTCGATTGATGTTTTACGAATTTTGGGAATTTCTGACGTTCAGTAGATGCCATAATCCCTAAAATTTGTTATTATGATTTCTCTTTGTCGTAGCTTCAAAATGTTCAGGCTCTTACCGAGAGATTTGATTTCTCGCAGAGACTCTCTTCAGTTTCGAAAGAAACTTGCTTCAATAGATGTTTCGCAGACTTTGAAGATTGCAGATGTTTGATTTTAGGAAAAAATGTAGTCACTTTTTTTTCGCCTTTTGTCAAGAACGTTTCGGTTTTCTTTTGCAAGATAAAAAAAATTTTTTTCTCATGGATAAATGTCGCAATGACAATGATTTCAAACTTTTATCAATTTTGATAGGATCTAGACAGGTCAGCAGTCTCTTCGTCTGGAACGTCGTTTGAGGAAGTCGTAGTTGGCGAATCCCTCCCCATTCTCGCCCGCCCAGGGTCCTGGACGGATTCGTCCGCCCGGGTTAAGTGGTCAGCCAGCCCTGGTACTTTCTACCTCCCTCGCGTCCGGGTAAGGGAACAGGAAATCGGAGAGGCCTACTCGTCATCAGAAGGAGAACGACCTGCACTCCGGCAGGAGGCTCATATCACCTGTCTCTCTTTTGTCTAGCCAGCTGTATATACGTGTTAAGTTTGTCGTTGTCTTTTTCTAGTTTTTCTAGTTTTCTAGTTTTGGCACACCTTTGGTGTATTTCAAATAAATAAATAAATAACTCAAACATAAATTTGTTGAATAGAAGTTCTTTCCCTATACACAAAGCGCTAACAAGGAAAGGATCGATCGTGGCCATTGTAAATGTGATGTATACCGTAAGATGCACCTCAAAAGCTGATCCTAAATCTATGCTTGATACCTACTTGATTTCTACGAAACGATCTTTTGAAAGAAATTATGAACTTTTTTCGTAGAAAATTCGTACTTTCGCGTAGTTAAATTACCAAATTTGTTCTAGGTTACCTTTTAAAGCTATTGAAGAGTAAAAGTACTGTTGCCTACCTCATACATATCCAGCGTTTGAAAAACGAAAAAAATTTTGTTGATGATTTTGACTTTAAGCAGTAGAGCAATTTAACATAGAAAATAATCATAACTCGATCCATGTTATTGTTTCGCCGAACTGAAAGACAGTATTTGAACCAGCACTAAAAGGCGCACTTTTTGTTTCACTACGAATGGCCGATCACTACCACACTGTAACATCTCTACGTCCATCACAGCGTGAGAACGAAGCCTAGAAAGTCAAAAAAATTTAACTTCAGAAAATCTACGCGTAATCGTCCTTTATTGATAGTAGAAAGTTGTGAGTAATTGACATGCAGAAGCATAGAAGCTTTGAACTACTTCCCACAAAAAACCGAGCATAGATAACAACAAGAAAGTTTTCATAGAGAGTTCGCAAAAAAGAAATTGCATTATTATTTAGCTGACCTAATATATGAGAGAATGCACGCAAAAAATATTTCAACAATGAAGAGCATTATATGACGTGAGATTGTCGAAAAGTTGGAAGAAAAGTGTACTTTCTACATCTGAATGAGCTGAATTTGAATGAGTAAGAGACAGAGCTCGGCACGAGGTGGCTTTTGGAACATGCAAAAAAAACCGAAGTTCCCTTGTTTTTCGAGAATTTTTACGAACTCCCCTTTGACCCTAAACCCTAAACGTGAAAAATCATCAAAAAGCGAAACGTCGACTGAAAAAAAAACTTCGCAATTTTTGTGTCTTTTCGGCCTCAAACGGTACCCCCTTTGCTTTTTGTCCAAAAAAATATCCAGCTTGCTTAGAAGCTACCTATGTTGAGCCCTAGTAAGAGACCATAAAAACCTGAAGTCAAAGTTTCATCTTAAAATCCAAAACGAAGAACCCTCAAAGACAGATAGATTAATTGTGACCGATACGTTCACTTTAGTGAGTTGTAACGAGCGATGTCCGCTTGATATGAAATACGAATCCATCACATAGAGGGATAAGCAATTAAGGCGTTGATGCTTTATTAGCGCTCGGATGTTACGGACATTTGCCCAAAAAAAGGACATGAAAAGTGATGTGAGAAAATTTGGGCTATTGAAGCGATCAAGACAAAGTTTACGCTCTTAAGGGCTTGATTGAATAAAAAGGCATGAAAAAGTGATTGGAGAAAGTGCAGATTATTAAGCTAGTGAAAAGTTCACGTTTCGCAATGCGATTCAAAGGGTTGATTCATGTGAGCGGTTACGGACCAAATGTCTTATACACAATTTTTGCTAAGATAAAAATACTAAGATATCCATTAGGAGGAAATGATAACAATGGTGTTAGTCCTCCTGACTAGTAAACTGAAATAAAGGAAGTATTATATAAAAGCAAGAAAAAATTGGGTTATCGGAAAAGATTCTTTGAAG
Organism: Cylicocyclus nassatus; assembly: GCA_958299035.1. Lineage (NCBI taxonomy): Eukaryota > Metazoa > Nematoda > Chromadorea > Rhabditida > Strongylidae > Cylicocyclus > Cylicocyclus nassatus. The sequence goes on from CATQJL010000001.1 coordinate 69,514,070, forward strand.
TAGAATTGGCGGATCCCATGAGATGCGAGCAGTCATTAATGACTTCATCAAAGTCAAGGAAGAAGTGATAAAGTGAGCGAAAAAACAGAGGAAGGAAAAAGAAAAACTGAAGGAAGACGGAGCAAGGAGGTGACCAATAGATGAAAAGTAATCCCATATAAAACCACACAATCTTGATTGAAGGAAGAATTTGCTATGTGGTATACTTGTCACTCAATTAAGACTTCTAAAGATTAAATAGTGCATGTAAGTCAGCTACCGTAACCCTTCAGAGCTAAAACTTATCTTTGATGTGGACGGGCTAACGTTAAACGTAAAGGGAGCAATCATCGTACACTAAACAAGTTTAGAAGCAATCCCTTATTGGCATATGATAGGTTTGGCAAAACGGAATTCTTTTGCTGCAATGGAACAACTCGGTTTAAGGGAGTGGGGGAAGAGGGGGAAATATCACAGAGTATGCTTAAATTATGGAGTTACACAAATGAGCTACTAACTTCATGAGAATTGACTGCGATAGATTTTTTTGTCGCATGGTATTTGACGAAACCGTCAAAATCTTATAGCTAAATTGATTTTTTTCTAGAACAATAACATATCAAATAACATATCAAATACCAACAATCTAATGATTCCGAATCTATAATACATCAAAATTTTAAAGCGGCTTCTGTCTAGGGTAGCGAATGTTCTGCCGCTGCAAGGTCGGAATAAAATTTAAGCTGCAAATTTTTTCAATCAATTAATCAATCATTTGATCAATCAATTTTCAATCTAATTTATTTTTAATAGCGCCCGGGTTAGCCTTTAACAAGCTGTACTCGCAGAAATGGAAATGAGGAGATTACCCGAGGTTTGGTGAATTGGGGCAAGCCCTTTAAGATCAAAAACCATGCCATAAAATCCCAAACACTCAGCGACATAAGTTCTCGGACTCCTCTTAATGAGTGAGCAAAGTTGGTGCTGATCGAAATAATCAGCGAAAAAACAGGTTGTTGCGGCTCCGACGTGCTCAGCATTCTAGCCTAGTACGACTACCAAACAAAACCACTCCCAGCCCTAGGGACTACGTGTACAACACCACGGGCATATCAGCGCGTCCACTCGACGCGATCACCGATCCTACTACTATGACATAACGCGCGTCTAAATTGATTAAGTTTATGAACAAATAATAAAATATACACAACAAATATAAATATACCCCACAATGGTCGGCCGCCTCATCGTGGCGTGGGGGTGACACTGGGTGTCGAACTTTAATGCACAGCCGAGTGTACACTCTGGTAGGGCCTCCCAAGCTGTGAAGGAGTTCGACGTTTCCGGTTTCAGCCGGATGCCAAGCTAAGAGCCGGCCAGGCCAGATCTCCCGCCGTCTGACTTTCTAGTCGCTAGGCGGTTCTCCGGCTCCAAACCCGGGGTCAGCGATCGCCCGGTGGAAATCAAGAGTTGGCCTAGTAAGTCTGCTCTTGTAGGGGAAAATTTCTATTAATCGTTCAGCAAAGAGAAGAGAAATAAACCCTTACATCGGATCCCGCCTACGGCGCCGGGTGGTAGCAAGAACGATGTCAGGGTACTCAGGGCGCCTTTCGGATTGGACAAAAACGACACGTCTGCCCGGAAGACACGCCATGGAGGCTGCCTCATGCTCTGCACCTACATCGCCAAGACAGTCTCCACAAACGCCGATCTCTACGCTCTTCTCGACGCTGCAGAGCACATCAAGTACCACATCATCGCTCTGCAGGAAACGAAGTCCAGGAAGAAGGACGTGCGACAAATGAGTGATGGAACACTCATCATTCGTGGTGAGAAGGTTCCATCACGAAACGTTAGAGGCGTTAGCTTTGTCGTCCACCTATCAATCGTCCATCTTGTCGATTCGCATGAGATCCTGTCAACTCGACTAGCCATCCTACGATTACGACCTCCACGTCAGAAGACCATCAGCATCATCACTGCTACTCACCAACATCAGCAGCTAACGACTCAGAACTAGATGCTTTCTACGAAGACGTGGAGGAAGTCGTCCGCAACGAGAAGTCCTTTTACAAGTTTGTTGTGGGCAACTTCAACGCAAAGATCGGGATGCCACTAGAAGGGGAATATAGGATCGGGAAGTTTGGATATGAGCTTCGGAACGAAAAAACGGCAACCCTCTCGTTGGGCTTCTCTCCGCCGCAGGACTTTTCCATGGAAATTCCATCTCCATGAAGAAAGAACATCGCCGGTGGACTTGGGAATCGCCCAACGGAACGACTCATGGGGAGATCGACCACATCCTCACCAACCGAAAGTGGAGCTTGCTTGATGTCTCAGTAGTTCCATCCTTCTGCAGTGGCTCCGATCACCGTCTTCTTCGAGCGAAAATACGATTCAGTCAAAAGCTGGAAAAGAAAGTTTGCCACAGCGCCGCAAGAAGGAAAGAAGTCGTTTATGACGGTAACAGGTTAGAAGAGTTCATATCAAGTTGTGACTGGCCCATCGAGGAGGACCCAACGTACGACTACGACCGGCTTCTGAAAGGATTGCGAGCCTGCGGAGAGTGCGCCTCACTGACTTCTAAGAAGAACTTGAAACGCTTTCGAAGACCGCCAAGGAATTGCTCGCAAGAAGAAGATTTCTGAGGCAGGATCCGAATGCAACCCATCTCAAGCGACAGATAGTCAACGCCAGTTGCAGAACAGCTTTGCAGGAGGATCTCAGGAAGTACAGGCGAGCCAAGATATTAGAAGCAGCCGATGGAAGACGAAGTCTCAAGAAGTACCGAAGGGACCTCTGCGAATATCACGTACCGCTGGCTGCACTATTGAACGAAGACCGGACTCCGACTTCTTCCCGATAAAGATGGAATCTATCGCGAAAAACTTTTACACCTCTTCCGCTCATCAACACCCGTGCAGATGCTCGTTATTCCCACTGGAGAAGTACCACCACGAATTCTACCTGCTGAAGTGCGCACGGCGATCCAGACCATGAAGACGTCCACGGCTCCAGGACCAAACCATCTTCCCGTCGAATTTCTCAAGCAGGAGGACAACGTCTACACGAGGTTTTAGCGTCGCATTTGACATCTTACCTTCAGAAGGAGAGGATTCCGGACCAGTGGGGAACGTCAAGAACCGTCCTTCTTTTCAAGAAGGGTGAACGGGAGGACCTTCGGAACTACCGCCCAATATGCCTGCTAAGTGTGCTGCACAAGCTTTTCACGAAGATTTTCCTCACTTGCATATCCAGGACATTGGATGAAACCCAACCAAAAGAACAAGCTGGATTCCTCAAGGAATTAGTTGCATGGACCACATCCAGACGGTCTCAAGGGTCATAGAAGTCTGCCGGGAGTACCGACTGCCTCTCATCCTAACCTTCGTCGACTACGAGAAAGCCTTTGACAGTGTAGAAACCAACGCCATCCTGTCTGCGCTAGTCGATCAAGGAGTGGACCCAGCTTACGTGAGGACACCAGCCGACTGCTATAAGGACTGTACAACAACGATGCAGCTATTCCACCGTCCCCTGACCATACCAATCGGGAAGAGGGTCCGACAAGGCGACACACTCGCCGAAGCTGTTCACCGCGGCCTTGCAGTGGGTGATGAAGTCACTGGACTGGGACGAGAGAGGCATACGAGTTGATGGGAGATTCCTATCCAACCTTCGTTTTGCGGATGACATCGTCCTCTTCTCGAGCAGTATCACTGAAGCAGAGACGATGCTGAAGGTACTAAACGAAGTAGGGAAGAAGATCAGACCTTGAATAAATCGGAAGAAGACTCAGTTCATGAAGAACGCCCTTTGCGAAGATGCAGAAATGGAATTGGAAGGCACCCCTATTATGGAGACGTCTTCTTACGTGTATCTCGGACGTTCGATGAACATGGAGAACGACTTAAGGGAAGAACTTAACAGGAGAAGAAGAGCAGCCTGGGCCGCCTTCGGGCCTCTGAAGGAAGCCACCGACCAACTGACGGGCCCGGAGCTTCGTACCCACCTGTTCGACTCAACTTTTCTCTCAGCGCTCTGCTACGCAGCTCAGACTTGGGCCGACACCGTAGCCACGTCGAAAGCTTCAAGGACCACCCACAGAGCGCTCCGGTGCAGTCTTCTAAAGATGACCCAACACAAGCAACATCTAGTCGGACTTCGCAGCACGGATATGAGAAGAATGTCCCGTCTTCGTGACCCAGCGGAATACGTTGCGAAAGCGAAACACCGATGGGCCGGTCACATAATGAGAAGAACAGACGATAGATGAACACTAAGAACATCTGAGTGGATTCCTCGCTAAGCCAAACGTCCTCGAGGAAGATTACCGACGAGATGGGCAGACGTGTTCGTGGAACGGATGGACCAGCTGAGAAAACAGCTGGATACGATTCTCGCGCCTGGAACTTGTGAGCGCAGCCACCGACGACGACCAAGAAGATCGTAGATGCCCGAAGCGAGGGACAGGGACAGATGGAAACTTGTGCTGGGGCCCGCACGCCACGTGAAGACGGACCATCTAAGTATTTAAGTAAGTAAGTAATACAAATATATACAATAAATACTAAACCACTAAATTCCTAAACTACTTAAAGTAAAAGTGAACAGCGGAATATAACACGGGGCGAGCCGTGGATCCCCGTGCTACCCCGTGCTACCGATGCTAACTTGTCTCACTCTGAATAAAAAAAATGTCTGGGTTCCTCTACAGGACCGCCGCTAGAAGCTCAGGCCCACAAATGGGACCGCGGCCCCAGCTCCACTCCCGCAGCCTTGTTCATTCACTAATACAAAATACTTTCCGGCGCTTTACGCGCGTACAACACACAAGAATGACGAAAGCTCACCATCCAAACATGAAGATCCTCTTCTGCGGGAGCTGCTAGAATCGAGGCCAAGTGACAACCGAAGATAATCGATAAGACGAAGGTTGATGAGGCACAGACTGGACTCCGCTCAGCCTTATATACCCCTCGACTTGGCATCGTTCCCAGCCGGAGGTGGTCCTACAGCAGTCTACAAAAGGCGCGACAGAGAACGCGGCATCAGCGCCCCGGCACCTGTTCCGAGGAGCGTCTCTGCATCGCGGAGCCGCGACACGTCAATTGTTCTGGGATTTTTTTTTATAAAAACCTAACTCAAAAAAGGCTCGATCAGCAAAAATTTTGCTCAGTTGGAGAGAGGGAGCTCAGATAACTTCTGCTAACCGTTCTAGAATTCATTGCATAGTTTATGGATTTATAACGGGTTGCCTCAAATCGCCAAACCTAGAGTAATTTTTTGCAATTTTAATGTCTTCGGTCAAGGCTTATCAGAGGGTACAAGGTGCTATCAGGATATATATGGATTCACTTCTTGTAATAAAAGTTAAACAATGGTAACATAAAAAAGTTACGATGCCCTGACGATGGTGCGACAGAACTTCCGGTTCAATTTAACATAAATGTACGCAAAATCACTGCAATGTGATAACTTTTTTCATTAGAGGCTTCATAAATTTGCCATTATTTTGATGAAATCCTCATCAGAAAATGAACTTTGCATAAAACATCAAAATTTATAATTGTTTTAACCACACAGGTCAGACTTATTGAAATTCTGAATGATGCAAAAAATCTTTTCGAAAATTGAGGATAATTAGTAGCATTCTCAAGATTTGTCACAGCGAATACGTCGCGACGGAAAATTCTATTAAATTGTAGAGCGCGCACTAACTAGGGTTTTTTTATGTTTATTATGGTCAAGTCTTCATCTTCTTTTTTTGTACACCTCTTTCTAACTGTAACTCTCATTAGAGCAGGACATGTTGAAAATATGTGTCTCCAAATCGGAGAATCATGGCATGCAAACAAACAGCAACATAGTTACAATAGAAGAAGAAAAATGCCGTGTTTTCATTGAGGCGGAGCAAGCAAGTGGACAGATTTGGCGCTGGTAACAATCAAGCCGAAGCTCAAAACTCATGGCCAGTAAGAGGTAGGAGGCCCTTTGAGTAAGGAAATTTATCTCAGCCTTCAAAGTGACTGCCCCCGCTGCAAGATTTCCTTATCAGAGAGTAGTTTATGAGGATATTCACTTTCAAAACATTTAGTTAAGCACCCGTTAGTGCAAAATATGAACCTCCACGTCCACTGTTCTATTTTTGTCCTTTTTGTTGCGTTCTCCCCTGAGAATTCCAAACCAAGTATTTCTATGACAATCTCATCCATCTTCGGACCAACAATTCGTTGTCTCAAGGACATAGTATGTACATTCAACAACATTAAGTCCGTATAGTCAATAAAAATTCGATGAGTGGATTTTTGAAACTCATTCTAGGAATGAAGGACTATAGCAGAAAGCGAGTCGTAGAGAAAAATGTAAGACTGTTACTAAAGCCCCGTGTAAAAATTGGAATTTGCGCAATTATGGAGCCATTACTGCTATCTACATTCTACAAGAAAATCATCAAAAGAGATCCTACACCACAGCATTAAATATGGCCTTACAGAATTTGAATAAATTCTTAGGTTGGCTTCTGACAAGAAAATTGTACTAACTAGCTAAAATGTTCGGAATAATGCTTATGTGCTAGACTAACCCTTGAAATGTTTTTCTTCTTCACCTTGAAGGAGTAAAATCAAAATTTTATTAAAAGGAATTTTTCCTTTCCTTAAAATCAAGCTGTTCCGATGGCTGTGAGTCAGGCAAAAAGAACTTTGCAAGTATCATGCCAAATCGTTGACGCAAGATTGAAGGGAGAGAAACTTTTCACGAAAACAATGAGACTCATGAATAACAACGACTTTCTGAACATGGCGAAACATGAAAAGTTAAAGTTACGGAGCACTTACGAAAAGCTAAAAGAAACTCAGTCACGGGTACTTCTCTTGTGCTGGATTGCCATTGTCAAAGGGCAATTTTCAAGAAAAGCAAGCGCAAAGCTGGAAGTTTAGAGAATTTATAAGACAGGCTTCAACGAAAAAAATGCTGAAAGGCGCAATCTGAAAAAAAAGTTTTTTTTAACAATATTTTAGGTTACTACTCCATGATACTGCAGAAGAAGTCATGAATGGACATCAGGGTATGTTGTCAGACAAGTTGTTATTGCTTTTGTTCAAGATTGCTTGGTTGCTACGCTTGAATGCATGTGTCACATTATATTAAGCTACCCGCCCATAAGTCTGGGGTTGGGTAAGGGAATATGTTGCCCTATAAAGTGTAAGTCTCACTCGCTTAGGTAAGTTTCTCTTTTGCTTCTTCACAAACTTTTGATATAGAGATGGATAGAATTTATTTCCTCAATAGGCTAGGGTTTGGGACCGTAGTGCACAAAAGCCTTCTGTCGAGGTTATTCCAAAATCTTCAGGAAAACATTTTCTTAAACAACTCTAGAATTTTGAAATCTTCATCCCTGATCCAAATATGGAAGTGAAATTTCAAAATTTACCTTCAACAAAGTTACAAGCCTCCGGGTTTTTGTTGAAGCCAACCCGTCGCCACCCCACTTTACTCTAGTAAAAAGTGTGCTTCGAAAAAATTTTATTTTGAAAATCTCCTTCTTGTATACTTTCTGAGAATTTTATCAGATTTGCAAAAAACCTACTTGCAAAGATTCTGTGAGCTTTCGACGATTTTCTAGTAATTTATCTACGCGGCGGAAAAATTTATCGCCTGCCGTTTTAGGGATTGCATTGTGATTAGAAATAGGTCGAATGTTTCTTGCATGGTTCCACATTGGTGATCCTCTCAAGAACATGAGCCAAAATGATCAAATCCAGTTTTTCTGAAACTTTGGTTCCAACGCGAATCAATAAAAGCTTCTGGGTTTTGAAAAATGGTTCGATGCAATGACTGGAGGTTCGTTTAGTGACCCTGCATATGCCAAAACTATGCTTCTGCTATGGCAAAAAAATTATTTGAGAAGAGTTGTGCAATGGAAAGGTTAGGTTGGACTACTTGTTCATTGCAAATTCGAGTAGAAGGGTATTTATAATTTGTGGTTTCCAACAAAAAATACTTTTCACCTGATTTTGACGAAATTAAGCCTGGGCCCCTGACAAAACGAATAACCATAGCTTTTTCACCTGTCAAAGTGAAGTCACTGAACGAGTTGTTTCCAATCTCTTTTACGCGAGTAAATCAAAGGTTTTCTCAATCGAAAGTGACATTTGATAAATAACCACAATTTTTCAAACTGACAGCTCTGCATAACAATCATTTCTCAAACTTTTTTATTCTCAAAGACGTCTAGATAACTACTGGGTAAAGTGTGAAATGACATTTAATCGAGATTATTGAACGGTCGAAACTTGGTGGTATCAAGATAAAGCTTAAATAAGTATCTCTAGCAACTGAGTACTCGCTCACATAACTTTGTGACAAAGTTTGTAGGGAAAGCAGCCAGATTCCGGGCAATTTTCTAACGAATCGGCTAATGTTCAGTTTGAGCTTTTTGCAAAATGGTATGGAAAACTCGGCTAATGTTCAGTTCAAGGCTTTTGCAAATTGGTGCAGAAAACCGGTTCTATAAGCCCGTGAGCATCTTTGTACAAAATTCAAACTCTGGTGAAACCTTCTGTTTCAAGGACACGGTCACATTCAACTCTTTGATATACTGTTTTGAAATGAACTTGATACTCAACCTTCGGACAAATCAGAGTCGGAAAGCCTCTAATTTTCCTTAATCTTGCATAAACTATAATTTTCCTAAATCAACAGTTTTCACGTTGCAAGAAAGCTACCATTAGGACTGCAATCAGACGTTAAAAATATGATGCTAGCTTGAAGAAATGAATATCACTTTTCTTTATTTTGAAAAGTTTTAATCCCAAGATTATGGTGATGTATTACTGTAATCAGCAGGTGAGATAATTTAGATTGACGGCAGCAGATAGAGAGTCAAATTGATGATAAGGAAAAAAGATGAAAAGGAGGAGAAAGGAAAAAATTGTGCAGGAAATGTTGCAAATTGCACTCATAATTGATTTCAACGAGGAGATACATAAAAAAGAAAAAGAACAAGAGATGATTGATCGAATTGCAGAATTGCAATTACAGTCAAATTGTGCACGCGACAATATTGAAAGAGCTACCGTAATTTTTCTGAAAAAAAAGTAAGACTAAAGAGCATACGTAAGAGAGGCAGAACATGGTAATAAGATTATGGAAAACATCTCCCTGACTAAGAAGACCACTTGGTGCACATTCTCTTGAAAAAGTGAAGAATATATATACAAGAAATCATTCGAGGACATCTGAACCAGTTGAAAATTCCATGACGTGCAAAAAATGGAGCGCAATAAAACAACAAGGTTACTCATTGGATATGAATATGATACATATCCTCGTGGTAAAGCATGAATCAGCCCAGAGAGTTTTTTTTTCGCATGTAGCAAAAAAAAAACAAGCAGAAATTCAAAACAACAAATGGTTGTAGGTGTGAAGATTCAAGTATTAGGTTGTAACATAAGTCTTGAGACACTCTAATGTTTTATGGCGACAAGTCAAGCAATTCATTTTAAAGGGATCCAGGGCATTATTCGATAAAGCAAAGCAAGCTCTACAAGTTGGTCTGCAAAATTTCGCCCCAATTTCGACCCACTTTAAGTTTCCATCCCAAATGTGAGTCGCACTGAAGGCTCAGAAAATCGCGAAAAATTCATATCTTTGTTCAATAAAATCCTATGGATCTCCAACTTGCTCACAAAAATTACACATTACTTCAGACATTCACATGTACCGTTTCTGAATTTCTTTCCCATTTACAAATCGAAAAGACGAAAACTTTTATATTTTCACAAAAACAAAGCTACGCTGTTCCTTCTTATGTAGTTGTATACTACAATCCCCTTAGAACTACAACCGTGAATTTTCAGCTTTACATAAGCCTTAGTTTTCGAGAAATATTGATTTTAGCATGAAGCACCCGAGTGAGTAGAGCTAAATTCGGTAATTTTCGAAAACCAGGGCTTGTGGAAAGCTGAAAATTTACGATTGTACTTCTAGAGGATCGTAGTATACAATTACATGAATAAAAACAGCTTAGCTTCGTTTTTGTGAAAACTGGAAAATTTTCGTTTTCTCGATTTCTAAATGAGGAAAAAATTCAGAAACGGTACATGTGAGTGTCTGAGGTAGTGTGCTATTTTTGTGAAAAAGTTGGAGATTCGTAGGATTTTTTTGAACGAAGATATGAATTTTTCGCGATTTTTGAGCCTCTAGTACGACTAAGATTTTGGATGGAAACTTAAAGTGGGTCGAAGTTGGGGCGAACTTTTGCAGACCAACTTGTAGAGCTTGCTTTGCTCTATCGAATGGTGCCTGGATCCCCATTGAAAATGTGAATTGCATGACCTATCGCCATAAAACGTTAGAGTGTCTCAAGACTTATGTTACAACCTAATAGAATCTGAATCAGAGGCGACAATGAGCAAGGAATATGCTTTGTAAGGAGAGGTTTATTTCAAAAGGAAAAGATTTGCATAGATAAAATTGGACTTTTCTGAGGATGTGTCGTAAAAAAAGTTCAAGTAGTAGTTAACAAATTAGTAAAAGGTGGCAAATTTCCAAGGTTGAAATTCTAGAAAATGGCAAAAGAGTGAGATCCGGAGAGCTGATTGCAAGCGTGGAGTATAGCAAAAAAGTTCGTGAGAGCAGAAGATCCAAGCCTTAGGAATTTCCTTTCATTTCAAAATTATGACCAAGTTGAGGCACGAGCATAACAGTAATGTTCAGATTTATCGTAAGAATAGAGACTAACGCAAGGATCTGTAAAGGCAAGAAAAATCAGCTTCTCAATTTCTCTCAAATTGACAATTGCAATAAAACTACAAGGACATTGGTGGAAAAAGACGGCTTAGAGCGCTTTTTTAAGCCTATGGGAGTCATTCTGAATGGAACGCTCAGTTGCCATCAGATAAGTTATTGCAGAAGTAAACAATCTACGACAAGCGCATAAACAAAGTAATTGTTTTGCTCATTATGAATGTTGGGATGAAAATGGCGGTAAACAAAAAAAATGTTGAGCTACACCTCAGGGAAGGAGGAGCTCAAGCTAAGAGATCAAAAATCATCGCTTTTGCGCGAGGAGGGCGGGGCGGGGGAAGGGCGGGGGGCGTAACGTTTTGAACACATTGAACTACTCCCAAAGAAATTCAGAAAATGAAAAGGTAAAAAGGAAGCAAAAGGTATTCTAGTTCCTTTTTACCCTAAAACACTACGGGATACAGAAAAAAAATTATGGGCTCTCCTGGTTCAAACTTACCCCCCCCCCCCCATTCCCATAAGGTTCGATCGCTGACGGGTAAGATTGGACCATGATAGAATTTTTTTTTCTAAAAAAAAACCAGCAAACCTTTTGTTTATTTTACCTGTTCATGTATCTAATTTGACGGGAGGGGGGGGGGGGGGGGAGGAGCAAGTTTGACTCAGGATAGCCCATGATTTTTTTTTCTATGCCCATAGTGAAGATAAAAAAGGGAACTAAAATAATATGACAGGGGGGGGGTAAGTTTGATAACCCAAAATTTTTAAAAAGGAAACTAGGATATTGTTTCTTTTTTACCTTTTCCTTCTGAACCTAACGGAGGGGGGGAGAGGTGAAAGTTACGTAACATGTTGAACAACAGTGAAATCGCGTCGTCGGATAATAAGCGCGTGAGATCTCGCGGGGAGGGGGGAGGGGGCGAGAAAAAACCGCTCCAAAACTGGAAGCGGGGGGCACAAACGACAGTGAATCGGCGTTAATCCTCGTTGAATTGCGCTCGTCGGCGATATCGCCCGCGATAGAGAGATGACACTCGTTATATCGGAGGGGGGGGGGGGTTAGAGTGAGGACGGTGAATGATGGCAGACCAGTCAGTTATCGCGCAGCGATTTCGATGATTTTGATCGTTTGGCGCGAGTTAAATGGCAAGCGAAAAGAGAGGTGCGCGGAAGTCGTGCGGAACTAACGCGGAACTAGCGCTATGCTCTCGCTTTGAGTCACAAACTCTCGACTTGAAGTCAAGAGTTTTGCGAGAGTTTTGGGGAGAGGATGAGGGGCGAAAAAGTTTTATAAGTGTTCTTAACATAGGACTACTTGAAACTTTTTCACATTCAAATACTATAGAAATACCTCACAAAACAGAGAAATTGTGCAAATACAGAATAAAAAAGCTATTGTAGGAAGAAAAAACATGTAGGCAGGAAGTTTTTCCTTCAGTTGCCAGGACGAATTTTTCCAATAAAAAGTCCAAACGTCGCCATTTCTAGTGCTTTTCTTGTCTTAGTGACTCAAGCATTGCCGAATACAGACTTTTCCAGAACATTCAACACTGACTAACTCCCCCTCCCCCCATCTCTGTAATATAACAGTTCGCTAAAAATAGCAAATGGTTACCACATGACCAAAGTGTTAAACGTTCAATGACGAAATGCTTTGTTAACAACTATATTTCATTAAATTGCGCACAAAGAACTGCAACATTTTCCCAATTGTGGAAATAACATTATATTCAATTCTAAGAAAGCAAAGACTAAAAACCGTTTCAAGTAAAGAAGGCAAGTGATCAGCAAAATGACTTCTAACGGATTTATTGCCATCTCTTACAAAAAAAGTCATTTCTGTTTTTCACAAAAGCATTTTCAAACGTAAATGTCAGTGTTGAAGGATAAAGTATGTAGTTTGGAGCAGGAATGCGCAGCGAGTTTTAAGTTTTAAAAAACTCTGAAGTGACAATTTACTTTATTGTGTGCTGACCACATACTGTCTCAAAAGTACGTATAGGCTGTGTTTAACAGTCAATAACTCCTTTTAATGTACTATATTTCGGGATCTATGGATGCTGTAATTTGTACAGCTTGCTTCAACATACATTCATAAGACAGAAGGATTGTAGATTGCTCTTTGCTACTATAGGTTCATTGAAGGGAGTAAACGACTCTTACCCTAAAAATCGTCCTCTGCAGCAAAATCAGAAAATTCTGATGGTGGCAAACACTCTTTCATACTTGTACAAAGTAAATCGATAATAGTTGTGTGAAACCTGTACACAATCTCGGGTTTCCAAGGCTTTTGGGCACTGAACCATAATGATTTCGGTGCGCTGTTGTGAAATTTTCTACCTTAATCGCACTATGATGAAGGGTAGTTGGTGGTTTGCTTTAAAGGCGGTGGCTAGAGAAAACTGCATTTTTTCCATGCCTCCATGGCCTTCTGATCGCTGAGTCCACGGCTATGCTTGAAAATTCGGAAAAGTGCTTTTCACAACGTTTTTCGGTCTTGGAAATTGCTGAAGGGGATGGGCGAGCGGTCCACAACTGAGTCGCGATTGGCTGTCTGAGCCGATCAGCCAATAGCCGCCAAAACGGATGAGTTACAGTATCCTGCAGCTAGTCGCAATGTGGCGGAAACCCCTCACCCAGCCCCCTCAGTAATCTCAAAGGCCGGAAAGCGCCGAAAAAGCTTTTTGACTTTTCAAGAACAGTCTCGGACTTAGCGAATCCAAAAGACCATGTGGGCGTCAAAAGCTCGCACTCGCAATTTGCCCGAGTCACTGTTTTGAACTGTGGATCTAACAATAAGATCCAGCTCTACAAAATAATATTCAGATTTGGGTCGGCGAAGTACGTACACTGAGGCGAGAGGTGTCCAAAATCAATGTATACAATATCAATAAATAGTTAAACATGCTTTCGGGATAATCCGTGCATGAGAAAAAATATTCTACATTTTTCAGCTCTGACCTCTGCCAAATCACTACCCTAATATCACAAGTATTAGAAGCCCCGTTTTCTTCAGAGTGATGAGCCCGAACCCAATAAAAAATCTTGCGATCTCTCTTCCCCACCGCTCCTTACGTAAAAAATTGTGTGGGAAAGCGACAATTTCGCGAGGCACAATGATGCGGCCGAGCTGCTTGCCTGAAGAAATAAAAAAGGTGAGGTGGAGGACTATATGTCGTCGAAAGGAGGCGGTCTCAGCGGACATCTTAGACAAAGCACGCAGTTTCACGCGCTACAAGCAATACAGATTTGTGCCAGCTGTCCGCGCGGGGTGGAGCCTATTGGCGACATATAGTTCGCTGCCCAAAAAGATGCGTCTTGAGTCGTGAAGTTAGGGTAACAAAGATAAAAGTAAATCTAGCTTTTTTTCCTTATATGAAGCATGTAATCTCCGTTGCAGATCTGAAGCTGTGTCTGTTCACTGCAAAATTAGTTAATTTGAACCTTTTGAGAATTCTAGATGAGACCATATTATTTTCTTTACGCTCATGTCCCAAACGCTTGCGCCTGAAGGAGAAGCTCTTGTAGATCAAGACTGGAGTGAGAAAGCCCCTAAGATATGCAGGTCCACAACGCATTCCCCACACTCCTCCTTTTCTGGCAAATTTAAGGCAGGAGTTCAGCGAAGCCACTTCATCATTGAAATAAATTTCTCATAATAAATCATGATAGCTCAAACTCGTCGTTGAAATAGATTCATCATAATAATCATGAAAGTGCCAAAAAGACAGTAAAACAGCGAAATGCATAAACGTACACACATTCATTGTGCGTGCTGAACATACAACAAAAAGATATTTGGCGACTTTTGCGGGAATGAAATGAAATCTAGATTGATCTTGATGGCACTCAGAAAAATTCGCTATATGAAAGAGGGAAAGGAGAGCATTTATGTGATTAAATGTGCTTTAGTGCGAGAAACCTTAAGACTATGGGCAAAAAATATCATAGGCATAATCTAGGGCCTCTTTGGCTACCAATATGCAACGAAAAACGGAACCCCCCCCCTCAAACCATCATACATACATAAAAACTAGAAAATTGTATTTCAGGATTTTTTTAATTTGTGACTGAATGACTCTATAAAAAGTTATGGTTCTTGAACAAGCAGTACAAAAACAAAATTTGATTTTTGGCATCTTTTTCGAAAATTACAACATTCAATAAGGACTCATTTAAAACAAGTTTTGCTTGTTCAAAAAGAGTAGGTAATACAACCCATATTGACTACACCAATTTTTGTTGTAAGATTTGGTTTTTCTACGACCAAACCTGAGAGGTTCGAGATTGAAGATTCTTTTTGTGCATGCCGATCTCTGGAGATTACTTTTATCAAAAGGTATCTTAGATACTGTTGCAAAGAACATGAACTTTTAAATAGAAATAATAAACACGTGCAAGTCTTGTGAAAGAAGATAATTACGAGTTTCTGAAAATGTTGGGAACATTTCGGGCTACCCTAATATATCCACTACTGTGTACGCAAAAAAATGGCTTCACAGTTCACTGTGACACGAGGAAAATTCGTCAATTTTGATTGAGTACTTTCAAAACAATTTGAACGGCTAAATTTCAATCCAAATCTGAACATGTGATGAATTTTGTCATAACTGAGACTACGCCTGTTCAGAAAAAATAGATATGTATGGGCTCGTTGAAAATTTAAATACGGCCTTTTTTCAAAAAAATATTCACTTTGGCTTCAGGTGCTTCCAACAAGAGGAGGAACTGGGATTTTTTTTTGGATTCATGTATTTTGAGTGCAATTTATGGAATCAGCGACATGAAAAGTCCTGAATAAGGCAAAGAATAAAATTCGAGATTCTGCCTGGACGCTACCTTTAAGAGGAAAGATCCTGACGCGGATAGCCGCCCATTTACCCTCCTCCCCCTTCCCTCCCCCTCAGTTTCTTTTCTGCCTTTGTGCCCACGTCTTCTCCTGCAAAAATAAATTGATAGGAATTTTTCGAAGTTTACTCAAGTCATAAAAGTAGTGATTTAGCAGTTTCTCATGATAAATCATGTGAGTGAAAGGTAGACAACAAATGAGCGAAACCGCACACGTATTCATTCGAACAGCAAAAAAAAATTTCTCATTCGTTGCCCTGGCAATGCCAAATTTTTGAAGAATGAGATGATTTCTGAAAGTAAAACACGTGAGAAATCTTTTGCGATGAATGCACAATTGAAATCAAGAAATGATTCACTCTAATGGAATAAATTCTCATGAAATGAAATGTCAGTGAAGCGCAAGAGTTCAACAAATCAAACGTGCTTTCAAACTTTTAGGAATGACGGGCATAGCCAGAAACGAAGATGTTTTGCGAAATTATTCTCATTTGGAGTGGAACCGATGATAATTACGAAAACTCTGCTGTGAGGAGGTAAAGGAAAGCAAGTCAAAAACAAAAGAGAAGCAGGAGAAATTACCTTTTTTGACAGTGATTCAATGTGCTTCGTTATGAGAATGCCTTCATTCTAACGGCTGTTGCTCAAAAACAAAACAGACCTGAGCTAAATCTGTCAACGTCGAGCATGCGCAGAAAAAGGAAGAGTGCTTCAGAC
Source organism: Cylicocyclus nassatus (assembly GCA_958299035.1). Taxonomy (NCBI): domain Eukaryota; kingdom Metazoa; phylum Nematoda; class Chromadorea; order Rhabditida; family Strongylidae; genus Cylicocyclus; species Cylicocyclus nassatus. The sequence goes on from CATQJL010000001.1 coordinate 69,530,366, forward strand.
CATTTTAAACAAACAAAAACTAAGAAATGTGTGTCTCGAAACTCGTGTTCTTCCTTTGCGATGGTCATGAGGAATTAAGATACTAAGGTGAATCACTTCGTATAGAACAATACCAATGCCGATCCGAAAACATACAGCGGAGGTGTTGAAGCAATGTTTTCTAATGTTCTGGAATGTTCCGTTCTATTGCTTTGCTGAACAAGCCAAATTTTATGGATGATACATTGCGGGAACTCTTTTAGTTCACCAGCGTGTTCTGATAAACATCAGAATTGGGGAGAAGGATGAATGAATGAGTGAATAAATGCTTCAGATCAGAGCTTTGATAACATTCAAGACACATGTATTCTCCTTATACAGTATATGTATTAGGTTGGCACATAAGTTTTGCAACTTTTCCCGTAACTTTTTTCCTATTTTATGTAGCAATCTCATTTTGTGGCATCATGTAGACCGTGATGTAAGCTACAAGTCTGCGCAAACCGTTTGATTTTTGATAACGTAGTACAAAAAATCTAAGCATTTTTTGAAAACTGCTGAAAATCGAGGTTTCACGATTTTTTGGCAAACATGAAGCCCTACGAAAGTTGATTCAAACATATGAAAAAGCAATTATAGGCAGCATGTAGCTGGAAGTTGGCACATTGGAATCAGTGAAAAAGAAATGAAATTCAAACACAAATTAAGGTGGGGCGCCTTTGGGAAGTTGAACAAGTCAAATGCATCAAGTTTTGAAGGCAATTTGTCAATAACTAACAAGGGAACCGTGTAGAGTCGAAGTGGCCTTTCCAGATGAGACCCATACTGCTTTGAAGAGCATTAAGCGGTGATTCCAAATCTGCCTTCAAAATCTGCCAAGCGCCTCTAGACGCCGAGTTGTAACCGTTCTTCGGAACGAAAAAATGAATGCAGAATTTAGATAAAATTGATTGTTACAATCTTTCCAGCGCTCAGGTAAAGCAATGTTAAGTGTTAGCATATTAAATAAAATGCATCCGTTGCATAAACAGCTTTGGTACTTGAAACTGGACCAATTGAGGAAATTTGGGCGATTTTGCTTCAGTTTTGCGTTCAATTTTTTGACCTGAAAAAGGAGCATAACTCGGCGTCTAGAGGCGCTTGGCAGATTTGGAATCACCGATTAATGCTCTTCAAAGCAGTATGGGTCTCATCTGGAAAGGCCACTTCGACTCGACACGGTTCCTTGTAAGCTGCGAAAAGTCAGAATTCGCTATAACTTTGCACTATAGGGTAATCCTATGCGGTAAACACAAATATCATATTCATTTGTCGCTAAAATGAAATTCATTTTTTTGATCTCACGAACGAGGCCTTTTTATGCGAAACGGATCTCATTTTTGTGATCAGCATGTCAAGTAAGCCCTATAGGTCAAGTTTCAGCAAAATCTGATGCATTCTAAAATTTTTCCCATAGTATCGTAAACCTACCGTAATCCTCACATAAGATGGTAAAATTCGGCAAAAATGTGTGCATTAGAAGCTTACATCATATTCCTTATATTGCCAAAAAATGAATGCGCTACGTTCAAATATACAAAAGTTATATAAAAAGTTGCATTACTTATGTGCCAACCTAATAGATATGTACCATCTTATACCGTTGAATTAATCTGGAGTTTTCGAGTGTAAAAATACTCTTATTTATCACTTTCTCTTTATATAATATGGCTAAATTGGTCTGTGTTTCCATCACTATTTTTTGATGCATCTCGAGTTTGACAAATAAAGATAAAGATAAAGGAGAACATCCAGCGCAAAAGCTAGCATCAGCATATATTAGCTCGTTCCATAAGTGCGTAGCGTTTTTATTTTCCTACTCATATCTTTGAGGAGCGGTTGATTTGCGGCAGGATGCGTATATCATTTTGAAGGGCTAATTGTGCTCATTGAAATACATCTACTGATTGCGGTGGAAAGCTGATTCACTCGGATCTCGCAGCTTCCAAAGATGGAAATCTTGAAAGGCAAAAAGGAGCATTTTCGGCATTTGCGCCTTTTTCGTTATGAAAAGAAGCGCTTTTGCGCAGATTTTTGTTTCGATTATGGAAAATGGCGCTCGATCATCAATATAAGACAAAAAAAAAAAGGATTGGATTGCTACAAATGAGCAGGAGCTGAGCAGGGTGTCCCTGAGCAAGACTTTTCGGGGACGGGCAGGACGTCGTGCACTGAAAATTGCTGTGCAGGTAGGCGATGGTCAATCATACCGTAAGCAATCCAACTGCACCGTCTAAACCAGGTCCTACCGCAGAAAAATCCTAACAGACAGATCCAGTGAGTTTTTTTTGCACGACGAAACATGGCGTCATACGGCAAATGTCGTCAAAACTGTCCTCCACGATTTGACTAGAAGGCACTTCAGTACCCAAAATACTCTCCAAACCTCGCTCTATCAGAGTTTCATTTGCTCCGCTTTCTGGCAAACCTCATGAATGGTGCATGTCTCGATTTCAGTAAGCAGTATAAGCGCTGGTTATATGACTTTCTTGGGACCCGGCGCGCTGCCGTTTGAAAAATTGAGGTTGAGAAGCTAACGAGAACGTGCCCAAAGGTCGTGCGGTACAAAGAGGATCAAAATTTTGATTGATTTTACCGTAAATTGATGATTTTGTTGGTTTATAAAAACGCTACGAACTTATGGAACGATCTAATATATAAAAAAAAAAACTAGAAAATCAAATTACGTGACAATTTTTGGAAGTAGTTTGCGTTACAGAGTGAGCACTTAGAACAGAAACATGTCTGCAAGAATTCTGCAACAACTAATGCAAATGCAAAAGAAAACAGAAACCTTTTTTCCAACTGAAGAGTGCTCAGACTCGATTTCTATTTGTCTAACTTTCAAAGTGATCAATGATCTCAAGTGCGAAGCAAAGCTTCTGTATTTCCAAAATTTTTTTCGCTTGTTCTATTCTTGCCGTTAGTATGTTTTGGGCAAGGTGAGGGGGAACTTACAAGTCGTATGGGAATGATGGATATATGAGGTGTCCCAAAAAAATGTGCCTATTGTTTGGTTTCAATAACTCTCTTGTATCAGAGTCTTTAAGAAAGCTTTAAGCACCGTTTTGTAGAGCTGGCTTCACTTAGATTTACGATATAAAGCATTTAAGCGATTGCTCTCCCTTGAAGAGAGTTGTGAGCCATGAAAGGCCATATTTTGCCTCAAAAAGGAAACAAAACAACCGGAAAACTCTCACTCTGGGCCAATTGGAGTTGCTAGATCTAAGTTTGAGATTTGAGACTTATCATAATGCTTCAGCAGAAAATTATGCTAGGTAAGCAGTAGCGACCGTTTTTTCAATGTTCTTGAATAGTGTGGTTACACCGTTTAAAAAGCTTCGCAGTTTTGTACATAGTTGAGTGTTGAACTCAGCGTCCATAAAAACCCTATTACACATGTTTTCACATTTTTTTTATAATTTTTGAAACGGCAGCTTTTTCTAAAGTGACACTCATGCTCGAAGTCTATACTGTATTCCTACAGTAATGAAGAGTGGTCGGTTAACCGCGCTCCACTGTAAATCTAGGTTGAAGCCAGCTCTACAGATTGGTACCTAAAGCTTCTCGAAAGACTTCATTACAACAGAGTTATTAACAATGAAACAGCAGGCACATCTTTTTGGGACACACTGTATAAACCAATTCAGCTCAAGTTCCACCAATTATCAAAACACTAAGGAAACACGATTTTTATCATTGAGGATACAAATGATTCAAGAATTTGGAAGAAAGCTAAAGGTTGTGAAAAAATATAAAACTGAGATTGATTGATCTATAATGGTATAATTGTGAATGGTATGGCTAAGCCTACACCTTATAGGCAGTGTCCCGGCAGATTCGGGTCCTGGGGGATATACGTGTGGTGGGGTTCCCGGTCACCCCATCGACCTCCAGGCGCACTCCGGCTGGGTGATGTTCCCTCTGGGCCGAGAAAATGGCCCTTGAACCGGCGCGCGCAACCCCAACTGGCGCGCGCTTGGACGGCCTTCCCCGCCTGTTCGGCGCGGGACCCCACGAGCGCTCTCCCCTATGATGCATGCTATCCAAAGCAAGAATTACAGGCGGCAGGATCTTCGTCTAAGGACCTCCCGCAACTTTCCATCAAAAATCTCGTCCAAGCTGCTTTTCTAGAATTGGGAAAACGCCCCAAAATCGGCCTTTTCAGCCCGTTCAAAGCTCAAATTCGGATTCTACGTGGCGAAAAGGCCTAAAACATGCAAAAAGGTGGAGGTGCAAAATCTGCCGGGACACTGCCTTTATGTGAAACTTCCTTACCCAGGACTTATATTCGCTGAAACATGAGATGATGATTCCCGACGCTTCCATACCATGACTCATAGACAAGGACAAGTCTCAGAATTCTTGGAACTATTGTGAAAAAGTGACAAAGCATGATGTCATGCATGGCGTCATTTTACCAAACAAGTAATACTTACCGATAATACCAAGAAAGAGACATAGTGTCAGAATAGAATAAGTCGCTTGAGAAACAAAAGATAAAAAAGGTTTTTCCCAAATTTCTCAACTCGAAATTAGAGTGTTAATATTCTGAAAAAAATTAATTTATCAGCAGTTCTATTTCCATAATTGAGTTTTACTATTTTTATTCTCTAGTTGGCGTCTGAATGTGCGTTCTGCTAAAAATGGTTACAGATGGTTACAAATGGTTACAGAAAAATTATTCGGATACTTTATCTACCCTAAACGTCAGCAATTCTCGAGAACTGGGACACCTTCAAAGCTTGCAAATACATGGTCGTACTTCTGTATGTATCAGCTATATGATCACGTGCCTGGGAGGAGCTCAGGATGTCTAGGGGCGGAGTTTGCCACTTACCCCATTCATTTTTCCTTTATTTCTAGCCATGAAAAAAAGACGGAAATAGCGCAAGTGAATGTGCGATGTGTCAAGCATACGCTAGGATAAATAGGGAATTTTGAAGGCATTTAGGGCAGAGATATGATTTTTAAAGGAAAAGTTTTGTTTTTGAATGCTGCCAGATTTTAGCTCAAAACTTGCGGTGAAATATAATTTCGGCGGATTCTTCATAGCTATCTTGTAGAGCTTGCTTTACTCTGTCGGATTACTCAAGCCACATCAATTGAAGGAAAAATACAAAGAGGCGACGCTTGTAGTAAAAACGATGAAAAAAATTATGGGACACCCTAATATATATAGTATTGGAAGCCAAATTCTTCGAAAGTAATGCAAGAGATTGATCAATCAAGGAACTCTTGATAATCGATTATGTATTTGCTACATTTTTTGCTTACCAAGTAATTAGCGAGTATAATTTATCACTTCAATCCAGCTAAACTTTGCTCTCAAACTTTATAGGCTAGAGGGTGTATTTTTGGACATAAAATGAATGCAAATGCTAGAACAGGCAGGTGTACATGCTTGAGAAGAAGACTGAGCGCAGAACAAATCGTGGGGTTTGCAAGGTTTATGGCAATGTTGGCCGCAGAAAACATAGAAAAAAATGCACAAGATACCTGTCGACCTTCGTTCAGCGAGATTTACGATCGGGTATCACTGTCAAAAGTACATATCACTATGTTGATTCCATACATCAAAAGTTCCACCAAGATCTAGTGCTTACCTTCAGTTGCACATTGATACAAGCAGGAACTTAGCGTTGATCACCCTAAAATCCCATAGATAAGAGCGGTTTAATTTACCGGTGAAAAAATTAAATTGAAAATTGAAAATTGAGTGCAGTCACCCCTCTAACTTGATGGATGGATAAATAAAAATCGGAGAAGAAGTTTAGAAGAAGCTCCGCCCCTCACCTCTAAACCCCGCCCACTTAATAAACAATTCATACGAAAAATAGCGATTTTAACGGAATTTCGGAATTTCTATATAAATTGTTTATTAAGTGGGCGGAGTTTAGAGTTGAGGGGCGGAGCTTCTTCCAAACTTCTTCTCCAATTTTTATTTATCCATCCATCAAGTTAGAGGGCATTCAATTTTCAATTTTCAATTCAATTTTTTCACCGGTAAATCAAACCGCTTTTATCTAAGCGATTTTAGGGTAAAAAGACTTTTTTCATGATTGTAGCTCCAGTTCTAGTGGATTCTGGAAACCGCCTCATTTAGAAGAATTTTGCTAGTAAAGTTTCTCGTTCTTTGCTAGCCAGATATCCTAACTACGGGCAATTTTACTGCATAACAATTTTTGTCACTGATATATTTGAAAGAATTTTTTGCAACGTTATAGGACAACGACAAAAAATGTTCGGAACATTGATGTCGGAAAACTTCGTCAACGCATGCAAAATGCGGCACTATTACTGAAAAGGAAGTTTTCGAATGTGTAGGTTTCTATGATTAGTTTATTTTTGAAGCTTCAGTGCCACCCACGAAAACAAAACTTTGCTAGATCAGAAAGAAAATGTAGAAAATCAATTGCAACTATAACACCTCGAAATTTTCTGGATCAATAATGGAGATTTTATTTCGCTTCATTATTCCACTTACAACCAATTGCGGAGATTGTCTATAACACTGTTTGGAATTCTCTGCTGCAGCGGACTTTCGTGGTCTAGAGTACAAGAATTATCTATGAATTTTTATTCGAGGCCGTTTAATGAACAATTAAATGTATGACGCATTTTCGCACGCTCTAAGAAAGAATGTTCTCGAATGTATTAGGTCGTCCCGAAAGTTCTTGCGCACGATCCTCAAAAATCATAACTTCTGATTTTTCCAACAGATTTGACTGTTTTAATTTATATATGAAATAGCAAACCATGTCCTTTATAATGGCATCTTAGCTGCTTACTAATGATCATCTTTTGCAGAGATAAGACGATAGAAGAAAATTGATCAAAATTTGAATTTTCTGTGTGGGGTCATAAAGAATCGGAAACTTACAATAAAAATCCAAGCATTTGGTGTTATGAGTTCTGTTACACGTTCTTTCTAACTGTGCAAAGCTTGTGCTGGTTGAACGTCTCTATGAAAAGTTATGATTCCCTGAAAAATGCCAAAATAAATCGAATTCGCCCATTTGTATTGCTTGCTCGAAAATCGTAACTTTTCATAGAGACGCTTAATCAGCGCAAACTTTGCACAGTTAGAAAGAGCTGGTGAAAGAACCTACAATACCGACTTCTACGATTTTTACTGCATGTTTCCGATTTTTATGAGCCTACACAGAAAATTCAAATTTTGACCAATTTTCTTCTATCGTTCCTATCACCGCAAAAGATGATTAGTAGTAAGCGACTAAGACGTCGTTATAAAGAGCATGACCTACTCTTTCACATAAAAATAAAAGCAGTCAAATCGGTTGGAAATATCAGAAGTTTTGGATTTTTAAAAATCGTGCGCAAGAACTTTCAGGACGACCTAATATAACGCCAACATCACGGTCATAAATTGGACTTCCTTGTTTTTTCATGAGTTCTCTGCATACATGGAAATGGGATGTGATTCTAATTCTTACTTTTGTAGCGGACAATAACCTGACCAAACTGCCATGATTGCGTTTCAATGCGACTGATGATGCCACACAAACTTCTGAAAGTGAAAAAATTCGGGTCAGAAAGAAAGTTGAAAATTGTCGCAGATGTTTCTGGACATTTTGAGCAGCCTGATAACTGCATGGTTGGACAGTTTACCGGTTTGGTGCACTTAAACAATGGTCAAAAGCGATTGTAAGGAGGGAGAGCATTCATTAGGAGAATCCCCCAGCAAAATTACAGGCTTGGTGATGTCTTCCTAGAAGAATTCATAGCCAAACTTTGAATACAGCAAAAATTGAAATCCCGTAACCGAAAGTGAAATAGTCTCACGGAGTACGGTAAAATTGAAGCAAGAGTGCAAAGAAAAAGAAAATGAAATTTTCAGTGAATTTCCCATTTAAGTAAGCATTCATAGATATGGGTCCGTTTTGAAACGAGGCACCTCTCCTGAGCTAACCAGGACCTGCGGCTGCATTTATTTAAAAAAAAAGAAAGGATTGACGTACTAACGCTCATCCTTCAGTCACGGTTAAAACCAATATGCCTTTTTTCAGTTGAGTTTGATTGATTTTACTGAGGAGAAAAAACTTTTTAGCCAACACAATTTGGCAAACTCATTTTTGCGTTCGTATTTTTTATTAGTCACGCTACAACTATAAATCATAATTTATGTATGGCTCATTAGTTATGATGAATGGCAAGGGTATCAATCTTCTATGTCTTCAATTTTATTTGATAGGAAAGGTGAGTATTTGTAGAGATCGAACCAAAAAGAGATGCATGTGTATGCTAATTGAAAATGACAAATGTGGGATGACATGAAAAAACAGCAGTAAGAGTAAAATGAATATGGGAAATAAGAATAGCTTTCTATGGTAGGAGTTGATGAAAGTTCGAAATGAGAGAAAGTCACATCGAGTGAGAAGTTAGTTAGAAAAAGAGAAAACCTGAAATAGTGTTAGGCTAAGGGTATACCTCACGCGATTTCAGTCGCGCCGCGATTTGGCACTACTCCAATTGTGCATAGCTCATCGTAAGGGGTTTCTGAATGTACGAAATATAGGACATTTTATCAACTTACCAAAACTAAATATGCTGTGCATTTGGGGTCTGCCAGTATTGAATTTGAACGTATCTGGCAAATCGCCAGATCGCGTGGCGACTGAAATCGCGTGAGGTATCCTTAGCCTTAGGCTCAGACTCCAAAGAGACCTGGAAGGAGAACAAATTTTCAGGTCAAAAGAGAAAAAACGGAAAAAAGAGTCTTAGAGTTTTTTCTGCAGTCATCTTTGCAGATAGATTTCAACACAAGGGTTTTTATATTTTTCCGGAAACAGATTAGCATAGTTTGAGGAAATTACCGTAATTTCACGCGTATAGCCGCACTTTTTCGACTTCTCAAGCGAGCCGCTCAGCCGCTTCACTAAATTCCGAAAAGAGATCTTTATACCGCACGATTCTCTAAAGCAATATACAGCACGTTATAGGGTTCTTTGGTTGAAAAGTCCTTTGGCGTGTCTGGGCTTGTCGTTTTTGCTAAAAAAATCCCCCGCTCTTATACGCGTGAAATTAGGGTACTATTGATTTTTTTCTCAGTTAATCGGATCAAAACGGGATAGCGCTTAAGAAATCTTGTATGCAGAAAGAGTTACGAATCAAAAAGTGTTTAGCATGTTCAATTATTAGAAGTATTTACTCGATAGAAGGCGTGCTTATTTGATGTTTATCTATTTCTGTCAATGATAGAGAAACTGGAGAAAGTAGGCTTTTCGATTTTTTGCCAAACACAACCTTCTAACTACAGGCTGCGGTAAATTTACTACCTTTTAGAGCAGATCTAGAATGGAATCATCTGATTCCAAATCTAACAATGCCAACGAAAATATGCCCTATCATGACAGGGAATAGTTACATTGAAGAGTGTATTTTTCGAATGGTCTCGATATAGTTGATAGTGGCGGAATTCGTTGGACAAAAACTACTCTCAAGTGCTGCGTCGCCAATGTCTCTCCTCGCTCTTCGTACCTATGCAAAAAGGAAAGTGGATCCAGCAAAATGCATCAAATTAATTTGATCTTCGAGCTTTCAGCAGGGTACGAGAGCAATATTAATTTCAAAATTTCGGATAGTAAAGTGGTGGAATAGAAATGAACACCATGTTGTTTTCAGAGGAGTACATGTAAGTGAGAGATTCTATCTATTACTGATTATTAGATGCAAACCATAAGTTTTTCCAACTTCTTTTCAAAACTTATTGTATTGTATATGTACAGGGTTTCGTATCTGCGATTCACTGTACATTCAGAATACTTTGTGAATAATCATGCCCTTGTTAAGGATTAGATGCACGTGAGAATGCTGTCATTTTCAAAGGGGGTACTGTAAAATGATCTGTAGATCCTCGTACACAATGATAGTCTAAGCCTAATGTACAGTCTCTTGTAATACATAGTATACGTACCAATCTAGCTACATCTAAAACGCAACAAAGAGTTGAACTATTGAAAATTAAAACCTCTGTAAAAGTTGAGGAATTCAAAACTGCATTTTCTATCCACTCTAAGACATTTCTTGTGCATCTTTTTGATTTATGAAAAAAGTACAATAGAATTTCCTGTGCTTTCGAATAACGCGTTGTTACATCCGCCGTCAATTTTCAATTCTGTTTGCTTGCGGGTTCGTTAGAGGAGTCGTAATTAGAACGAACTGACAGCAACTTTCAATTTTTTTGGCGCAATGTAAATGGATTTTGAAGCTAACTGACTGAGTCGACGTTTTGATACCAAAACTAGTTATCACCTTATAATTTTTGGATGTTTACGAATCAAAGAGCAGAAGATTAAGTTTTTACTGATATTCCTTTAATCTCTATAAGCGGTAAAAAAACTCGTTTTAGAAAAAATGCCTAATTGATACTGTTTGCGTGCTGAATAAGCTCTAGAATAGACTTTTATGTGGTGCGATTTCGTCGTAATTTGTTTTTGAAAGTACGCATAGAGAGGCTACTATAAGATAGCTCAATCTATGAAGGTGAATAAGGGAAAAAAATAAAAAAAGAGAAAAATATGAAAAGAGATGATTGCATGGCATCTGAAAAATGATTGAGTTTTATTGCAGGGCACCATATTTGTTGTTTGTAGAGTTCCAGTTAGATCACTACGTATAAAAGCATGAATTCGTGCACTTTCCCTAAACGATAGCAGATGGCAGACGAGGAGAAGCCAGACGAGATGCGGGCACGCCCCTTATATATGAGACATGTTTTCATATGTACAACCGTCTCGAATTTTCTTCGCGCATAGCTGTCGCCTAAGGACAAATTCCAGACTGTAAACAGACCATCATGAGTGGCATATCAACAGTCTCAAAACTGTTTTCGTTTCGTTTTTCTCTGCTTACACAAAAACTATATCGCACAGATTAAGTGGGCCTCATGTTAGAGCCAAAACCTGATGCTTTTCGGAGCATGTTCAAGAAATACTGCGAATTTGTTGGAAATTTTGCTTTTCCAAGCTTTTGAGAAACTCTAACTTTTGTCGTATTCCGAAAAGCGTGAAACTGCGTTCTCTTGTCAGAGGCGACGCCTCAGAAGAAAAAGCACTTACGATTAGACAACTACGCACCGCAGATAATGTCGGAAATTTTGATCAAAAATGTTATCTGATGGACTTGTAGGAAGGTTAATTTGTGTAATTGGGTGTCGCTGGTGGGGGCGAGGTTTTACCTCAGGCTAATCTTGCTTCCGCTTCCAGAATTGAAAGTGTTCGAGTAACTGGGTATTGCTGGTGGACACGAGTGTATATTTGTGAAAATATTCCCTGTTGTATAAAAAGGAAAGCGGACGTAATTGGATTGCGCTGGTGGAGACGAGCGTTTACTCAAAGAAAGGCTTGAGTCCGGGTCTCATTAGTGAAGGTTTTTTTGCTTTGCCTGAAACTCAACGCTTGGGTAACTTGTCGCTGATATAACCGTTTACTCAAGAAAATCCCGCTTTGGGTATTTTACTGGGTCTCGCTGGTGGATATGAGCTGCTTCTACTTAGGATAATCCAACGCTTGAATGACTGGGCCTCGTTGGTGGAGGAAAGCGGCGCTTCGGGTAACGATCTCACTCGTGGAGATGAGCTTCCACTTGGGAAAATCCAACGCTTCAGTAAGTGCTCTCGATGGTGGAGGAAAGCGTTTACTCGGCGAATTTCAATGCTTTGGGTAACGGGTCTCGCTGGTGGAGATGAGCTTTCATCTGGGAAAATCCAACGCTTAAATAACTGGGTCTCGCTGGTGGAAGAAAGCATTTGATTTCGCCGTTTACATGGAGATCCAACGCTTCGGGTAATTGGGTCTCGTTGATGGCGGAAAGCGGCGCTTTGGGTAGCTGGGTCTTTCTGGTAGAGATGAGCTTCCACCTGGGTAAATTCAACGCTTGAATGACTGGGTCTCGCTGATGGAGGAGGGTTCACTTGTGGAAATTCAACGTTTTGGGTAACTGGGTTTCGCTGGTGGAGATGGGTTTTTACATAGGAAAATCCAGCGCTTGAACTACTAGGTTTGGCTGGAGGAAAACTTTTACTCAGGTTATGGTCTTCCGTGTGGAAGAGAAAGCTTTTAGATGACTGGGTTCCGGCGGCGAAGATGTGTTTCTATTTGAGGAAATCCTACTAGCGGTAACTGAATCTTCTGTTGAAAATGCTTTTAATTGGGGTTATACGCTTGAGTAGTGGGTCTGGCAGGCGAGCTGGTGAAAATGAGCTTCTGCTAGGTAAAGCATCTATTATCCTGTAGGAAAGGCGGCTGAAAACGAGCGCCTATTTAGAAAAATCTGCTTCTTTGAAGAAAGTAAAGCATTCAAGTAAGTGGGTCTCGCTGGTGGAGATGAGCGTTCATTCGAAAGATCTTCCTATTTTGCTGGTGGAGCCAACGTTTTCCATAAAGGATTATAGCGGGTAACTTTTTCGTACATAAATGACAAAATTTTATCGATGATTGAAGGGCATTTATCTAAAATAAAATTTGTGCAAGGAAAACATAAGAGTAACAGGGTCTCGTTGTTCGATGGCGGCTGACTTTTCAGAGGGGTCACTACCGGGAGTAACTTGGTGTCGCCGTATCGCAAAATCCGTAGAAGAAAAGTGTTCTGAAAGCGCGTGTTGAGGAAATTTTGTTCTTTCTTGTTGAAAGCGAAGCGTGTGAGTGGGGATCTCATTGAGGGAGGCATGCTTTCGAGCGAGAGGAACCTTTTCGGGAAGTGCGTTTATTCCACAGATTTTCCAATATCTCATCAAAAATCTGCTTTGTAGACGTTTTCATGGGGAAACCTCACCTATACTTGTAGAAAAGCGAGTTATTGACGAGTCCCGCAAAATAAAACGGCTCAAAGTTCAGGGTAGATTATCAGTCCAAAAAACTTTTTAGATGCTTCCACCAGATAAGGAAATTGGAGGAAATTTAATGATTCGGCGAAAATCTTTTTCAAGTAAAATAAAATGCAGGAAGATGTCATTGAGATGTACAAAGTTTCTAAACATGTGCTTCGATCCACTTATAGCGACCCGCAGGGTCGCTAGTCCATATAAGAGATGAATCTTCGAAAACGCTATCCAGATAACAATGCTTTCTTTTATTGTGAGGATAAACGTGAAAATTTATATTTTATCTCATTTTCTTTGACATCTTTCCATGATCGATTTGCTTTCGTTAGCTTCACTAAAAAATTAATCATGCCAGGGCTGTTTTTAGAAGCTAAGAGAACAAAGGTTCTTACCCTTTTGTATTGGGGAGTTTGAAATTTTACGAAGTCCTCTTTAATCCTCAGCCATTATCTTAAAAAACCAAAAAACGAAACGTTGACCAAAAAGCGTCGCAAATTTTGTGCCTTTTCCGCCACAAAAACAAAAACCCCTTTCTTTTCTGTCCCAAAAACGATATCGAGTTTGCTCACCAAGCCACCTGTGCCGAGCCTTGGTGGAAAGAGTAGGCACAAAAAAACAAAAAAACAGGAGCAGGCGAAAAATAGAAATTTACTTCAAAAGGAGCCTTGGCAAAGCAGAGGTTACTAATGAGTTTGATTTCTCCATTCTACGCCGGCCTTCACTGTTACCAACGCCTCTTATCTGATATTTTGCCATTATCACTCTCCATTTGTTTCGACCAAGAATGGTAGGATCTACTGCACTAATTAAATTTGAGCTCAAGTGAAACGATCGTGTGATCGAGTACTCTTAAATTGATGAACACCTTTTCATTCGGAAAACGTTAGCCTTTCGAAAAAAATTTTGCTCACTTCAAGGGGACGACACGTTTTCCAAGGATGTTTGGCTAATGTCTACACATCCCTAAAAACTGCACTCTATCTTCAATGGAGTATTCTCCGTTTTGCATCCGACAAGAAGAAACGGAAGTCTGATAGTGACGAAATTGAGTCGATGATGGATTTGCAGAAGAAACTAATAAGATTTAGACAAGATTTGGGAAAGCTGGAAAGTGATGAAGTTGGAGTCCGGGTTTTTCAGCGATTAGAAACACGAATTTACTAGAAACAACATTATGGACTGGGAAACAAATGACGGTTTTAACTGAACCTATTTTCGATTGCACATTGTTGTATGAATGAGGCATGACTGTATACTTTTTCCTACCTCCACTCATTTCCACTCCTTATTAAGCGCTCTCTCACTCCTATATACTTTTTAGTAGTCGGAACTCTATTTGCTACATAGAGGTAATGGTTTCACAGATTGAATGATGTAATACCGTGGAAACTATTCAACTAGCAACAGTTTAAGCTTGTACGATGACAACCATCTTGAGAGTTTGCTAGATGTAAGATGTATGTTATTTTGGTTCAAACTTGCCGGACTCATCTCATCATCACTTTTGATATCGTTGTAAAGATCTTATAAAGACCACGTATTTTCTGAAGCTTTTTTCCTTGTTCGATTGCTTCGCCAATGTCCCAAAAAGGATTTGAATTTTCGTTGCCCAGATATACCTACCATTTTTCAAGCTCCAGTAAAGGCTGCGATTATCATCTAATCAAAATCGGGAAAGTCACATTTTATAACGGCTTACAACCTCAAAAGTAATGCGCATCTCCCCAACGATATTTATTCTGAAATAAGTTTTTCAAATAAAAAAACAAAATGTTTCGATTATTTAGTATGTTCCTTGATAGATAGGCTGAAAAAGGGCATTCAACAGTATCTTTCGTTCATGCTATGTGACTTGCTTGTTCAAAGAAGACTAATTTAAGTTCATTACGCATAAATGAACCATCCATCTATAACATCCACGAAGCTGAGATGTAATGAGTTCATAATAAAGGAAAAAATTGCTTATAAGACGTGTGAAAAGGAGATTGGCACTGCAAACCCTTCGGAAGAATATTAATCTTTTCAGACATCCTTACGAACTTCAACAGCGTCCAGCCTTGACCGAAGCTAATTTAGCGGTGAAATAAAGAGCAATGAACGGCAAGTTGTACGTACGGACATCTTGAGAGCATCAAATTGCCAACGTTAGGACTTGAATTGATACGAAAAAAGAGACTGTACCGAAGTCAGCAAATACAAGTAGATTTTCGCTTTTTTTCGTCATTTTAGGGCAGCTTAAAAAGGAAGCTGGGCTAACCCAAAATTAGGATTTTCGCAAGGAGAAAAAAAATTAAAAATGGTATCTAGGAGGGACGGAGAGGATTGGGTCATGAAAAACAAAAAAGGTGGAATTAACCTCGAGCCACTTGTAACTTAATATGTGAGATTGCACACTAAGCCCTACTAGCGACGGCCCCATACTAGTAACTTCCCAGTAAAACATTTTCTAGCCCAACAAAGTGTGGAAATCTGTTCTACTGACTAACATATAATCATCTAAAACAAAAGAAACAAGGGACCAAAGAGAAATCACTGGAAATGAGCAGGTTCTAGTTTCGCAGTTCGTCAGTTAGCGTGTATAGTGTGCGCTACGCATATTAGGTTACAAATGACTCGACTATATGTAGATGAGAAAAACACTATCAAAGACTTTGCTCCCTTGTAAGTGCAAAATTTTATACCTCCAACGATTTATAGTCATTATTATGGCTTCAAAGATTATCTTTGATTTTCCTGATTGTTCTTTATTGGCTAGTGAACGAACCAGTAATCTAAAGGTGCTAGATTTGCACGAGCTCCGCTGCGGGAGCCGCGCCGTTTCCCGCAACTTCGTCTTTTTGAATAGAAGGATTTTTTTTATATATAGATAGATAGATTTTGTAATGGGGTGAGCAACGTCGTCAGAATGGCTCTTTCTTCACACGGCGCTACAACAAAACAGAATAAAATTTCTCACTGATTTTAGATGCTTGTATAAATACTCTAGTCTGTATCAATTTCTTTTGATTACCAAAATCACAAAAAAAAGCGCTGTGAACTACTAGTTTTATATTAGGTTGAACCGAAAGTTCTGTCCCTCCATTTTCAAAAATTCGTAACTTCGCCAGATTTCAACGGATTTGCTTGCTCGTAATTTTATTAGAAAGAATAGATCTTCCGCTTTCAAGCCCTGTTTTGCGGAGCTTCTGTTTCACACTGAGTGCCGAGATAAAAATGGAAAACTAAGACCATGTAAACTTTGACCATTTTAAGTTAGGTCACCAAAAATCTGGAATGCTGCAGAAAAATCTGAAATCGTCAGTACATATGTTTTTTGGCCTACCCTTTGCATCTGTGAAAAGTTTGTGTTGTTTGGACATCTCTGTGAGAAGTTATGAATATCGAGTTTACTATGGATAACGCCAAAATTAATTAATTTGGCAATTTTCGTGAAAATCATAACTTCTCGCAGAAACGTCCAAACAGCGCAAACTCTTCACAATTGCAAAGAGTAGGCCAAAAAACATATGTACTGACGATTTCAGATTTTTCTGCAGCATTCCAGATTTTTGGTGACCTAACTTAAAATGGTCAAACTTTACATGGTCTTAGTTTTCCATTTTTACCTCGGCACTCAGTGCGAAGCAGAAGCTACATAAAACAGCGCTTGAAAGCGGAAGATCTATTCTTTCTAATAAAATTACGAGCAAGCAAATCCGTTGAAATCTGGCGAAGTTACGAATTTTTGAAAATGGAGGGACAGAACTTTCGGTTCAACCTAATATTTTTCCGGAAAAACCGAGCAATCCTCTTTTTTCGATGTGTTGTACACAAGCAGGGTGCATGTGCACACTCTTTTTCTTCCTACTGAGTAATCGTAGAAAAATCTTGGTTTACTTTATAAATACTAGATCGAACATAAGTTTTGAGACACTTTTTTCATTTTCTTTTGAAACTATAACAACTTTGATAAAGTCTAATATTTGGCGCAATGAGCAGTGGACAAAGGAGTATCTGTTGGTATCATTTCCACCTTTACGGTATAGTTACAGTAAATATTAGGTCGTTCCGTAGTTCTTTCCCTTTTTTCAACCTATCATAAAAACACGAGGAATGAAGGTAGGGAAACGCTTCAGGCACTACCCGACGCAGCTTTTCTTCCTCTTCTCAACTGTCATATTCGTGTGCCGCTTGCCCTTATGATCCGTGAGATAATGTCTGAAATTTCGAACCCATGGTTTTCACGGTGTCCAACTTTGGCAATATTTCACATCCTTCTTTTTTGACTTTTGGAAAAGCTTCAATAGAACTCAGATAGAGTAAACAGAGTGCAATCTAATGGAATTTTTTGGCAACTTTAACTGCCTTCTTAGTATTTTTTGAGATAATTTTTCCAGAAGTCTTCACTTTTTCGAAGTCACAAAAAACAAAAACGCTCCGAACATTAAGAAATCTTCGGATTTCGACACTTTCAAAAGTCGTTTATGATTGTCCACTATTTTTACAAAGTAGCTCAGTGTTTACCGCTTCGAAATATAAGATTTCGTTTTTCGCGTGTACACCCTTAGGCGGGTTCAAAATCAAGAATTATGGAAATTTTATCGTCAAAAAATCCCACAAATTGGAAAGAAAAATACTCAATAGAAAGAGGAGGAAAAGCTGCATCGAATGACACCTTAGTTGTGCGCTGTATGTTCTATGATTCTTGGCATCACCAAAAGTGGAATTTGATAGCATCAGAAAAATAATTCTAAAGAATTTTTAAGGCTAGCTATAGGCGCCGAAAAATTGCATTAAATCGCACTTTGTTTGCTCTATCTGACTGCTATCAAAGCTTCTCCAAAAGCCAAAAAAAGAAGATCGTGAAAAATTGCCAAAGTTGGACACCGTGAAAACCATGGGTTCGAAAATTCAGACATTATCTCACTGATCACAAGGGCAAGCGGCACAAGAATATGAAAGTTGAAAAGAGGGGAAAAGCTGCGTCGGGTAGTGCCTGAAGCGTTTCGCTACCTTCATTCCTCGTGTTTTTATGATAGGTTGAGAAAACGGAAAGAACTTTCGGAACGAGCTAATATATAGGCAATTTTGTGACGGCATTCAAATCTCCATTTTTTTTTCATTTGCCTTTAAAACCTCTCATTCTTGAATTTTTTATGCTCTTGAATTTTTGCTGGATTTCGAGGGACATCAGAACTTACAAGAGGGAAATTTGGCTAGGCTGTTCAATAGCGCAAGTTGGATAGCCAAAAATAATTCGGAAAAATTCCAAAAAATTCAAAATTGGATTTTCCACATGTGCATGTATATATTGGAAAGTAACAGCCCTCCACTCAATTTGGAAATGAGAAAAAGTTTTTGTGGAAATTATGAAAGAATCAAAAAATATGAATTATCATTTTCTTTCAAGTGCAATAAAACTTATGTTACAATCTAATATCTTACCGTATGTAGTTGCGAAACAATAACTAGAAAATGAAGATATAATTGAAAAAATCTCACCTTGTGCTTTTCGCTCCTTGAGCAACACAAGACGTTCATCAAATTCTTCAGCCTCTTCACAAAGCTAATCAGAAAAGACAATACCATTTGTTGAATAGTTATGGCCGACCAAATGGGCGGGTTTACTGCAATAGCATCTCCACATATGCAACCCATCCAATCCAAAAGCTAATAAAATCCTATGCTATAGCTACTGTCAGATGTCAATTAAGGAGACCCGTGGAGAGATGTGACAGGTACAGAGTTAGACTTTTTTTTCAAGCGGAATGTCTTGTTCTTAGTAATTGTATTCACAAAGTCACTTTGTCACTTTTGTGTATCAAAGACCGTCCCTGCAACTCAAAATCTTTCTAGAACTTCACCAGAGAAAAAGAAAATAGAGAGTAAAAGCAAACAACACTCGAAGAACCACCAAATAGAAAAGAATCAGAGAACTATTGCGTTTATTTGGAACAATTTTGCAGCCACCATGGCCCTCTGCAAGTTATTGAGATCTCGAAGAAAGGCCAAAGGTTGATTTCCAACCTTTTCCTGAGCAATGAACTTGTGCCCAAGAAGCAGGAATAGTAGACACCCGCGTGATTGTTGACATAAGGTTCTTACCCGATGCACAAATATAAAAACTTTTTCAGCAAATCAAGTTGAGAATTGTTTGCTTGCGAGGAGAGTAAGAGTGAGAGGAATAAAACGACTGTAGGGGGCCGAAGTTCTTCTGGATGTCTACCCACAACTTTTCCAGTTAGAGCTTCTCCAAAAAAAAAGAAATACATATTTGCGCTCAAGAATAAAAACTCCTTTTTAAACTCATCTTACCAAAGAAATCTTCTCAACAAGGAAATTAGATTTATGTTTGTGGATTCCTAATAATGTCCGCTGCCTAAAAAACTATGAAAGCTCCTTTTTACAAATACATATCATATTTTGAAAACCTTCAAACTCCATAGATAAAATAAAAATCGCCTGGCAAAGCCTGGATGCAGAAAGTATCTCCCTCTTAACTTTAACAATTTCAGCTAATCAATCAATACGAAAGCTCCTTTCTACAAGTATATACTGTATTTCAAAATCCTTGATAGTGCCCAGATAAAATAAAAATTGCCTGGGAATACCTAGATGCCTAAAAGATTTCATTCCCATTTTTTACAATTCACAGTTAATCCAAGTTGTAACTCACCACCGAAGGAGGTTTATATAGTGTCCAGCTGTTATTTGGAGGAAAAAAATACTAGAGTAATAAAATTTTTCGTTGATGTTTTCACGGATATTTGGCCTTATTAACCATATTTGAAAAGTACATCCGAACTTTGTAGCCACCTCCAGAAAATCAACAAACAACATGTTTTGGGATACGATAAAATTTTCAAAGGATATTGTACTTATAAAGACTGAGAAATATAGATTCGTCAGCTCTAAAAATCATACCGAGCAGTTTCGCTTTTGACTGATTTTCACAAGGAAGGTTTGTATTACAGCAATCTTTAGAATCAGGAAAATAACACAAAAATATTGCAAACTGTCTCAAGACATCCCGCTCTTCCATGAGACTAAAATATTTTTCATGTTATTCAGAATCAATAATTATTCGAATATCGATCACACTTAGCGATAGGCTTTCCCATTCAAATAGGAAAAAATAAAACAATGCCTAATCTACGTTGCTGTTCGCTATGGGGAAAAAATTGTAGAAGAAACAAACAAGAGAAAATCCGATGAACTACGCTAAGGCTCCCACAAAGAGATGTTCGCAAGCAATCAGCGCTTGATTCATTCCAAAACGCAGGCTAATTGGAAGAGTCTGAACATCTTAACTTTGGCCATTACATAGCTTGCCTGCTTTGTACTATAAATGCATATAACAAAAAACAGCAACAGATATGTCCATTACCGTATTTATAGCCTCAAAATAACAACAACCGCTGACTTGTACTTACTTCCGACTGCTCGAATGGTAAGTAATACACACAATAAGACTTGGGTAGTCTTTGTGAAGCGGCGTAGACGTGATTCCCGGAGCCGAGTAAGTACCACCTCACAACCATACTTTTTTTCAGATATTAGTTACCGGACATCATAGGCCATGGAAAAGCTCCTAGAGCACAATTCACCAGCTGAGAAATGCGTACAAATCGTCCACTGGTGCATTTCTTTGTAGAGAACTTACTCTATATTTATGGCCCATATCTCAACCAACTCAACTTACTAATTTACTTGTCGAAGTTTATAGACCAAAGCAAACATAAACAACCGACATTCAATAGCCCTTTAATCTCATACATTACCCCAAACTTTAAAGTAATTAATCACACACTCAAGGTGATAAGCCAAGAAAACAACGAGGAGAGGTTCTTACATGAATCACATTCATTAATTATGACTTGGCACTTTTAACACAGACAATTGTTAAATAATTTACGCTTATAGTATAGGAAAGTTACATACAAATTACTATGGCATCTTTAGTAAAGCCTCATAATCAACATCTCCATCAGCAGTAAGAGGTACATCATCGATTTTAACATTATTAAGACCCATTTTGCCCATCGCCATCTGAGCAAATCCGAGTTTGCTTTGATCAAAGTTTGTTACCCCACTGAAAATAGAATTAGTGAAATGACATAAATCCAGTGCGATGGGAAGCAAAGGGAGAATGCCAACTCATGCACGTGAAGGACTACACTTGAAGCAGACTAGCTAGCAAAAAAACCAGATATGAGAGATATCAACAACTAGTGAGATTGTTAGTGATGATAAAATAACATAGAGCATGAATACAGTATTTAAAAGACTCGCTATTTTGTCGTTGGTCATTATCAGCCGCATGTGGCAGTAAATCACCGCAGTATTGACAAAGCAAGACGCGAATTGCATGCAAAAAAACACTCTCAACATTTGTATTCTCCCTCTACCCCCCCCCCCCCGAGAACGGATCGCGAAATTTTTGAAAGTTACTTACATGGGTTATAAAAATGTGCAAGTGACTTGTTTTTACTTGTAAATAATTAAAATAATTTTTAAAGTTTTTTAAAAATTCATTTTAGCCTTATAAAAAAAAATTTTTCGGGGGCGTGGCTAACGCCACGCTCCCTTTTTCCAGATTTTAGGGGTCGGGGACCCGGAAAAATTTTGAGAAGCATCCCAAAAATTTTTTCGGAGTGCGTGGCTAACGCCACGCATCTTCTTTAAGAAAAAATTTTTGTCGCCCCCCCCCCCCCCGAGCCGAAATCCTGGGTACGCCACTGCCCTCTACAACTAAAAAAACTGTATTAAACAGGCAGGAGTAGCCGTATACCTTCTAGAACCCTTGCATGACAGTATACGCGTAGAGTAGAGTTTGATCTCGACCCTGCATACGCTCAAAAACACTAGCTTTCCCAATATGATCTATGGCAAAACTAAAGAGACTCATATAATCGCCCAGAATTTTTTTTACTCGATAACACTGTAAGAAATGCGTGAACGAATGTCTTCGATAAATCGCTACACCAGGAAAAATGAGGATATCGCAAAAATTAGCAAAACATTCCGTTCAATATGAAACAAAAAAAAACACTAGCTATCATGATGAAACTATACTATGCTCAAAAATTCATGAAATCACCTTCGAAACTAACTGAGGAGTAAACATAGGATAGATAGCGTCATAAATGATCTATTTGCTACTCACATCATCAACACCCAAACCCACCAACGCAACTTTAGGTTTCGTCGTAGAAATCTGATTGCTAAACTCACTGATTAGTTGACAAGGACACAAAACATGTAGGTTAGTGAAAAGCACAGAATGAGCTTGAGCAAATGGCACTTACCTGGTAAGCCACCACATTATAAGTGGTTGTGATACAAGGAGGAAAAGTATCAAGAACAATTTCCTCTTTCGGCCATCCTCACCACCAAAATGCGGCGAATCGAAAATGAAGTTTTTCACTGTCCGTAACTGGAAAGAAGTGATGCAGCCAGTCATGACGATAACCAAAATGTTGAAAAAACAATGTGAAATTAAATGAACTCATTAGAATGCCATGAGAATGGTAAAGATGTGAGAAAAGTGCTATACAATAACGCTGATAGCAAATTTTGAGCGAAAAAAATCTGCTCCAAATCCAAAGTAAAAATAAGACATTGAGGATCCAGTTTTTTACGTACAAAACTACTGGCCATAAACTTGTTGGAAAAAAGGACTAAATCTTTGAAACAACAAGGAACATAGACAGATGTCGTCAAAAACAAGGAGATGATGAAATCAAATTCACAACTTACCAAGAAAAAGACAAGAGCCACAGCTGTATATGCAAGGGCGCACCAATAAAAAGTTTTTCCTCCTGCCATAAACATCAACAAGCAAATAATCATCCTAAAGTCAAGATAAAGTGCTATGGGCATGACGCTCAAGGCGTAGCATCTCACCCAAAAAACTTGTAGGTACTATACGCTAACGAGTGCCAAACTGATAAGCTCTGAAAACTACTAGGTTAGACTGCAAATGTGAAGGAGATTATAGAATTCTTACCTGCGAGATATTCAACACATACTTGCTGATAAAAATGATAACATTCTCAATGATAACCCAAATAAATGCATTACTAGTGAGAATACCAAGTATTTCCGGGGAAAATCTGAGAAAACAAGCATAAAGTATCAAAAACCTTGTAAGCGTTTGCTTACCGTCCTTGTGTTCCCAATACAAATCCCGAAACGATTATGTAGGTGATGAAAGCCATTAAAGGGATGTAGAGATCAGGAGCATTCACATCATCTCTGGCCGGCACAGGATCTGATCCTCCGTATTTCAAAGACCAGTCCTGAAAATTCACAACTTACGCTCCAGTGAAGAAAGATGCTGAGCAAAACGAATTTCTAGCAATGCTCACACTATGAAAGAACGGAAACAGCAAAATTCCAAGTTTCTTTCCCACATAAGCGTTGTCCACAGTGAAGTAATATTTGAGGTTTAAAGCATTCCAGTATTTCGACAGCTAAACTGATGTTTTGAAAATGTTGAAAGTATAAACCATAGAGATGTTAAGCGCAAGAACCTTTTCTTTTTGTTGCTCAGCAAACTGCCCTCCGAATTGTTGCGCAGCTTGGAACATCGGATCAGCCATGAATGTTGGTGCATTGAAACCATAACCTATACCTTACAAAGTGAACTTTGAGCAACATCTTTCTGGAACTCCCTAGCCTTCTTTACATAATGAGAAATAGTTCATCAAACCGTCCATGCTTATTACCATAAAAATCACAATCATAAAAACTCCAATCTCCAAAGGCTAGCTTGCAACCATTTTATGAATGATTTAAAAAATGAAGGCCAGTCGCTAGACGGCCTTGCGGAAAATCGCAAAAGAATCACCAAAAAAGACGAAAATGAATGAAAATTTTACGTAAAAAAGGAGCCAGATGACAGAAAGTTTACACAAAAAATCAGAGTGGCAACATATTAGTGATTACGCAGTGCTTACCAGTGTTCGTATTGGTGTTCTGTTGTCCATAATAGTCCCCATAACTTTGCTGGGGCGGCATCATAGGCTGGCTTTGCGCCTGTTGCTGGTAGTAATTCGACCCGTTGTCAGAGTAACCTCTTAAAACGGCAATTTAAGATATTTGTTCGGGCTAAGAGAAAAAGAACCCAACTAACGGAAAAACGGAACAAGAAGCGACCAAAATTACACGGCGCAAACATAACAACTTACCCGTAAGCTTGGTACTGAGGAGGTTGTGGTTGTTGCTGAGATGAGTGACGCCTGTCCACAGGAGTAGGATCTGCCCAGTCATTTCCCCAATCGTTTGACATTCTGAAAAAAGAGACCTGAAAAGTCGTGTTGGTTCCAACGTAAAAGATACGCAATCAGGCCTTACAGGTGATTCAAAGAGACCATAGATAATCTTTGAACAAGACAAAAAAACAGACATCAGAGGATTCATAACTAGTGTACTTGTGCGTAACAAGTCAAAACTGCGAAACTGATTCTCTAGATAGGGTGAAAATGCGAAAAAGACGTGCATAGACCAACTAGATGCGCATAATCTCAACGAGACTTCCGTTCACATGAAGCACTGTTCTCAAAGTTCTGTCAAGATCAAAGCCAATGATGCAAACGCTCTCGCTTGAACAAGGACTTGATGGAGTGTATTGTTATAGAAACCGACTTCCAAGCAACATTACACATCATATCACCATTCTCTCGAAATTAGCAACTTAAATCGGGCAAAAAATCCCCAGACAATTCGCTGAGAAGTCAAAGTAGAAGTTGAACGAGATTAAGATTTACGTATTTAACGAGGTTCAGTTTTAACAAGAAAAGGAAATCGTAGAGACTAAAAACAACAAACAACGAAGACTGTTGAAGCCAGTTGTCAACATTGACACTTTGCCAAAATCTTTGAACCTTTAACTCATTGGAGCGCGTTATATCAAATGACGGCAAATACTTTGTTGTGTAATCCATCCACACGTGATTCCACGCCATAAAATTTGAACGACAAGTTTAAGTTTAGTTTTTTAATCCTTCTGCTCTGGGATTGGATCTTTTTATCTTGTTTTGGGCATGCAAGTTGTGATAAGCGTTTAGTGGTGTAAGCGAATAGAATTTCTTAAGCGAATTCACCGGACTAGTCTCTTCAGTCGAAAGTCGTAGTATGTCATGGCATGTTGCTGCGTTTTTCTGAACGAGCAGTACTGTAAAATTCCCAGTCCTGCGAGTATGAAAGTCTACCGTTTCAGAACACGCTGGTGTTTGACTGACCACTTCACATAATGGCTGAAGCATGATCGCCGTTCATGGTGGTACGTGACCATCTTCGCTGCTTTGAACTATGTTTTCCATACTTATAGGCGTTGGTTTTCGTGCTGATCCCTCTCTTAGTGTAGCATGCGCTGACGCACTTCGTCAGCCGGAAGTGGATGTCGTTTCCGCTGTTTCGGTAAGGTCCGTTCTAACTTTGTTATTTTTATTGCGCTAAATCATCTATCCTTATGCTTTGTTGTTTCTTGTTTACTTTCTTCATTTTTCATTCATATGATCATTGTAGGCATTAGAGGAAAACCCGCTTTTCAACTGCGGATATGGATCGAATCCAACCATGGAGGGTACTATAGAATGTGAAGCTGGATTTATGTCATCTGACGGATTTAGGTTGGTTGCATTCAGGGATATTTTGGTATTTCGCTCACAGTCAGCGTTAGTAAGTCGTCCTTTGTGCTTCTTGGATCAGAGAGTTAGTATACATATGTTTTGATCATAGGAAAAATTGAACCAAAATGAGAAAGTTACAAAACTTAAGAATAAAATTCGTTTCATTACTTCCACTAGACGAAAAAGGATAGGAGTACGATCTTTCCCGGGAATCATCATTTGAGAGGAGCGATCGTATAGTTAGACCAAACAATAATAGGGAACTAACCTCAGCCTTCGTCTAACTTGTCTTCTTTCGTTCAATCCATATGTGTGAACTCATCTTAAGCGGTAATGGCCTTAAATCAGATCCTTGTGCGGGTTACGGTGGCCTTTGGTCATCAATTGCCTACCCTGCACAACATTCAACCGTTCCAACCACTAAATCGGTTGAAAATGCTGCTTGTGTACCACTAGTTTTGAAATGTATCTGTGCGAGATCATGTGCAGTTCATTTACGTTGCGCAGTTCGACTTCTAGGTTTGGAGCTGTCGGAGCAGTATCCCGCTTGAGGAATCCAAGCAAAGTCGCCAAAGCTCTGGCTACAAAAGGTGGCTACGAGGGTCTCATTGCTCCTATGGTTCTCGTGTCCTCAGGTGCAGAAAATTATGCCGAGAAGCATGGTATCAATTTTTGTGAAGCTCGAGTTTTTCTTTGTTGAAATGACCTATAGGTTTTTCTTTGTGCGGTCCTAGCTCACTGCTTGTCGATAATGTACTCAAGAAATGGGAAAAGGCAAAGGCTTCTCTTGGTCAGGTCGAGCCTGTTGAGAATGCCAGATTGGATACCGTCGGTGCCGTGTCGATTTACGTAAGACAAGTGCCTTTGCTTGCACGTCACTTTATTTTCGGATTTAGTTCTTTAGGATAATGTTGTAGAAGCATGCACTTCCAGTGGAGGAATTATGCTCAAGGCTCCAGGTAGTCTGTCTTACCTCATGCATTACCCCTGACTACAGTGGCGTACCCAGGATTTCGGCTCGGGGGGGGGAGGGTGACAAAAAATTTTTTCCGATGAAGGTGCGTGGCGTCAGCCACGCATTCCGGAAATCTTTTCGGTATGCTCCCTAAAACTTTCGTGGGCAAAAATTTTTTCAATAACGCTCAGATGAATTTCTTAAAAATTTTAAAAATTATTTTAATTATTTACAAGTCATCTGCACAATTTTATAACCTATGTAAGTAACTTTCAAGAATTTCGTGACCGGGGCTCCTACCCCTCCCCCCGCCCTCTCCCACTCCTCGGTACGCCACTGCCTGACTATAATATGTAATTGATGCTTTCTTTACATATCAGGTCGGCTAGGTCACTGTACCATATTTGGAAGTGGCATGTGGACTGAACAACGCAATAACAGAAGTGTCGGCATTAGCGTAAGTGGGTGTGGTGAAGCGCTAACGAGAGTCGACTTCTGTAGATCACTAGCTGATAAACTGCTGAATAGGCAAGTGCTTCTCCATTCTATATATTTTTTTTCGAATATTTCTAATTCAGAAGCGATGACGATCTCCCATCCGCCATCGTTAATTGCTACCTTGAAAGTAACTTCTTGCGATCTGCAGTGATGGAGCCGATTGCAATGGACAGGAGATATGCTGGAGGACTAGTTTTACTACACGAAGATGATCGTTATGAACTAATTGTGTTTCACAATACCACAGTGTTTCCATTTGCCTACAAACGCGGGTCTGTTGTTCGCAAGCGGTTATCTCAGTTGCCGCAAAGTTCAGGAATACTTGTAGAATCTTACTCTTGTTGAGCTTTCATGGCTTAAACGTTTCATGTTGCTATATTTATTCACTATTTCCGCTTTTTCGGCAAAGAGAGCGAGATAATTTAGTAAAATCCATTACTTATCCGGAAAGCAGACTCAAGGTAGTGATGGCCCAGATATCACAATTCTGTCAGTTTATAAAAGTTGTGGATGGAAGGCTCTCTACGTACCTATACATCTTTTTTTTTTTCATCAAGATAGTGGAGCAGGTTTCCGCTCGGAGAGGCGGGGGGAGGGGGGGGGGGGAAGGGGAGGAACGACAACAAAATTTTTTTCAGAATGCTTCCGAAGATTTTTGCGAGACCATAACTTTGAGATTTTAGACAAAGCCTTGGAAGAATTTTTTACATGACTGGTGTGAAAAAAATATTCTCGAAAATTATTCTAATTAAATCTTCATAAACAGGCAGACTTTTTCGGTAATCTAATGAGAAATGGCGTTTTTAAGCTTACTCGCACTTATTCGTAGACTGTCATCTCCAGCATACAACTTGTGTTATTCCAATTCCTGCCGTATTATTGTATCCCAATTTAGAAACTTTTTGAGCTACGAGATGAGATTTTTCCTTGAAAAAGCGACGAGTTCAAGAGCTGCTTGTATCACACTTGTAAGGCGAATGATCTCCTGTTTTGAATGCATATCGTCAAATCATTCACCATGAGGAGCCCTAATACCTTGAGTTTGGGGAAACAAAATTTTGACAATGGACGCTGATACACAGTTCTCTGGTGCATAATCCTATGAAAAAAACTGTACCAATTTAAACCTAGTTTTGCTTGTGCACAATGCATTTTCAGTCTTTGGCTTCCGAGTAAGCACAGCACACATTCTTTTGTAATATGTGTATCCGATAATAAAAGCAATTTGACAAAAATAGATTCTGTCTACTCCCGTGCATCCTCAAAATGTAGTAACATATACTTATCACCGCTTTTACGCCAGATCTGGGTGTATTTTCCTTTCAACACTCCCATCTTCTCCGTTTCTGTCTCATAGTCGGATGTCATTATGATGAAGTCTTCGCACATTCTAAAGTGTGGTTCGGGATTCTGAACAATAGAATTTTCTATATACACGAGTTACAAGCTGCACTTGACAAATTACCTTTGGCGTCAGCTTACCCGCACGTGTCAGAAAATCTTGGAAATCTTTTATTAGAGCTGAAAAAATGGGTGCTCAGTTTTCATGTTAGCATAGACGATGTCATTCAACGAATACATCAAATTTGTTCTAGGCAATGTTAAGCGGTATCTTCTGATTCACTGGATTGGCGGCTGGAAGGCCGGGCTTCGTGACCTAGCTAAGGCTGGGGAATGATCAGAGAGCCCGCGCACGAGAGAGAGAGGGACGCAGGCTGCGTCGCGGGCGCGAGCGGCCTTAATCAGGTCACAAAGTCCCGCCTTTCAGCCGCCAATCCAGCTAAATCAAGGTCACTTGCTTTCAACATAAAATCAACTCAGCAATTTTTACTTTGTCTTAGCATACTTCTCACCTTCTCTTCCGTAGACCGCATCCTTTCCAGCATGAACAAGAACAGCGTCTGGATCGTACAAAGCAGCAAGCTGACAGAGATGCTCGTATTAGTGATATGGGTTAACATACAATTTTGAAAGCGAGTAACTATAAACGCGGTAGAGATTTCAATAATTGCCTATACCTTTTCGTAATCTTTGGCTACTACAAGCTCATGAAATTGGCCTAGTACCGGTGCCAAGATAGCTTTTGCTTCTAAATATGGCGTTGGATAAGATGATGTTTAGATTAATGCATTACACGCTCACCTTCTGATGGGCTCATAGCAGAATAAAATGCAGATAAATTCATTCTTTGCTTCACTTATATGAGCCTTCGGAAACCGGATCTAGTAATCCCCAAAAAAGCTTTACAACACAATGTACATAGAGACCGTGCATCTCTATTTCGATTGTTTCCGAAAAAAGAAGATGATATCATGGTCAATTTGCGAATATTATAAAAATGTGAGTGGAGAATTTCCCCTAAGTTATGTAACAATATACACCACGAATGCAATGCGCAAAAATCGGATTGGACTAGTTCTTATATCGTAGAAACTGCGATGCAGGACTTCGACCATTTCGTATCTTTCCAACTTTAATTTTGTGTCCTTTTTACAACGAGGAAAGACGAAAAGCTCATTTACGGAGTTTTTGAGCGCTGATTAATTCAAGTAAACTTTGTAACCCGCCAGGCTTTTTTCGATGGATTACGGCTCATACATAAGTTTCCACACTCGCTCATACTGAACTGAACTGTGTATTCAAACAATTGGTAGATTGGAAAAAAGAAAAAAAATTTGATTGACAGGTTATTTAGTCTAGGTCTAGTCTATACAACTAAGTCTAAATAGTTTTAGGATTTCGAACATGAGCGGAATATGACTTCAAGTGTGATGCTAACATTGCTTGCTTGCATTGCTATGAAGTCAATTATAGGGCTGTAAAAGCTGGCGAACCCGGTCCATCTCGGACCGGGGGTTATAACGACTCCGCGAAAGGTACATACTTTTGCTCCGTCCAAGAACCCACATTTTGAACAATATCTTGTATCTGCTCTTCTTTACCATTGCGCGGCAACCCCGCGGACGAAACCCCGTGCGCGCTCGCGCCTGGCACACGCCGGCGACACCGCCAAGGGGGGGGGTTCCGATATTGTTGGCCCCTAGGATAAGATCTGGCTGGTTGTGCTCCACCCTTGTGTTTGAATTTAGGGAATTGTTGTGGATAAATGGTGGGCATTTTAAACGTGTGATTTGTTTGGTGCGGTGGGCCACAGCTCGGCTGTTCCTCCGGGGATATCTCATGTCATCATAGTCATTGTGTATCATAATCTTGCATAGTACGATCCATCTGTCAAAGGCTGGCACGATACCGGTTAAGTGCCTTGGTTGTAAGTACTATGCCCCAACTGTAGAGGGTTGGGAGTCTGAACCGAGTCGCAGGTGTCGAGTAACTGCTAAGCAGGCTGGTGACAAGGGCCCCTAGGTGTGTGTGGAGTACCCATGTGGCAGGCACGAATAGCATTTTCACAGGTAGCCACCTCATATGATACGTTTCACTCTTTCACGGAGCGGACCCCTGGCTCCCCTCGCCTATGCAGGAGAGCCGTTACGCCACGGACGTTGGGAGCTGGGGGCCCAATCCGCGACAGCTCCTGCGGCGGTCTCTTCCATCTAGGGGCGGTATTTATTAATTTTCCATACATCCTTTCATGCCTGTTCGTGAACCTACTGTGGAGAGCAGCACGGCAGCTGTGCGAGCGGGAGCATATCAAAAACGCTTGCTGGCGTAAACTTCGCATATCGCAACCACATGAAAATCCATCGTTTTTCATTGGTTTTTCTTTTATTCCGGTTCTCGAGTACAGTTTTTGCATTTATATGCACATTTGTCCAACAATTGTAAAATATGATAAAGGGATCAGAGTTATTTACCTTAGAGAGTGATATGAACGACAAATACGTTCTAAATATAAGTAATTCGTTGGATATTTTGTATTGTAGCGCAATTCATCGCACTGGCATAAGTTAGAAAGCAAAGATGTATCAAATATCTTATTTTCGGCCCAATGGAAACAGCACATATCAAATGGTATGAAATGGAAGGCTAGGTTGAACTACAGCAATTATCAGGAATTCCATCACAATCATACTGTTTGGATCTCACTTAGGACAATGCGTGGACTCAAGGGCCCGATCTGACAAGTTTGGCCATGTTGGGCACAGCACGCATGGTCTCAACAGATCGGGCTCTGCTCCCCGTTCAGATATGCTAACGGGTGTAGGGCGTTAGGCGACAAGACCGATTTTTTAGACCCCGAAAAACTCCCCGTGCAAAACGTCTCCTCCGCCAAAAACAGGGGGGTGGGGGTTGGGGCCGATACATTACTCGACGCCATAGAAAAAATGGCGCATAGTTTTGACCTATGGGCATTACGTTGATTGCATTTTGCACGTTTTGTCGCCTAACGCTTGCCCTCCTATGCTAACCAACCTCACAGAAATAACTTCTTGTCCGTGTATAACAATGAAACGCGCTCGAACAGAGAGCGAGAGATTGATCAATACCGCTCCTGGTTGCCTCGCTTCGCAATTAGAGGTGCGATAGGTGGAGCCGGGCCCCCCAAAAGTGAAGGTGGTTCCAGCTACCACTGGCCGGCCAAAAGTGAAGGTGGTAGTGCCGGACACTCACCTCTCAAAAGCGGGGGTAGGGGGGGGGGTGGAGGGGAGCGTTAGCATCGACTGAGCCTATCCTCCAGGTCGTTGCCGCCAGTGCACAGAAAATAAGCAAAACAAATGCAAAAGAGATCAATGAAAGCATATTCTTATGTATACAGCGGCATAAATACCTAAAATAAAGTGCTTATCAAATGGTGTATTTGTAAGTAAAACTCAGCTAGACTTTACGTACTTTATTAAGTAAATTTTGTTATAACGTACTGCGAATAAAGTAGGTCGATCCAGGCAGTAACCACCGAGAACCAGAATTTCGTAATAAAATAACGTAAAATCATGCGAAATTTCCACTGTTATATATCTGGTAGTCGAAGATGTCAGCAATTGCAACTTCAAATGTTTTGAAGGGCAAGTGTTGTTCTACTAGATAGTGAAAGAATTAGGTCGATTTGAGCAGTGGCCGCCGAGAACGAAAATTTTGAAAAATTAAGCGATTTTAGGTCACTTAGTGACAGCTGACGTTTAAACTCCTATAAATCTGGAATGTGAAGGTGTGCAATGTTGCGACTTTATAGATTTTGTAGAGTAAGAATAGCTCTAACGGAGTATGCCTTAGCCGTGCCGATCCATTGAGATACCGCCGAGATCCAGGCTCTTGAAAAAACAAGTAAAAAACGCTTTTTGAACTTCAACAGCTCACAACTTCTTCAGAATTGCATAAATCATGTTGCGACTTCATAGGTTGGTAATATGTGGGGAGTTCAATTTTTTGCGGCTGTAGCCCAGGGTGGAGACTTTTCACCCCAAAGTCTCCACCTCGCCCATGTTAATGTATTAGCCGGAGACCGCCAGTGGAGATTTTGGGGTGAAAAGTTCCACCCCCGGGCATATGCCGTGAGAAGCGCAGAAGTCCCACATTTTATATATCATTTGAAAGCTTTTGATGAGGAGAATCCAAATTATGAAGTCGCAACATGATTCATGCAATTCTGAAGAAGTTGTGAGCTGTTGAAATTCAAAAGCGGTTTTTCACCTGTTTTTTCAAGAGCCTGAATCTCGGCGGTATCTCAATGGATCGGTACGGTTAAAGCATAGTCCGTTAGAGCTACTCTTACTCTACAAAACCTATGAAGTCGCAACATCACACACTTTCACATTCAAGATTTGTATGAGTTTAATTGTCAGCTGTCACTAAGTGACCCAAAATCACTTAATTTTTCAAAATTCTCGTTCTCGGCGGCCACTGCTCAAATCGACCTAATTTTTCACTATCTGATAGAGCACCACCTTCTCTTCAAAACCTTTGAAGTCGCAATTGCTGACATCTTCAACCACCAGATTTATAACAGTGGAAATTTTGCTTGATTTTTCGCTATTTTGTCATTCGAAATACTGGTTCTCTGCGGTTACTACCTAGATTGACCCACTACATAGATATATGCTCTCAATACTTTCTTTTGCGTTCCTTTTGTTTATTTTCCTTTTTTTAAGCTTCAGCAAAAAATTTTTAAACCCAAAAGTGAAGGTGGTCACCCGGTACCAGCTCAAAAGTGAAGGTAAGCGGAGACTCGGTTCCGACTATCGCACCTCTCTTCGCAACGCCGCATCATAACCATCGCAAAATCTAAACGAGCAACGCCCGCGTTGAAATGACTACAGGAAATGCGTCTAATCTGATAAGCTTTCGTTCCCCTGAATTCAAGCAAACAGACCAGTAATTCGATAGAACGTTGCAGCAAATCCGCTTAAAAGTAGCTTTTTACGCATGGGTGGAAAACATATGTACGCAAATTTCAGCTGAATTAATCAACACACAACGGAGTGTATAAAATTACTAACATACTGAGCACCACTGGCGAATCCAGGATTTCCGTTTGAGGGAAGAGGGGGGGGACAAAAAATTTTTCTGATAAAGGTGTCGTAACCCACGCCCTCCAAAAAATTTTTGGTATGCTTTCCAAATTTCATAGGCTTATAACCCATAAATTTCAGAAAAGGGGCCGTGGATTGAGCCACGCCCCGAATAATTTTGTTTTAATAAGGCTAAACTGAGCTTTTGAAAAATTTTGAAATCATTTTAATTAGTTACAAGTATAAGTAAATTTGTGGGCGTGGCATCGTTGTCGACAACGGCGCGCTATCGAGACTGACCGTGCCAGCGGCTCGCCTTATTTACGCCGGGTAGCGCACCCTCATCGCCTGTCCATGAAAGACTGCTTGTATAACAACTAATTTATTCACTCAGTTATCATTCGTCAAGCTGAGGTATTAGAGTAATAAAGTCACTGAAAGTTGGGTAGCAAATGTGGAATGCGGAAGGGTTGGCTTGACTAAGACACCCTTGAAAAAATAATTTCAAATCCGCTTTCGCTATCTGCGAAACAATCAAAGAAGCTAATTCTCTTTTGAAGAAAATTTGTGCGTTTCCGGATAGCGGAGACCACTAGTAATCAATCTAAATACTGATCAATGTGACTAAACAAGATCTCAAACAGAGAACTACTGTAGTCAGACTGATAGATCCAGATTTACTAGTCAAAAAAGCAAGGAAAATGGCTTTTACGAATTTGAGCCTTTGTGGTGATGCTTTTTTCTTGAAAAATAATCTTATATATAAAGCTGAATGTCTGTTTGTCTGTGTGTCTGTCTGTATGTCTGTCTGTCTGTCTGTATGTGTGTACGTATGCTCCGAATAGAAAATTCCATTTCTGAACCGATCGGGACCAAATTTATTGTTAGCACACATACACTTCGGGCCCCGGCGGGTGTCATAGGCTACTTTTCGTCATCGATCGATATCGATTTTATCGATTTTTTGCAAAATTTGAGCTACGGGGCTGGGAGTTGGCACAGGGGGGGGGGTATCGAGCATGCTGATCACCCCCGTGGGGGTGATCAGCATGCTCGATTACACCCCTCTGCTAAAGCCGCGTAGCTCAAATTTTGCAAAAAATCGATAAAATCGATATCGAAAAGTGGACTGTGACACCCGCCGGGGCCCGAAGTGTATGTGTGCTAAGTTTGGTCCGGATCGGTTAAGAAATGGAATTTTCTATTCGGAACATACGGCGGAGCCGGGTAAGCTAGCTAGTTATAACATAATCATAACCAGAATTGAGCAAGAGGTCAGGCACAAGTCTTTCCAAAACGACCCCCCCCCCCCCAGTGAAAGCTCCTAAACGACCCCTTTGCTTCACCTCCAGGACCTCAGGCTGTGATAATTCGAAGAGATCAGCCGTTTTTGGGAGTTCTTGTTTTTTGGAGGTCTGTAGGTCGACTTTCTGCGATTGCACAGCACACGCAACTTGACGGCAAGTTTTGGATTTTGCATAGCCCTACTTTTAGAGCTATAATTCCCACAGGGGTGTATTGTTTGGCTCCAAATTTGCAGTATTGCAAGAAGAGGCTTTGAGTTCAATACTCATAGCAGAAATGGAGCGATTTTTAGATTTTGAAAACAAGTTAATCGGGTCAGGCGCAACCCCTCAAAAGCTCAGGCGGCCTGACCTTTTGTGGGGTTGCGCCTGACCCGATTAACTTTATCATTGAAGAAGCTTTTTTATTCAAGTTTTATGTGAATCGCTAGCACAACCCTCTAAGATTTCACAGTAAGTGTTTGGACTTGATTCGACTTGTTTCGGCCTTGTGGTAATCCGTGGAGTTAAAGGCAGTGGACAGGCAAAATGGACCCCTGTCAGATTTTGGTAGTTTCGGGTAGTGGACCCCCCAAGTACACCGTAGCCCCAACCCCACATTCCAATTCATGCGCTAAGTCCTGAAAAAAGCGCTTCAAACTTCCACCAATAACGCCCACTCAATGGAAGTGGGCGGGGCTGGTAGAGTTTTAAAGCTCTTTTTTCAGAATTTAGCGCATGAATTGGAATGTGAGGTTGGGGCTACGGTGTACTTGGGGGGTCCACTACCCGAAACTACCAAAATCTGACAGGGGTCCATTTTGCCTGTCCGCTGCCTTTAAAGCAGTCATGGCGAAAAACGCGCCGGTCGGAATTTTGGCATTATTTCTTACTCCACTATTTGCAAGCGATACAAAGCGCGATTTTTAGCCTAGACTAGTGGGGAACAATACTTTGTTACGAGTACAAAAAAATTGACTTTTCTCACTTTTGAAAACAAGTTAATCATGTTTGAAAATCACGCTTTTTAGTCGTTGAGAAACACTAGATAATGCAGTAAATAATGGTTTGTAGGGCTCATAGAGGTAATTTGAAGTGCTCGGAAATGATACCCATTTCACACAGCAAGCTTCCTTGATGAATTTATAATATGTCAAGGTAGAAGATGAAGATTTGAGTTTTGGCCGAAACTTCGATTGTGAAATCAATCAATATGCTGTTTAAACCGTTCATTCCTTCAGTACTGGTGAGGTAGCGATATCCACTAAACTAGCGCTTTTCTTCTTCACCTTAATCGTAGTATCTCCTCAATCGAACGAATTCGATTCCTAACCACGACCCCCCCCCCCCTCTGTCTTACCCCAGTACGACCCCCCAGGTCGGGCGCGCCTGACCCCACGCTCAACCCTGATCATAACTTCAGCCCAATCAATTAGATATGGAAAGCAGTCTTCAAACCAGCATTTAAGGCGCAATCATTGATATACAGTGCTGGACATAATTATAAAGCCACTCTAGAAATCTTCGTGATTTTCGTTCTTGTCAATGAATCTGTCTGAAACTTTGCTGTATTGTGCGCATGTCAACCCAACATGACCCCCTTAAATGGCTTCTCTTGTTGAGTTTGAACGGAGAAAAACGAAAAAATTTGAAAAAGCCTTCTTTGAAAGCTGGACAAAATTA